>OZ057408.1:2133615-2178460 GCA_964056735.1 Allodiplogaster pararmata | reverse complement strand
GTTTAGTTTTCTTTTTTTTACATAAAAAATGTGAGAAAGTGATATTCAACAGTTAATATCTTCACAGTATAATCTAATCTCGAATCTTTTCTATTAAACGAGGGTACTATGGCAAACTAAAACTGACATTGTAGTTGGTTCTGGGGGTTAGGAAAAGCTTTTGCTCCGGGGAATTCCTGGCTCATCTTGTTTTACTTTCGATTTTACCGTTGATAATTTAAAACTTTATGTAGATGGAATATAATATTGTGTTGTAACTGCAAAACATAATACAAATCACTCGATGAACTCAGTTGATAACGAACTAATTCAGCTTTAAAGCAATTTTCCACTTTAGTTTCTTCTTCTTTTTCTTTTTTTTACAAACGTAGAACATATACGATTGCCTGTTCCGAAAACTCCATCATTTTAATAGAGTTATATGATGAATTTACCGCAAAGTTATAGATGTTCGAGTTTGAAACTAAAATAAACTCATGACCTGCTTTTTCATTGACTGATTTCTCTGATGCTAATGAATAAAAATATGAATTCGATAGTACCCGACCAAAGTACACGTGCGATCACCCCTCTTACGGATCACCCCTCTTACGGAGACGCTTTAAAAATTCTCTAGCCGGTCCTCTTCCTGAAATTTCTCGGACCATCTATATAGGGGGCACTACCTTGTCCTAACTTTAGATGTAACTGGTTACAGACGTTCTGACTGAATTTGAGGGGGCCTTCATCTGATTATTACTCTTATCCTAATGTGTTCCGACTTAGTTTTTTATTGAGTGTTCACTATGAAGGATAAATACTAGACTATAGCTTAACCCTGTGTGAAGCGATTCTATCCATATTTTATAAGTAACTACGCTGAGGAACTCAGTCCTGTCTACCCAAAAGAAGAACGTTTGTTTTACCTGCCTAATGTTCAACAATTCATTTTACTACTGACTTTTATATTCAATTCACTCCGTTTACTTATTCGATGACTTGGAATAAAATGTTGGAATATCGACTATTGTTTTACCGATTTTCAAAAGCCGAGTTTCAATGCTGTTTATTTCATAGTAAAACAAACTACATGTTACTGTTTCAACAATGTCAATATGAAGTTGTTAGTTCGTTTCATCATTAATCCATTCGTTTACTCAGACAGTTCTACTTTTAAAGTCCAACAATGTTTGATTTGGTTGCCTTTGGTCGATGCCCTTCCTCTCGGGTACTTTTCTCTCGACAGAACCGGATAGCTTATATTGAATCTCGATTGTTAGTTCATTTGATTCTTCCTGGATTTTCTAATATTCGCTAGATCAAAAAGTTCTTCATTCACAATACGCTAGTTGTTAGTTAATTTGATCATTAATTTTTTCGCTTACTCTGTCATTCATTTCTTTATTCATTACATTACATTAATATATGGTTTATTCCTTTTTTGTGTGTTTATTCCCGATGTGTCTTACCAGATTAAGAAACAAGAATTCTACTTTTCCGGACGGTATCCCAAATAATTTCCTCAAGGGGCAGCTTTAGCTATTTCAGTACCATTTTCAATGATGTTCAATAGTTTTCTACTGCATGGATGCTCGCCTTATGGTGAGCGTCCTACATTAAGCCTGTCTATGAAAAGAAAGGAAGCATACATGACCCTCTGAAGTACCGACCTATCTGGCATCTGGCATCTGCAAAGTGTTTGAAAGAATACGATGCGCATCTCTCACAATTTACTTAACAGAATTCAATCTTCTCTCTTCTTCCCAGTACGGTTTCAGACCTAAACGGTCTTGCTCTTCTGCATTATGATCATCCTTGTCTGACTTTCACAGAGCTTTCAAAAAAGGTTCCTACAATATCTCTTCTGTATTCGTGGATTTCACAAAAGCTTCCGACATCATTCCCCATGACCTCTTACTAACCAAACTAGGTAGTTTTGGAATTGGTGGGTGTGCCTTCGAATGGATAAAGTAATTTTTAAACGAACCGGACCCGATCAGTTATGATCAACCAATCATTTTCTCAGTGTTAAACTCGGCGTACCCCAAGGTAGTGTATTATAGGGTATCTTCTCTTTTATTTTATACATAAATGGCTTGCCTGCCTACCTCTCAAAATGAGCTCACTGTATACTTTTTGCAGATGACGCGAAAATCTACATTGAAAATGACTTTGGTCCACTTCAGAAGGCAATAGACGCTTTGCATGAATGGTCCTGTGTTTGGGGTTTGAGTATATCTCATTTAAAAACGGTCTTTATGTCTATAGAAGCCTCGCATCCACCTTATTGTCTTACTCTCTCCAGTATGTATATAAATACCTATATGATAATTTGTTAACTAACTAATTTTATGAAGTGGGGATTGATTCAATTAATATAGTTTTTTTGACCTCGCTTATTTATGAAGTGCTGATTGAATACATTGTTAGAATAATTTTTCATCCAAGTTATGAAGTTGTGATTGAATACATTATTGTTTAACTTTCTAATTTATGAACTGGGGGTTGAATATATTGTTGGAAGAATTTTTTTTTTAAAACTTACTTATTTATTACGCGGCGAATGAATACATTGTTAGAATAATTTTTCAACTAACTAAGTTATGAAGTTGTGACTGAATACAGTATTGTAAGAATTCAACTAACTAAGTTATGAAGTTCTGATTGAATACATTGTTATAATAATTTTTAACTTACTTGTTTATGAAGTATTGATTAAATACATTGTTATAATAATTTTTCAAACTCACTAATTTATGAAGTGTGGATTGAATATATTGTTATAGTTATTTTATAACTAACTCTTTCTTGAAGTGGGGATTGACTTTTTCTAAATAATAACTTTTTAACTAACTAACTTATGAAGTGGTGATTGGATACATTGTTAGATTTTTTTTTTTTAGCTTACC
The DNA here is from genome assembly GCA_964056735.1 of Allodiplogaster pararmata. Lineage (NCBI taxonomy): Eukaryota > Metazoa > Nematoda > Chromadorea > Rhabditida > Diplogasteridae > Allodiplogaster > Allodiplogaster pararmata. The sequence continues at coordinate 2,175,572 of OZ057408.1, read as the reverse complement.
AGTCCATGACGTGGGGATTAAAGACAATATTAAACTAATTATTAACTAACTTATTTATTAGGTGGTCATTAAAATTTTGAATTATGTTAAACTCTTATTCTGTTTTTCATTTACTTCGTTGTGATGCTTCTCGAGCTCACTGGATATACACTGTATTCGTACGCGTGATGTCTCGCTATTTTCTAATGATAATTTGAAAAAAAGATGAGAATCGATTTATATTTTACTTTCTATTCTTTACATTTTTTTTTCTCATTCTTGTTGATTACTTTTTTCTCTCATTTCTAAGGTTAATTTCTGCAGTAATTTGACTTGTTGCTTCCGATGAAACTTTGTTGTTAATTTTTGTGTTCTTTATCCTACAAAGACGACAGATTACATCACGATTAATTTGACTTGTTGCTCCAGATAAAACTTTTTTGTTAAATTTTGTTATTTTATCCTGCAAAGACGACAGATTACATCACGATAAATTTGACTTGTTGCTCCCGATAAAACTTTATTGTTAATTTATGTGTTCTTTATACTACATTCACGGTATATTACATCACTATGACCTAGTCTTACCGCAAAGACTAAAGAACGTTACTGGAGTGGTTTGTAGATAGCTCTCTTCCATAGATCGTCTCGAGAGGTTTTGGACCTGGAGGATTGAAAGCATGATGAGTCATTATTTAGAACATTGTATTCAATAAAAGTGTGGAAAATACGAATAGTTATGATATAAAGCCTTAATTTATAGAAAATCACAGTTATTATTCGTGTTCTCTATCCTACACATGCAAAAGAATACACTACAATGAAAAATTCGTTTCACTATGGGTCGCTCTTTCAGTTGCGTCTTCCTCTGTGCCGCAGCGATTCATATATGCCTCTTTTTTTTGCCGATAGAGTCATTTCTGAATGGAATGATATACTCGAAAGACTTTTTCTTTTTTTCAAATGCTCAGTTACACAGTTTTAAGGCAGTGACGCCTGGTAGAGAAGACAAATTGACTTTTTCTTTTACTCCTACACAAGCTATGTGCTTTTTAAAAACATTTGATAATAAGTTGTCTTATAATTTGAAATTTCATATGTTTAATATATGCTTTTTCTCTTTTCGATGTATACTCACGTTACTATTTATCTACTGAGATTTGATTAAACCTTCTTTTCAATTCCGTTATAAGTTCTCTATCATGATTGATAACCTTCTTTGTTATCTCTTAACTTCTGTTCAGCTGATTTATATGTAAGCTCGACTGTATCGCTCAACTGATGCTTCGAATCGTTCGGTTGTTTTCTACTATACAACTTGATAGTTATAAACACTGCACGGATAAAGAATTGAAATAGATTTCTCTAAATTAAAATGTTGTTGTTGGTCTTCGTGATCTTTTCTCAGAGTTTTGCACTATTTTCTCTCTTTTATCTAGTTACTAATTTATGAAGTGATGATTGAATACATTGTTGTAAGAATTTTGTAACTTACTAGTTTATGATGTGAGGAATAAATACTTTGTTATAATAATTTTTGACTAACTAGTTTACGAAGGGGGGTATGAATACATTGTTAGAATAGTTTTTTTTAAAACTTTCTTATTTATGAAGTGTTGATTGAATAGATTGTTGTAAGAAAATCTTTAAAGCTTACTTTCTTATGATGTCTTGATTTTATTAATTTGAGAAGCCGGGATTGAATACATTGTTTTAAGATTTTTAACTTACTTATTTATGAATTTTGAATACATTATTGTGATTTTTGAGTACAATTGAATACCTTGTTATGATAAAATTTTCATCTAACTAGTTTATGAAGTGTTGATTAAAGACATTGTTATAAAAACTTTTTAGTTAATTAATTTATGAAGTGGTGATTAAATTCAGTGTTATAATAATTTTTTAACTTACTACTTTAATAAGTGGTGATTAAATACGTAGTTATAATAACTTTTTACTAACTAATACATGAAGTGGAGATTAAAAACATTGGTATAATAGTTTCTTTTAAAACTATGTATCGATCTACCTCCATCTCCTAATAGATATTCACAAACCGAAAGAGCGGTTGTGATACTTCTTTCAATACGGGCTAAGTGAGTCCTTATAATCTCTGATTTAAATTGAGAATCTCTGTCAATAATCTGCTGAATATTGTCCGGTCCTGTGGTGAGCGTCTTCCACTTGTGAACAAGGAGGTCGTTCATGAGGGCTTGCCCCCCTTTGTGTTCCACCTGCGTGTACACCAACCGTAAGAGCAGTTGTGACACCTTTTTCAATATCGTCTTGAAAAATATACATAACCCTTGACTGAATATAGATTTATCTAAATGAACTGTTGAAACTAGATTTGTTTTTACTCGATTTGTTTTTTCCTCAAAGTAATAAAACACTAAGCTATATGTTTATTATTTTGCTTGTTTCTTTTTGTCTTCGATTTGCTTGTTTTATAATTCAGATTCATTTGGTTCTAGATTCGTTTCGTCTTTGACATGGTTAACTGTTGAAACTAGATTTGTTTTTACTCGATTTGTTTTTCTCTAAGTAATAAAATACTAAGCTATTCAGTTCATTTTATGTTTTGTTTCGTTTTGTCTTTGGGATGATAAAATGTTGTTGCTAATCTTTGTGTTCTTTATTCTACAAAAGAGGAAGAATACATGACGTATTCTTTACCGCAAAGAGTGCAAGTTGCGAGAGTAGGAGATGGCTTCCTTCCAAGATCGTATCCATAGATTATGCGTGTATGAAAACGGTGATTATTGGAAACACGTGATAAAAATTCTCAAATAAAAGATTCAAAAATACACATCGGAGAGAGTGTATAAAAAGTGTGTCTTTCTGAGAAAGACTGCACTGTAAGAGAAAAACGCTAGAGAGCGTAAAAGAAAATAGCATGTAATATTGAGAGATGCAGATAAAAACATCTTGGATGATTATTTTTTAAAGAGATTCAGAGAAAAAATATCTAACAGAGTATAAAGAGAGAGAGAGAGAGAGAGAGAGAGAGAGAGAGAGAGAGAGAGAAGAGAGAGAGAGAGGGAGAGAGAGAAAGAGAGAGAGAGAGAGAGAAAGAGAAAGAGAGAGAGAAAAAGAAAGAAATAGTGTATGATTGTGAGAGAAATAGAGAAATAGAGAGAAAGAAAAGGAGAGAAGAGAGAGAGAGAAAGAGAGAGATAAAAAGAGAGAGAGATAAAAGAGGGTGAGAAATGAGAGAGAGAGAGAAAGATAGAGAGAAAGAGAGAGAGAGAAAGAAAGAGAGAGAGAGAAAGAGAGAGAGAAAAAAGAGAGAGGAAGAAAGAGAGAGGAAGAGAGAGAGAAAGAAAAAGAGAGAGAGAGAAAGAAAGAGAGAGAAAAATAAAAGAGAAAGAAAGATAAATAGAGAAATAGAGAGAGATAAAGATCAGCTGGAGTGATTCTTTGTGGTCAGAGAAAAAGTCTCTCGATATACACACTATTATTTTAGGTTACAGAGACCTCCACATCACACAAAGGCCGTAAAATTTTTTTGATAAAGTGAGTTTTTCTGCAGAGCATCGTTCTGGGCATCAACTTGCTGACTCAGCAGCCGTCAGACCGTCGCAAGGTGGTCATTTTTGTCTCTGGTCGCAGCATTCTTGCCAGCGATAACAGCGAGGCCATTCAGGATGCACTGCAGTTGGCGACCAGCTTCGGCGTGGATGTTTTACCGATTCAAATCGGGAACACATGTTCGTATTTAAGTAGTGAAAACAATTCGCTGGGGCTTTCAAGTTTGATGGAACGCTTGTTTATTACTTTTAGCATGTCCGGGCGTCGCATAATGGTAGTGTGTTCGACTATTGTGCGAAGAGTCTCGAGTTCGACTCCCACCCCGGACAGATCCACCCAAACCAAGGGGGTTAAGAAATGTTGGTAGTGCTCATGCACGAATCTGACTCTCCCCACTGCTGCTGTTCACACAAGCAGAGATCTAGCAGGCAGCCACTGGTTCTACCAGGATAGGTCTGTCCTGCATCTCAGGGGAGCGCGTACCCTGCCGCGAGGCGGGAACAAGCGCGAGGAAGATTAGTGTGTCGCATCCTCTTTTAGCCGATTACTAAACGCTCATTGAGTTTGTGGGATCGAACACGCTTTGAACCCTCTACCACCGACTTATTCAAATACTTTCGTCGCCTTAGAACTTTCGTGCTCTCAATTTGAATGATGATAGAGAAATTCTGCGTAAGTCGAAAAAAGGAAACAGTCAAGGATCCTAACATGCATCGTTAGGGTAATGCAAGTATCACTTTTGCAGCTCGAGTCCTCTTTTCGCACGACTCTCGTTCGATTCCCAATCTTTATTAGTCTGGTGTCCTGGAACACCCATCTTCAAACGTACAAATGAAACAGTAGTTACAAGCTCGCTGCAGATTTGTCGTCAGTATCGACGTTCACGGCACAAGGAGAGCCACCGCTGCGATGGAGTGGAGGCGAGGCTTATCTAGAGGAGAAGCTGTGCGAGATGCTCATCATCTCCCAGTCCGAACTCAACCAGAAACAGCGACTGTGCCCTTGGACACGGAAGTAGCCCTATAAAATGGATCGATCATGAGTGGATTACTCTATTGGTATCACCGCTTGAACAAGGAAGGATTATCGAACTCTGTGAAGAGAGAAAACCAATAGTGACGGGCTTCGTATGCAGAAACATTCCGATTATCATAAACTCAAGTTTTTGTCCGATTGTTTTTTTAAATATTTAAATGGAAAAACTTTTGACATTTTATTCAACTTCACATGTATTTTTCCAACTGTGAGGAACCTCAATATGATATTACCAGAGACCAAAACCTGAGTAATGTCAACCTGCTCGCCTTGCTCACTAACTGACTTTCAAAATTAGTCTAATGTTAAATATATTACCAACTCTATCAAAATTATTGTAGTGCGATTTTTATATTTGTTGAAGTACCTTCAACTATCGACTGAAGTCGAATGAAGAGACAAGTGATTTTATAATTGGAACAATGGGAAACTAAGAAGGTGGGAATAACTTGAATCATTGTTACCTCATTCTATTTTAGACGCCTGTGAGTGATAATTAAACTAGATTTCTTTAATTTATGATTGTATAGGCTTTTTTCGGGGATTCGATTACAAATAATGTGAGTAAATTCTTTTAAAAAAAAACTCGTCACTAAAAGGAAACGATTGACTATACAATACTTGAACCAAAAAAGGAATCATCAATTTGTACCCGACACGTACTATCACCATATCACCATAATCATCAATTTGTACCCGACACGTACTATCACCATATCACCATAATCTGTGTTTGCAACATTTTTCACCCGACAGTCACATTACAAAGACACATACATATGTATGTACATACCCTCGCCTGTGTTTACGCTGAATCGATATAATCTCAATGAAATTTCGGTTTGGATTAGGCGAGTCTTCGTAATAAGCCTGAGCTCGGTTTGGATTAGGCGATGCCTTCAGTCTTCGTAATAAGCCTGAGCTCGGTTTGGATTAGGCGATGCCTTCAGTCTTCGTAATAAGCCTGAGCTCGGTTTGGATTAGGCGATGCCTTCAGTCTTCGTAATAAGCCTGAGCTCGGTTTGGATTAGGCGATGCCTTCAGTCTTCGTAATAAGCCTGAGCTCAATAAGAAATCCAATTCCTACGAATAAGCAGGTTTTTGTGATTCAAATCACGCGTGAGAAGAGTCGTCGTGTCCGGTTACATAGTTCTGAATTTAAAATTTGAAGACTTGAACAAAAATTTGCTTTTTTTATCAGAAAAATATTTTATTGCATTTTTTCAACAGTAAATTTCGAGTATAACAGCTGTTCGTGTAATATAATTGTTCGACGGTCAATGATGGAAAACACAACACTCAACGTTTTCTGCGAGTGTTCAGAGGGTATTTTTTGCTTAAAACTGCAAATACTTTTGCTGTTATTTTCATAATGATTCTATGAAGAACAAAAATATTTAATACATATACAGTCACTGGTAACCATCATAAGAGCTTTATATCTGGATAGCTCTATCTATGTACGTCCCAAAACTCTCGGATACACGTAGCCTCATCCGCTTCATTTAAAAGACCCTTTCATCCTCTCCTCGCTCTCCGCTGTATTATTTTCTTCATTCGAACTCCTTCCATCAAACAATTTCGTAACAAAGTGTAGTCCATGTCTCTTCTAATGAGAATATTAGTTCCGAATTCATGTTTAACTGATTCACCATCCTCCTCATCTCGCTCAGGTTCTAAGCTAAGGTTAAAAAACTTTCAGATAATTTGACTACCATTTTCTATGCAAGCCACGATACCAAAAAGCCTTGAGCCCAAGGAAGGTTATTTCAAGTTAAGTAGAAATCGGTTTTTATAGCTTTTTGAGCTAATTTCATTGGTTTAAGTAATTTGAAGAAAATTTCACCGCTCTTCATACTTCGAAAAAGGTGTGTTTTTGAAATCTCTTTTCTGTCCTCGCTTCAGCGTGTTTGGGGTTTAAACTAATGTGCACTATTTTCTCTACAGGGTGGTCCATGTAGTCGGCAACCAATCTTTCGGCGTTTATAATTCAATTTATAGCGCCCGCTGAGCTCCAGTTTTACATATGTATGTTCTTTTCACATGTATTTTTATTGCATAGTAAAAACTTCATTTCAAAAATTTCAACTCTCAAAATAATGATGGCCGATCATAGAACACGCTCTATCAATGTGGACTTGTACAAACTTGGTCGATCAAATACGCGCTTCGCTAGAATCTCAACGTTTCTCGCAATTTCGTCTGGAAAACAATCAAACGGTTTGAACAGGTCGGTACTCTTGTTGACTTTCTCCGAAGAGGTAGTCATCGATCAGTGCGCACCCCTAACAAGATTGAGGCCGTGAGAAAGCGATTCGGTCGAAATGCTAGGCGTAGCATGAACAAAATGGCCTCCGAAATGAACTTATCACGCACGACTCTTCAAAGAATCGTTAAAGAGGATTTGAGGCTCACCCCATATCGTACTAAAAAGGCTGCCATTCTAACCTTGAAGAACAAGGAGGAGAGACTCAAAAGGTGCCGCGCTCTAATCCTCCGGACGCGCAACAATTCTCACCTTAGGACAGTCTTCTCGGATGAGAAGCTGTTCACTGTGGAAGAGGCCTACAACCCTCAAAATGTGCGAGTGCTTGCTCGGGACTCACAGGAAGCTAATGAAGCAGGTAGAATCGTTCATAGAGCTTCCCATCCTGCACAAGTCATTGTTTGGGCCGGAGTGTCCGCCACCGGCAAAACTCCTCTTGTTTTTATCGAACCAGGAGTCAAAATTAACCAGGAATACTACCGCCAGCATATTCTTCAAAAAGTATTGCTTCCTTGGTCTGCTTCTCACTACCGTAATACACCTTGGGTCTTCCAGCAAGATTCTGTGCCTGCTCACAAGGCTATCGGAACACAGGCATGGTGCAAGGCTCATTTTCCAGACTTTATCTCCAGCGCAGAATGGCCCTCCTCATCGCCCGACCTCAATCCGCTGGACTATTCCGTGTGGTCCTACCTTGAGAGCAAAGTCAATGCTCATCCTCAATTGAATCTGGAGTCTCTAAAAAATCCCTGCAGGAGGAGTGGTCGAAGATCGACGAAAAGTACCTTCGTCCAGTGATCGAAGCGTTCCCAAAGCTACTCCGGGCCGTCGTTCGTGCCAAAGGGGACCGAATTGAATGATTTTTTGACCCAATGTTTTTATTAATGTGTACTGATAAATGTACAAATTTGAACACTCTTGCTCACTTATGCACTGAGATACACGTTTGTAAACGCGTTGCCGAATATATGGGCCACCCTGTATTTTATTCATCAGCCTAATGTTTTTTCTCTCTCGATGCTTCTATTCTAATTGATATAAGGGGAAGAAATCCTCTTCCCAGAGGATTTCTTCCCCTTCTTCCCCGTCGTCAACTTCTATTGGTGACGAACATTCGCTGATGATGCTTTGATAAAGCGAAACGTCACGTCCGATCCGTCTTTTTTCTTCAACATAACAACGCATCTCACAAGGCAAGACACAGATTGAAAGTGGAGGGTAGCAGTTAATACATACAGTCATAACTGTGAGAAATTAAATTTTTTTACGTAGCGAGTATTGATTAGTGTTTTTATATCGGAGAATTTTTTTTCCATTTTGAACACAAACAATGAGAACTTATAAGAGGAATGTTATGTGAAGTACAATGTATTGTTCCAATTCAACCAGTGTCTCAAGTCGAATGACGGATTACCTTCCTGGCAACCCATACCGTACTCTATAATTACTAGCATTTTAAACATCTGCAATGAATGTTCTAAGGTAAGAAATGGTTTAATACATAGATATTCTAAACTATAGTAACCGCATCCTAACTGCTTCTCTGAATTCTGCAAAAATTTTGGAACTATATTAACCGTCTGAGTCCTACTTGTCCCGTTCTGGATAATTCACAATTGCAGTAACCAGTGACTGGATTACTGAGCGTAGTAGTAATAACCGTAATGTGTTTTCTAATTTTTTAACTACTGTAATTGCTCTAGTAATAATATTTTTCTTATAGGTGTTTTTCTTCTCAAGAAAAACCGTTCATATTATCCCAGAACAATTATGAAAATAGATTCTATGGATCGGTTATTCGCTACTCTTTGCAGAGGAACTATCAAAAGTATCTTTAAAAAACTTATTTAAAAAAGAATACCATAAAGCTCAATCAATAGGAAACTTATTCACATGAAACAGAAAACGATAGTGATGTGAACTGTTTGAACTCAAAACAATTTTTTCAACAATGATACGAATCAAACACAAATGGCCGGTAGATTGCACAAATTTTTCGATTCGCGAAATATACTATCACAGACAACAAAACAACAAAAAAATTTTTGACTGGAACTACTTAAAAAGCTTGTGATGGTTGGACCAAATCAGAGTTAATACAATTACTTAGAATTTAAAGGATCATGAGCCGGTCAGTTTACCGATGGAAGGCGAGAATACCGTCGGCGAGCATAAGGGTCAAAGAGAGGATCGTTGATCCAGAGTTCCTGAATATTAAAATCATGAGGTATGTTGGAGGTTGTGGGTATCCTAACTCGGAAAACTCGCTCGCTTCCATATTCAGCAGAAGTATCTACAGCAAGTCATAGAGCCAATCAGGCTCAAAGCATAAGATCGACTTTTTCATGGATTTCACGGTTAAGAATACGATCTACATACATACATGTGAGTGCATATATTCCACTACTATATGAACACATAAAATATATCGCTGACTGATATTCCACTGTCAAACTGCCTATTATTGAAGCTTCTTTGACTTTTCTGTTTGCAACTCTACTCTTCAATTACGATACTTCTGATAAAAAAGACTACGCCAGATTATGAGCTAAAATTCGCAAGACAAATTGCATGAATGATCTGTATACAGCATACATACATACATACATACATACCTAACAAAGGTCACTTGCCATAGTTGATTTTTTGTGGTTGTTGTAGAAAACCTTCGTTATCTGAGCGGGAGAAGCAAGCGTATCGGAGAAAGGAGAGCTTTTCATCCTACTATGTAGACTAACTCACTCAAAAATCGGTCGTTTTACAAAATTTACAACATTGCTGGCGACCTATGCTACACAGACCGCGTTCTCCTCTCGGCTCCAGACGAGAACCGCCTCTTCGTCGCCGTAATCGCCTGCACACGAGATGACAGCTTCTCGACCAGAGGGCAGCTGAGCTGGAGCCAATCGGGAGACCGCGCCGTCCGAGATCTTCACTTTCATCAAAAGATTAAGAGAGATTCTCGAGACGCTGCAAGAAAAAAATGTGTGACAATAATACACATCACAGTCGATCGAGAAAAGAACCCCAGTCAATCACGTTTCAGGCTTTTGTGTTCCACAATGCCTTCGTACTTTTCACACTTTATCATCGCACGGAAAAGGTATGGTTTTGGTAACGATCGAATAAATAGATAGTTGGGTTCGATCTCTCCTCATGGACAATCTTTTTGCCCTGCGACCATTCAATCATTGTTGACCATTCCAAAAAAAAATTGAGATCATTCTGAAATATATTATTGCTTCCGAACTGTTAACCTAGTAGCCGTAAACACGAACAGCGTTAGCCGTAAACACGAACAGCGTTTCTTTGGATTTTATCAAGCATGACTCTGAAAAGAGGTCCCTCCGGATATGATTAATTATGAACGATTCATATTCATCTCTTTATGCCAACATTCATCAAGGAGTACACATAGTTTATATTGAATATGTGTTTCATAACTGAACTATGTATCTCTTGTATCTCTTAATACATATAAAACATGAATTGCCCATGTTTTTCCATGATGACTAACATCTTCTGCTTTTCTGGCTTGGGGGGCTTGGGGGGCTCGGCCGAACTAGGACGCTCTTCTGATGTTTCCCTTTGGAAAACAAAAATTCACTGAGCACAAGCCTTTTCGAGAACTAAGAACCAACGAAAATCTTTTCAAAAAATGCTTCTTCTTACCACGCTTTTTCGTTTTTCACAGGCTTACTAGGTAGTGTTTGATAAAACTTTAACAGTTAAATGTACAAACAATTCATCAAATTTATCACCAGTTGAGCCAGTTTTCCGCTCGCTTGCACTAAGTTCTTTTATTGATTGTATTTTAGAAATATTTTATCAAGCAAAAAACTATATCATATGAGAAGCATAGCAGCTCCGGATGTTATCCAGAAGCAATTCCGCCTGCCGACCTCTTCTCTTCCTAACGGCCACGACGACGGCCGAATCCCACTCGAGATCCTTGCGGCGGAGGCGGGGCTTGGTTTGGCTGCGCACACTTCGACGGCATCCATTAGTGTAAGTTGCAGCAGACCGGCCTGCGAAAGAAGTCAATTTGATTTGTCTAGTTTGACCTCTTTTTTTAAAAACTTATACAGTTTTCCTCAAATTTTAAGAGGTCAAACTGGACGAATGGGTTCGGCTTTTAAGGCTTGACCTTTTGTGCGAGAAAACTTTCACAGCTTATGGAGCGTTAGAATTCAACTTTTCACTTTGCAAAGTAATTTTCTGCAAAGTGATCCCGTTGAACGCTTCAATGTCTCACCACGAATTACCGTGAAAAGAAAAATGGACTACGGTTAAAAGAAAGAACACATGCAATCTAAGACAAAGCGACAATTTTTCTGAAAAATTCATAAAAAAAATTACGTCCAATGGTAAAAGTTATTATAAAAGTAATACCGTAGTCCATTTTTCTTTTCACGGTAATTCGTGGTGAGACAATGTAGCGTTCCACAAGATCACTTAGCAGAAAATTACTTTGCAAAGTGAAAAGTTGAATTCTAACGCTCCATTAGAAAAATTCACTCTTGTGCCTTATTCATGGCTATATGTAGTTTCATAGTAATTGATATGCGAGCCACGCCTTACTCTTCGATTTTCGTGAATTGTGCTAAAATCTAGTTTGGTTCGTCTAATGCTCCGAATATCTAACAACAATTGTTGCAGACGGATGGCTTCTCAGTGTTGAGAGGCTGCGATTCGCTGCTGCAGCCCTCTCGACTGCAGATGGCTGAGTCAGTCATCATCTGGCTGTCTGCAGAACCAATAATGGATAAGAGCTTGTCCACGGGGTACGATATGAACCCAGTTTTCGCCAGGAAAATACATGAACATGCAGCTGAGGAGTAAAGATGAATTTCGAATGCATGTATAATAGCATTGACAAATGATGGCCCATTCACCTGCCTTCAACGGTCTTTTTCAGTGCGATGCCCTTTAAGCTTAGGTTTTGAGTTTAGCTTTTAGACTTTATTTTATAACTTGTTGATGTAAAGCATTATGCCCTATATCGGTCGCCATTTCCGCGCGGAACTCAACCTTGAGGCAGAAAAGAAACAAACTGAACCTGTTGGAAACTCTGGCTTATTAATTTTCCATATCTTTACACTCTTACAAAATAATTGAGGATCTTTATCGAAATGTGAATGGTTGTGGACGTCTATTATTATTATAAAAAAAGGTAAAAGAGTTGATAAAATTTAATTTATTTACATTTAAGATATCACTGCTAAAAATATAATGTAGCAGAAGTCTGTTTCGCCCCAACTCAGACAGACTTCTGCTCTCTCTGGGTGGGGCTCATCAGTGAGTGCCCAGAGAGAAAGAAACGAGTATAATTATAACTATTAACTTAGAATTAAACTATACAAAATAAAAATAAAAACAAATAAACAAATATAAACAAAAACAAATAAATAAAACAAAGTGATGAAAATCAAAATGATGAAAAACTGGAAGATAAGATAGAGAATGCTATTCAAGCATTTTGAAAAGTAATGAGCGGGAATGTATTGAAGCAATGTAGAGCAACAACTAATTGCAGTTTGTAGTAGTGGTCTATTTTTCTTTATTTCTTAACAGTTCTATAATATGTTCCGTAATTCTATAGTTTACGGTATTATATTTAAGTTGTATTTTAGGATTTCTGTTTAGAGTTTTAATTATCCTATTAAGTATAATATCATCTGGAAATCGATTTTCCTGATATGTGTTAATCATACCGCGCATTCTCTTGAGGAAGTCTTCAAAGTATGTGCAATTGTCGGTAAACCTAAGTGTTTCTGTATATATAGTATTAAGTCCAATATATATATAGGTATATTAGAAGTATAATGAGGATATTTAAGTATTTTAAAGTTATACTCGTCTTTTTTATTAAACAGTTTAAGTTTATCATTTCCATCTTCCTCGAGTCTGTTTTATTAAACATTTTAAGTTTATTATTTCCATCTTCCAGAAAAGAAACAAACTGAACCTGCTGGAAACTCTGGCTTATTAATTTTCCATATCTTTAAACTCTTACAAAATAATTGAGGATCTTTATCGAAATGTGAATGGTTGTGGACGTCTATGTAGGGAAAGGAAAAATGAAAAAAATGAATAAATTTATCAATGAATAAGGGAATAAATTATTGAAACGAACTGTGATATCGCATGCTGAGATCACTTTCTGAGTACAACTCAAAGAGGTCATCGTAGTCCATGCTGAGTGTACTTGTCGTCGTTGTGTCGGGCGCACATGCATCTGCCGTTCGGCCCCGACAGGCGACAACTCTAGACCTCGGAACAGTAATCGTCTGCGGCCAGTTGTTGTTCGCGCACTTCTTCTGCCAGTTATCTGAACGAGAAAACGCTCCTTGGTACTCAATTTAGCAAGGCCTTTCCTTTTTTTGCTGTCTTTCCTATTTTTGCCTCTATATTTTTCTCTCTCTCTTTCTCTCTCTCTCATTTCTCTCATCCTTTCGTTTTCCCTTTCTCTCTTGTTCTTTTTCTCTAAATTTTCCTTTCGCCATCTCTCTCTCACCCTCTCCCTCTCTGTCTGTCTCTCTTTGATTCTCTCCTTTTTCTCTACCTCTCTTTTTCCTAATCCTCTCTCTATCCGATTGTTTTACTCCTTTCTCTCTCTCTCTCTCTCTCTCTCTCTCTCTCTCTCTCTCTCTCTCTCTCTGTCTATCTATCCCATGAACCTGAAGAAAAAACGCTGAGGGCAGAGTCGACGGAGAGTCCCTTAGAGAGGTGGCGGCGGCGTAAGATACGGGAGGAACAAGCAGACTCTAACCGGACCGGTGCCTTGGAAGAAGTCGTCCGGCGCACCGCTGAAATCCAATATGAACTAATTTTATCGAGAGACTCTCACAATTATGAGTATTTTTCGAAGTCGAAAAAGCACTTATTTAAAGTTCTTATGTAGATGTTCATACTTATCTACAGTATAAACAGCTGTCTTTTTATTGAAAATTTTGGTTTCTACGACACATAGTATGTATAAAATGTTATGTTTATTTCTATACAAAACTCCAGAAGTAAGTACACGTTGATAAGTTGAAAGTATACGACTGACGATTGTTGGACGGTGCCTTGGGCTGAGCCCGTTCCGGTGAGCATACCGATACTGCATCATAGAGAACAGGTAGAATATATATATTCCATCAATATAGTTTGTGATTAAATACTTGTTACTGTCGAGAGAAAACAAATATTTGCATTGTTTGCGAACACATAAGGATGTTTCAGCGTCGAGATTTAATGTCTATAGGTATGGGGTGAATCGTTGATACTGTATGAATGAGAAATCAGATGCTCATTACCGGTCAGAACGGGAGGGAGAGATAGAGATAAATAGAGATAAAGAGAGAGGGAGATAGATAGAGAGAGATAGAAAGAGAGATAGAGAGACAGATAGATATAGATAGATAGATAGATAGATAGATAGATAGATAGATAGATAGATAGATAGATAGATAGATAGATAGATAGATAGATAGATAGATAGATAGATAGATAGATAGATAGATAGATAGATAGATAGATAGATAGATAGATAGATAGATAGATAGATAGATAGATAGATAGATAGATAGATAGATAGATAGATAGATAGATAGATAGATAGATAGATAGATAGATAGATAGATAGATAGATAGATAGATAGATAGATAGATAGATAGATAGATAGATAGATAGATAGATAGATAGATAGATAGATAGATAGATAGATAGATAGATAGATAGATAAATAGATAGATAGATAGATAGATAGATAGATAGATAGATAGATAGATAGAAATAGCTAGAGATAGATAGAGATAGATAGATATAGATATGTAGATAGAGAGAGATGGATAGAGAGAGATGGATAGAGAGAGAAAGATGGAGAAAAGATAGAGATAGATAGATAGAGAGATTAAGAGAGAGATAAAGAGAGAGAGAAAGATATATATATATATATATATATATATATATATATATATATATATATATATATATATATATATATATATAGAGAGAGAGAGAGTGTATTTGTGTTATGGCTGGGTTTGATCCGGTCTTGTGAAAAAACGAAACTTGAATTATACGGTACGGATAATTTCATAGGCCAAAAGCTGAATTCACTCTGTAGCGAGTATTGAGGGGAAAACTCACCGCTGTACTGAGCCGTTTCGCGATCAATTTGTACGGTATATCGCCTCATCAAGCTTGCTTCTGGAAAAGTTTTTTTTTCTTCACTCGACGACTAAAAAATAAAAATACTGGTATATTTCATGGTGTAGAATTCAACAGTGAAAAATATTAATAACATCAACAGATCTACAAAAAAGTTGTTGAAAAATCACGCTTGTCATACATGTAAATAGGTTAACTGTCTTGAATGAGTGCAAATATCGAATGTATGTCTTTTCCGGTTGTTTTTTGTTTCTGAACTCTGTAAGACAGAAGACAACTATAGCATGTGCGCAGTAAGAATGACCAATTATTTTAATGTATATAATATGATATATCTTGAATATAAGACGGTGCTCGGAATTTAGTTCGGCAATTCGTGTTGTTTCGGTGTCTGTGGCAAGTTTATCGTAAAATTCATCGGAATTTCTCGCCATTTCTTTGTGAATTCGTGGAATCAAAATTTTATTTCATTTCATCACTTCTGGCACAATAAACAATCAAATATGAAACACAAGAGTAAGCAGATAGCGAATCTTGCCTGACGGAACTCGAACTGTTCGAATTTCCTCATGTATTGTTGCTCATCACTTGACGGATTTCGAATGGTTCGGATTTCGTCATGCTACAATACTCATCGCATGGCGAAATTCGAATGGTTCGAATTTCGTCACGTTACGATGCTCTGCACTTGACGAATTTCGAACTGTTCGAATTTCGTCACGTTACGATGCTCTGCACTTGACGAATTTCGAACTGTTCGAATTTCGTCATGTATTATTGCTCATCACTTGACGGATTTCGAATGGTTCGGATTTCGTCATACTACAATACTCATCACATGGTGAAATTCGAATTGTTAGAATTTCGTCACGTTACGATGCTCAGCACTTGACGAATTTCGAACTGTTAGGATTTCGTCATGTATTATTGCTCATCACTTGACGGATTTCGAATGGTTCGGATTTCGTCATACTACAATACTCATCACATGGTGAAATTCGAATTGTTAGAATTTCGTCACGTTACGATGCTCAGCACTTGACGAATTTCGAACTGTTCGGATTTCGTCATGTATTATTGCTCATCACTTGACGGATTTCGAATGGTTCGGATTTCGTCATACTACAATACTCATCACATGGTGAAATTCGAATTGTTAGAATTTCGTCACGTTACGATGCTCAGCACTTGACGAATTTCGAACTGTTCGAATTTCGTCATGTTACGATGCTCGCTTTCTAAATCTCACACTCTCCCCGCACTCTCGCAATTTCGCACTCTCCCGGCTATTTAGCAGATTTATATAGTAAGAACAAAACGATCAACCTATACAGACCGGGTTTGCACGAATGCTATACTATTCTCTTTTCGCGACACAGAAAAAGAAAATAGTATAGCGTTCGTGCAAACCCGGTCTGTATAGGTTGCTCGTTTTGTTCATACTGTATAAGTCTGCTCTTATTTTGCTGAATAGCCTTGTACTGATCATCAACCGATGACGAAATTCGAACCGTTCTAAATTTGCCTTGTAATGATCATCAACCGGTGACGATATTCGAACCGTTCTAAATTTGCCTTGTAATGATCATCAACCGGTGACGATATTCGAACCGTTCTAAATTTGCCTTGTAATGATCATCAACCGGTGACGATATTCGAACCGTTCTAAATTCGCCAACTCTTATGTCTTTGACATTCAGTGCTTTTGTTTCTTATTTATCTTGCTAAAGCAAAAATCTGTATATTAAATATGATACGTGTTTCTTTTTTCAAATTATCTGTGCAATTTACGGATAAACGATTTTTTTACCGCCATGTTTCAAAACTCGCCACAGACACCGAAACAACACGAATTGCCGAACTAAATTCCCAGCACCGTCTTATATCATATATTTCCCATGAAGCGTGTTTCCAGCGGGAGAAATTGTTAAATAAAAAAACGGGAAAAGGAGGAGAAGAACACAGTAAAGGTTTTTGGAACGAGAGAGTGATCTGATCATATAATCAAAATGAGACATACATATGTATAAAGACCCGAGCTGAATTCATAATGTCCTAACGTGAGAGTTTCTTACCTTTATGAAAGAACTGTTTTTCATGAACGCTACAACTGGATTACCATTGATAATATCGTCGTCTTGCGCAGTCTCCTCCTTCGTTGGTATGTAGTACTGCTGCAGGCGACCGCGAGAGCCTCCTGGCGAAGACTCTGGCGAGAGACGAGTACCAGCTGGGTACCTATCAAGGTATAGGGTGTGAGTACCGATTGAATCTCTATGAGTATCGATGGATGCTCTGACAATCATAATAGTATTTGTAGTTACCGATTGAATATCTATGAAATAAAATCGATTAAATATCTATTGTCACGAACTTCTACTTCTTATTTTGCCATTGTAAATTATATTTGTTTTCGATTTTTACTATGCACTCAATTGTATAATCATGTAACGACGACAATAAAATTCTTATTGTTATTCCCTGCTCACTGTCTGTTGGATCAGCTCATTATTACTATAACAAAAAAAAATCGGGAAAATTGGCTTCTGGTATTATTAATTGAAACTGGTAGCATATTAAAAACATCTGACCCGTTAGAAAATAATTTACAGACGACTCGTAAAAAAATTTTTAAAAGTTGGTTAGACTATTGTCCGGATACTGAAAAAAGCTTACCGATTCAGCAATGATGTTGTATATACATAATAGAAACTGGAAGAGCTCCAAAAAATTTAGAAACATTATTTGAAAACAATCTGGTTGTGCATATACTGTGAGCAAGGGCCGTAAATGTTCATTATAAGCCATGTATGCAGACTTTAGTGTTTAATTTTATTATATCAACAACTGTACTGTCATAGTCAAAAGAACCGATTTTTAAAAATTCATAAACACTGAAAATTCTCTCACTTGTGTAATGTGAAATCACTATTGGATGGGGATGAGGCTTGTAGAGCCGAGACCTGAATTTGAGAAAACAAGTCATGAGAAAGAGTTAAGGTCATTATGATAGAATCACTATTGGATGGGGATGAGGCTTGTAGAGCCGAGACCTGAACAAGTCATGAGAAAGAGATAAGGTCATTATGATAGAATCACTATTGGATGGGGATGAGGCTTGTAGAGCCGAGACCTGAATTTGAGAAAACAAGTCATGAGAAAGAGTTAAGGTCATTATGATAGAATCACTATTGGATGGGGATGAGGCTTGTAGAGCCGAGACCTGAACAAGTCATGAGAAAGAGATAAGGTCATTATGATAGAATCACTATTGGATGGGGATGAGGCTTGTAGAGCCGAGACCTGAACAAGTCATGAGAAAGAGATAAGGTCATTATGATAGAATCACTATTGGATGGGGATGAGGCTTGTAGAGCCGAGACCTGAACAAGTCATGAGAAAGAGATAAGGTCATTATGATAGAATCACTATTGGATGGGGATGAGGCTTGTAGAGCCGAGACCTGAACAAGTCATGAGAAAGAGATAAGGTCATTATGATAGAATCACTATTGGATGGGGATGAGGCTTGTAGAGCCGAGACCTGAACAAGTCATGAGAAAGAGATAAGGTCATTATGATAGAATCACTATTGGATGGGGATGAGGCTTGTAGAGCCGAGACCTGAACAAGTCATGAGAAAGAGATAAGGTCATTATGATAGAATCACTATTGGATGGGGATGAGGCTTGTAGAGCCGAGACCTGAACAAGTCATGAGAAAGAGATAAGGTCATTATGATAGAATCACTATTGGATGGGGATGAGGCTTGTAGAGCCGAGACCTGAACAAGTCATGAGAAAGAGATAAGGTCATTATGATAGAATCACTATTGGATGGGGATGAGGCTTGTAGAGCCGAGACCTGAACAAGTCATGAGAAAGAGATAAGGTCATTATGATAGAATCACTATTGGATGGGGATGAGGCTTGTAGAGCCGAGACCTGAACAAGTCATGAGAAAGAGATAAGGTCATTATGATAGAATCACTATTGGATGGGGATGAGGCTTGTAGAGCCGAGACCTGAACAAGTCATGAGAAAGAGATAAGGTCATTATGATAGAATCACTATTGGATGGGGATGAGGCTTGTAGAGCCGAGACCTGAACAAGTCATGAGAAAGAGATAAGGTCATTATGATAGAATCACTATTGGATGGGGATGAGGCTTGTAGAGCCGAGACCTGAACAAGTCATGAGAAAGAGATAAGGTCATTATGATAGAATCACTATTGGATGGGGATGAGGCTTGTAGAGCCGAGACCTGAACAAGTCATGAGAAAGAGATAAGGTCATTATGATAGAATCACTATTGGATGGGGATGAGGCTTGTAGAGCCGAGACCTGAACAAGTCATGAGAAAGAGATAAGGTCATTATGATAGAATCACTATTGGATGGGGATGAGGCTTGTAGAGCCGAGACCTGAACAAGTCATGAGAAAGAGATAAGGTCATTATGATAGAATCACTATTGGATGGGGATGAGGCTTGTAGAGCCGAGACCTGAACAAGTCATGAGAAAGAGATAAGGTCATTATGATAGAATCACTATTGGATGGGGATGAGGCTTGTAGAGCCGAGACCTGAACAAGTCATGAGAAAGAGATAAGGTCATTATGATAGAATCACTATTGGATGGGGATGAGGCTTGTAGAGCCGAGACCTGAACAAGTCATGAGAAAGAGATAAGGTCATTATGATAGAATCACTATTGGATGGGGATGAGGCTTGTAGAGCCGAGACCTGAACAAGTCATGAGAAAGAGTTAAGGTCATTATGATAGAATCACTATTGGATGGGGATGAGGCTTGTAGAGCCGAGACCTGAACAAGTCATGAGAAAGAGATAAGGTCATTATGATAGAATCACTATTGGATGGGGATGAGGCTTGTAGAGCCGAGACCTGAACAAGTCATGAGAAAGAGATAAGGTCATTATGATAGAATCACTATTGGATGGGGATGAGGCTTGTAGAGCCGAGACCTGAACAAGTCATGAGAAAGAGATAAGGTCATTATGATAGAATCACTATTGGATGGGGATGAGGCTTGTAGAGCCGAGACCTGAACAAGTCATGAGAAAGAGATAAGGTCATTATGATAGAATCACTATTGGATGGGGATGAGGCTTGTAGAGCCGAGACCTGAACAAGTCATGAGAAAGAGATAAGGTCATTATGATAGAATCACTATTGGATGGGGATGAGGCTTGTAGAGCCGAGACCTGAACAAGTCATGAGAAAGAGATAAGGTCATTATGATAGAATCACTATTGGATGGGGATGAGGCTTGTAGAGCCGAGACCTGAACAAGTCATGAGAAAGAGATAAGGTCATTATGATAGAATCACTATTGGATGGGGATGAGGCTTGTAGAGCCGAGACCTGAACAAGTCATGAGAAAGAGTTAAGGTCATTATGATAGAATCACTATTGGATGGGGATGAGGCTTGTAGAGCCGAGACCTGAACAAGTCATGAGAAAGAGATAAGGTCATTATGATAGAATCACTATTGGATGGGGATGAGGCTTGTAGAGCCGAGACCTGAACAAGTCATGAGAAAGAGATAAGGTCATTATGATAGAATCACTATTGGATGGGGATGAGGCTTGTAGAGCCGAGACCTGAACAAGTCATGAGAAAGAGATAAGGTCATTATGATAGAATCACTATTGGATGGGGATGAGGCTTGTAGAGCCGAGACCTGAACAAGTCATGAGAAAGAGATAAGGTCATTATGATAGAATCACTATTGGATGGGGATGAGGCTTGTAGAGCCGAGACCTGAACAAGTCATGAGAAAGAGATAAGGTCATTATGATAGAATCACTATTGGATGGGGATGAGGCTTGTAGAGCCGAGACCTGAACAAGTCATGAGAAAGAGATAAGGTCATTATGATAGAATCACTATTGGATGGGGATGAGGCTTGTAGAGCCGAGACCTGAACAAGTCATGAGAAAGAGATAAGGTCATTATGATAGAATCACTATTGGATGGGGATGAGGCTTGTAGAGCCGAGACCTGAACAAGTCATGAGAAAGAGATAAGGTCATTATGATAGAATCACTATTGGATGGGGATGAGGCTTGTAGAGCCGAGACCTGAACAAGTCATGAGAAAGAGATAAGGTCATTATGATAGAATCACTATTGGATGGGGATGAGGCTTGTAGAGCCGAGACCTGAACAAGTCATGAGAAAGAGATAAGGTCATTATGATAGAATCACTATTGGATGGGGATGAGGCTTGTAGAGCCGAGACCTGAACAAGTCATGAGAAAGAGTTAAGGTCATTATGATAGAATCACTATTGGATGGGGATGAGGCTTGTAGAGCCGAGACCTGAACAAGTCATGAGAAAGAGATAAGGTCATTATGATAGAATCACTATTGGATGGGGATGAGGCTTGTAGAGCCGAGACCTGAACAAGTCATGAGAAAGAGATAAGGTCATTATGATAGAATCACTATTGGATGGGGATGAGGCTTGTAGAGCCGAGACCTGAACAAGTCATGAGAAAGAGATAAGGTCATTATGATAGAATCACTATTGGATGGGGATGAGGCTTGTAGAGCCGAGACCTGAACAAGTCATGAGAAAGAGATAAGGTCATTATGATAGAATCACTATTGGATGGGGATGAGGCTTGTAGAGCCGAGACCTGAACAAGTCATGAGAAAGAGATAAGGTCATTATGATAGAATCACTATTGGATGGGGATGAGGCTTGTAGAGCCGAGACCTGAACAAGTCATGAGAAAGAGATAAGGTCATTATGATAGAATCACTATTGGATGGGGATGAGGCTTGTAGAGCCGAGACCTGAACAAGTCATGAGAAAGAGATAAGGTCATTATGATAGAATTCGAATTTTTTCGGATTTAAAATTAAGATTTACAAATTATTTGAGCCTATTTGTACAAGTTAAACTTGTGTTAAACATAAACTACTATGCACATGTATGAAAACATGAGCACTTACACAGTTGTCAGACAATGAATTATAATATTTTCTGATAAATTATGAAAATATAGCTTTGAAGAGATAGTCCATGGGGCGGTATCCAACAAAGCAGTTTTTTAAATACTAGGACTAAGAGTGGAGGAAATACGTACAAGCATAAATTAATCAATAAAAAAACCCAAAACCATACCTAGAAAAATTTTCAGTTACCACTTTAGAGGAAGTAAGACATTTTGTCTTCGTGTCGTTCATGTGACCCTATTTTTCGAATTAAAAAGACACTACATAGTCCTTGGTTGAAAGGCACTCGCTCTCCATGGCAGAAAAAAGAGAAGTAGTTGAGTCAAACGCCGCGTGTGAACTAGTCTTGCATACCTGGTAAATGATGACGTATCCGTCACTTGTCCCCACCCATAGGAAGTCCGAAGAGTAGTGCAAGGAGCAGATGTGCATGGAGTTGTGCGTGAAATCCTCACTGTCGGAGTCGTCGGCCAACGATGGCTTCCTGTGAAATGGGTATGGTAGGTTTTCTCCCTCTCTATCCCACTCTCTCTGTTTTTTCTCTCTCTATTTCTCTTTCTCTCTCTTCCTCTCTCTCTCTTTCTCTCGCACTCTTTCTCACTATCTTCCTTTCTGTCCTGATCTCTCTTGCCTTCCATGACACTTTTTCTCGCTCTCTCTCTTTCCCTCTCTTTCTCTTTCTATCTCTGGCTCTCCATCCCAATTTATTGGTTTGGTGAAGCTATGTATTGAGCACCTATGATCGTGGTCAGAAGACACATCAAATAGCAAAGTGCAGCTGGTGTGCTGCCACAACTGCAGGAGAGTGGAGTGGGTAGTGGCCAGGAAGATGCCGTGCTTGCTGCTCGTCATGCAGACGATCTGTAAATTTGTACAACTACACTCGTTTTTTCTGTGATTCTTTGAAAGAATAAATCCCAGAACACCAGAGAACCTGAGAAATCGGAAGAATAACACTGAAAGTTCGACTAATGAAGACATTGATAGTCATGATAGAACATGGAAACCTTGAAATCCAAATAAAGATGTCTTATAATTTTGACCAAAGAGGAACCTTGTCAAAGAATGGCGTTCCACTCCCTGCTCCAGAGCAAGCTACATAGACAGTAGAAGCATGCGACAGAGTTCTGAAAAATCGTGAGCGAAATTGCCCGAACTTTACTCTAAGTGCGCAACAGCCGTTTTATT
Organism: Allodiplogaster pararmata; assembly: GCA_964056735.1. NCBI lineage: Eukaryota > Metazoa > Nematoda > Chromadorea > Rhabditida > Diplogasteridae > Allodiplogaster > Allodiplogaster pararmata. The sequence continues at coordinate 2,152,427 of OZ057408.1, read as the reverse complement.
AAAGTTACCGTGAATTGCAATTTTCCAGAAAGATGAAGAGATTAAAAATATACAGACAGTAAGAGAGAGAGAGAGAAAGAAAGAGAGAAAGAGAGAAAGAGAGAAAGAGAGAGAGAGAGAGAGAGAGAGAGAAGAAGAGAAAGAGATTTGGTGATAAAAAAGAGAGAAAAAATATGGTGATTATATAAAGCTGCAACTCGGTTCTCAATACGTCAGTGGTTTTTTCTGTGTTTTATTGTTGAAGGTTTGTTCTGGCGTTGTGCGATCATATTATTATTCACTGTCCAATCTGTTTGATTGAACGATACGCAGGACGTCATGTAGCAGAAACTGGCCACTTGAAAACCCATTTCGAGCTCTTCTGCCTTTCAACTAGGCTTGCAGCTCTTTGAACAATAACACTTCATTTCCTCGAGATTAAGATTCTAGACATTCTATGTTTGAATTTATAATATATATTACCTTCTATCCTCTCTATACTGCCATCACGTTGTATAAATCAATAAATACAAGATGACTATTATCAAGTCGAGGAACGATACATCGTGCAACTTTGCTCCCGAAAGAAATTTCAAATTCATATGTTCATTTTTCTAACTCAAAAACTCATTAATTACTTGACAATTTACGTGGGGTACTATTGATAATATAAATTTCGAATATATATTTTTTATTATAGATCGATCATAGATCTGGTGAAAAAAAGAGAAAACCTAATTAGTTTCATCTTTTTTATTTCAAGCTCAAATGGAAAGATGAAAAACTACGACTTATTATTGTTTCACTCAAAATGAACTTGAAGACTTAATGACATAACGATAGATGATGGGATGGGGCTCTCAAGTTGAATCCCCTTCTCTCTAAATCGATAATGGGATGGGGCTCTCAAGTTGAATCCCTTTCTCTCTAAATCGAAAATGGGATGGGGCTCTCAAGTTGAATCCCCTTCTCTATAAATCGATAATGGGATGGGGCTCTCAAGTTGAATCCCCTTCTCTCTAAATCGATAATTGGATGGGGCTCTCAAGTTGAATCCCCTTCTCTCTAAATCGATAATGGGATGGGGCTCTCAAGTTGAATCCCCTTCTCTTTAAATCGATAATGGGATGGGGCTCTCAAGTTGAATCCCCTTCTCTCTAAATCAATAATGGGATGGGGCTCTCAAGTTGAATCCCCTTCTCTCTAAATCGATAATGGGATGGGGCTCTCAAGTTGAATCCCCTTCTCTCTGAATCGATAATGGGATGGGGCTCTCAAGTTGAATCCCCTTCTCTCTAAATCTGTCCGATTCACCCAACTCTTAATGGTTGCTACGCACACTTGTAGTGCTCCAAGAAACAGTTACTTGTTCTACCAGGTCGAATGTGTGTCTCATATCAGGAGAGTATACATATTCAGTCAGTAGGCGGAAAGGAGTGCGAGGGATACTCTTCTATATTACTTTGCAGTTTACATTTAAGTATGAATAAATAGTACATAAGAGCATACGAATAAATAGGACACAAGAGTTGAAAGCGAATCACTTTGCGAGAGAGAAAGAGAGAGACTCGTTGTAGGCAAAAAAAATCGGTTTTATCAAACAGAAAACTTTTGTAGATAAGGGTGCCCCAATTATCAAGGTTAAACAATAATCTTGTCGAGGATCGGGACAGAGGGGCACCGATGAATGATCGGGGTTAACTACTATATATCCTTTGCTTCAAAGACTTACTCTGTGTGTAGACAGATGAGCTTGCATGCGACAGCAAGCCAGATGAACTCCTCGTCGGCAACGGCGTCTGTGATGGGTGCCGCTCCGATGGGAATGTGCAGCAGCTCGAGGGAGGATGGCGCCGACGGAGCGATCGGACTGTCGAACTTAAAAAAGAAGTTCAAGTTCAAAAACTTTATCAGCGATGCCACACGAAATGATGGTTCAAGCGATTCGCCATTGGTTCAAGCGATTCTTCATTCTGTAAATATTCGATTGTTTGAAAACGAAGCAAACAAGTAGACAAATGATTGAACTATCGCACAGAAAAAAGCTAGTCCTCCGAGCGGGATCGAACCCAGACCATCTCGACTCAAACCGGGAGGGCGTGTTACCATTACACCACGGGGACACATTGCTAAACAAGTAGACTTATAAAAAAATTTCAAGTTCTTTTTTAAAAGTCATACATATATTTTCATCTTGTTAATAACAGAACAATTATATAATTGTGAGTTAGGTAGAATTAAATTTAATTTTAATCTTCTGACTTACTTAGAGCCAAACACGCTTGCTACAGTAATATCCTACACTAGTCATCAGCGTTTTCTAAGTAGATGAAATGAGCGATCAAACATACATACTTCCACTACGGAAATAGCTCCGTTTGCAAGACACGCGATGATCTTGTTGTCGACATAGAGTAGTCGTAGCGCCACATCGGAGAGCTTCAGCTCCCAGAGTATACTTCTGCAAGAGTCAAGAGATACTTTAAAAAGTATAACCTAAAGTTAAGAACCTCTATTATGAAACAAATTCAAAACTGGAAAAGTGAAGTTATAAACAAACAAAGGATTTCATCAGTACTCATCTGACAGTTTCAATGTTTCATTTTCTTCAATGAATGTTCTTGAAATGTGGAAACTGTATATTCTGCCTGATGACAAGTAACAGTTATACTTTATAAGATACAAAGAGAAGTGATATGCATAAAAATCTCTTACGGCTCTTCTCCAATGTGTAACGCGACGAGGTATCCAGAAAGGAACGAGGCAAACGCGAGGTCTTCGCGGACGGTGACTACACTCACCGCACGACAGTCCCACTGGAATAGACGCCCTCATCTTTCAGGACCCTTTTCATTTCGAAAGCAGAAAAAAACTATTTACAACGTGCATGACGCGGTTTTTTCAATACTCTACAAAAGATGTAAATCAAAAAAAGGTCGCTCTAAGCTTCCACGTCAATATGTTTAATTTTTATGATTATTATGAATTTGTTCATCAGATCAATACATGGTGGAATCATTCTGAAAGATGCTGCAACAATTGATAAATATTATTGAGTAGAGAGAAAGACCTCGATAGCCAGGCGGCTAATAATTTTGGTTTGTAAGTCCAGGGTGCAGATCATGCCGTTCTTTTTATTCCCAGCGACCAGAAGTCCAAAACCAGCGTTGGGGGCTAGAGAAAGGTCATTCATGTGTAGGGAGTCAAGAGCAGCCGAATCCAGAGAGAGGGTCGAAACTGTGCTCTGCAAAAAACTATGCTCTACCGCAGCACTTACATACGTGTTCTCAAATATATCAACACCTATCACGTCACCTGGAGAAGTTCGAATTACGGCTCTCTATGTGTCAACATTAAGCATTTGAACTGGATAAAAAGTTGAGACCATTTGATTTCAAATGATGTTCACTTGGCGATGAGTACTCGTTCAATACCCAACTTTATCTGCTAATTTGAGCTTTTTGAATGAAAGTTTCACCTCAATCAAGGAACAATTCACGCACAAAAAGACTACATGTCTACTATGGTGACTGTTTTCGCACAAACTATGGACACTATTGAACTAAAACTAGCTATTTTGTTCTTGTATTACAACTTGTTGTTGTTGTTGCCGGCAAGCAGCCCGCATCGAAGACTTTTGGTTATGAACACTCTCTTCAATGAGAGAGGTTCTCGTGTTCTTCGGACGAGGTGCGTCCGGAGAAGGATTTTGATGTCCTTTGCAGTCCTGAGACTGTCATGCTGCACCTTGTGAAGGCTACATCGTTGTAGCAACCTGTTCATGCTATAGGCCTTGTGAGTGGGTGGTCAACCCGGCCTAGCATCGTTTGGGTGGGAGTAGAGACGTCTCGCCTTTCGTTGACCGGAGACAGGCAAGAGGCTATTTGACTGGCGCCTCGACTCGCCATTGATAAGTATAGCGGAGTATCGGCTGATGTTTGGTCCGGTGGCTTGCCCAGGCCGGTCCGGCATCGCCCTCCTTTGAAGAGCTATACTACCCAGTTTTGGTCCGCGGCGGGATTTCTCCCGCTACCTCCTAGCACGAATTTTTCGTAGGGAGGCGTCCCTCTATCCGCCACCTGAGGTCGCGCTCGATTCTGGACTGAATGATCCGGCTCCATCCGTGACAGGCTCTTAAGGCTGTAGAGTCACGAATGGCCACTGTTGCCAGTGTGTTTCGAGTGTATTACAACTATATACTTTCTCTCATATAGAATGTATTACAACTATATACTTTCTCTCTAAGCTCAAACCATCTACTAATAGCCTAACTGACATTAACTCCCAGGATGTATCGAAGTGAGTTGCGCTGCTGGAGTTTCGCCTGCAAGATGTCGAGATAGGAAAGGTGCTTCTGGCGAAGATTGATGCGAGACGGGAATGGGTTTAGGTCCTCGAAGGCGAGCTGCAATCAGCATTTGAGTCACCTTTCCAATTTGAAATTCGTCTTTTTTCTATGTTTAGTTTCACCGGTATAACTAAGAAGAGCTCCCAACAACTATCTGTATTTTTTTCCTTTTCTAGCGTTTCACTTGCTCTCTTTTCCTGTCGGCAAACTTTTTCATCCCGGGTAATAACAGGACTTGATTATAATACTTTGAAAATGTAATTTTTGCACCAATTGGGGCATATGACATTCAAATAAATGGCTTTTTCGTATTCTATGATTTTACTCTGCCTCCGCTTCGAGACCTGATGATTTGAGAACCAAAGTGTCTGAATTGAACACTCTTCAATCAGCAGGCAAAGAAGCATGCGCATTGCCATAATATATTCTAACCTTTTCTTTGAATTTTCAAAGTTTGTAAGTAGCAAAATGCAGCAAAAAGGGTTCTTCTTAATTGTTCATAAAGAAAACTAGATGACTGAGTTCCATTCCGCTCTGTGGACTAGCGATTGGTAAACAACTTTTACACAGTTTCCTCCTCAGATGTATTTGATATCCCAGTTAGTCAACCTTGAAGAGTCCATCGATGTCATAGGTGAGTCGAACGGCAGCCTTGACCACTTTCATAACCCCGATAGTCTCCGACTTGCGCATGATCTCCTCGATGTGAAGAGAGAGCAGTGCGATCTCAAAAGAAAAATAATAAATTGTTTATTAATTGTAAAAATTTTTTTATGAAATCGAATTTTTTCACGACACCTCTATTGTTTCTTGAAGTTTCGCAAACCTCTATTGACTTTTGCGTGTACAAGAGTCTGATTTACCAAAGAAATCCAATAAATGAGAAGTAAAACTCGAAATTGGTCGAGACGTTCGGGACAACTTCGTTGGTTTCTTACTTAATTTTAGGCTTTTCCCTGTGGCTAACATGATGAAACTAGAGACTTTGTTGAAAGAGAGCATGGACACACTCGATCGACTTACCGCTAAAGCGATAAAGTACACGAAGGAAATACGAGAGTGAAGCTTTCGGAAATACGACGACGACGACGAGAAAACTGAAGAGAAGCTTTCGGAAAAAAAGACGATAAAACTGAAGAGAAGCTTTCGGAAATCAAAATACATACTGCCGTGCACGTGAAGATGCTGAAGAAGGAAAAAGGAACAGCGGATCAAAAGCTACAAGTATATCAGTGCACAGTAAAAGGAAGTAATGGCTCTTTCCGATAAAAAGGCGAAACTGGCATCCGAGTTGTATGATCTTGGGGATGAAGACATACACATCATGGATGTTGCAAATCAGAAACTTCTCAAGCCTTCGTATGGATTGGGTCCCCTTGGTGGACTATCCGGAGATGAAGAGAATGCAACTGACGGTAGATGACGCAAGAGAAAGAGGAAGAATGACAAGAAGAAGCCTCCAACCCTGTCTTCGGAGGACCACGCATCGGCGGTTCTCGTGGTGGATATGCCTGTGGACCCGAATGAACCAACATACTGTACTTGTCATCAGGTTTCATTCGGCGACATCATAATGTGTGAGAACACAGATTGCAAAATAGAATGGTTCCACTTCCAATGCGTCGGCCTCGATGCCATTCCTGATGGAACTTCGTACTGCAGTTCATGCGAGCCTCTCAAGAAGAAGCACAAAGTTGGAAAAAAGATGACGTCCGATAAAATTCGGCGCATCGACTAGTCATTATCAACTGTTTATTTTCAAAAATGCCATCGGCTTCTGTAAGCGGTATTCGCCCTGCTCCCCCTAAGTACTCAATCTAACTCCATACGCCAATTGAAACTTTTATCGTAGATAGATGTGTGTTTGTGAATGAGAATGAAGGACCATCCAAGACCCAATCCGAAAAATGTCAATCCCATCCATGAATGCGTTGTATTTATATCTCCCCAAACTTAATTTATCCTTATTTGCTGCATTTTTACGCCTTTTTGGTAGTCGATCTTGGAGATTCGCGAGGATTCTTGGCATACTTCCCCTTTCAATCTGCTCGTATTATCTCTAGAAATTAGCGTCAAAGCAGTTTTAGAGGGCTCTCTTTCCTTTCTATTCTTTTCCTCCTCACTCTCTCTCTGTGTATATATTCCTCTCTCTTCTTACTATTTTTCTAACTTTTTTCTCTCTCCCTTTTCTCATTCTCTCTCGCTCTTTTCATGTTTTCTCTCTGTAACAGTTTCTTTTCTGGAGTGATAGCAAAGAAAATCAATGAAGAAGTAAGTTTCTGGGCTTTCCAGAGAATGAATTCACGTCAAGTTAGTTTTTAGCTGGTGTGATTAGGTTTTTCTCTTAAATTCTCATGTGATCACTGAACCTCATGACTGCATATCTGCTTCGGATATGTCTTGACTCGGAAGTGTTGACTCGCAATTAAACTTGTCTTATCGGCCTCTAGTATAACATTTATTTGACAATGAAAGACTGTTGCCATTTTTGCAGAAGATGAGCATCACCGACTCTACTTTCTAGTACTGTGGCTCGAAATCAAAACCCAAAAAGATTTATACACTGTAGATAGAAGCAGGTATTGATTGGGAAAAGATAACATGGGAAGTTAATGTTACCGTGAATCGGAAGAGCACTTTCGGTCCCTCAAGCAGGAAGCAGTCCCAGAAGCGTAGGAGAGTCTACAATTGAGTACAAGGCTCATATCTTTGAAACTTAGCATATTGTGAGCAAGTAGTCAGACTGATAGAACATGATACTACAGGGTGCGGCAAAAGTCCAGGTGGACAACTTTGTCACTTTGCATCTTTTTTGTTTGGTGTAGCAGTCCTGTGATTTTTTGCTTGTATCTCATTCATAATGTTGCTAACATACCCTGAAAAAATCAGAATGATAACTCTTTTTGTTTTCCGGTAATGCTCTCTGATATGGACCGAGGCTACATTCTGCGCTTGAGCCAGTCCGGGCACATTCAAAAGCACATCGCCAGAACCACTGGATTCTCCCGTAGGACCATTGAAAACACAATACGTCGCTTTCTTGAGACTGGTACAACAAATGACCGTCCCAGGAGTGGCAGACCAGTGACCGCGACCACTTCCTTCAACGTGAGAAGCATCCGAGACAAGATTCGATATAACCCCAAGCGGAGTCTCAGGAAACTCGCGAAGGAGCTGAATATCTCGGCGAGTTCTGTTCAGACGATCGTCAAATCCCGCATTGGACTTCGCCCCATCAAGCTGCAGAAGACTCACGCATTGACGGACCAGATGAAGGCGACCCGTCTTCGGAGATGTCGTGAACTGTCAAAGCGGTTCAAGCCGGTGGACTGTTTGGATATTCTTTTCACCGTTGAGAAGTTGTTCAATATTGAGCAGTCCTTCAACCACCAGAACGATAGGATTTGGTCGAAATCGGTCAAAGATGCCAATGAGAGTGGCCGTTACGTCTCGAGAAAGGGCCATCCCGCTTCTGTCATGGTCTGGGCCGGGATTTGCGCGACTGGCAAGACTCCGCTCGTTTTCGTCGAGCGTGAATGCCAATGAATGTCAAAATGAATGCCAATAACTACCTGAACGACATTCTCATGAAAGAAGTACTTCCCTGGAGCCAGGCTCACTTCGCGGGACGCAAGTGGACGTTCCAGCAGGACTCTGCGCCCGCCCACAAGGCTAAAGTGGTGCAAGACTGGTGCAAGAGCAATTTCCCCTCCATGATCACATCCGCCGAATGGCCTCCGTACTCACCTGATTTGAATCCTCTGGACTTCTCTGTGTGGTCGGTCCTTGAGAGCAAGGCCTGTGCTTTCCACCACAAGAATTTGGAAAGTTTGAAGCGCGCCCTACAGAAGGCGTGGGATGATCTTGACGTCGCTTACCTGTCCACCACGGTGGGTGCCTTCCACAAGCGACTCTGCGCCTGTGTCAAGGAGAAAGGAGGGCTGTTTGAAATTTGAAGAAGCAGTTATATCCCAAACTATTTGAATAAACTTTGATGAAAATTTTGTTTGATTTGCTTAATCCGTTAAGTTTTTATCGAAAAAAATACTGTCCACCTGGACTTTTGCCGCACCCTGTACATATATGACGCTGCCGTTTTGTTTTTTTTGCCATAAATGTACTTTACGATGAGTTTTATTTGTTATATGGCAGATTCTAGCAAAATAGCCTTATTTCATGGCGCTGCCATCAAAATAGCCTTATTTTATAGCGCTGCCATCAAAAATCAATTATTTTATGGCGCTGTTATCAAAATAGCCTTATTTTATGGCGCTGCAATCAAAAATCAATTATTTTATGGCGCTGTTATCAAAATAGCCTTATTTTATGGCGCTGCCATCAAAAATCAATTATTTTATGGCGCTGCCATCAAAATAGCCTTATTTTATGGTGAATGGCACAATTTCATTGAAAAGTTTCTTCGTTAGTCCACTCCCACTACACTAAAAGATCCTACTACACTATTTCGTCTATTTCGTGGCTATTCATCAAATTTAATAACAGAATCATATATGCACAAAGCGAGTAAACTATATAGTATAGCGTTCGTGCAAACCCGGTCCGTATTGGTTGCTCGCTTTGTGGATATATGATTCTTATTAAATTTGGTGAATACCCACGAAATAGACAAAATAGTGTAGTGGGATCTTTTAGTGTAGTGGGAGTGGACTGACGAAGGAACTTTTCAATGAAATTGTGCCATTCACCATAAAATAAGGCTTTTTTGATGGCAGCGCCATAAAATAATTGATTTTTGATGGCAGCGCCATAAAATAATTGAATTTTGATGGCAGCGCCATAAAGTAAGGCTATTTTGATGGCAGCGCCATAAAATAATTGATTTTTGATGGCAGCGCTATAAAATAAGGCTATTTTGATGGCAGCGCCATAAAATAAGGCTCGTTTGCTAGAATCTGCCATATAACAAATAAAAATCATCGAAAAGTAAATTTATGGCAAAAAATCAAAACGGCAGCGTCATATATGTATCTAACTTGCTCAGCCAGAGCTTCAAGAGAGAATTTTTTCATGGTGTGTCAAAAATTTCAAGCAACTTAATTTCATAATTCTCAGTTCAAACAATAATTTCATTGGCACCTTGCTATGCTCAATATCTTCAGCTTCTAAGTTAGACAGTTTGAAGGCAGGGACGCCTGGTTGAGATGATCGCACGAAATAGCAATGTGTGCCCGTGGTGTAATGGTAACGCGCGCTCCCGGTTCGAGTCGAGATAGTTGGGTTCGATCCCGCCCAGTGGACTAGCTTTTGTCTGTGCGATAGTTCAACAATCATTATACTCAATATCATATCTTTTGGCAAACGTAATGTATTCATTACTCATTTTCACAATAACTTATGAATAAGTTGTGTGTCTATGTACATATGTCAAAATGTCCTATACATATACAATATAACCTTGATACTACAATATACATACTGCTCAATAGGGTTTTTCCAATACCTTATGCACTGACCTTGAAAGGAACAGCATCGAAGAAGAGGGCGATGAACCAGTTCAGAGTGATGGTGGCCAGTTCAATTTCATTTTCTTCCAAGTGCTTCGCGAGGCCGGGCAACTTGTCGTCCACGAGCTCCTTCAGAACCTCTTGGTCCGCTTGAGCGCCTCAAACATTGAAATATCGAACTGGTTTGTTAAAGACTCCAAAAATTGAGAAGAGGTTGTTGGGTTCGATCCCGCCCAGTTGACAACTTTTTCCATGCAATGGTATAATTAGATGCTAGGAAGAATGCTTCATATATAGCTTCGACCCACGAAAAACCATTCGCAGTAGACGAACCATATGGAGCGTGATATGAACGTTCAGACTACTTCGGAACTCAATATTTCCTTTTCTACAAGAATTTAAATACAGATACTTATTAGTCTTGTTAAACGATATAGGAAAAAAAAGTTCCTATGTTGTAACAGACGTCAAAATAATACTTTTTGTAGAAATATGTACATTAAAGGCATTCATTAAGGGCATCTTCACCGTAAAAATACAGTGCTACCCAATTAAAACAGCATATACATAGTAACCTGATAGTGACTCGTCAAAGTAGGACTCGTGGAAATGCCCCTCAGTGAGTCCAACCAACATCCAAAAGGCATCCTCTGGTCCGACGACCAATAGAGCTGTGGCCGCCAGGAAGTTCATACCCTAAACATTTCTAATCGACTGTTTTGAATCGTCCATTTTTATTCTGAGGATAGCTTAGTGTTTCTCAATGACTATGAAGATGATAAATATAACTGGTACTGAAATAGCTTGTAAAACAGACAAAATGTACGGAGAGAGAACTGAACCTGGCAGTATCCAGTCGTTCCATTGTGTAAACAAAATGCTCGGAGCACCTGCTGTAGCTGCGATACCTGGATTGTAAAACTAATGAAGAATGGATAGTTACCGATCTGATTTTTTTAATACTTTGTTTCTAGACGCGTTTCTTGCGCTCATTCCTCTCATGAGTCCGTTAAAATTTCTTACTGTCAATTCAAATAGCTGCAAGACTATTACAACAAGTTATTTCTCATATCACGCTAGAACTTTGGAAAACATTATGCAAGCGCAATCTACGATTAATACTTTCTTTTAAGTTGCAATTTCTATTTTTATGCTTTCCACATGATTCAATGGTGTGAATGACTGCCGTACTCCTTTGGCATTTGCCGACATGAAGTGGACATTGTTGGGCATCGTCCTCAACAAATCCAGATTGATCTGCTTCTGATGATTCGAGCAGAACTGAAATTAACAATTTATTTCAATCCAGCGTAGTGGTGAGGCATTCGCATTTTTTAAATGTAAACAGCTGCTTTAGAAGCCGCTTCAAAAAACGAGCTTTCGCAGCCGCACTGGTTGATGATCTTTTCGCACTTAATTCACGAACTCTCCTTACGTTGCTCTTGGTGTGGAAAAAATGTTTCAGTTTATTACAACCTCCTGACTTCATCCAATAGGATACTATTTATTAAAGAAAGCGATGGAAACTAGTACTGAATGAATTAGTCATCGAAAGCATAGCTAATAGTAAACTAATTAATTGTCATCATATGCATGAAGCAAACTCACAATTCTGTCTGCTTCGCCTCCATTAATAGAGCATAGATTACGGTAGTAGTACTTGCCGTGCTGAATTTTGACAGCGATGACTTTCTGATGAATTAGAATCTTCCAGACGGAACTCCTCATCGATGTCGGGATTCCCGCGCGTGTCAGGTCCTTACTTTCCTTCTAAAACTGAGTGAGGTTGAAGAAAAGCAATATGAATAAATTTATTTATTTATTTATTCATACATCAAGAAGATGTTACATTAAATGTGTGAATATACGTATGATTATTTATACTTCAAGTGGTGTCATAATTCGAACTAAGGAAAAGTTACACTCAAGGGAAGTGTCGTGGTGTGCTTGCAGAGAAAAGCCGACCACTTGCGTCGGTGTTCGATCGAGGACTCCAGACGATCCTCAAACCATTCTTTATCTTTGCCAAATCATTTTGATGATATTACCTGACAATACACTTATTTGCTGTGTCGTGCCTTTTTGAATGCACTGTTGAAGAGACAAGATGGGTCCGAACGTTTCGCTTTATCAAAGCATCTTCAGCGAATATATCATCTAAATAACAATGTTGAGCACAGCAGCAGTATCCATCGAAGATACTGCTGATATGCTCAATCTTGTCTCTTCAACAGTGCATTCAAAAAGGCACGACACAGCAAATAAGTGTATTGTCTTCTGGATACTCCTCCAATGCGTTTAACTCAGCACCAACTTCACATTAATATTACCTGACGTTTTCACCCTTGTTATAAGATAGGAATGAGTGATGTTTGCAAAACTTCGTATCTGATTGGATATCAAGCCCGCGAGTTTTCGGTTAGACGGACGCTCAGATGTCTAAGCTATTAGGTTCCGTGTATTCTCTAGTACTTAGAAACGTGATGTGTGTGAGAACAATAAAAAAATAGGAAGCTTTCACCAAAATATCAAGAACAAAAAGTTTCCCGGATCGTATTGTGTAAATTGGAGTCACTTGATAATGCTGATGAAGCCTGCATGCCATGTAATGGATAGCCAGATTTTCTTCTGTGAAGTAGACCCGAAATCCGTATTCGTCCACATAGGCACCGCATAGTAAGCTGAACAAAAGTTATTTTGTAAGTATATTAAAAACTATTTTTCAACTCTAAGAGAGATCTTTTGAGAGCTCTTAATCATGTGAAGTATATCACCAATAGTTACTGACCATACATAGTATGCCTCAATGTACCACTGCTATGCGTTACAATCGTATTGAAGAGAACCTTAGCGAATGACTTTCCGTTAGAACCGAAAACGGTCTTCGACTGGTCAAATTCAATGCCATGTTGCCAAGAACTACTAGGCATGAATAGGGATTTGTTGAACTAGTCGTTGAATAGAATGCTTCGGAATATAGATCACCAAAAATCTATTGTAACTATTTTAAGTTTATTAAGAGTGATCGCTTTTCGAGCTAATGAATTATAGCGGAGAAGTGAGAGCTAGTCATTATTCAAAACTCTATCGCTTATAGAACAGTTGTTTTCCATGATTCTCAACACTTCTGGTGAACTATGTGTGCTTCTAACCTGTGGAGAGTAGGAAGACTCGGATCCGAACGCCGAGCGTCGTCAATCAACATGCAGACTCGCCGTTTGTGCTACAGCCGATATTTTACAATTTAATACTTTTAGAGAAACATCATAAAATTTTGTTTGCTTTGATTAGTCTTAAATATACTCAAAAAGTGAAAAAAAAGTATTGGAAAATTCAAGATATAAATAATATGAACATCAAAGTACTTTTTATAATGGTCTGAATTTCGATAAATTTCTTCAATAAATGTTCAGGTTCAGATTTCAAAAAAATTGAGTAGACAAGATATTGCGATAATGAGAGATCCCTGCTTTAATATAAAAATGAATCATGATCCCTTTGTGGTTTAAGTGGATTCTTGTGACACAACTGGGATAATAAAACACGTTTCCCATAGTTTAAACCGATTTCAATTGCTGATTTCTTCGTTTTCAAAAATCTCAGTTTTGAGTGTGAATATAAATGTCTCTAGTAATAAAAAATTGGCTTACCAAGTCACCGCCGTAGAATCGAACCTGCATGACGTCACCGGAATGATGGTCAGCAATTGGTACCCGAATCGCTGCCTTCAATTGACACATATTGATTACGGAACAAACGAACCGATTTTCAGTAGTCGCAATTGATTTTATACTCCAAACTCTTCCAATAAATTGATACTGCGATCGCATTGGACCTCGGGTTTTAACAAAAATGACTGTATCAATCTTTGAGACTTGTGCGTTACATCCTGAAGGTACATTAATCCGAACGAATATGCTTTTGAACATTGATTGGTACTGGACATTTTGGGGAAGCAGTAAAACTCTGCAGTCTTTACGAAGTAGTTCAAACCTTATCAATGGATCACCATACTATTACGTCAGTGACTATTCAGAATTGAGATTTAATTTTGAAAAAATGTACTATTCAAGGGTATCGTTTATGTTAAGCGTTTTTGTTACATTAGTCTTTTTTTATACATTTATGAGTTGCTGTTATACGTTTTTATATTCTCTCATTCGTCTCCCTCCGTGCACGGTTGCTCCTCGCACCGTCTCTTCCCTCGGCTGTGAGAGTCCTTTCCCGAGAAGATTTGGCGCTCCGGGATCGTAGCGCCATCATGAGCGACAGAAGAATGAGATGGAGGGACTACTTTGTAAAGCCGTTAGTCCCCAATTCCTAAGGAAGGCAGAGAACGCTGAGGAGTAGAGTCGTCACATGTCGCAACAGATCCCATAATCGATGATGTTATATTACCGATGTGGCTTGCTGATCTTGATAAAGCGTTTAAATTGGAAAAAAATTGTTATACGTTTTATGTTTAAACTAATCTTTCACCTGAAGAGCACACGTATATTCTCTTCTAAGATCATCTGCTTCCGAACGTGCATTCCGCAATTGGCTGGAATGAACCCAAAAAGTTATTAAATGAAAAATTAAGTATATACTCACTGCCCCTTGACAGTTGTTATTCAAATATATATGTACGCTTTTTTTGTACATCTATGAATAGTCATAACTTTTGAAAGTAGAACTATACATATATATGGAGTATAAAAATAATGGATAGTAGTACATAGAAGTATGAGGAGTCATACTTTTCAATGTAGTGTTGTTTTTCAGGCTATATTTTTGTGTGTCTAATAATAAGTAAAGTTTCAGTCATATCCGGACATACATATCTACCCAAACATACGTACGTATGTGATTAGAGATCATCAATATTACTTGGAGGTGTCTTACCCATCCACTAAATACAAACTGTGACTGCAGTGGCAGCCATCGGCTCTAAAATTTTAGCTCTGTCAGTTGATCCTTGTTACCTGTCTCGAGGTACTGATAACTTTTTAAAAAAACGAAAGGTTCCCGTGTTTTGTATCGACTAAAAGCTTCAACTTTTTTCTTTCGCGAAAACTGGGTTCATCTGATCGCAAACCTTCTGGTGTTTTCCAAAGCAACTTCTGCTTCTTTGCATCGATTGTTCAGCCGAAGGACCTCGGAATTTAAGAACTTGTTCTGTGTGTTGAAGTCAGTGGAATGAGCTCGCTTCTCATTCTCCCTCACTTGCTCCTGTTTTCTGAAGACCGAACGACATCTTCGCGCTGTGGCCATGTTAGGGATTGTTTCCGAAAAGCGAAGAAAAGTATCACTCCAATAATAATTGATGATATATGGAGTCTCAGGAAAATGGGGCGCAGGGAATGCGAAGAAGTTCTCAAACTATGTAGATGAAAAAGATCTAATATGAGTTGAGACCATCCGAGATAGTAGAAATATTGAACGATAGCCATATACATATAATTGATTATCAATGGTCGGATTGGGTTATGTAGACTGGGTCGTACCTTAAAGCGCTATTCAAAATGACGCTTTCAGAGGAAGTGCTCGCTTGTGGAAGTGCATCCGAGAACATCGATTGATCATTCTAGCCTACTTTTTTATTGTCTGCTTGTTCGTGGGAAGCGTTCTCTTTGCATGGAGAACAGTGGCAGTTTCTACATACATTATATGCCTAGTTGAAAAAAGGGACAATGTGTTTTAAAAAAAGAGAGAGAGAGAAAGTGAGATTGAGTGAGACATCGACTTCGCAGTAGAGAGAGGAAGGGATCGAATGTGAAAAGAGATGATGAAAGAGTAAGATGAATAATAAGGAGAAAAAAGGAGAAAAAGGGAGAAAAGAGTGCCTGAATACACAGTAGTCTGAGCGAGAGAGCTTTTTTTGTGTTTTTTCGACTTCTGTTTCCTATTTTAATCGATTGCGAGCTTTAGCTTTCAGACACAATATTGCTATAAAATCCAATCTCCACTTTCTCCTTCACTCTATTATTGAATGTAAATGTATTATAAATTTTTTATCAACTCTGGCTTTCCCTCATTTTATTTTCATCACTTCATTTCCCAATCTTTAAACTTTTGGTGCATTTTCTCTTACTTCATCTTTCCACCCTCCTCTCTCCCTTTTCCAATTTACGTCTCTCTTTCTACTTCTTCTTTCTTCCCTTCACTAAAATACGTATGCTAAACACCAACTTCAGTTCCTGCAATTGTTGCTGCATAACTTCTTTCTCCTTGACGAGAGCTTCGATTTCCGCCTTCTGTCGATTATCGACTTCTCGCAGCTGGTTGAGCTCGTCGTTTTCCTTTTCTCCTCTGGAGCATTTTTCTTATATATAGCCGAATTTAGCGAAACTCAACTGCCCAGAAACCATTGCAATGCTATACGAACGTTTCCTTATGATGTTGGGCCGTATTAAGAGCGTTTAATTTTTTATTGAGTCTACTTATTTGAAAACAGAATGGAAGAATTTTCTCTAAAAAGAAAGTTATATGATTTCTAATAGGGGAGTGTATATCCAGACGTACACTTCAATAAGGGAGTATTTTTAGATCAAGCAGCATTTTTCGCTCTGTATTTCAGGCTTATTTGAAAGACCTCGGAATTCATCGACTTTCTTGACACAAGTTTTTTCCCTCAATTTTTCATTAAGAAAGCAGTCAAGAGTCTCAAGTTCAATAAATAAATGTAAGGAGTTCTTCTTTTCGCGTTCCTTGCTGACTCGTTGCAAAGTTCGCGCTCTTATGAATTGAAATACCGAATTAGAAAACCTGGCAGAACCAGTGGCTGCTTTATAAATAACTAACAGTGTTTTTTAAAGAGACTGATTTAAAATATAACTACGAAAACTTACTACTTGGGCAGTTTATTTTCTTTTTATATCAGTCTTTGGTCCTCAAATATTTCTAGATAATCTGAAGATTAATTCGATAACTTAATTCAGAAAATGAACATTCATACCAAAACATGAGTGAATCTTCAAAGTTAAACCGCTCCCATCCTTGGCCCTAGTTTTTTTTATTCTGGTGTTTCATAAATAAAAAAATGTCTTTACACGTTGGAGGAGTGCGTGGAAGAAGCCGGGCTGTCATACAGAGAGGTCGTGGTAGAACCCTCCATGGTTTTGTCGTGAGGAGATAATGGAGGACTGCAAGAAGCTATATATGTATGTATAGTGCTGAAGAATAACTCAACGGTAGAAAAAAATATATAAATAGGTGATAAGAAGGTACTGGTTAACTGTTCAATCGAATGTTTTTACACTCATATAGATTTTAAAGATATATTATACGATGGCTCGAAAATAAGAACAAACGAGGGAAAGAAGAAAGATAAGAGCTCTGAAGAAAATTCGAGATAATGATTTTGATTTCACAATGAACTAGAAATCATGTTTTCGGTGATAACAACTGACCATTCATCAATAGGCTTCAGACGAATAATCTTTTTTTTTTCTCACAGTGATATAATACAATCCAATTTTTGACCATGAAGATAAGCTCTCACAGTGATATAATACAATCCAATTTTTGACCATGAAGATAAGCTTCAGAAAAGAAATTATTCAGAAAAAATTTCCAATAGAAGTCCTCAAAAGCATTAATATGACGAAAAATGCATAATACAGGTCAATAAAATTGTTTAAGAGCTCTCACAGTGATATAATACAATTTTCAAAGTTCTTGAACAGCATTGAGTAACAAAACGGTTATACAGGGTGCGGCAAAAGTCCAGGTCTGTATTATTTTTCCGATAAAAACTTAACGGATTGAGCAAATCAAACAAAATTTTCATCAAAGTTTATTCAAAGAGTTTGGGATATTACTGCGTTTTCAAATTTCAAACAGCCCTCCTTTCTCCTTGACACAGGCGCTGAGTCGCTTGTGGAAGGCACCCACCGTGGTGGACAGGTAAGCGACGTCAAGATCATCCCACGCCTTCTGTAGGGCGCGCTTCAAACTTTCCAAATTCTTGTGTTGGGAAGCACAGGCCTTGCTCTCAAGGACCGACCACACAGAGAAGTTCAGAGGATTCAAATCAGGTGAGTACGGAGGCCATTCGGCGGATGTGATCTTTTTCTTCTTCTTCTTCTTCTTAGCGTTGTCCCGCGCCGGCCGAGGTCGGAGTAGGGTCCGCTGTACGGCTTCTAGCTCTCCAGAAACATCTGTCCGTTGCGTCTTCCGAGTGGAGTCTTGCAAGGCGCAGGTCTTGGTTGAGCGTATCCATATATCTTGTCTTCGGTTTGCCTCGAGGGCGTTTGCCTGGTACTTCCATGTCAAGGGCGTGTCTTGCGATGTTGGTCGCGTCTCTTCGCATCACGTGTCCATACCATCTAACTCTCCCTTCTCTATTCGACGGAGACCTGGCCTACAACGCGTATAACCGAGAACATTATCTTTTCCCCTCCAAATTTCCCCTCCATGTGATCATGGAGGGGAAATTGCTCTTGCACCAGTCTTGCACCACTTTAGCCTTGTGGGCGGGCGCAGAGTCCTGCTGGAACGTCCATTTGCGTCCCGCGAAGTGAGCCTGGATTCAGGGAAATACTTTCTTATTGAGAATGTCGTTCAGGTAGTTATTGCCATTCATTTTGACTCCCTGCTCGACGAAAACGAGTGGAGTCTTGCCAGTCGCGCAGATCCCGGCCCAGATCATGACAGAAGCGAGATGGCCCTTTCTCGGAACGTAGCTACCACTCTTATTGGCCTCGTTGACCGATTTCGACCAAATCCTATTGTTCTGGTCGTTGAAGGACTGCTCAATATTGAACAACTTCTCATCGGTGAACAGAATATCCAAACAGTCCACCGGCTTGAACCGCTTTGACAGTTCACGACATCTCCGAAGACGGATCGACTTCATCTGGTCCGTCAATGCGTGATTCTTCTGCAGCTTGATGGGGCGAAGTCCCATGCGGGATTTGACGATTGTCTGAACAGAACTAGCCGAGATATTCAGCTCCTTCGCGAGTTTTCTGAGACTCCGCTTGGGGTTATATCGAATCTTGTCTCGGATGCTTCTCATGTTGAAGGAAGTGGTCGCG
>OZ057408.1:2027702-2133415 GCA_964056735.1 Allodiplogaster pararmata | reverse complement strand
AAAAGCTCACCCCTGTACTAAAGCAACAACAAAAGCTCACCCTGTACTAAAGCAACAACAAAAGCTCACCCTCGTACTAAAGCAACAACAAAAGCTCACCCTGTACTAAAGCAACAACAAAAGCTCACCCTGTACTAAAGCAACAACAAAAGCTCACCCTGTACTAAAGCAACAACAAAAGGCTCACCCTGTACTAAAGCAACAACAAAAGCTCACCCTGTACTAAAGCAACAACAAAGCTCACCCCTGTACTAAAGCAACAACAAAGCTCACCCTGTACTAAAGCAACAACAAAGGCTCACCCTGTACTAAAGCAACAACAAAAGCTCACCCTGTACTAAAGCAACAACAAAAGCTCACCCTGTACTAAAGCAACAACAAAAGGCTCACCCTGTACTAAAGCAACAACAAAGCTCACCCTGTACTAAAGCAACAACAAAAGCTCACCCTGTACTAAAGCAACAACAAAAGCTCACCCTGTACTAAAGCAACAACAAAAGCTCACCCTGTACTAAAGCAACAACAAAAGCTCACCCTGTACTAAAGCAACAACAAAGGCTCACCCTGTACTAAAGCAACAACAAAGGCTCACCCTGTACTAAAGCAACAACAAAGGCTCACCCTGTACTAAAGCAACAACAAAAGCTCACCCTGTACTAAAGCAACAACAAAGGCTCACCCTGTACTAAAGCAACAACAAAGGCTCACCCTGTACTAAAGCAACAACAAAGCTCACCCTGTACTAAAGCAACAACAAAAGGCTCACCCTGTACTAAAGCAACAACAAAAGCTCACCCTGTACTAAAGCAACAACAAAGGCTCACCCTGTACTAAAGCAACAACAAAAGCTCACCCTGTACTAAAGCAACAACAAAAGGCTCACCCTGTACTAAAGCAACAACAAAAGCTCACCCTGTACTAAAGCAACAACAAAGGCTCACCCTGTACTAAAGCAACAACAAAAGCTCACCCTGTACTAAAGCAACAACAAAAGCTCACCCTGTACTAAAGCAACAACAAAAGCTCACCCTGTACTAAAGCAACAACAAAGGCTCACCCTGTACTAAAGCAACAACAAAAGCTCACCCTGTACTAAAGCAACAACAAAAGGCTCACCCTGTACTAAAGCAACAACAAAAGCTCACCCTGTACTAAAGCAACAACAAAGCTCACCCTGTACTAAAGCAACAACAAAAGGCTCACCCTGTACTAAAGCAACAACAAAGGCTCACCCTGTACTAAAGCAACAACAAAAGGCTCACCCTGTACTAAAGCAACAACAAAGGCTCACCCTGTACTAAAGCAACAACAAAGGCTCACCCTGTACTAAAGCAACAACAAAGGCTCACCCTGTACTAAAGCAACAACAAAGGCTCACCCTGTACTAAAGCAACAACAAAAGCTCACCCTGTACTAAAGCAACAACAAAGGCTCACCCTGTACTAAAGCAACAACAAAGGCTCACCCTGTACTAAAGCAACAACAAAAGGCTCACCCTGTACTAAAGCAACAACAAAGGCTCACCCTGTACTAAAGCAACAACAAAAGGCTCACCCTGTACTAAAGCAACAACAAAGGCTCACCCTGTACTAAAGCAACAACAAAGGCTCACCCTGTACTAAAGCAACAACAAAGGCTCACCCTGTACTAAAGCAACAACAAAGGCTCACCCTGTACTAAAGCAACAACAAAAGCTCACCCTGTACTAAAGCAACAACAAAGCTCACCCTGTACTAAAGCAACAACAAAGGCTCACCCTGTACTAAAGCAACAACAAAGGCTCACCCTGTACTAAAGCAACAACAAAGGCTCACCCTGTACTAAAGCAACAACAAAGGCTCACCCTGTACTAAAGCAACAACAAAGGCTCACCCTGTACTAAAGCAACAACAAAGGCTCACCCTGTACTAAAGCAACAACAAAGGCTCACCCTGTACTAAAGCAACAACAAAGCTCACCCTGTACTAAAGCAACAACAAAGGCTCACCCTGTACTAAAGCAACAACAAAGGCTCACCCTGTACTAAAGCAACAACAAAGGCTCACCCTGTACTAAAGCAACAACAAAGGCTCACCCTGTACTAAAGCAACAACAAAGCTCACCCTGTACTAAAGCAACAACAAAGGCTCACCCTGTACTAAAGCAACAACAAAGGCTCACCCTGTACTAAAGCAACAACAAAGGCTCACCCTGTACTAAAGCAACAACAAAGGCTCACCCTGTACTAAAGCAACAACAAGGCTCACCCTGTACTAAAGCAACAACAAAGGCTCACCCTGTACTAAAGCAACAACAAAGGCTCACCCTGTACTAAAGCAACAACAAAGGCTCACCCTGTACTAAAGCAACAACAAAGGCTCACCCTGTACTAAAGCAACAACAAAGGCTCACCCTGTACTAAAGCAACAACAAAGGCTCACCCTGTACTAAAGCAACAACAAAGGCTCACCCTGTACTAAAGCAACAACAAAGGCTCACCCTGTACTAAAGCAACAACAAAGGCTCACCCTGTACTAAAGCAACAACAAAGGCTCACCCTGTACTAAAGCAACAACAAAGGCTCACCCTGTACTAAAGCAACAACAAAGGCTCACCCTGTACTAAAGCAACAACAAAGGCTCACCCTGTACTAAAGCAACAACAAAGGCTCACCCTGTACTAAAGCAACAACAAAGGCTCACCCTGTACTAAAGCAACAACAAAAGCTCACCCTGTACTAAAGCAACAACAAAGGCTCACCCTGTACTAAAGCAACAACAAAGGCTCACCCTGTACTAAAGCAACAACAAAGGCTCACCCTGTACTAAAGCAACAACAAAGGCTCACCCTGTACTAAAGCAACAACAAAAGCTCACCCTGTACTAAAGCAACAACAAAGGCTCACCCTGTACTAAAGCAACAACAAAGGCTCACCCTGTACTAAAGCAACAACAAAGGCTCACCCTGTACTAAAGCAACAACAAAGGCTCACCCTGTACTAAAGCAACAACAAAGGCTCACCCTGTACTAAAGCAACAACAAAGGCTCACCCTGTACTAAAGCAACAACAAAGGCTCACCCTGTACTAAAGCAACAACAAAGGCTCACCCTGTACTAAAGCAACAACAAAGGCTCACCCTGTACTAAAGCAACAACAAAGGCTCACCCTGTACTAAAGCAACAACAAAGGCTCACCCTGTACTAAAGCAACAACAAAGGCTCACCCTGTACTAAAGCAACAACAAAAGCTCACCCTGTACTAAAGCAACAACAAAGGCTCACCCTGTACTAAAGCAACAACAAAGGCTCACCCTGTACTAAAGCAACAACAAAGGCTCACCCTGTACTAAAGCAACAACAAAGGCTCACCCTGTACTAAAGCAACAACAAAGCTCACCCTGTACTAAAGCAACAACAAAGGCTCACCCTGTACTAAAGCAACAACAAAGGCTCACCCTGTACTAAAGCAACAACAAAGGCTCACCCTGTACTAAAGCAACAACAAAGGCTCACCCTGTACTAAAGCAACAACAAAGGCTCACCCTGTACTAAAGCAACAACAAAGGCTCACCCTGTACTAAAGCAACAACAAAGGCTCACCCTGTACTAAAGCAACAACAAAGGCTCACCCTGTACTAAAGCAACAACAAAGGCTCACCCTGTACTAAAGCAACAACAAAGGCTCACCCTGTACTAAAGCAACAACAAAGGCTCACCCTGTACTAAAGCAACAACAAAGGCTCACCCTGTACTAAAGCAACAACAAAGGCTCACCCTGTACTAAAGCAACAACAAAGGCTCACCCTGTACTAAAGCAACAACAAAGGCTCACCCTGTACTAAAGCAACAACAAAGGCTCACCCTGTACTAAAGCAACAACAAAGGCTCACCCTGTACTAAAGCAACAACAAAGGCTCACCCTGTACTAAAGCAACAACAAAGGCTCACCCTGTACTAAAGCAACAACAAAGGCTCACCCTGTACTAAAGCAACAACAAAGGCTCACCCTGTACTAAAGCAACAACAAAGGCTCACCCTGTACTAAAGCAACAACAAAAGCTCACCCTGTACTAAAGCAACAACAAAGGCTCACCCTGTACTAAAGCAACAACAAAGGCTCACCCTGTACTAAAGCAACAACAAAGGCTCACCCTGTACTAAAGCAACAACAAAGGCTCACCCTGTACTAAAGCAACAACAAAGGCTCACCCTGTACTAAAGCAACAACAAAGGCTCACCCTGTACTAAAGCAACAACAAAGGCTCACCCTGTACTAAAGCAACAACAAAGGCTCACCCTGTACTAAAGCAACAACAAAGGCTCACCCTGTACTAAAGCAACAACAAAGGCTCACCCTGTACTAAAGCAACAACAAAAGCTCACCCTGTACTAAAGCAACAACAAAGGCTCACCCTGTACTAAAGCAACAACAAAGCTCACCCTGTACTAAAGCAACAACAAAGGCTCACCCTGTACTAAAGCAACAACAAAGGCTCACCCTGTACTAAAGCAACAACAAAAGCTCACCCTGTACTAAAGCAACAACAAAGGCTCACCCTGTACTAAAGCAACAACAAAGGCTCACCCTGTACTAAAGCAACAACAAAGGCTCACCCTGTACTAAAGCAACAACAAAAGCTCACCCTGTACTAAAGCAACAACAAAGCTCACCCTGTACTAAAGCAACAACAAAGGCTCACCCTGTACTAAAGCAACAACAAAAGCTCACCCTGTACTAAAGCAACAACAAAAGCTCACCCTGTACTAAAGCAACAACAAAGGCTCACCCTGTACTAAAGCAACAACAAAGGCTCACCCTGTACTAAAGCAACAACAAAGGCTCACCCTGTACTAAAGCAACAACAAAGCTCACCCTGTACTAAAGCAACAACAAAGGCTCACCCTGTACTAAAGCAACAACAAAGGCTCACCCTGTACTAAAGCAACAACAAAAGCTCACCCTGTACTAAAGCAACAACAAAAGCTCACCCTGTACTAAAGCAACAACAAAAGCTCACCCTGTACTAAAGCAACAACAAAAGCTCACCCTGTACTAAAGCAACAACAAAAGCTCACCCTGTACTAAAGCAACAACAAAAGCTCACCCTGTACTAAAGCAACAACAAAAGCTCACCCTGTACTAAAGCAACAACAAAGGCTCACCCTGTACTAAAGCAACAACAAAAGCTCACCCTGTACTAAAGCAACAACAAAAGCTCACCCTGTACTAAAGCAACAACAAAAGCTCACCCTGTACTAAAGCAACAACAAAAGCTCACCCTGTACTAAAGCAACAACAAAAGCTCACCCTGTACTAAAGCAACAACAAAAGCTCACCCTGTACTAAAGCAACAACAAAAGCTCACCCTGTACTAAAGCAACAACAAAAGCTCACCCTGTACTAAAGCAACAACAAAAGCTCACCCTGTACTAAAGCAACAACAAAAGCTCACCCTGTACTAAAGCAACAACAAAAGCTCACCCTGTACTAAAGCAACAACAAAAGCTCACCCTGTACTAAAGCAACAACAAAAGCTCACCCTGTACTAAAGCAACAACAAAAGCTCACCCTGTACTAAAGCAACAACAAAAGCTCACCCTGTACTAAAGCAACAACAAAAGCTCACCCTGTACTAAAGCAACAACAAAAGCTCACCCTGTACTAAAGCAACAACAAAAGCTCACCCTGTACTAAAGCAACAACAAAAGCTCACCCTGTACTAAAGCAACAACAAAAGCTCACCCTGTACTAAAGCAACAACAAAAGCTCACCCTGTACTAAAGCAACAACAAAAGCTCACCCTGTACTAAAGCAACAACAAAAGCTCACCCTGTACTAAAGCAACAACAAAAGCTCACCCTGTACTAAAGCAACAACAAAAGCTCACCCTGTACTAAAGCAACAACAAAAGCTCACCCTGTACTAAAGCAACAACAAAAGCTCACCCTGTACTAAAGCAACAACAAAAGCTCACCCTGTACTAAAGCAACAACAAAAGCTCACCCTGTACTAAAGCAACAACAAAAGCTCACCCTGTACTAAAGCAACAACAAAAGCTCACCCTGTACTAAAGCAACAACAAAAGCTCACCCTGTACTAAAGCAACAACAAAAGCTCACCCTGTACTAAAGCAACAACAAAAGCTCACCCTGTACTAAAGCAACAACAAAAGCTCACCCTGTACTAAAGCAACAACAAAAGCTCACCCTGTACTAAAGCAACAACAAAAGCTCACCCTGTACTAAAGCAACAACAAAAGCTCACCCTGTACTAAAGCAACAACAAAAGCTCACCCTGTACTAAAGCAACAACAAAAGCTCACCCTGTACTAAAGCAACAACAAAAGCTCACCCTGTACTAAAGCAACAACAAAAGCTCACCCTGTACTAAAGCAACAACAAAAGCTCACCCTGTACTAAAGCAACAACAAAAGCTCACCCTGTACTAAAGCAACAACAAAAGCTCACCCTGTACTAAAGCAACAACAAAAGCTCACCCTGTACTAAAGCAACAACAAAAGCTCACCCTGTACTAAAGCAACAACAAAAGCTCACCCTGTACTAAAGCAACAACAAAAGCTCACCCTGTACTAAAGCAACAACAAAAGCTCACCCTGTACTAAAGCAACAACAAAAGCTCACCCTGTACTAAAGCAACAACAAAAGCTCACCCTGTACTAAAGCAACAACAAAAGCTCACCCTGTACTAAAGCAACAACAAAAGCTCACCCTGTACTAAAGCAACAACAAAAGCTCACCCTGTACTAAAGCAACAACAAAAGCTCACCCTGTACTAAAGCAACAACAAAAGCTCACCCTGTACTAAAGCAACAACAAAAGCTCACCCTGTACTAAAGCAACAACAAAAGCTCACCCTGTACTAAAGCAACAACAAAAGCTCACCCTGTACTAAAGCAACAACAAAAGCTCACCCTGTACTAAAGCAACAACAAAAGCTCACCCTGTACTAAAGCAACAACAAAAGCTCACCCTGTACTAAAGCAACAACAAAAGCTCACCCTGTACTAAAGCAACAACAAAAGCTCACCCTGTACTAAAGCAACAACAAAAGCTCACCCTGTACTAAAGCAACAACAAAAGCTCACCCTGTACTAAAGCAACAACAAAAGCTCACCCTGTACTAAAGCAACAACAAAAGCTCACCCTGTACTAAAGCAACAACAAAAGCTCACCCTGTACTAAAGCAACAACAAAAGCTCACCCTGTACTAAAGCAACAACAAAAGCTCACCCTGTACTAAAGCAACAACAAAAGCTCACCCTGTACTAAAGCAACAACAAAAGCTCACCCTGTACTAAAGCAACAACAAAAGCTCACCCTGTACTAAAGCAACAACAAAAGCTCACCCTGTACTAAAGCAACAACAAAAGCTCACCCTGTACTAAAGCAACAACAAAAGCTCACCCTGTACTAAAGCAACAACAAAAGCTCACCCTGTACTAAAGCAACAACAAAAGCTCACCCTGTACTAAAGCAACAACAAAAGCTCACCCTGTACTAAAGCAACAACAAAAGCTCACCCTGTACTAAAGCAACAACAAAAGCTCACCCTGTACTAAAGCAACAACAAAAGCTCACCCTGTACTAAAGCAACAACAAAAGCTCACCCTGTACTAAAGCAACAACAAAAGCTCACCCTGTACTAAAGCAACAACAAAAGCTCACCCTGTACTAAAGCAACAACAAAAGCTCACCCTGTACTAAAGCAACAACAAAAGCTCACCCTGTACTAAAGCAACAACAAAAGCTCACCCTGTACTAAAGCAACAACAAAAGCTCACCCTGTACTAAAGCAACAACAAAAGCTCACCCTGTACTAAAGCAACAACAAAAGCTCACCCTGTACTAAAGCAACAACAAAAGCTCACCCTGTACTAAAGCAACAACAAAAGCTCACCCTGTACTAAAGCAACAACAAAAGCTCACCCTGTACTAAAGCAACAACAAAAGCTCACCCTGTACTAAAGCAACAACAAAAGCTCACCCTGTACTAAAGCAACAACAAAAGCTCACCCTGTACTAAAGCAACAACAAAAGCTCACCCTGTACTAAAGCAACAACAAAAGCTCACCCTGTACTAAAGCAACAACAAAAGCTCACCCTGTACTAAAGCAACAACAAAAGCTCACCCTGTACTAAAGCAACAACAAAAGCTCACCCTGTACTAAAGCAACAACAAAAGCTCACCCTGTACTAAAGCAACAACAAAAGCTCACCCTGTACTAAAGCAACAACAAAAGCTCACCCTGTACTAAAGCAACAACAAAAGCTCACCCTGTACTAAAGCAACAACAAAAGCTCACCCTGTACTAAAGCAACAACAAAAGCTCACCCTGTACTAAAGCAACAACAAAAGCTCACCCTGTACTAAAGCAACAACAAAAGCTCACCCTGTACTAAAGCAACAACAAAAGCTCACCCTGTACTAAAGCAACAACAAAAGCTCACCCTGTACTAAAGCAACAACAAAAGCTCACCCTGTACTAAAGCAACAACAAAAGCTCACCCTGTACTAAAGCAACAACAAAAGCTCACCCTGTACTAAAGCAACAACAAAAGCTCACCCTGTACTAAAGCAACAACAAAAGCTCACCCTGTACTAAAGCAACAACAAAAGCTCACCCTGTACTAAAGCAACAACAAAAGCTCACCCTGTACTAAAGCAACAACAAAAGCTCACCCTGTACTAAAGCAACAACAAAAGCTCACCCTGTACTAAAGCAACAACAAAAGCTCACCCTGTACTAAAGCAACAACAAAAGCTCACCCTGTACTAAAGCAACAACAAAAGCTCACCCTGTACTAAAGCAACAACAAAAGCTCACCCTGTACTAAAGCAACAACAAAAGCTCACCCTGTACTAAAGCAACAACAAAAGCTCACCCTGTACTAAAGCAACAACAAAAGCTCACCCTGTACTAAAGCAACAACAAAAGCTCACCCTGTACTAAAGCAACAACAAAAGCTCACCCTGTACTAAAGCAACAACAAAAGCTCACCCTGTACTAAAGCAACAACAAAAGCTCACCCTGTACTAAAGCAACAACAAAAGCTCACCCTGTACTAAAGCAACAACAAAAGCTCACCCTGTACTAAAGCAACAACAAAAGCTCACCCTGTACTAAAGCAACAACAAAAGCTCACCCTGTACTAAAGCAACAACAAAAAAAGTCAACAAGAGGTCTGGAAAGCGTTGCAAGACTTGAAATTTTTTTTACTGAGTTTTCAGTAGTTCATTCATTCTACTACTGAATCTAGTCCGGATGCGACACTATGGTAGGCTACACGAATATTCTGCAATGCATGGTTGAATCTCAACCCTTGTCAGATCCACTCACATCAAAACAGTTGAAAAACGTCTGTACCGCATGATCGTTTCTTATTCTGCCTGATACACAAAATGCCAATGACAAAGAAAGCAGCAATTGCTTTCACAGCTCAATATTGCACCTCCATCAGCTTACCATTCCGCCTTTCTATTTCTCAGTAATATGCTATTTGAAAGTCAAGACTACTTTAGGCAATGCAAAAGGAATACAGTAACCCACGTGTTTTGACTTCCTTGGAGTCCCTGATCGGATTTGCACAAATCTTGACAGGCATCACAGAGGAGCCGACCACCTGGTCTGCTCTGCAATTTTGGGTAGCCTTTATTTGCCTAGAATGCATCAATTACAGGGTTGAAATACTCATAGTCTCACCCAAGTCGACGCATCTCTGAACACACTAAAACACAGACTGTGTATTGACAACTTTTGACAACTAAAGAAAGTTTTCTTTGAGCAGATCAGTCTAGAATAATGAGAAGTTCTGTCGTCGCTGCCTTTTACCTTTAGCTCGCTTCTCATTTCATAGACTCCTTTGCTCGGAGAACGGTCGTTATTTAAAAAAAAATGTTCAAGAAATGTAAGTTAGCTAAACTGACCGAGTTCACCTTCTGTCACTCATCTATGGCTCAAACCAAAACAAGTGGATTTCTTCTTACGTCTCCTATGAAAAGAAAGAGAAAAAAACGAAGAAGCGAGAGCCGCCCAAACTCTTCGATGGTAGAAGAAGTAAGTCTATGGCAACATAAAGAAAAGAGTAACAGCATATTTTGAGGACTAGTTTGGCGATAGTGATATAGATTTTCATAGAGAATATCGCAGCAACGCTACCTCTCTTTTCCCCTATACTGAAATATATTTGTGATCACTTGTATATCCTCACAATTCTCATGGTAAATCTTTCCGCAAACCTGTCGAGGAGTTCAAAGTGTAGATTCACATGTCGCCGATCGATTCCACTAGGGCAGGATGAGAAGCAATGGAACGAGATCGGGACTATTTCTGCCACCTGAACAATTAATGAATTGAGAGATAGACGCATCCTCTGCCACCTTTGCTATAAAAAGTAATAGTGACCACCATTGATGTACGTATGTTACATAAAGGTTTGGTGAACTGACTTTCTTCATTTCTTAGGCAAACTTATCACTTTTTGGAACTAATTTTTGTGTACTTGGCTTTCAAGGACAATTAGTTGCTTGAAGTTACTTTCTTCACAGGAAAAACTCATACAAACCTTGCCTTTGACTGAACCAATTTTATAAAGAGATTGTACTACTTTATCTACTCTTCAAAAGACTTTCAAGGTGAACTCGAACTTACATCATACCTATCTCGCACTCTTCTTATTTTCTCTTCTATCTCTCTCAGATTCTACACCTTTCTCTTTCTCTGATAAAGAATATTTCGAACAAATATAGGTAGCGTTAGCCTCCTTGGCCTTTTCTTGTTGTTCGATTCCCAATTGAAAACAGGGAAAACCAAAAACAAGTTCCTTAGGCTCTTCTATCTAGGCTTTGCTAACCAATCATAAATGAAACCTGAAGCATAACGGAGAAGTCTTCGTAGCCATAATAGAGAACCTCGCCCTGCGGTCTCAGAATGAACTCGGGATGGGAAACATCTGCGAAACCTTCATTTTCTCGTTTAAAAGAAAAAAACTAGTGAATGAAATCACGGTGTTTCTTAGCACCCGCACAACTTTTTTCGAGCGCATAGATTTTTAAAATTTACGAGTTTAAATTTCCAATCATTTGGACTTTCCCTACGAAAAATCTTTTCCAAGCGCATAGATTTCCATGTTTTTTTCGGGTTTTTTGGAAAGCGCATAAAGTTTTTTACCCGCGGTGTGGGTCAGAAAAACACCCTGAATGAAATGAGAACTTGATAAGAAAACCTTTTTCCTCTCTGACAACTACCACACTGCCTTTCAAATCCTCTACATTACTAGCTTTACATTTATATTGCGATTTTCTTTGCTGTTTTACTCTCTCGTTTTACTATAGGAATCAGCAGAAGTTTTTAGTTCTCCATTATTTGATTATTTGATTACTGCAGGTTCAACATCATTCTGGTCAATTGCTCGTTATGACACGCCAGACTGCGTCTTTTCAACTGTACCTAGATGAAGTCATTGCGCGATTCCATGCCACTTCAACTGTCATTTCACTATCTTCTTCTTCTTCTTCCTCGCGCTTGTTCCCGCCTCGCGGCAGGGTACGCGCTCCCCTGAGATGCAGGACAGACCTATCCTGGTAGAACCAGTGGCTGCCTGCTAGATCACTGCTAGTGTGATTAGCAGCAGTGGGGAGAGTCAGATTCGTGCATGAGCACTACCAACATTTCTTAACCCCTTGGTTTGGGTGGATCTGTCCGGGGTGGGAGTCGAACTCTGGACTCTTCTCACAATGGTCTAACACACTACCACTATGCCACGCCCGGACATAAACGCTAGATGAAGATGACATAAACGCTAGATGAAGTCATTGCGCGATTCCATGCCACTTGAACTGTCATTTCACTATGTCATTGATTAATCCAATGTCAGTTGGAACCTTTGCTCCTGTCATCTTCTCTGTGTCGAGGACATCTGAGGACGGGACTGAGAGACCACTCCGGTGCCATGTATCTCAGACTTATCCGCACTCTGAATGAGCTTGGCACTGCCTCGGAATCCAAGAAGAACTGGAAGGGAACCTGCGAGCACATTCATTCCATCATAGTTATGTTAATTTCATATTCAAACAAAAATTAATTTTCGCTCTTCGAGCGAGGGAGTCCAGAATAAAGAGAACAGAGCTTGAGGCAAGTGAAGAGTAAGAAGAGAGTCCCCCCTTCGTTTTTCATAACCCACAATAAGGCTGGTGAACTGTGATCGGATTTCTCTTCTTAAAAGTTTCAACAGTGGAGATCCTCCCGTATTGGCAAACTATATTAGTCAGATGAATTCAATCGAACCACCAGGGGCTGAAAAGAATCTTCGATGCAAGCTGCATACCCAGGGGCTGAAAAGAATCTTCGATGCAAGCTGCATACCGGCAACAACAACAGGATCTTGCAAATGAGAAAGCTATGGGTGGTGAATAGTAAATGTCAGAGAGGGCGAGGTGGTGAAAAGATGGTGAGCGACTCAAAAATCAGAGTAACGGCGGAGCGGAGTCGGGGTTTGAATAGCTACGGTTCGAATAGCTACAGTTTGAATAGCTACGGTTTGAATAGCTACGGTTTGAATAGCTACGGTTTGAATAGCTACGCGCTAACTACCTTCACAAAAAATGGTGAGCTACCCTTTTTATAACTCTGATATGGAAAAATTCTCGTAAAACAGAAAATGTCATTCATGATGAGTAATATAAACTTTAATCAGCGATTCACAAAAATCTTCTCGAATGCTTCGAAAAATGCACTACTCCATCAGTAGTTACATCCATAGGTAAAATCTGTCTTGATTTTTCAATAGGTCGATCGCTAGAGTAAATTAAAAGTTTCACTTTCAACTTAAAGAAACCGGTTGAGGCTGAGTTGTGGCTAATAAAAAATTGTATTTATGTGGAGGAATGAATACTTTTTTCTTTAAATTTTAACTGTGAAAACTCTGATACTCATTTTGAGTGAGTGAGAGGGTTGGTAGGTCGGTCGCCCTACAAATTATTTTGCTCAGAAAAACTTGATATCAGCTTACCTTGAAATCGACTTTTGTGTATAATACATCTCCGGAAACCTGAAAAACTGCTATTCTTCTCCTTTTAAATATAATGTCGAATAATCCTTGAGACTATAAAAATTCATCAACTTACTAGATAATTCTTCGCAAGCTGTCGATTTGAATTTGGCACTCGAACAATGAGTTTTCTGAAGAAAAAAACAACGTTCAATCACAATGGAAAAAGAAAACGTACGAGCAACCAAACGTTTGATAGATTTCTCGAATTGAAGTTTATCAGAACTCTTCTTCGAGTGAAAAGAAAGTATAGAATAATAAGAAGTGAACCAGAGGAGAAAAGAGAAGGGAAAAAGAGAAACCAATATAAGAGGGGGCAAAGATGTGAAGAATATCTAATTATTCAGAAACGATTCAATTATTCCTAGTTTCTCCTTCGAATTACCAGTCCTTTCTCAATTTTTTTCTAGAAGCGCAGAAATAATGGCTTGAGAGGAAGAAAACAAAATTTGAAATATGATTAATCCTGAAATGAAAACAAAACCTCGGTTGAGCGGGGCTCGGAGTGTTTTCTACCGGCGGCTCTTTCTCCGCTGTTTCTATGAACCGCTCTTCATAATGCGGTGGAGAATCTCCCACCGATTCACTCTGAAATGAACTTTTCCTTGAAATTCACTTTTGAAGATCTGACGATTCCCTTTTCAAGATCTGAGGATTTGACCATGCAATTCCTGATTCGTATACACTCCTTCACTAGAATCATTGCAAGGTGAGGAGAATTACTGTTCGTATTTCATTATGAAAAACCCCTCAAATGAACGATCGGTTTCATTAATTCATTAGCAGAGTTGTCCTATAATCAGGGGTTGAATAGTGACCGGATCGGTCCCGTAGGCGGATATATGTACACACACTATTGACAAATAAACTCCCTCTCTTTTATTACCCCTTTCCTTCATCCCCTCTTCTTTGACAAATAAACTCCCTCTCTTTTATTACCCCTTTCCTTCATCCCCTCTTCTTTGACAAATAAACTCCCTCTCTTTTATTACACCTCTCCTTCATCCCCTCTTCTTTGACAAATAAACTCCCTCTCTTTTATTACCCCTTTCCTTCATCCCCTCTTCTTTGACAAATAAACTCCCTCTCTTTTATTACCCCTTTCCTTCATCCCCTCTTCTTTGACAAATAAACTCCCTCTCTTTTATTACCCCTTTCCTTCATCCCCTCTTCTTTGACAAATAAACTCCCTCTCTTTTATTACCCCTTTCCTTCATCCCCTCTTCTTTGACAAATAAACTCCCTCTCTTTTATTACCCCTTTCCTTCATCCCCTCTTCTTTGACAAATAAACTCCCTCTCTTTTATTACCCCTTTCCTTCATCCCCTCTTCTTTGACAAATAAACTCCCTCTCTTTTATTACCCCTTTCCTTCATCCCCTCTTCTTTGACAAATAAACTCCCTCTCTTTTATTACCCCTTTCCTTCATCCCCTCTTCTTTGACAAATAAACTCCCTCTCTTTTATTACCCCTTTCCTTCATCCCCTCTTCTTTGACAAATAAACTCCCTCTCTTTTATTACCCCTTTCCTTCATCCCCTCTTCTTTGACAAATAAACTCCCTCTCTTTTATTACCCCTTTCCTTCATCCCCTCTTCTTTGACAAATAAACTCCCTCTCTTTTATTACCCCTTTCCTTCATCCCCTCTTCTTTGACAAATAAACTCCCTCTCTTTTATTACCCCTTTCCTTCATCCCCTCTTCTTTGACAAATAAACTCCCTCTCTTTTATTACCCCTTTCCTTCATCCCCTCTTCTTTGACAAATAAACTCCCTCTCTTTTATTACCCCTTTCCTTCATCCCCTCTTCTTTGACAAATAAACTCCCTCTCTTTTATTACCCCTTTCCTTCATCCCCTCTTCTTTGACAAATAAACTCCCTCTCTTTTATTACCCCTTTCCTTCATCCCCTCTTCTTTGACAAATAAACTCCCTCTCTTTTATTACCCCTTTCCTTCATCCCCTCTTCTTTGACAAATAAACTCCCTCTCTTTTATTACCCCTTTCCTTCATCCCCTCTTCTTTGACAAATAAACTCCCTCTCTTTTATTACCCCTTTCCTTCATCCCCTCTTCTTTGACAAATAAACTCCCTCTCTTTTATTACCCCTTTCCTTCATCCCCTCTTCTTTTTTCCTCCAAACTTTGAGCGGCGGATACATGTAAACCAAAATTGGACGAGTCCATTTAACCCCTGCCTATATTAAGCACGAATATTTAATTCCGAAGGTGTGCTTAAAACAGTGAGAAGAAATTTCAGATAATTTTTTCACAGATTACGCTTCGGAATTACATATTCGTGCTTATTATGAGCCAACTCTACTTATAAAAATATAGAAAACTACCGTTCATTTTAGCGGGGGCTTATAATAATGAAATACGAACAAGTCCTCAGCCTTGTATGATTTTCGCCGAATTTCTCCCTATTTCGTTTTCGACAACTAAAAATAATCTAAGACGCTTTGATTGATCTCTTTGTTCGTATGAAAAAAAAAATTAAATAAAAATAATATATACATATAGAAAATATAAAAAATATAACAAGAGTATAAATGATCGAACAAATAGCTGCAACAAAACTCACTTCCCGCATAATCGAACGCCCGAATTCTTCAAAACTTTCATCTGCTCCAAAACGGTGGAAATCGTTCAACTGGATCTGTTGCATTTTTTTTTTTAAACAAATAATCTTGCATTTCAGGATACTACTCATCATTCGAGATACTACTTAATCATGTATCTAACCCAAATCGGGTTTATAATCTATGTATGATATATCCAAACAGGAAGAACTAAGAATACAAACTCTCTATTTGTATGCCAATTCCAAATTTTCCATCGTACGCTATTGGTGTGCTTGTTAAGCTCTCAAAACCCATTCTTCTTATCCGAAAGTTTTATTCGGTTCTGAAAACATTATCCTCTTAATGTTATCTTTTGAAGGATCAATATGTTAAATAATTTTTTTCCTGTTTTAGGCATATCAAGAGTATCACATTATGAGCACGGTATTTTTTTGGGTAATCTTTTCTCGATGAAAAACCTCAAATGCTTCTAGCGGTCTATAAAAATTCTAAAGTGAGAAAATAAAAATAACTAGAAATGTCTGTTTTTTCGAAGCTGATTTAAAACTAAACAATGAAACCAGTCCAATTTATAACGAAAAAAACACATCAGTTGTTCTTGCAAAAACAAAAACTATTCATTCATTTGTTCACTCCCACATTTCATATAATGTGATAAGGAGCACATTACAAACAGGAAATAATGTCTAAGAGATTTGAATGTTTTCACTCTCAATTTGAACTCCCCTCCCTTATTTTGTGTTGAGCTAATTTTTTAGAAATATGGAGAACCTCGTAATTTTCTTCGACGACGCGCACTACTGAAGGCGGTTTGGCAGTTTCACTATGTTGCACGTAATCTCTCTGAGACTTTGTTAGTAATCTCATGAAAGAGTTGCTTCCAGATGATGAAACTCCCCTATCGTCATTGATGGGTGTGCTGGTAATTCCATTTATTAAAATTTTCCAACCATGGTAGACCCTTAATTTCCAAAAAAATTCAGAAAGCTGAGCCAAAACTAAAGAGAATTTAATTTAATTGTCTCTTCGTACTTCAACAACAATTCCGCGTAATGAATGTAATTGAATTCAAATTTTTGCTCTTGATGAAAAGTATGCTCGATCTGTAAAAAACAAATTATATGATGTTCATCACTTACCAGACATAGTTTTCATATGTGAAACTTGGCTTTGCTCTTCTGATCCCGACTCCCTACTTTGTGATAATATTCCGTACCATGTATTTCGATCAGATCGCATTTATAGTAACCGTGGTGGTGGAACCGCGATACTTATTAGAAATAGTCTTTCCCCTGTAAATGTATCTTCCTTTTCTCAAGACTCTATTGAGTGCATAACTGTTGACATATTTCCCAATGACTCATGCTCTCTACCTTTTCCTTCTCTACGCCTCGTTTCTTGTTATCGCTCACCTAACTCTCCTGTTAATGCTATTACTGATTTTATTGATTACCTAATTCCTCACTGTTCTCTGCCTTATCCTGTTATTATTTGTGGTGACCTTAATTTTCCAAGTATTGATTGGTGCAATGCCATAACTACTTCTCACTGTCGTACTTCTAACCTTTTTTTACAATTTGCAAGTGACTATCACCTTTCTCAGTTTGTTACTACTCCAACACGCTCTACCAACATTTTGGATTATGTTTTCTGTAACCATGACCTCATTACGGACTGTACAACCTCTCACCCTTTTTCAACGAGTGATCATATGTCCATAACCTTCTCAATCTCGAAATGTTCTCTCCGACCAGTCATAACATCCACTAAATTAATTCCACAATGGAGAAAAACTGATTGGAATGCCATCAACCAATCTATCTGTTCAGTGAACTGGACAATTCTCTTTTCTACCCTGACCATCGATCAATGTGTACTTTATCTGACAAATATGTTGTCTTCACTTATATCTCAACATGTTCCCCATACGAAGCCCCGTAAACCTCATTTGAAGTATCCCACCAAAATCAGAAGAATGTTCAGCTTTTTAAAGAGATCAAATAAGCAACAACCTTTGCGAAAATCCACTATGGCAGTATGCAGGAAAATGCATAGGGCAATATTCAGATTCGAATGTCAACGAGAAAATTCTTTTAGAATGCCGAAGAATTTCAAACAGTTTTACCGTACTATTGCCAACAGAACTAAGCCTAGCAACACGTTTTCATCCTTAGTTGTTAACAATGTACCGATAACATCTCCGCTTGAAATTTCTAACACGTTTTCTAGCTTCTTTGCATGCATTACCTCAAGTCCCATGTCAGGTCCTCTACCATCATGCACCGCCTCGGTCCCTATTGTATCTTATACTAATGTTAGTCCTCTCTATGTTTACACTCTTGTCAAATCCATTGTTCCTAAGATTAATACATCTCCCGATGGTATACCTAATCTGCTTGTGAAGGAGTGCAAGGAAACACTCTCTATTCCCCTATCGATTATTTTTTCTAATTGTCTAACTCTTGGTTATTATCCAGCTGCATGGAAAGTAGGTATAATCAAACCTATTCACAAAAAAGGGTAACAAATCTGATGTTAACAATTTTCGTCCAATAACTCTAGTTTGTTCATTGTCCAAGCTTTTCGAGAAGCACATTTACAATACCATTTACACTCATCTCGAATTAAACAATATCCTCCATTCGAATCAGTCCGGATTCCGTCGGAACCGTTCAACTGTATCTTCCCTTGTTCACTCCCACTCTATCTACCTTTCCTTTTTTATCCAGCAAAACTCCGTTCGATATTTGCTTGATTGATTTCTCGAAGGCCTTCGATGTGGTTGATAATCGATTCCTCATATATAAGTTAGAATCATCTGGCATTCATTCATTCGTCCCTTCTTTCTCTTGTATCATCATTCCTAACACAAAGGTTTTTTCGAGTGAATGTTAATGACAATTTTTCTACAGAGAGAACTGTCGCTACCGGTGTTCCGCAAGGAAGTTGCCTAGGCCCTCTTTTATTTTCAATCTTCATTAACGATATTGTAGACTTTATTCCCGATAACGTGCATTGTTTTCTCTATGCAGATGATGTAAAAAAATTTTCTCTAGTGACCCTGTTACTCTTCAGATAGCTCTCGATCTGATAGCAGACTTCGCTTTCAAATGGTCACTTTCAATTTCTTTTTTCAAAATGCCTCACCCTCAATTGTGGCAAGAACAATGCGGGTAAAAGTACCATATCAGCAACCACATACTAACCCACGCAAATCTAGTGCCCGAGACCTTGGCATCCATTTCGATACTTCCCTTTCATTCACTAACCATATAACCAAAACTGTCTGTCAAGCTTCCAAATGTATGAACATAATTTTCCGCTCTCTTAAAACCTCGTCAATCTCTGTGCTTCTCCATGCTTACAAAACATATGTTCTTCCCTTTGCTTGAATATGGATCAGAAGTCTGGTCACCTACTTCAATAGGCCTCACTAATGATTTAGAACGAGTTCAAAGGTCTTTCACCAGGCGACTTCTTGCTCGAGCCGGTGTTGCTTGATTACTTGTCACGCTTGAGTTTTCTATCAATGCAAACACTCGAATATCGACGAGCCATTACCGATCTATGTTTTGTTCACAAAGCTGTTCATAATCAAATTAAACTCGAGCATACATGTTTATTGAGGATTCTTCCTTCCCCATATAACCACCGTTTAACCCACCATTTGAGGATTGTACTTCCTTTTAATGTTCCTCATTCTCATAGCACATGTGTCTCCAGAACTATTAACATATGGAATTCTCTTCCTTACCAAACTGTATCATCTGCTTCCCCTAAATCGTTCAAAAACTCTCTATTTAAATTTCCGGTATCTATGATCATAACCGCTTCCAAACTATGCCTCAATTGAATTATACCTTCTCCGCTTCATCGTTTTATCCACTGAACTCGCACCCGCGACAGTCATCCATTGTAAATGTATGTATAAATATCTTTGCAAGGAATAAAGAATAAATGAATGAATGAAAGGCGATGCCAGAGTGTGCAGCAACTACCGTCCAATACGCCTTCTCAACCACACTATGAAGATATTTGAGAGGATACTGGATTCACGCATACGAGATATCGTCGATATTCCAGCTCAGCAATGCGGGTTTGTGAACGGAAGAGGCACAACAGATGCAATATTTGCACTCCGTTTACTCGTCGAGAAGCACGCAGAGAAAAGATCACCTCTCCATCTGACC
The DNA here is from genome assembly GCA_964056735.1 of Allodiplogaster pararmata. Lineage (NCBI taxonomy): Eukaryota > Metazoa > Nematoda > Chromadorea > Rhabditida > Diplogasteridae > Allodiplogaster > Allodiplogaster pararmata. Next base: position 2,113,595 of record OZ057408.1, on the reverse strand, counting down.
TACCTCGATTTGGAAAAGGCGTTCGACAGAGTCCCCCATGATCTTATTTCATATGCATTGCGCGATCATCAGGTTCCTGAAGAGTACATTCGATGGACAATGGCGATGTACGATGATTCAAAGAGTACTGTCAGAACTCCGGTCGGCATCACAAAGCCATTCGCAGTAAACGTTGGAGTGCACCAAGGGAGTGCTTTGTCTCCCCTTCTCTTCATTTTGGTTATGGATACCGTCACGCGTCCTCTACTGACTCCGGCTCCGTCAACCATCGCATACGCCGACGACATTCTCCTTGCTGCTCCTACACGTGCCGAAATCGAGAAACGCACCCAAGAATGGAATGACGCTCTTAGTAGGCATGGCTTACGCCTCAACATCAAGAAGACCGAGTACCAGGAAATCGGAGTGCAAACGACGGGAACTGTTCACATCAGCGGTGAACCGCTCCCGAAGACCTCCGAATTCAAGTACCTTGGTTCTGTCATCTCCTCAGACACGTCAACAAATGCAGCGGCACGCCAAAGAGTAAATGCAGCTTGGATGAAATGGAGAGAAGCTGCAGGTGTCCTCTGTGATAGGAATATCACAGCTGGCATACGCGGAAAGATGTATAAAACAGCAATCCGTCCCGTGCTTCTCTATTCGACGGAGACCTGGCCTACAACGCGTATAACCGAGAACATTATCCACACGAATGAGATGAAAATGTTACGCTGGACACTAGGACTGACTCGCCTAGATTGTGTGCGTAACACGATTGTGAGAGGGAGACTCGGCGTTGCCCCAATACAAGACAAGATGCGAGAAGGGAGAGTTAGATGGTATGGACACGTGATGCGAAGAGACGCGACCAACATCGCAAGACACGCCCTTGACATGGAAGTACCAGGCAAACGCCCTCGAGGCAAACCGAAGACAAGATATATGGATACGCTCAACCAAGACCTGCGCCTTGCAAGACTCCACTCGGAAGACGCAACGGACAGATGTTTCTGGAGAGCTAGAAGCCGTACAGCGGACCCTACTCCGACCTCGGCCGGCGCGGGACAACGCTAAGAAGAAGAAGAAGTAGATCTAATTCTTGTTTTACATTACTTCTTTTCAGAATCGAAGATTTGAGTGTTAGATTTTGTTTCCTATTCAAAGTTCAAAGTTTTTATTATTAAAAATTGACTAAAATCAATATCTGAATAGCGTGGAAGAAACTATAATTACAGAAAAAACGTTGAAAGCCGAACGGAAAAGGTTTATTAATGAAGAAAGGTGGTTATTTACTGTGCTTGAACGGCATAAAAGATATAAATGAAAGAGAATAAAAAGACTGCAATATGATTGCCGTCGGCAAAGCCATAACAATAGAAAGTGGTCTACTGATTATATACATAGACGATGACTTATTGTCGACGGAAAAAGCGGTACAGAGTGTATGTATTATATTAGCTTCTCAATCTCCGTTATTCAGTTGATATCATTATTTTGAGCCTGCAACCAATGAAAATAACTGAAGAGAGAGCCAACTTGTCAGAACTGTAAAATTTTTCTTTATCCCTATGTACTCGAACATACTATCCAGTCAAATGAGCTAGTGCACTACTAAGTATGGATAGTTCTTCTTTCCCATATTTCCATCAGAATAATACTAACTAAAAGTGAAAATTTTAAAAAAATTTAATCGTCGGGTATCGAACCGATTGCATATACATGTACGACCTCGGAAGATCGACCTTTCTTTTCAATCGTATAAACCTCAACCTTTGGTTTCTGATAAATCAACAACTTCGACTAATCTTCTTCAGTCTTTTTGACGATTATATAAGAAACAAGCGAGAACTAGCCGACCTTGTTCCCAAGCGGATCCCCTTCTTCTCTGTACGGATACTCACGAGAGACAAGTGTCTTGAGTCGCTCTTCCAGAATCGATAGAGTTATCGTGGAGTCGTACGACTTGTCCATAGTGTCGTCTGCGAAGTCTGAACGGATCCAATCTCATATACCAAATATCTTTACTGCTGTAGAAAAGCCAAGTTAGTGATGGGACGATAAAAGTCAATAGAAACTATATATTATATATTTTATCTGCATCCGAGAATGCGCATTGGTAATCAAACATCATAGACAATAAATTTGTTTGAAGAAAAAAAAAAAGACAATTGAGAGCTATGGCATATGAAGGCTAGATACTTCATTAAATGCGAAACACTATTCTATTTACAGACAATTTTTTACGGAAAGCTTTGAGAGACTTTTCCCGAAGAAGATCAATAGGTAACTTGCTAAATATTCGAGAAACTCGCAAAGAGAAGCTGTAGTACCTAGCAGTGTTACGAGTTTTTTCAACTTGAATACCACTAGGATTAGTTCTTGTACAACGTCCTTCTTTAAATATGCGGTTTCTATCAATTATGGTCTGGTTCTGCATAATCTTCCAACCCATGACAACGTCGTTTTGATATCTCCTATCGGCCAATTTTGTTTAGGCCTAGACATCTTAGCCTAGTTTCATAAGACGGAAGAGCCTGAGGGTACATTTTGTTCGGAAAACAACGATAATATACAATGCGTGTAAAAATTCTCTGAACATTTTCTACCGTTGTCGAATCTTTCGAGTAGTGAGGATTCCAAAGCGTCGAAGCAAAGTCTAGGTGAGGCATTACATAAATTTTAAAACATTTGACCAATATAGATGAATCGTGGACAGAGATGGCTCTAAGAAATGAGAACATAGCCTTTCGAGCTTTGGCCACCCTATCAAGTACAGTGTCATTACGACGTAGGGATGCGGCCAATTGGATGCCCAAATCACGCACTTGTGGTACTCTGTCGATCGATATCTGATTGATGACATATGTAGTAGACGGATTACTGGAACCAATATGTAAATGGAAGGACTTAGACGGTGAAAGAGTCAACTGATTGGAAAGGCACCAGTTATGAACACAGTCAAGAGCTTCTTGTAGTTCTTCTTTTTTCTCGTTCATATCTCCCTTGTTATAAGAGACATATAATTTAATATCATCGGCATAAGCCTGGTACTTCACATTCGGAAAACAATCGAGAACATCATTAATGTCGGCGATATATAAAGTAAACAGAAAAGGACCTAGTACAGAGCCTTGAGGAACTCCGGAGTTCACTGGCAGTGATTTCGAAAACGATTTACCTATTCGAACCGAAAAACTACGCTCCGTCAGAAATGATTGTAACCAGGAAAGCAATGGATCGTTGATGCCGTTATATTTGCATTTGTGGAGGAGTTTCGGAATACTTATGGAATCGAATGCCCTAGAAAAGTCTAAATAAATAACATCCGTACACTGGCCGATTGATAAAGCATTAGTCCAATCATCGTCACAAACCAAGAGATTAGTGACAACAGATGCACCTACTCTGAATCCATGTTGGTTACTAGGGATTATGTTGTTTTTCGTGCAATGATCAACAAGAATGTCTCGAACTAGGCGTTCCATAGTTTTAGAGGCTGGAGAAAAAATGGAAATGGGACGATAAGATGAAGAAAAACTAGGATCTTTACCAGGTTTCGGAATTGCAGAAATGAAGGAATGCTTCCATATTTTGGGAGTAGATTGGAGCATGATGCACATGTTATAAATGTGCGTCAGGGGGAGACACAGTGATGAGGCACATTTCTTAAACATTATCTGAGGAATATCATCACTACCTGTACTACCAGTAGATTTAAGTTTCATAAGTTGCCTAAGAACAACATGCGGTAAGAAAACTTCTAAATTCGAAAGAGGAGGGAAAGGCCTATCAAGGAAAGAAGGAGTAACTGTGTCAGCCGTTATGAAAGAAGAGGCAAATTCACTTGCAAGCATATCACACTTTTCAATTGTATCCGTTACCATAGTACCAGTAATATCGGTTAAAAATCTCGGTGGTCTTGGCTTCGGTTTAGTGAGAGATGAAATATGTATATAAAGATCACGAGATCGCTTCAATTTGGTTTTTTCGGAATACTGTTTCCATCTACGCATCTTATGAAGGAGTTTCACACTTGCCTTTTTATAAAGAGCCAGCGATGCTGGTTTATCTATCTTACCGAACAGTCTATTTCTATAAGCAATCAATTTCATGATATGCAGAGGATAAGAACAATGAAAATCTCGTGGGGTGCGTAAAGGAACGAAACGAGATATAGCACTGGTAACAATAGTCGTGAAACGGGAGTATAAATCATCACAAGAGGTAAAACTATCGAACTCGTACTCCCAGTTGATGGTATTGAAAAATCGATTTATGAGGTCGTAGTTTGCTCTTGAATAATCACGAATGGGTGTAGAGATTGGTGACGAAGCGGATGTAGCTATTTGGAAAGAAATACCACTATGGTCACAAGAGGGAAATGCAGGAATTATTTTCACATTTGTGAACATTTCTGGTGAAGAACTAAAAATCCAGTATAAACAGCGACCAGCACGAGTTGGCTCACGACATAGAAACACTAAATCAAAAGCGGAAATTATTTCATGAGTCTTCTTGTGATTAAATGAGTTGTCAACCACTAAGGCATCGCAGTTCATATCACCTATCACAAGCAGTGGATGATCATTGAAAGAAAATATATCCGAGAGTGAGTCACAGAAAGATTCTGTTTGAGCAGTGCTGTAATCGGGAGGGCGATAGAAAAGAACTAGACGAACTATTGATTTGGTGACTAGGAGATCAATAAATAATATCTCGTTCGGATGAAAGGAGATGCTAGATTCAATGAACGAAAGGTGATCACGTATAATTAAGGCAACACCACCTCCTCTACTATTACGATCACAACGAACTATTACATATGGTAATATGCCTATTATTTCATGATCGGGAATACTTTTCTTCAACCAAGTTTACGTTAGCAAGACTATATCAGGTTTTTCATTCTCTAAATACATTCGAAAAACAGAAAGTTTATTGCATAGAGAACGAATATTATAATACGATACTTTCAAGAAAATATCAGTGGAGATAAAATTACGAGTACGGACAGAACTAGGATTCGAATATATAGAACGGTGTGATGAAACATGACCTGGACATTTCGCTAGTTTGACGGCAAGGCTGCGTGGACTGTCGGATGAATAGATTGTCGAGGAACGGTGACTTCTGACGAGCGGAGGACTTGGACGTTTCTTGCTGATGACCCAGTCGACTTCGTTGATCTCACAGTGATGTTCTGACTTCCTTGGAACGTTCGTTGATGGGAAGAGGGTCGATTGGTATATGATTGACGAAGAGCGTCGACCTCGCGACGGGGCATAAGTCGGCCATTGTATATAACAACATCTTGACCCGCAGCTACCAGCTTTCTTTTCTCCTGACGAAGTTGATATTCCTGTTCGCGTTGAAACTTCGTTAAGCTCGGGCGGACGAATATATTCCTCAAGAGAGGGTTCTGGCGGAGAGAGCTCGATTTAGCGAGAAACTGTCTCTGATGCGTTTTAGTCGGGAAGGTGAGCTTGAGAACACGTGCATCGTTTGAATCATTCTTCCTAATTCCCATGCGGTAGTGAGCGACACCTGCGACCGGTAGATCAAAAGCGTCGAGTAGAGTATGAATGATGCCTGAATCGTGGGCTATTTGAGCTGAAGCTGAAGCTTTCTTGTCGGCAATTTCTGGTGCGCATTCTATTACCACTGAACGTAGCCTTTTTTCTTCCTCCATTTCATTCTTCACAGTTTCAATGACATTGCAGTTGTTTTTAGATTCCGAAATCATCTGCTTCATTACTAAAGAACATGTCTTCAGCAAAAGAAGTATGTGATTCGGAATATTGGGATCCGTCGCCTCCTCTTCTTTGATGATACATTCGTCGAGAGAATTGAGAAGAGCTTCGCTAGCTAGAGACATTGGTCGGTGAGACGGTTGATAAGGTGTACTGATAAATCAATATGGGAGCGATGAGTAAGCGTACCACTCTCTTCAAGAGCAGAGAGAACCAATGAGCAGAGAGAACCAATGAGCAGAGAGAACCAATATTATGGAATGTTCTGTGAAATGATAACGCCGTTCTTACAGGTTGCGAGTGAATAGGTATATAATCTTCCTCGCGCTTGTTCCCGCCTCGCGGCAGGGTACGCGCTCCCCTGAGATGCAGGACAGACCTATCCTGGTAGAACCAGTGGCTGCCTGCTAGATCACTGCTAGTGTGATTAGCAGTAGTAGGGAGAGTCAGATTCGTGCATGAGCACTACCAACATTTCTTAACCCCTTGGTTTGGGTGGATCTGTCCGGGGTGGGAGTCGAACTCGGGACTCTTTGCACAATGGTCTAACACACTAACCATTATGCCACGCCCGGACTTGGGTATATAAATACATATAATGGACATTCTAATAGCTTTTTTTTCTAGATAAGAGTTATATGTATTGCAGAAAAGAGTATTAATAACAGGAGCGTAATTTTTTAGTGGAGTTAGAGTTTTTTTAGCATGACGTGGTGAAAAACTTCTAAAATATGGTTCAATTGAAAGGTGAAAAGATGATGAACTTATAAGTTGAGAGTCATATTGAAGTTATCACTAGTTCAGATAGACAAACTACAGCCTCAGAAATGCGATTTTTAGATAAAGCCCTCAGAAGGTCGTTCAAAGAAATTAAGGGAAATGGCCGATGCTATATTTCTCTGTTGAAACACTGAGTTACTTACAGACCTCCCAGAATTGTATCTCATCAAGATGTATCATACGGAGAGAAGCTAGTTCACAGGTTTCATCGAAACCAGTCTGTCTCTCTTACCAGAACCCTTTACGACTATATTACCGTTAACACAATGGTAATCCAAGCGGTAGCTCCAATTTAAAAGGCTTGATAGCGGTTTGCGTTGTATTCAGTGTTTTTAATGTAACTAAGGACTGAAAAAAAATGTGTGTGTTCTTTCAATCAAATGTGCATACAACGCTAGAAGAAGTGAAGGATAAAGACTCACAGATGTGTTCAGATTTTCACTTCATAAGTAGAGTGAGCCTCTTCTTCTTGAAATTTTGCGTTCCACAACGCAAGAGCTCGCAGGCATTTTAGCCTACTAATAACTTTATCTTCCATTCAATTCATTCTGCGTGCTGTATGACAAATGACAATGACGAGAGCAGCGTCTTATGAACGGCCTTGGAAAGTTTCCCAGTGAACGAGAATGTTTACGGGGTCCTAGGATGTCGTACCTGCTTTTCGTTTAGACAGTTTATGGCGACTCCCATAATTCCCATCGTGCTTTTTTTCTGGCAATAGATACAAAAAATCAGTTGCATCGAAAATGATATTCATACAGTATGCCCGTGAAGTCATAATCATATGGATCATTGACGTTTGGCCGAATGTTGTTTATATTAACGAAAATCCGAGGAAAAGACTTTATATTAACGAAAATCCGAGGAAAAGACTTTCAAAATTTCAAATAAAGGCTTTGAATGGTTGGTGAAGCACTGAGATGATAGAGTAGAACCGGAAGGAAAGAGGGGGGAGGTCAGACCGGTATACATATGTAATAAGAGCTGTGATCAGAAGAGCGCCGCAAGAAGCCGCGCAGGAAAAGGTTTGTGTTTAGCGCTTCACCAAAATCAAATGCGGTTTTCACCACGAAGGCGACACTTTGCAGCCCAGTTTGAAAAAAGTTTATTTCTTTTATTGATTTGAGTACCCTTTTACGTCTTTAAACAGTATTTGAACAGTTGTGCTCCTATTATTAAGGTTAAATAGATAGTAGAACTCGCCAGAAACTTCTCTAAATTCTCCAGGGGAGAAAATACGTTCCGCAGGCCAACATCGTCATAATATTGTCATCGTGAGTATCAGAAGCACAAACAATTAATTCTAGGGAGCTTTGAACACCTGCGTTCTGGGAGGTCTAGAATCATAACCCAAAAAATAAGTGTTTACTTTCGTAAAGAAATTTAAAAATAATAAAAATGAATAATAAAATAATAAAGAAGAATAATAAAGTATTGAGTCTCTGAAATTCTATTTCTTTTAGCGATCCTCACTTACTTTTGATTTAGAGTATCCTAAACACTTCTTTAAACTCATTGTACAATAAAATCGCGTAGAATTCAATGCAATGAATGAGACATGATTGTTTGTATATTCGTTCCTTACTTTTGCTATGGAGCCAGGGGTTAAATGGAACCGCCCAATTTGGGTTTAAATGTTTCCGCCGCTCAAAGTTGGGAAGAAATAAGAAGAGGGGATGAAGGAAAAGGGTAAGAAAAGAGAGGGAGTTTTTTGTCAATAGTGTGTGTACATGTATCCGCCGATGGGACCGATCCGGTCACTATTTAACTCCTGTATGGAGCGTAAAAGTTCAGTGAACTATTTGCAAGAAGGTTATAGCAACTGAGAGAGAACAAGCGAGGGTAATGAATGATCTTTAAAATCAAACGAAAACATCGGAAGGTTGTTCGATGATTGGAAACCCCAACAAACTTCGTGCAAAAGAGCTGACGGAAACTCTCAAGTTCATTGATCAGAATTGATTCATCACAAGAACTGTAGGTAAGGAACTTGCAAGAAAAAACAGTCCTAAAAAACTCTGAAAGAAACTTTGATCAGTCCTTTACAATAAACTGAACACTTTAAATTGAACGCATCAATACATTCTGAACGATTTTCCAAATTCTCCGTAGAAGAAAGAGAAAATAGCAAAGTGAAAAAGTCAGATAAAGAGCCAAACGAGAAAATATTGACTTCAAAAAACGACTTCTTCTGACCTGTTCGGTTGAAGAAAAAAACTTATATACGGCGCATAAACGACACAAAGTGGACATTGATGATCAAACTGGTGAAAACGAATTGGTTGAGTTGTATAAAATTTAGACAAAGGTTTGAGCAAACATGGTGACAGAAGAGAAAAAAGTTGAAGTAGGAGAGAAAAAGAGAAACAAAGGAAGACTGAGAGAGAAAAAGAGAGGAAAGATTAGGTAGGAGAGGAATAGTAAAAGAACGAGAACAAAGTCATGGACCGTTGTGATATGAGATACCGTTGTGATGACGAAGCCCTCTGTTCACAACTGCAGAACGAACGATGGGAAAAAGCAACAAAGGGACTGGAAACAATCACGAAAATGGTACGAAATAAATCAATCCACAAATCTAGAACACTGGGATGATTGAATACATAAAGACTGGAGAAGGTTGAATAGGCGTACATTGAAAACGTAATTGGAGGCTTCTGAGAAGACAAAGGGAAAAAAGAACCCAGAAACTTCGAAACACAGAGGAACTGTAAAGAGAAGAGTAGTAACATGGAGAAAAGATTAAGATATGTGAAACACTGATACAATAAGAATCACAGTGAAATTTTAAGAGATCGAGATCAAAAGAACAAAAATATGAGGTATTTCAAATATCTTTGGAGGAGTAAGAAAGAGTTAGATAAGACAGGTGAGAGAATAAGACAAGTTGAGTGATAACCCAATAATTTTTTCTCTCTAGATTACAGGTTTTCTCTCTAGATTACAGATTCTCTCTAGATTCTAGATCTCTCTAGATTTCTCTGCTGCTTCTTTTTTTTAAAAAAAAACTTTTATGAGCTCGGTGTAAACCTATGGAATAACAACAATAAAGTGCGGGCGAGAGAGAGAGAAACAGAGAGAGAGAGAGAGAGAGAGAAAAAAAGAAAGCGAGAGAGAGAAAGAGTGAAATATAGAGAGATGAAGAAAGAAGAAAAGAGAGATGGAAAGAGAAAAAAAGAGAAATCTAATCAGAGAATAGACAAAAAGAACCATATTCTGCAAAATATTTCAATGCACATGTTTGAGCAAAGTTTTGAGGCAGAGAAAAAAAAACAAATTGAGTAACAATGGTAGAGAAAGGACAAAAGGAGATGGCATAATTTGTACACGCATTATATCCATACACAACACAAATTCATTTCATTATTACGAGCTTTCTCTTTCCATAATATTTGTGTACAAGTCAAACAGAATTTCCCTCGATACTTTTCGGACCGATTTTCTAAACGTTTTTGATAACATTTCCTGAAATTCTCTTCTCTTTCATCTGTCTCCTTTTCACTTTTTTTCTTTTTCTTCCTCTGTATCTGAGTTCATCTCTCTCTTCTTTTTTCTTTACCGCTCTCTTTCCCTTTGACTCTTCCCATGGCTCTTTGTTGGAGCTCTTTTTGTCAACCAATTAGGAAAAGAAAACATGGTGCTTGTTCATTGAATGAGCTAGACTCAGAAAAAGCATATAGAGATTTCATGAAGCCGTGATTTGAGAAATCCAATAAAATAGTTAAAACTATTTTATTGGATTTCTTGTTAAAACGCAGTTCGGAATTAGTTTTAACTATGACTTTGAGATTAGAGGTGAAAGCGAATTTTTGTAACGTTTTTTGTTGTTGTAATATTTAAGTAAAATTGCTAGAAAATAAGTGACACAATAGTTTATAAACCTTCCTGAATAATGTTTTCCCTTGTCGAGTAACCCTTCGTACAGGCTAGTTATGCTATTAGCGAACAATTTAAGTCACTTTACTATGAGAAATTGACTTACTTGAGGTCTACAAATCATTCACATTTATATCTTCAGTTTTTAACTTTTTTGTCTCAAACCCATGTTTTTTAGTAACAAAAAGTTCGTGAAAAGTGAATTTAAAGTAGAAGAAGAGGCTGGAAGGTTTATTTCTATTGAACAAAAGTATCAGAGATATAGTTTTTGCGCAGATGAATTGAGCTTTGAGTTCCGCGACAAAAATAAATTTGAAGATTTTTTTTATAATAACAAAAAAAAAGAAATGATGAAGAAAAAAACTTTCCACCGAATGAGTTGTTTCTGTCAAAAATTAGGTTGCATAGTTGGAAGTTAGAAATAAACAATTCAACGTGCTTCTTCTGAAGTTTCTTGAATTGTTGTTGTAAAAAAAGCTTTGTCCCAGTCAATATTTCATGATGAAGTGTTCGTTTCCGAAGCTACAAAAATTCGTTGTAAAAATTAGGCAATTTTTTCTTGTAAACTAAATTTTTTTTATTGATTTCTTGAAGTTCTAAAAAACTGCTTCAAAAATGCTAACATGGTGCAGTGAGTTTGCGTTGCGGCATTTCGACGCGATCGAAGAGATCAGAAGAGCTCTGGTAAAAAAGAGAGTTGACGGCTAGGCCAAGTAACTGGATGCATTCGTATCATAATGGTATTTCGAAGATAATGGAATTCTTGTGAAAGTTTTTTTCTTGATGGCAGAAGAGTAAAATCGAGAAGACAATGGAATTGAAGATCACGTCAATCCAATAAGTTTCAAAATTTGCATAAGAAGAAAAAACCGAGATTTCCACCAACTTCCCCACTGGCTGAATTTTCTCATTGAGTTATGGAGCGTTAAAATTTAAAAAAAAATACTTTGCTAGTTGTAAGATGAAGTTAGCGGTAATTTTATAAGTTCCATCGTTAGCCCCCATGAACAAGTCCAAAACAGTGAATCACTATTTCACCAGCGGAGATTTTCGAAATCAATAAATCTGTACATGACTTAAACAGTAAAATAACTTTTGAACCAAAATTTTATTGTTTCTTAGTCAATTCTTAGTTTGTTTTTTTTTAAACTTTTATTTAATGACAATTTTTCTCGTTTAAAAGGTTTTGCCTTGGGAACTAGTTTTTATCTTTTCAAAAATGTGAATTGAATATGTAAAACAATGGGTTCTATGTAGAACAATGGGCCATTGAGGTTTTTTTTTTATTTAGATGAAAAACAGTTTTTTTCTGATATGATAACCTATTTCGGCAATTAATGCTATTTTTTCGTCATTTCGAGCTCAATGTCTCTTTAACACTGATTTAAAACCTGATTAGTTTCCATGAAATTTAAATAAAAGGAAGAAAAAATACACAAAGACCCATAGGATATGCGGCTGGTTGAATGTTTGGTTCATTTATTGATTGAGCTCGACGCGACCGCTCACCGGTAAGGACTGAGTGCGGTCCCTGCTGCTGCTAACATCGGTCTCGATACCTGCAGAAGACCTGGTCGTCCGGGCAGCCAGAGCTCGAAGCCAGCACTCGCAGCTGGCCTCGTTCTCCGCTTGCAGCTCGGCTCGCTTGCCCCCCGCGTAACTAGATTGGACTCCCGATTTTACTTTCACTCACTTTCCGGATATTATAATCTCGATCATTCCTTTCTTTCTAAGGATAAAAAATCAGCTGAACTTATTTTGCCTTGTCTATACCATCTTAAGCAAGCTGGATATCGCCTCGTCATTCCTCTTCATTCATCTTTTTCGAAGGCGAGCAGTACAAATCAAATCCAAGTAGTCAAGGGACTAAAGGAGAGGCACTTTTTTACTGAACTTCAAAAACTCTAAATTGACTCACGAAACAAGTACATAAGTTCAAAATTCAGCTCTAATGAATTATGTCTTACTCAAAAAATATATAGTGGCTCTTTTTTCGACGTACTATTTTTTTGTTTCTAGTTACCTTTTACAAATTTTTTTAAAACTTAGTATTAAATTTAAAAAAATGTTTTACTGAATAATAAAAGAGTTCAGCTGCTCCGGGAGTAATACAACGCATGACTCCAAGGAAATCACTCCGATCGGCTCCTGCAAAAGAAGCTCAAATTTCATAACACTTTTTGAAAGTTTATTTTCGTATTACTTTCTCGTCGTAGAAAATGAAGTAATGTGTATTACAGAAAAAATGCTCTGAGTTTTCTAAAATACTCATTATAAACCGTTCGTTAACAATCATACAATATATGTATGTACTTTTTTTTGAAACTTGTCTTCCATAATTTAATTTATGGTTTCATTTTCGAGAACGTTCTTCTTGTTTGGTCTGAACGGTAATAGTCACGTAATGAACAATATTTCAAATCTGGGAGCATTTTGCCTGGATTTCACCTGTCCCGCTGAAGACTATAATTGAATCTAGCGAATTCTTTGGTCTGGTTCTACTAAGAGATCGGATATTTCTCGACAGAGGGATTTCAGAGAGGAACCCGGTTGTCCAGGCTGTACAAACATGCTCTGGACAATATAGTCTGAGAAGTTGCGTTGAACAGTAGGGACCTTTAATGTTTCTTGTTGGACTATTTTTAGTTTTATTATAAGCGGTTTTGGTCTTTTCTATTTTGAATTTTTTTTCTCGCTTTTGTTTGACACGCCTTCAAGCAAAATCCGCTGTATTGGTATAATACACAACGTCAACTTACACTAAAAACAGGATTCAAGTGTAATTTTACAAATGCAAGAGTTTTTTTTTTCAGAATGGCTTGTCGCACGAAAAAAGTAGATACTTCAGCATACGTCTAGTTAGCAGTACATTCGTCCAGAGTTGGCCAAATCAAGAAGAAAATGGTATTCACAAGCATGCATCGGATTAACACCTTTCCAATATTTGGTTGATCCTAGACGCCTCTAAGATTTACAGAGTACGACAGAATTATTGTAAGTAGTTTTTTTCTTAGTAGAAAAAGCATGAATAATACAATATCTCTGTTATTCAAAAAAATTACATTCAACGTCGCTTCCACCGTTAAAAAAGTATGGTTCGTCGTCGTTCAATAAAAAAATTGAGTCAAGCTAGACTTTTGAAAGTTTTGCTGGACCCTGTAATGTAGATTAGAGTTAAACTGGGCCATTTACTTGTTTGTGTAACCAGCCAGTCTAGCTTTCTCTCGCTTTCTTATAAACCAAAGACCTTCCGTTGAATATAATTTATGTATTTAAACATTCCGAGAAATTCTCGCTTCTCTTATTTCGCTTCCATGGTAACTCTAACTAAATTCATATTTGTCTCAAACTTGGAACCTAATAGATGAGTCATTGTTTCTACTTTGTTTGACTTTTATAACTCCCAAATAAAGGCAAACTGACACATGAGATATGATTTAGCCAGAGAAACAGTCACATGAGATAAAAACTAGCCCGAGAAATAGTCAACACACTCGTAGGCAGAAAAACACATTCAGAACTAATAACACAAAACTGCAATTAAAACTAGGATGAGCTTGACGAATGACACGTGAAACTGATCTCATGATTAGTGACCCCATTACAACACAATCAATACATTCTTAATTTATTGAATTCTGGGTATAACTTTTTACATTATCGGATTGTTTTTTTTACATTATCGGATAAATAATAAAAACAAGTTCCGAATCTTTAAATAGAAGTTCTATTCCTTCCAACTTTTGAGGAAACGAAGCAGTAACTCAAAAACTTGAGACAGTTTCGTACGCTCATCCTAGGAGTCTGTGACGCAGCATCGACAGATTATATGTATAGGCAATTAAAAATTTTTTGGCTGTATCGGTTGACATTGTGGACCGTGATTAATGATGCGGGTGTTGATCTCTCGAGGCTATATTCACGTAATCAATAGTAAATACATTACAACATTGTCTCCACTATCCATGAAACTATAAACGAAACTGAATTTAGAGTCAAGTAACCATACAGACTTTTGAGAACGACTAATTTTTAGAAAATGCGTAGTATAACTCTGTTCTGACCTTTCTGCGCATAACAGATACTTCGTCAGCATAAAACTGGAGCTCGGAAGCCATCTCATCCATGATGAAATAGTAACGACGACGTGGGAAGAACGCTGATAAGGCTGTAATCGTGATAATGGTCCGTGTGAATTTTAAATAACTAATTCGATGAAGTATTCAATTGTAATATTTTTAACTGGTCAATTTTAGTGTATACGAACAGTGCATTTAAAGAAAACAAAATTTTCCGTCTTTTTTATTGCTTCTCAGCCCCGATAACTACATAGCCTTGAACTTCTATGTATTTGTAAGTTCAAATATCTCACAGTTGGAATTCGACCAATGTCTCGGAATCTTGTCTTCAAAAATCATTGAGCAGTTCATAGAAAATTAACTTTCTCTCAGACAGAAATCCACTCACAACGTGGCTCTTCTACGACTTACTTTCATCTATCGTTAATCAATCACAAAAACTCCTTTTTCAACGAGTTTCTTCGTTTTTGAAAGTGTTAGTCTTGTTATACAATTTCACTTTCTTTTTATACTTTTTCTCAATTTTTTTCACAGAAAAATCCTGATTGTTTTGTAAACTTGTTTATACAACGATTTTGAACATTCAAAATGTTCTTGTTGTGGGTAATGAAGAAATTCTTAATCGCCAGGAGAGATACAGATCTATTGTGCTTTTCAATCTTCCTGAGTCTAGGTCAAACTCAGCTACTCAGAGAGCGCATGATGACTTCTCAAAGGTAATTTGGGACAGGATGCAAGATATTCTGGACAGGGACAGGATATTCTGGACAGGATGCAAGTTCAGTGCTATCCCGCCAACGTGTATCGAATGCCTGCTCAGATGAGCAACAAGAACAGAGGATTTAGACCAGTGAAAATTTTTCTCCCGACTACTTCGTTCCAGCAACAAGTTCTATCTTCACTCGACGTTTTATCTTCGTTCCATCCTGATCTACACACAAGACACAGCCAAACAGAATGCGAAAGAAAATATCACAAAGTCTTCAATGCCTGGAAGTACGACTCGTCTCAGCCTAAACCTTTCATCTACCCTTCTTACATGAAACGTCAGTCTCTTCTATCATGCAACCTAAAGTAACCTCCACTATCTCTTAGTAAAGTCTGCTCCTCGCTCTCCACGAAAACATCTCACCTACCACTACAATATCCAGAAACGCCGAAGAATCTACCTCATGCCCCAGAAAGTCAGACGAATTTGTTTCCAGAAGAAGAAATGTTAGGAAAACCTCTCGTTATTCACCATAGGATAAGTCGGATAAAAGAGCTAGAGAAAAAGTAATCAAATGCTTGTCTTTCAACTGTAGATCAGCGATGAATAAGCTATATGATCTTTATTTTCTTCTTCATTGCTGTAAATATCACATTCTCTTACTATCTGAGACATGGATGCACAGTGAGCTTCCCGACTCCATTCTAACCGATAGTTTACCCTTCACGGTATTCAGAGGTGACAGATTGGCACAAAGAGGAGGAGGCGTAGCCATTCTAGTAGATAATGTCATCTCCTCATCTTTAGTTGTTCAATATAACAAGACTCAGTGCGAGGGGTTGATAATAGACATTTATCCTAACACATCTTTCTTGTTTGCTTTCTCGGCCATTAGACTGATTACGTATCACGACACTTTGTACCGCGTCACTTTGTATACGACACTTTGTACCCGACACTTTGTACCCCGTCACTTTGTACCGCGACACTTTGTACCGCGACTTGAGTGAGGCCGCGCGTTTTATTTTTACATTAAAACATATTTTTACATTAAAAAACGCTTAGGCTTAGTAAAAGTTTACGATAACGAGGCCGTACGGCTTAGCTAACGAGGCCATACGGCTTAGCTAACGAGGCCGTACGCGGTACAAAGTGTCGCGGTACAAAGTGACGGGGTACAAAGTGTCGGGTACAAAGTGTCGTATACAAAGTGACGCGGTACAAAGTGTCGGTAATTCGACTGATTAATATATATCGATGTTGAAAGCTGTGGAGTAGAAAATACAAAGGATCTCTGCTCGTTTATCACCTCTCATGTTACTGAAGTATTTCCCACCATTCTGTGCGGAGACATGAACCTCCCCAAGATAGACTGGGCAAATCTCACCGCTCCCAATACATGTAGTATGTCTCTTGCGTTCTTAAACATGACATGCGACAACAATCTTAAACAACTCGTACTTTCTCCCACTAGACTTCAAAATACCCTCGATTGCCTGCTCTGTAATTCAAATATCATAAAAGTCTGTATTGTCAGGCCTCCCTTCTCCACCAGCGATCATGCCTCAATATACTTTGAAATCAGAGATAGAGCCAAGCGTATTATCACAACCACCAGCTCATCTTTAGACTGGAAAAGGGCAGATTGGGAAATATTCAACTCAGCCCTCTTTAGCATTGACTGGACTTACATGCTCTCAAACCTAACTATTGACGAAAGTGCCGATAAATTAACCAACATCATCCAATTCATAATGGATAATAGGATTCCTAAAATTATGAATATCAGAACACATTTGAAGTATCCCCCGAGATAAGAAGATTATACAGCTTCCTACAGAGAAGTAACAAACGCAACCCTCTCTCCATTACATCATTACGCACATCAAAGAAACTTCACAAAGAACTAGTCAAATTCGAGGTTCTTAGAGAAGACAAGCTTAAGTTCCCGAGAAACTTTAAGGTATTCTTCAGAACTATATCCAACCGCATTAAAAACAACACATCTATTCCTGCTCTCATAGTGAACAATAAACCAACTACTATCCCCTTCGAAAAACACTTCGCCGAGTACTTTGATAAGTTACAACCCTTACCAATCAGTGGACCCCTTCAAATCTCTCGCCCGAATTTTCACCTCGACCACATAAATGATATCTCCCTTTTTGAGGTGAACTCCATCCTGAAACGAATCGCTCCAAAACTGAACTCGTCCCCTTACTTTATTCCAAGTACACTACTCAACAATTGTCTGGACTCACTGGCCATACCTCTCTCCATCATTTTCACTAACTCACTAACTTTAGGGCACTACCCTCTGGCCTGGAAAAAAGGAATAATCAAACCAGTTCATAAAAAGGGCCCCGCTATCAGATCAAAAATTATCGTCCAATCACTATGGTGTGCTCTATGTCAAAGGTATTCGAGAAACTGATCTTCAATATTGTTGTATGGGCCTTAAATGTGCATTATCATGTGTGCGTGTGTAGCTCAGTGGGGAGAGCATTCGCCCGGAACGCGAAAGGTCACGGGTTTGGTTCCCGTCACACCACACGATTTTTGCACAAGTTTCTGCGAACAATCCGCTCCTCTGCTCGGTATAAAAATCCGTTGCTTGAGATCAACGAGGAGTAGGGAATACTCTAATTTACATGGGGGCCGAACCGGGATGAGAAGAGAGGATAAAAGGAGAAAAAAGAAAAAAAAAGAGAAAAAAAAGAAGAAAACCCGAGCATGAGCTAGTTCGCAGAAACAAAGGCGCCTAGACCTCTGACCCTAGACCTCGAGAGACCTCGGTGTTGAGAGGGGGGCATGTTGTACGGGCCTTAAATGTGCATTATCATGTGTGCGTGTGTAGCTCAGTGGGGAGAGCATTCGCCCGGAACGCGAAGGTCACGGGTTCGGTTCCCGTCACACCACACGATTTTTGCACAAGTTTCTGCGAACAATCCGCTCCTCTGCTCGGTATAAAAATCCGTTGCTTGAGATCAACGAGGAGTAGGGAATACTCTAATTTACAATATAATTTATCAATATCTGGAAACCAATGGCATACTACATCCCAAACAACATGGTTTCCGTCGGAGACGGTCCACGGTAACATTCCTGGTAGAGGTTCATTCCATTCACCTCAGGCTTCAGAATGAAAAAATAGACTTTGACATCTGTCTAGTCGACTTTTCACGGTAAAAAAATAGACTTTGACATCTGTCTAGTCGACTTTTCAAGATTTCTTGTTCACAAACTTGAAAAAGTGGGAATAACGGGCAACCTCCTCTATCTTATCCGTTCTTTTCTCACGAGCAGGTCCTCGAAAGTCTCAATCGGAGATACATTATCAGGCTCTAAAGTATACAACAGTGGCGTTCCCTAGGGGAGTTGCCTTGGACCCCTACTCTTTTCAATATTTTCAAATTATATCATGGAGCACATAGAGCCAGATGTCCATGGTTTTCTATATGCCGATGACCTCAGAATTTTTTCCAAAAACAGAGACTCTCTTCAGAAAAGTCTGGATTCCATTTCCGATTACTCACTGACCTGGGGACTTGTGATATCAACTCCAAAATGCTTTATCATGCACTGTGGTCCTAGGAATCCAAAAGTAACATATCACCTAGAAGACAATATTATACCAACTACTTCATTAGTGAAAGATCTTGGCATTATATTTCAGGAAGATATCACATTCTCTAAACATATTGAACTAACCTCCCTAAAGTCCCAAAAATGTATAAACATGATCTTTATTGCTTTTAAAACCAAATCAATTAATGTTCTGCTCAGAATATACACCACATACATAAGACCCCTTATTGAATATGGAAGTGAGGTATGGTCCCCAGTAACTATCGGTCTCGTTAACTGCATAGAAAAAGTGCAAAGATCATTTACACGAAGGTTACTACAAAGGGCGGGATTACCCAAAATGAGTTATGTTGCTAGACTGAATTTTATTTCCATCTCTTCGCTTGAATATAGAAGAAATGTGGCCGATCTTGTGTTAATCCATAAATTTCTGCACGGGAATATTGAAATAGATTACTCAAATATGTTTAAACTTCGCCCATCGCCTTATTCGCTGAGAGAATCGAATAACTACAGAATATGCTTGCCGTGTAAATATCAAAGCAGAACAAGCACTTGTGCCTCAAGAATGATTAATGTCTGGAATAAGTTACCTTGCTCTTTGGTTTCTATAAGCTCTTCTAGCATTTTTAAAAATGAACTTATCAAGCTTGATTGTGAGACCATTGTCACGAACTCTAGAATACATTTTTAATTCAAGTGCTTTGTTTCTTCAAATGTTTTGTTTCTTCTCTTTTTTTCCATTATATTTGTGTTCTCGGTTAGCTCTCGAATGATAAAGAGTGAGTTGAATATTTGGGATTTCAAGTTATTATTGCGGATGAATAGTTCTTAACTGAAGATACAAGCTTTGCTTTCTTTGCTTTTTTGTGTGCTTTCTGATTTTCCTAAAATGAAATCTTCATGATTGTTCTTGTCATATTTAGACCATCTCACTTTCCATCACCTTCACTGAATTCACTTTTTCGTGACAGTGTCATCTGTTTCGTCACTCAACATGATGTTTTGTTTCAAGCGGAATAAAGTATTGTTGTTTGTAATAGTGTTGGACTCCAAGAAAAACCATTAGTTTTTTTTCCTGTCCAAAGAACATATTATGAAATTTCTTGTTTAACAAAAAAACGATGGTTTTCTTCGTTCATGAAGAGCGACGATCGTTGTTCTAGAGAATTATGTTCAGGAAATAAAAAAGATGATGAAACATATGAATTACCACAAGTATAGTTGTTCCACTTGTTTTGAATCTATGATTAGATTCGGAACCGTTAGTTTCGAGTGTATCACAGTTGCATGTTGCATGTGTTCTCAAACGATACATTCAATCCTCTTTCACTCCAAAATCCAGACATTATATCCATTGTTCATGAGCAGATTATCTCGAAATAACTGTTTGCGTCCCAAAACAAGTAGACGAGTTTAGCATCATTTTTAAGCAGATCCCTCCTAAAATTGGACTCTATTTTTCGCATTTATTACTTTTGTTTTACTTAATTTCCATCTTGCATTAATTACATATTTTTTCATGTGTTTTATTGAATGAATGTGTTCCTAAAACTTTTCGTCATTTTTTTTGTATCAAGAGGGCTTTTTTTTAAATCTTCTCTGCCACATTATTGAGTTCTCGCTTCTGCTAATACTCTCTGTTTCCACTCACTTTCTTTTTCCATCCGCCTCTTAGTCTCTCTCTCTCTCTCTTCTCTATCTTCTTCTCTCTATCTTTTTCCATCCACCTCTTAGTCTCTCTCTCTCTCTCGCTTCTCTATCTTCTTCTCTCTATCTTTTTCCATCCGCCTCTTAGTCTCTCTCTCTCTCTCGCTTCTCTATCTTCTTCTCTCTATCTTTTTCCATCCACCTCTTAGTCTCTCTCTCTCTCTCGCTTCTCTATCTTCTTCTCTCTATCTTTTTCCATCCGCCTCTTAGTCTCTCTCTCTCTCGCTTCTCTATCTTCTTCTCTCTATCTTTTTCCATCCACCTCTTAGTCTCTCTCTCTCTCTCGCTTCTCTATCTTCTTCTCTCTATCTTTTTCCATCCGCCTCTTAGTCTCTCTCTCTCTCGCTTCTCTATCTTCTTCTCTCTATCTTTTTCTTCCTATTCCTTTTCCTCTCTCTAATTCCAATTCATTTTATTGAATTTTTCGAGAAAAAAAACTTTCCCTACTTAGTTTTAGGTTCTCTTTTTATGCCTACTTCCTGTATTCTGATTTCCCGTTTTCTGGTGGTTAGCGGATTTTTCATGTTTTCAAACTAGTGTTGGCGTTTTATGTGAACATGTATCCCTTGACGCAGTTTTTCTATAGTGAATTTGTTTCGAGGAATACCGAACTAGCAAACGTTGGATTATGAAGCTTTTTTGGAATAAAAATAGTGAGACAATTGATAAAATGAAGAAAAAAATGAAACAACTCAGGGAAAGAGAAAAAAGAGAAAAAAGAAAGAAAAGAATTGAAAGAAATAAAAAAGAAAAGATGGAGAAAGTCAGGGAAAGATAGAAGAGAAGAGAAAGATAGTCAGGGAAATTGGAAGATAAAGAAAAAGGAAAAGAGAGAAGTGGAGAGAGATAATCAAGTGAACAGATTAATACGTACATATGTAGATGAATGAAAGCAAGAAAGACAAGGAGAACTAGAAATGCCGTGTTGCGGAAGCAGTTTATGTGTGAACAGAGATAGAGGGTTATATGAATGTACATATACATTCGGAGCGAACTGAAAGAGTTCGCGATTGGCCTCATAATTTTAATTCGCGTACAACGGATTACCCTTGATCGTTTTCGACCATGAAGTAGTATCCTATGATGAATTTAGACGAGGACGAATTTCATTTCCTCAGTCGCTTCAAAAAAGAATAGCTATTCCAAACTCATTCTTTCTATTCCAAACTCATTCTTTCTATTCCAAACTCATTCTTTCTATCATGTTATCGAGTATAAGTGCCTACTTTTGACATTTATCTCAACAACAGCCTAAAAGAAGCCGGTCAAGAGCAGGCGTTGAAAACCTTGAGGGTGTATCTTTTCAACCTCTTCCTCTTCGGAGTTTCGACTCATTAAAGCTACTCAGATCCCTCTAAAACCATTACACTTAAGCCTAGACACTGATAATAAAGCTTTGGAACTGAGCAAAAAATGCAGTGATTGAAAAGACTTCTCAATTGGTTGATGACGAGATAGAGATTGAATTGTGTTCGTGTTTGTGATGAAATGATCAAGATTTTTTTCATTATTGATGTTCATTGACTTTTTTTTAGCCAAGTTCGTTAGTAAATACATTTTCGTCGTTATTCATCTACATATGAATTCTATACTCTTGACACCTCTACAGTCTTCGACCTGTCTCCCTCTTCCTCTCTTACCCTCCCAATGATTTATTTATCGAACCACTCCGCATCAGTTGCATTCTAAAATGAATACGCACAGTTTTTATAAAACCAGAAAAATAAGTTACTCGATTGAAAAATGGAACCTCCTCCAATGTTCTTCATATGCAAATAACCGGCCAGAGACACGGAACGGGGCCTGGATATTTTTTCTTCCATGTTGATGAAACCCCTCCTATGTCATCTGCAAAACAAAATTATTTGAGTGGTAACTGAAGAGCTCATGCGAGATTTTAAAACAGTGCTCATTTGAAAATCTAGATAAAAAAGTATGTAAATATATGGAATCAGAGAGGAAAAAATGCGGGGAAGAACAGGATGAATTTATACGACAGCGGGAAAATTTTCTGAGTTTAATAAAGATTGGCCGCAAAAGGGGATCAATCGACGATTTCAGATAACCTAATTTTTCCAGAATGATCTTCATATTGTTTCTAAGTTTTTAAATTAAATTAAGAATTACCAAAGAAGGTGCGAGCTTTCGTCATAAATAAGAAACCAAACTTGGCAAGCATTAGAAATCCGAGGAAGTTTTACTTGCTGTTGGACAAGCGATGCTATTTGAAGAAGTTTCACGAGCTGTTAGTGACTCTCTGTTGATTAGCAAAAAAGAAGCTAATCGCTAACATAACAAACTATTGAGACGCACTGGCGAAAGTAAAACGTGTAAATTACTTGAAGAGAAACAAGAAAGTAAACAACGATTCCACATCAAATGCCCAGAAGACCCTTCATTTAACACATAGTATGAAATCAGTGAACCGTAAAAACTTCTAAGAATCATAGGAATCCCATTCAAAGAGAATGAATTGGGAGAGCAAAAGGATGAAAATTCAATTAAAAAATATCAGGAACTTCTCATCCGAGAAAAGGTTCCGTAATAGTAAATAAAGAGAGAATCAAGGGATATCTTGATGCGAAGCAAATCCATATTCAGTTGAAAGCCAGCTTCAGAAATTGAAACTTGAGGTGGGAGAAACGCATACCTAGTGGAAAAACACCTTAACATGCATGTGTATCACATATGTCTACATAGATAGAGAGGCGATGAAAAAAGAGATATTGTTTTACAAAAACAAGAAGATAGAAGTAAGAAAGAAATATAGATTGAAAAGATATTGAGAGATTTACGAAAAGATACAAGAAGAAAATGAAATAGGCAATTTTGCAAAAGTGAGAAGGTAAACACAATGCAAACCAAAGATATGGTGGAAATTTTTTCGGAATTTCCCTGAATCTTTTTGCAATCTCAAAAAAGTGAGACGTTCCACAGCATCTTCTTATGCATATGCTCAACTGCGATCCTCGTGAGCATCAAGCAGATTTCGACAGATCGTTGAAATATTTGGGCTTGTTTAATAATACAAAAAAACCTTTTTTCGCCCTAGCTTCCGTTTTATCATTTGAAAAATCATTCATTACGAATTCATGTAAGTCGTGGTGATACTTTCCATCTTCTCAGATTTGTACTAAGCAAACTCTCGTAAACTAGTGTGACTATCAATTGAATCACAGCGTGCTGAAAAACAATCTCATTTGTTCCAAAGATTAAGCAATGTTTTTAAAAAAGTGAATATCAGCTGAATCACAAAACTGAGTGCAAAGAACGGAAAACCGATCGCTGTGAAACACTAAAAATGCCTTACAAGTTGAAAAGAAAAAAACTATAAAAAAGGACATAGGAGTATTATGTATCGAGGAAAACTAATTTTTTTATTTGGGAAAACATTGATTTGTTCAAGTGTTAATGCAAAAAACTACAAATCAAAGTAATTTTCGGATCCCATTCGTCATACAAAAAACCGTTTGAAAGCAAATGGTATAATTTTGTTTTAGTAAGTATCTTGAAGTATATCGAAATCGAAGAAAACTGCTCGAGATATTTAATCGCTTTATCCTCACTTTGAACACCGAAGCAATCAGTATTCTCATTATTCTCCCAAGCAAATTGCTTTTTTAAGAGATTACTTTGTATGAAATTAATAATTCATCTAGCCGTTCTCACTTCCAAAAACTGATCTGTTTTCAGTAAATTGGATATTATGAATGAAAAAGACCACTTGGAGAAAAAATTATAAGAAAGCTTATTTAGAACATATGAATGAGTACACCACACCTGAAGTTACGAGAAAGGTTATTTGCAACGAATATCTAGGACGAAAAACCAAAACAGGAAGAAGAGTAATAACAATAGAGATTGAAGTTGATAGCAAAAAAACATCAAGCAAGAGTAATTGCAAAGCATATTGACAAGAGTAGGAAGGGCAACGAGGGAAAGAGAAAACAAGTTTGGATATTTTCCGACTTTATTTGTCAGTTCTGCCAACACATCACATTCAACAGGAAGTTTATCTCGCTACAAACTTTGTTTTTTATTTTTTTATTCCAAGATCAAAATTTTTCATTACTCTCTCTCTCTCCCTCTCTCTTCCTTTCTCTCTCTCTCTCTCTTTCTCTCTCTCTCTCTTTCTCTCTCTATCTCTCTCTTGCTTGTAGTAGATGTAAACCAATAATTAATATTGTTCTCTGATTGAAAAATTGTTTACAAAAAGCCTTGCATAAAAATCTGTAAAATTAGAATATCTCAAATTCCGACTTTTAAAAAATCGACTCAATAATGTAATGATGTAAATTGTGCCATCAATAGTATGTTCGGAATGACACGATAGCAAAAGGTAGTCGACGACCCATCTTAACGAGACTTTCACAGTTTTTAATTGATTATTCTCCCGATTTTTTATCCAGATTTCGGCGAACCTGAGTTGTGATGACAAATTTCTGGCGAAATGCTGAGTGACAGTAATTTATTTATCTCGTTCTTATCATTCACGGTTAGTTTCAAGACGCTTGTCATTCAAGGGTCTAAGCAGCTTAATTTCGCACAGACTTTCGCAAGAATCGGCCAAGAGAAGGCTTATCTTTGGTGTACAGATTCAGTGCACTAAACTGGTCAAGTCTGATGATGAGAAGGAATCGATATCTATAGAATAACTTCGAGAGATTCCCTCAGGATTTTTTTATTTTTGGCCAGCAAAACTTTTTTTTGATATGTATCGCATCTATAATAGATATAGACTTTGACTTTTTGAGAAATGCTCGTCAGTGATTGCCTATAATGCGCAAGTTTAAAAAAATTGAGGCAGAGTTGGACAGAGAAAGAAGGAAAGAAATAAAAATAGAGAAAGTGAGAGAGAGAGAGAAAGAGAAAGAGACCGGAGAAAAAGAGCAAGGGAAAGTAGGACTGAGAAAAATAAAATTCATAAAAAAAGGCGTCAAAATTTCGCAATTGAAGTAAAAGCTAGTAGAGGTACTAACCAAGTAGAAAATCAGAGAGAAGTGAATTTAAATCATATTAAAGGTGATAGAAAAGCATAAAGGGGCATCATACAATAGTTTGGAGAAGAGAATGGAGCCGGAAAAAACGGTGAACTTAAAAGAGCGTTGAAGCAGAGCGAAATGAAAAACGAAATTTAGGAGGCGAAATGAAAAGCAAAAACAAATTTTGAGCTAGAGAAAGCGAAATTGAAGATGAAAGAATATACTTAAATTTAGAGAGAGAGCGTTGAGGAACGTTAACGAAATGATAGAATTATAATTAAAGCTAACAGGGATGAAATCAAAAAAATATTTCATGAGAATCAGAAGCAAAAAACAGAGAGAGGCAGAAAAAAGATTGAAGAACAAAAATGGAAAAAGAGGGAGATTAAAATTAGCCATTAAAAACGAACGTTTAACTAGTTAGCAAGAAAATGAATTGAGAGACGAAAGTTAATACTTTATAAATATAATAAGAGATTGGGAAACATAAAGTTGAAAAGTGAAACAAAAAAAGTAACAACGAAGAAGAGACAATAGAGACAATTAGAGAGATTTGGATAGAGAGCGAGAGCTAACAATTGAGCAAAATTATGAATAAGTTTTGGGATATACAAAGGTTAATTACATTGAAATTTGTTACGAAACAATGCGGGGAAATATTTTACGAGCTGAAACGTCATTGAAGTAACATCGAAGAATCTCAGTCAATTTCATTCAATCATTGAAGTAACATCGAAGAATCTCAGTCAATTTCATTCAATCATTGAAGTAACATCGAAGAATCTCAGTCAATTTCATTCAATCATTGAAGTAACATCGAAGAATCTCAGTCAATTTCATTCAATCATTGAAGTAACATCGAAGAATCTCAGTCAATTTCATTCAATCATTGAAGTAACATCGAAGAATCTCAGTCAATTTCATTCAATCATTGAAGTAACATCGAAGAATCTCAGTCAATTTCATTCAATCACTCATTAAAATCTCAAAGACTTTTTTAACATTGATTTGCAAGGAATCTCTCCAAAAAATTAAGAAATGAATGCAAGTTAGGGAAGGGATTTGTTCCAAGACTTTCCGAAGTTTTGAGGAAATAAATTTGCTCTAATCTTGAATGCCCCTGAAAAAAAGATTACACTCTTCCCCAGTTTTATTCTATTCATTTCTTTTTTGTTGATGTAAACTAGTCCAGTCTTTTTTCTCCTCCTTTTTTCTATGTTTTTCTATTAGGACACCTTCTTAATTTTCATTTTTTGTTCCACATGCTCTAACTTTTTTGCTTTTTTCTATACTTGTCTTCTTTTCCGACAGTTGAATGGGAAATTATAATATAGGACTAGCTATAGGAATTAGTAAAGTAAAGAGGAAGAGGCGACAAAGAGAAAAGATAAATCGGAAGATAAAAAATATATTGAGAGAAATACAGACCACAGGAGGTGGGCAATGTACAGAAGCCTTAAGATATAGAAGAGAGAAAAAATAGAGATAAAGAGATTGACAAAAAAGAGATTAGTAAAAAGACAAATGGTGTACAAAAATAACAAAAAAGAGTTCATCTGAAACCATGCAGAGAGGCGGAGAGGTGGGAAGGGGGAATAGGTGTCGGGACTGAAGGCAAAGGCTGTTCAAACACTTCCCATGCTTTTTCTCTGTTGGTATCCATTTCGAGTTATGTGGAATCGATTCGTGCTCAGATAGCAACGTGAAGCTTTGTTTAACTGAGAAATGGAACGAAGGTTCCTGAGAAACCGCGACCAAGATTGATATACAGTCATGCAGGGAAGAAAAAGAGAACAGAAGAAGAGGGTAAAAACAAAAAATAAATAGAGGAAGAAATAGGTTGTGAGAATGAAAGAGTGAGAGCGAGAAGGAGAGAAGGAGTTCGAAAGAGAGCGAGCGAAAGATAGAGATCTTCCAACAAAAAAAAAGGAAAAGAGAAACGAAGAGAGAGAGAGAAAAGGAGAAAGAGAAATATAGAGAGAGACGGGAGAAAGGGACAGAGAAATGATAGAGTAAGCGTGAGAGGATGGATAAATGCTCAAGTTTTGAATCATCATAGAACGTCCTGACAACCCAGCAATCAATCTCTCAAAACATCTTCTGTGGTAAAAATTGATTGAACTATCGCCCAGAAAAAAATCTTATGTGGTCGTAAACATTCAGCAGGTTCACCGAAATGCTTGCGAATGAATACTAATTATTTACTGATAAGAAAATGATGAGAATTATAATAAAATTTTCTTCTGTTCCAGGTTTCTTCCGTTATGCATAACTTTATGGCAATTGACAAATGAAGGTGAGGGGACTACAAAATTCAGGGTAAATTGTATATTGCACCACGCACTAAAACGTTTTGATCTCGTTCCTAAGTCATACAGCCTTGTCAGCGTAACCTTTACCGAAGCCTAAGCGGAAAAAAAACAGTTTAAAAATACTTGAAAGACTAAGCAAGAGCGAAAAAACAGTGAAAAAACTGGAATGTAAATTGCAATTCACAAAAAACTTTAAAACGTTCCCTGAATTTTGTAGCTCTTTCGCTTACATTTTTAAAATGCCTAATTTTATCCCTGGTTAGAGAACTGAAGTGAAGCTCCATAGTTCGCGTGAATTCGTTAATATGTCCTCGGACACAAATGACCGAAATTTTTGAGTGAGAAAAACAGCTATAAAGCAAGGACTCACATTCTTTTTGTGAACAGAAAACTCATTCTTTTGAGTACAATGGCGACTAAAGAAACTAACAAGAACTTAGTCCGCCATTCTCATGATATTTCACG
The DNA here is from genome assembly GCA_964056735.1 of Allodiplogaster pararmata. NCBI lineage: Eukaryota > Metazoa > Nematoda > Chromadorea > Rhabditida > Diplogasteridae > Allodiplogaster > Allodiplogaster pararmata. The sequence goes on along the minus strand of OZ057408.1, from coordinate 2,085,362 downwards.
TCAATGAGTGGTCGTAGCTTCATGTAATATTTCTTTTTAAAAAACAGCAATAAACTCTGGTTTTGGCAAAGTTAAGGCACCGTGAGCGCGTTTCGTGCAAAACCATCAGCGGTATCGCGACAGTTTCTTACAAGACAATTTATACACGACAGTTTGTTACACGCCCTTCACAGATTTTTTCGCTTAGGCTCAGTTAAAATGTATGCTGACGAGGCCGTACGGCTTAGGAAAGAGACCGCATTAAAAAATGTCTCACTTTCTTGACTCTTTGTCGATTCAATGACCAAATTTGTCGAAAAAATACAGTAGTTAAAAAAGACTAAAAACAAAATACCCTGTAACAAAGTGTCGTGTAATAAACTGTCGTGTAACCCATCAGCAATCTTTTTGTGGCAGGTGATCAAAAAAATTGAGGTTATACCAGTTTTCAGGCCATTTGCATGTAAATTGCTGAACAAGTATTCGACACTTACAGTTCTTTTCGAACTGTTTTTCTCGCTCTGGCTCAGGTATTCAGGTTTTTTCTGTTTTGTTTTGTTTAGACTCAGGTAAAGGTTACGGCGAAGAGGCAGTGTAGCTACGCAACGAGACATATTTATTTTAAGTGTGTGGTGCAATTTACATCCACACTCATCTTCTATTATTAAATGTAAAAGTATTTTTTTAATGTAAAAATAATTTTTTGTAAAAGTAATTAACTCAGACGTATGACCCATGAAACCTCTGGTAGGGGGGGGGGCATAAACGCAAACAGTGCCCAAATTGGGGAAAAATCGGATAGTAGCGGCTTCTTTCTTTGAAAGAAGTAGAAGAATAGCGGTAAAGGAAAGTGGTGCAGCAAGTCTCACTTGAATTTCAAGTAATAAACTTCATTTCAGTTAGAGAAAAACTCAAGCTAAAAACAATTTACGAACATAGGAGAAGAAAAATGAATTATGAAATAGCGAGTATATGTATAGTGGCTCAAGTTTCATTTAAAGACCGACCAACAACGGTGGGGGAGTTATAGTAAATGAGATAGGGTAGAAGTTGAGGCAGAACAGATAGGTTCCGTTTTCGTTCTTCAAACACCTTAGGCCGTATGCATGGAAAACAGATTATAACAATCTGGATTATTCAAACCCAAGGATTACAAAATCCAAACAAAGTTTAAAAAAATTTAGGATTAGGAAAAGGGGAAAAATTATTGGTCCACCATTTAAATAGAAGTGTCACGAAATAAAATAGTAACGTCCACCAAATAAAATAGCAACGTCCACCAAATAAAATAGTAACGTCCACCAAATAAAATAGTAACGTCCACCAAATAAAATAGTAACGTCCACCAAATAAAATAGTAACGTTCACCAAATAAAACACTAACGTCCACCAAATTTTTTTTGTTGTGAAATTCACCACGGCATTTTTTTCTCACCTGACACCAACCTGTATGATTTTTTCCACCAAATTAAAAGTCCACCAATTTTTTTCTTGAAATTCACCACGTCATTTTTTCTCACCTGACACCAAAGGTTTTTTCTCACCCTACACCACACCAAACTTTTTTTGCTCTCTCAGTGAGTTGTTTTTGATGGTTTTTTTTTGTAGTGGAGGTATTTTTCGCGGGAGTAAAGTTTTTTATGAGTGTTTTTTCTTGTTGAATGTTTTCTTTAGGTCATTCTGTTGAATGTTTTGTTTCAGATATAATTTAAAAATAGGCACTTCTGCAGTTTAAGTGGCAGCGCTCGTGGGCTTTAAACGCTTTGGTTTCATTTTTTTCTTCATAGATGTTCATTTTGAGCATATGACTCTGGTTCTTGCAAAAAATCCGGTTCTTGCAAAAAATTTTTCATTTTTTCACAAAAAAAATTTTGGACTCAACTGCAGTTTCAGTCATCCCCAAAGCCCTAAAGGGAAGAAGAAGGGCCCTGAGGAGAGAAGGGGAAGGGAGTTTTCATGAATAAAATCTCTTTCTGAGAAAAAAATCTTTGGACGGCTAAAGTAGATTAGAGCCAACTTTTTCCTAAGCCTAAGCGTTTTCGCCCTTTGTTACTTCGTCTGGTAGGTGCGTCGCGGCCCCCTTCGCGTCGCGGCTTTTATTCATTTTTTCTCAGAAAAAGATTTTATTCATGAAAACTCCCTTCCCCCTTTCTCCTTAGGGCCCCCCTTCCCCCCTTAGGGCCCCCCTTCCCCCTCCCCCCCTCCCTAGGGCCCCTACCCCCCCTTGCTTAGGTAGGGCCCTCTTCCTCCCCCCTTCCCCCTTTAGGGCCCCCCTCCCTTCCCTGCTTAGGTAAACCCCCTTCCCCCTCCCCCCTTTCCTTTCCCCAAAATTTATAAAGATATTTTTTTTAAAGGAAAAGAAAAGAGAGAAAAGAAAAAAGAAAGAAAAAAATAAAAAAATTGAGAGGCCGCGACGCGAAGGGGCCGCGACGCGCCTAACAGACGAAGAAAAAAAGTACCAGCGTTTTAATGTAAAAATAATTTTTTGCAGTTGCAAAATCAGGTTATTTTTTTCATTTTTAAAGTCTTTTTTTAGCTATTATAGATGAATTTATAAATTTTTATACAGATATAAACCACACTAAAGAAAAAAAGAAGTTTTTTCTGGAAATTTTGTTGTTTTTTCTGAAAAAATATTTTTTTACAAATTTTTTTTCAATAACCAAAGTCCCTGATGCTCAAAATGATATCCTATTAAGAATGATATCCAAAAAATGATAACCAAAACGTTTAAAGCTCACGAGCGCTGCCACTTAAACTGCAGAAGTACCTATTTTTAAATTAAATCTGAAACAAAACATTCAACAGAATGACCTAAAGAAAACATTCAACAACAAAAAACACTCATAAAAAACTTTACTCCCGCGAAAATTACCTCCACTACAAAAAAAAACATCAAAAACAACTCACTGAGAGAACAGAAAAAGTTTGGTGTGGTGTAGGGTGAGAAAAAAACCTTTGGTGTCAGGTGAGAAAACTTCACGAAAAAAATTGGTGGACTTTTAATTTGGTGGAAAAAACCATACAGGTTGGTGTCAGGTGAGAAAAAAATGCCGTGGTGAAATTCACAACAAAAAAAAATTTGGTGGACGTTAGTGTTTTATTTGGTGGACGTTACTATTTTATTTGGTGGACGTTACTATTTTATTTGGTGGACGTTACTATTTTATTTGGTGGACGTTGCTATTTTATTTGGTGGACGTTACTATTTTATTTGGTGACACTTCTATTTAAATGGTGGACCAATAATTCATGCCCTTATGAAAATCGGTATGCATGGATGTCAGATTTCTTAAACTTGGATTGTTGTCAAAAAGGACGCCGCGTAAGCACTAAAATGCATAAAAATGCACTCTAAAAACTATAATTGTCGAAAACTAAATGCACTCTAAACACTATAATTGTCGAATATTAGTATTGTTATATAATTACAACAGTTTTTTCAATTAATTTCGTTGTTTTTGTTGTTGTTAAGGCCGAGTTGAATGTTGAATGTAAAATTTGATGGAATTGGTAGATAAAATATTAATATGAACATTTTCGACCTGTTTTAAATCAATTTGTTAGATGAAAGGTGATTTTTATTAATCGTTGTACTATTTGGGACTTCTGCACTCTAGCCCCCTCTTCCCCCCTCCCAGAGGTTCCATGGGTCAGTTCAATTGGGTCATGTTCTTGATACGGCCTCGTTAGCGTAATCTTTTACTAAGCCTAAGCGCTTTCTGATGTAAAAATAACTTTTTTTTTAATATAAAAATAACTTTCGAAAATAGTCAGTAGTATGACCCATGGAACCTCTGGGAGAGGGGCCTAAAGTGCAGAAGTGCCCTCTATTTGTATGCGCTATACGTTCCTCTGTAATTAATACATGTTACGTTTTGATGGTTTTAAGATGATTCAAGCTGGCAAGCGATTAAAAGCGGCGCCATTCAGTGCTATAGAAGCGACGATGCTCGCCCAACTTGTGAGAGATTGAAAGAAGTTTCGGTAGCAGCCGCTCATTCCGGTAGCAGCCGTTTCGGTAGCAGCCGCTCAATTGTGTTTTCTTTGTGCAATTGTGTTTTGTTTGTGCAAGTGTGTTCTGTTTGTTGTTTTCACTTATCAGTAAATTTTATTAATTTGAGAGCTTTGAAAACACAGAAAAAACACAAAATATGCGTTACAATTGAAAAAATTTTCACTGGAAATACTGGAAACATACAATAAATACTTTCAGTAAATCATAGCAAATTAGAAAAATTTCTGTTCCGGTTTACTTTCACTACACACTTCAAAAAGAGCAACATGAACGGAATGGGTCAAATTGAGCCGAGAATCCTTTTGGATTACTCACTAACCCACCTCCGGAGTAGGGTTACGAATTTTGTCGGATTATCAGTAATCCAAAAGTATTATAGCTTCTATGCATACCGGATTATTGAAATATATTTGGATAACTGATAATCCAAGCTCATAATCCTTTTGGATTGCTCCATGCATACGGCCTCTTATGTTAAGCAAATCATTTTCTTCATCTTTGACAGTACACAAAAAAGTATGAATAGTCATTCTTTTTCACACTCAAAACTTTGGAGACTGGCTTATATACATATAAAGTATGACTATTCATACTTGTCCAATTTATGAATAGTCATACATTGAAGTATGAATATTCATAAAATCAAAGTATGCTACATATATTTTGATTAATGAATAGTCATATATTAAAAGTATGCTAAATCATGAACTGAAAGTATGCTTTTAAAATTTTCTTTTTTATGTTGCGTTTCTGAAACATTATGAAAATATTTTTTTATTCTTCATTGATGATACATGTAACAAAAATTAAAAACCAGCAAATTACAAATTATTAACAAAGAATCATTATTTCTCGCTCCCTGCCCTCGAGATGGTCGCATCTGCTCCCCTCTCTTTTTTTAATTTCCCCGTGAAACCATCAGTCCCCTCCTCTCCACATCATGAATTCACTGCACCCTACTCAAGTTTTCGACTCCTCGTCCTTCCGCTCCTTCTAATCTAATTCCTTAACAACTCATTTCGACTCCCAAGCTGTCGCATCAAATCAACTCCTGTTCGTCAGAGAAAACACCTTTTTTATTTGGTATAACTGAACTCGCACATGCGACAGTCCTCCTTTGTAAATATACAAGATCTAGTTGCAAGGAATAAAATCTATCTATCTAATGAAAAAAACAAATGTAACAAACAAAGAGATCCTAAATATTTTTCCTACAAAGATAGCGGTTGCCAAAAGGCTCTTATTTTTCGCCTTAAAAACAATTTTTTAACGGGCTTTTTTTTCCTATAAGGCTGATTCACCTCACCGTCTCGTTAAACCAGAAAAACGGATTTTCACCGTAGTTATATGACTACTTTACCGCAAAACCTCTTCGTTGTCTGATTTGCTCTCCCCTACCTCCAGACTTCTGTACAACTCATCAAGCATGATTTTTAACTGCGTGAATTCGAATAACTTACGAAGAACGTAGGATTCGGACACACGAATATATTTGAAATTCATAGAGTGACTGTATTAATTGTTATTGTAGAGTAGGAAATAAAAGAATTTCAGCATAAAGTATGAATTCACTGTTTCTACGCTATTCACAGAAATCGCCCCAGCTCAGACAGAAATCTCTTTCTGAAAAATATAAAATTTGAAAAACATGAATTTAACCTCGCTTCCTAACCACATACCCTGTTTACTGACCTCGCTTCCTAACCACATACCCTGTTTACTGACCTCGCTTCCTAACCACATACCCTGTTTACTGACCTCGCTTTCCAACCACATACCCTGTTTACTGACCTCGCTTCCTAACCACATACACTGTTTACTGACCTCGCTTTCTAACCACATACTATGTTTACTGACTCTTCGCGTCATACTCTCTTTAGTGGCGTTCCGCTTCCTCTTTTCTATTTATACTGTTATCCGCCTCACCTAGAAGTTACTTCCTTTTCCGGGTCTGGACTCTTCAAATTGGGAACATGCACGGTTTTTTGTTGTTGTTATTCTATGCTTACATTAGGGGCTGAATATGGAGTCTAGAAATGGCACACACGCCCGCATTAGGTAGCTTAAGCATATTCCTTTAAAGTATATTACGGTTCCCGTGGTATGAACATGTTCCATAGACATTTTTAAAAAAGAAATAATAAAAGCAGAATTTTTTAAAAATACAATTTAAACAGGAATACAGAAAAATGAGCCGATTATTATTATTATAGAAAAAAGGTAAAAGAGTTGATAAAATTTAATTTATTTACATTAAGATATCACTGCTGAAAATATAATGTAGCAGAAGCCTGTTTCGCCCCAACTCAGACTTCTTATGCAGATTGAGCGAATTATGTCGGACTGCAAAATTTCATAAGTCTCTTTCCTTTCCGTCCCATCAAAATGTAATTTCCACGGCTTTTACATTTTTTATTCGGCTTCAAGAAATTTTGTCATTTTATAGAGAAAGTATGTAGTATCATAAAAAATTCATTACAAAATTATCGCTAGCATATCACGTTTAACATTAAAACTTTAACGGGTGAGTATATTGGGTTAATAATGTTATTAGACGAGAGGTAGAAGACGAAAAAAAGAAGCATATTTGGTGCCAGGGCCGTGAAACGATACCTATATGAAGTCTCCATGTTGAGCTCTACAGTTTCTTAAATTTGAACTAAGCCTTAGCATTATAGGTTCTTTTCATAGGGCATTTGAGTAAGAGTGTCAGACAGGAGGTAAGAAGTATGGTTAGAGAGTAAGAGTGTCAGACAGGAGGTAAGAAGTATGGTTAGAGCGTTTTCAAGAACCTTGGATCAAATAGTGCAAAAGAGAAGCAAATATAAACATCAAAGCATACATGTAACATGAAGTCACCCTCTGTAAGGGTTTGAGATGGTTGAAGGAATGATCCGTACAAATTTTAAAAGGGCAAATCAAGAGTCCATCTTTAAAGTCAAAGAGTCGCCTGTAACTCTGAGGTTGTTTTTCCGAAAGTTTCGAATAGATCAATCGATGAGCTTTTCGCCATGTCTACTTGGTCACATCAGAGCAAATGCCTAAACAGACAGGACTGAATGTCATTCAGATTATTAGGAAATCTTAAAATTTATTGATTATATGTATGTTGACAAATTCAACTTTTCTCTAAGCATTACGTTTCAATTAGAGAGTTAAGCCAGCAACTGAAATGATCAAATTTGGTACCAGCATGTTTTTCAACAACGTATTTATTTAGTTTTGGTGTTAAATAAACAATGGTGTTTCAAGCTTAGCCTTGAAATCTTCCAAAAAATTACATTCTCGAAATCTTCCAAAAAACTACAACTACAAACTCAAAAGGGTGAGCGATCGCGGTGCTCTTCCCGGCTATGGCTGCGGGGTCAATCGCATATAGGACTTGCTGGAAGGCATCTCGATCTTCTTCACTCCCTTCTCTCCAAAAAGCTTCTGGGCGTCTTCTTCAGTCACAGAAGGCTGCACCATACATTCGTCGCCTTGCCGCCAGTCCACAGGAGTCGCAACCTGCAAATTAAATTCTTCTTCAAAAAACCCTAGAATGAATTCAGTAACATCAAATGAAGCAGATTTATAGAGTGTAGGAGAATATATACTTTGGGCCCCTGACCTTTAGCCCTTCCTTGATACAATAACCCCCCATTTCATAGTAGAACATACAAAAATAGAGGGGAGCTAAAGGTGAAGAGTAGAAATGGATGGAGTCTAAAGTAAAATGTGTACCATTTAACTTAAGCTCTCCACCAAGGGTTGAATGGTTACCGGACCAGCTATGTTCGCGCCGAAAATGATCTACATTCTCTTCTCCTTCAGTCCTGTTTCACTTTTTCTCTACTTCACTTTTCATTCTTTTTGCCTTTCCCCATTCCTTTTTCCACTCGCTCGGCGCGTACAAACATGCCTTAGCACACGGTCTCATTTAAAGCCTGCTCCCCAGCAGAGATGGTTTTTTCGTTTTCGTGTTTTTCGAAAGAAAATTGTTTTAAAAAAGGCTTTAATACGTGTAGTAACAAAAGAAGATGTTTTTTGTGTGACAGAAAGGTTTAGGTGCTGTGTAATATGTACCATATTTGCTTACCTTTCTTTCATTCTTTTTGATATTTTTTTGAACACATTTTACTAAAACTTGTTCCTTCCAAAGTGGAACTCGACTTTTAGTGGAGTAATTATGTGTGAGTGTGATGCGTCTTTTCTCATAATTCTAGATAGGTCTTATGATTTAAAGACTTTGTTTATGACTAATTTCGTAACGAACCGTTGTTGAGTAGATTATAATATGTTTTTTGTTTCTCTCGATAAATGTACGTTTTGTTGTTAATTTTCCGGTACTCTTAAAATACTTAATTACTTTTATTATATGAAACTTGCTTGGAGGATATAATGCTACCGCAGCATATCCTTTGATAAGAAAATTAGCACACAAATAGTTAATGCTTCCGGCGAACTCTGCCGACTGTGAGAGAAGCTTTAGTGACGCCAAGCAAATTCTCACCGAATACAGAAAAAGACTAACCCAAGCGAACTTTTCCTCAATAGAAATCTTTCGCTGCTCGAGAAACTAATATTGTTTAACACGCAAAATGATAATAGCTTTTTGTTATGTCTCAGTGTCTAAAACTGTATGTTTGCATGATTTAAACAGGAAGTTGCCCGGCCGCGATTTAGCCAAAACCCATTTTGGCTGGAAAAGGGTTAAATCGCGGCGTGCTCTTCATTCTACGTTTTTTCTGACCGGTTTTCGGTTGAGTGTTATTCGGCCCACCCTCCCTCCCAAAAAGTTTTTATTTTGTAGGAGGAAAAGCGGCAATGATGAATGTTGTGGAGGAGAGACTGAAACTCGCAAGGAGGGAGGACCTTCTACCCCACTTGCATCGGGTTCTTCTCGGAGCTGTGGCTCCTTCTTCGAGCAAGATCTATCGCTACTCGGCCATCCAACGGAGAGAATTTGCAACAGCGCTGGGAATGGATGAGTGTGCTCCACTCTCTCTTTGTTGCTTCCTGCTACACAAGATAGCACAGGGATCGTCAAGAAGTTCGCTGGCCGTGGCGTTGGCCAGCTACACTTTCGAGACTGGAGAAACGGTGGAGAACTCGCCTTTCGGTCCCCTGGCTCAAGCAATGAAGAAAGAGAGAGGGAGGAGTATCCAGGTCATCCACCACAAGAAAACATCGGTCAGTGACGTTCAGGCGATATGTGTATGGGGCACTCGGCTCGAAGCTGGAAAAGAAGATATTCGAATCGCCCTCATTTGTGCCCTATCGTTTTCGGCTTTATTGAGAGTGTCCGAGGTGACAGCACTCGCATGGGGGGATGTGAGGAAGAAGAAAGCAATGGAGGCACTCTACTCAAGATCACAGTGGTAAGAGCAAAAAAACGACCAGGAGGGGGAAGGAAGGTGCACTAGAGCGAAGTTGGACAACATGTCCACCGGGTTCGCACTATGGAGTGCACGCAAAAGTCGCTCAGCGATTCACCCTTCTCTTCCCGTATTCTCTTCCTTTCCGACTGGTAAGCCTATCTCCACGGTATATGTCAGACAAGAGCTGACTAGAGCGTGCAAGGGAGCAGGAGTTGCACGTATGACGCCGCATCAGCTCAGGGGAGGAGGAACGTCTGCATCGATTGAGAATGGAGCCTCTCTACAGGAGGTACAGAAGGGAGAAAGATGGAAGACAGCCAAGGGAATGGAATCGTACATCGAAGACTCTCTAATAGCCCAGGGTGGGGCATTGTCACTTTGATCTTGTTCTCTTCCTCTCCTCTCTATCGTTTGCACTCTGCCAATCTCCTTATTTCTCTCTCTCTCCATTATTTCGCATATTTGTCCTTTCTCTTTATCTTGTTCAAGTATGTTGTTTTCTGGTTCGTTGTTCTGTAGTATTTGTTGTTTTTTTCCGGTTCGTTGTTCTGTAATTGTGTTAAACCTTCGGGTAGTTGTTGTTTCACAAAATTAGTGAGCATGCCTCACAGTTGTTCGGTCAGGATAAAGCACACTTCCTGTTTGGCCATGCAAACACGGGTTTTAGCGAAAACGAAAGAAACGCAGTGATTGTAGTTGTAGCTAAAAGCGAGTTTTTCAAGATTAAATAATAAGTTTGAATCGAGATAACTTATTTTCTGTTGATGTCAACCATAAGATTTTGCTCCTTTACCCTTTTGCTGCAGTTTGTGTGATGATGGTGAGTTTGTATGATGAAAAACAACAACCTTTATTTGGTTTTTTCACACATCCCTGTTTTCACCATACAAAATGGGAAGTTAAAGTACATACCCGGATCTTTCTTTTATTATTTTTGCCCCTTCACAGCGCCACTTCTCCATTAAAAAATTCTTGGAATTTTAGCCCCTTGTCCTAAGCAACAACAATTTCATAGAAGAAAAAAATTTCGAAAACACCTAAGAAAAATAGCAGTCCATGGTAGCAATAAAAAACCCACTTTATGGTGATGCAGCATCCTATGACGCCCGGGTTTGAAAAAGTGGGGGGGGGGACTAAATAAAATTTACTGAACAAGTCCATAGAGTTATTGAAAGCAATCACTACGAACAAGGCTTAAATGGTGAAATCCTTCTATCTGATGGCGGGTCTCTGTTTTGAGATCCGGTGGGAATTCCGTTTTCGTACTCTTAGACATTCAATTTTTTGGCGAGAAAGAAGATTCCAAAACAGGGTGTTTCTTTCGCACTGCTGGTGCAAAAATCTATGCGGTCTTCAACAAGTCCTAAAAAATTTAAATCTTCCAAATTCTTTAAAATTCTGGAAATCTGTGCACTTGAGAAAAATTATGCGGATGGTAAGAAACACTCTGATTCCAAACCTTGTGCTCCGCTGTCAATTGCAGAGAGTCGAGCACTCTTAGTATCTCATCAAAGTTACGGCCAGTCGTCGCTGGGTACAGAATCGAAAGCTTCAGGCGGAAGTCAGGGCCGATGATCAGTACGGCTCGAGCTGAGAGCGGGAGGCCAGCCTGCAAGCGTTTCTACTCATAATCAAAGACCAGGGGTTAAAATGGTAGTGCCCCATCTTCAGGAGCTTACTGTTGCTATGAGACGGATATCACTTGTCAAGAAATTCAGAAACAATCACTAATCTTCCTCATTTCGTGATTTTTTAGGAGTAACTATCTTCAACGATCTTTATTTTAAGGAACATGTGAATCATATCTGTAATAAGGCTTTTTCTATTTCTTATCTCATGCTGAGATCTTTTCGTACAAAAAATGTTGCAATTCTCATGAAGCTATTTTGTACTTACGTTAGACCTTTCCTGGAGTATTCCAGTGAAGTCTGGAATACTATTGACTTAACGCTTAGTAAGAAAGTAGAGTCTGTTCAAAGAAGTGTATCTTCAATACAGCAGGAATGAGTTTATCTTACGATTGAAGACTGAATTGGCTTGGCTGTGAAAGTCTTCAAAGACGCAGACTAATTAACGATGTGTTCACTTTGCATAGAATAGCGTCTAAAAGATTAGATATCACTTGCTCTGATTTCTTACCAAAGTCTCACTGTACTAGGACTAGAGGACATCATTGGAAGCTTTTGTTGCCTTTGTGCCGCACAAACCGACACAAGAAATTCTTCACAAATAGAGTTGTGAATGATTGGAATTCTCTTCCTTCTCATTTTTTCAATATGAATGCATTGTCAGCTAAAAAGTTTCTATTCCAATACTTAAATTAGAATCCTGATCATTTATTGGCTGTTGTTCATTTTAAGATATTGATTACCATGTTGTAATCTCTCATCATCCGTTTTATGTAGAAATTCGAAAATGATTGTTTTTTTCGTTTTACTGTTAATTTATCTGTAACATTTATGTGAAATGGATAAACAAGTACAATTATAACAAGGGTGTAGATAAATAATTGAGCGAGCGAGAGTGAGAAATTCAGAGATGGAAGAGAGATTATACGTAAATAATGAGAGGGCGTGACAGTTAATAGAATTGATCGATACCTTATCCAATTCGTCAGGGTCCATTATGCCGAGTGTGTTTGAAATGTGACGATCTTCATCAGCTATTATCGCTGTAAAGTCACTCTTTTCGGTTTTTAAAGTATTATGAGATACAACTTGTGCTCGTTTAGAGAAAATTGTATATTTTCAAGTTCATGCAGCAGATGTATCAAGAAAACTTTTGAACCCCTTGAGAACTTTGATGTTACTGTTTCAAGAAGTTTTTCGCAAAATCCATCTTTATAGTGGACGCAGAAAAAAATTGAAAATTGACCGCTGATTTGGGCGGGGCATATAATGATGTGAGTGACACCTCACCGTTTTGACCTCTCATATTGCGCTATGTTACTCTCATCTCTACCTCTCGCTCGCTTCTACCTCTCACTTTCTAATTAATATAGCCAACAACATTCGTTCTCGAGTGAGCCGATGCTTTCTTTCTACTTTAAAATTGTTGATGGCCTATAATATATCGCTCTACTTAGCTGAAAGAAAGACAAAAACCTCTTCATTTCCTACACATTTGAAAAAGTTTTGCACTATAATGGTTTTTGATAGAAAGAACTGATGAAGATTATATTACAGTTCGATGTTTTATATTGAAGTTTGCAAATCAACTAACGGAATGGAAAATTCTCCGGCCGAATTGGTTTGCCTGCGTAATCAGCAATGTCTCGGATCCAGTTTTGATGAGACTCCGCGGAATCGATTGAGAGCGCAATCATTCGAGTATTCCTCTTCTCGAATTCTCCTGGTAGCAGTCTTCTTAAAGTTTTCGTAAAATCCTGAAAACCGGCCAAACACTGACTGCATTTACTCTTATCATGACTTTCATGCAATTATTGGATGGTCGAGTACGACCATATGCTGGCGCTCTTTTTTTCCAAGCTTCGACGCGTCTCTTTCTTTCTTTTCTAGGATAAAATCTTCAAACAAAAACTTTTATCTCTTACGATAAAACTAACTCTTCTTGCCACCTGCGGTTCTCTGTTTAGGCATATTAATTCTTTCTGCAATTCTGGGCATTGTTTGCATTTATGCCCCCCCTACCCGAGGTTCAATTGGATCAGATGAGAGTGGTGTTTTCTTGATACGGTCTCGTTAGCCCAAACCGTATGGGCTCGTTAGCGTAAACTTTTGCCTAAGCCTAAGCATTTTTTATGTAAAATTATTTTTTTGTAAATTTATTTATTTACATATTAATACATCAAGAAGATGTTACAATAATGTCAGAGAGAAAATATGCGTGAACAGGGGTTATTTAGTCATGACAGATCTTCTGTCGGCGGCCCTCTGTGTTCCAAATCTTTAAGGGGGCCCTTATGTGAAAAAAAAGGTAGGAGGGACCCTTATGTGAAAAAAAAATTTCCGCTTCCGGCGGGTCTCTGTTTGAAAAATCATAAGGGGGGACCCTTATGTGAAAAAAAATTTCCGCTTTCGGCGGGTCTCTGTTTGAAAAATCATAAGGGGGGACCTTTATGTGAAAAATTTTTTACCGCCTTCGGCGGGCGTCTGTCCCTTTTTCTTTCACACTAAAAAACCCCTGTGCGTGAATAATATTTTTTAAAAGCGACAGTAAAGTTTAGAAGAAAAAAAATGGTAAGATGGGAGGGAAGGAGGGGGGAAGGCAAACCCTCCCCAGGAGGCAAACCAGCAGCAACCAGGCAGTGCATCTCACGCCAGGGAGGGACTGGCTCTCAGACAGAGGACTGAGGATGTACCGGGAAGCGGACCGGTAGGCAACTGGGTCTGGTGCGCTGATCTGGATCTGGGGAAGGGTAGGAGAAGAGGCGGACTATTTCTTCAAATCAGAGATCATTTATATCAATTTTTAGAAAACCTAATAGATTCGGAAGACATAAAAGCATTGTCTTCGAAGCACTATAGCTACACAGATATAAATCAGCGAGCTTGTTCAAATAGACTGTTGTTCTATATGCAAATGAATACTTCAGGTTCAATTTACATATTATAGGAAGATGTGGCGAGGCGGAAAGAGGAAACTCTCCCATTTGTGGGTTTGAATACATAAAAGGATCTAATTGGCAACGAGATATCACTACGAACGATTTTAAGAGCAAGGATAATATCAATAACTGTTCTACGTGTATATAATGAATTCATATTAAACAGAATTAGTCGGCTGGAATAGGATGGAACTAATCTAGAAAAACTTGAACTAACATTACAGCGATGAACAACTAGATTAGTGAAAATGTGTTGAACTCTTTCGAGACCACGTATATCTCTCTTAAGGTACGGTGACCACACAGGACTGGCGAACTCAAGTATAGGCAAAACATAGCTTTTATAGCAACGTATATATACATCATGTTTATTACATGAGAGAGATCGGAATATATTGAAAGTGGTACCTAGCGCCTTTTTGATTATCAACTCAATATGTAACTTGAATGTGAGATTATCATCGATAACGATCCCTAGATCTCTAATGCATTCGCCACTTTTGATAGGTACACCATTGAGCATACATATAGGAAAACCTAGGGTTTGATTTTCCCATATAGAAAACACTAGATTTCTCTATAATTAAGTCAGACGTATGACCCATGGAACCTCTAGTAGGGGGGACTAAACGCAAACAGTGCCCAATTCTGTATTTCTATAATTTTCACACGCATCATTAAACCTCTGCCTTCAAGATTATTTATTACCAACATTGTAGAGCATTCCGAAAAACGGTCGGTTTTTGAGCGAAAGAGTTTCGAATAATAAGAAGCTTTTTTCTTTGCCCTTTCACATAGCTCGCTTCTCATTCTACTCGGTGGAGAAGCGGTCGTTATTTTAATTCTACAGCGATTACAAATGAAATTTTTGAGACATGTTTAAAATAACAAAAAACTATGAATTTCCATTTTTACTAAGGTTGTTTCGATCGAACTCAATGGAAGGCTAGTAAGAGACTAAGAAAACTCGGTATCATGATTAGAAGAGTTATAAAATGACGTTGAATGAGCTGAGAAAAGTATACATAGTCGGAATATCTGATGAAACATTTGTTAGCGAATTCTTACTTTTTTGGTTAACTATGGTTTTCAAAAGGTTTATCACTCCACTGGCTCTGAAATGACGTTTAAAACAGATACCAGCTAGTTGAGCTGCTCTTGCCAGCTCAGTAGTGCAGACCGGTGTGAAGTCTGCTGGATGCGAGAAGAGAACCGCCCATCTGAGTTATACATACATTAACAATTTTCGAGTTCCCCCCCCTTCCCTCGTCAATACTAGAGTGAAGAATAGAAAGGGAAACAACCTTAGAGTTTACAATTTTGTTAATCCTTGGCGTTTCAGATCCAATGTAACTCATTCACGAAAATACAAAGGTCAGGGGTACTAAAGACGCAGGTAACTGCCATACCTAGTCATTTTGAAGGAAAAAATTCTTCTCTATTCACGAGCTATCCCTCCCCTTATCCTGATAGGTCAACGCACTCAATACCCTTTAGAACCTCACGCTCGAATAACACCTGTGTCTCGTGTTATTGATATCTGGAAAAAGTTGCCTGACAATGTTATAGTCAGGGTTTTTTTTTTGTATGCAAGAAAAATGTACATACGCCCGCCGAAGGCGAAATTTTTTTTCTTCAAATAACGCTCCCCTCTTATGATTAAAAAAACAGAGAACCGAGGAAAGTTTTTTGTTTGATTTACATGAGGGTCTCCATGTTATGATTTGGAAAAACTGAGGCCCGCCGACAGAAGGTCTGACAAAATTATTTAATCCCTGGTTATAGTATTTAAATACTCCATTGCGTTAAAGAACGTTAGACTGAATTTACCTGTTAAAACCATTGTTCCTAAAAGACGTCTACGTATTTAGAATTCTCTCGCTTTTTGAAGAGTTTTTTTTGTGTTCCTCTTGTGAATACTAAACTAGTCTATTTTGGCAACTAGTCTATCTATTCTCTAGTCTAAACTAGTCTATCTTGGCAACTAGTCTATCTATTCTCTGATGTCTTGCATACATTGGAATACTAGACGAAAAACAGGCTTCAAACGCTACGGTTTCGAAAATTTTCTTCATAGGTGATCATTTTGAGCATTAGAGACTCCGGTTCTTTAAAAAAAAATTACATAAAAATCTATTTTCACATTAAAAAATAGGCTTAGTTGATGTTTATGCTAACGAGACTATACGGCTTAGGCGAGCGAGACCGTATAAAAAAAATGCAACTCTGCACTGCCTGGCTTCTAGTATGCCCATCAGGGAATAAGAGCCTCTATCTTATACACTGAACTCACACCGTGGCAATATCCTTGTCATGCATATTTCTTAGTAAAATATTCGACAGGAATGAAGAATTGTATTGAATGTCTTATTCTTGCATCTCAAGCAAATGTGAACAGTCATATCTAGATCAACGGCGCGAATAAGAAATCCAGCTGTACTGGAAACGGCACTATTTGCGTTTAACCCCCTAGCAGAGGTTCAATCGGTCATTCGTCTGACTCTTCCTCTTACTCTCTTGCATATATAGGGTGCTATAGAACCACGCGATAACACATCACGCAAATTGCCTGTGCCTGCTCCTACTCCTTCGCATATTCTGCCATTCTGCCTCATTCTGTCTTTTTTGCCTGATGAGGAACGGTAACATGCTCTCGCGGTCTCATTGTTGTTTTCAAATATAACTGTTTCACTTCATTCTCTGCTGGGAACTGTTCACGGGCGGCAGGGCCGGGGAAGTTCTTACTTGTTGCGAGTCGATACTTGTGTTCTGCCATTCAAATCTACCACCAGCAGAACACACTTGACAAGCTCAAGAACAAAAGGCAGGGAGTGAGTAGACTCATAAAATCCATTAAGCAAAGAGCTCGCCAACGGAGTCGCCTACACGATGGTGCGAGTGTCGACAGACGTCCCGGACGTTCTGGACGCAAAGGACTCCAAACTATACCTATCCCAAAGTGGTTTTTCTCCCGCAAGGGACACATCGAACAGCTCTCCCCCCAGCTGTCCAATCCTCTCGTTTTTTTTATTAAGGATCAGGGCCTTCCAGCGGCTCTGATCATCGCCCTCCTCTTAATTGCTGGAATAGAAAGCAACCCGGGTCCTTTGCGATGGCCGTGTACCGTATGTCACAAAAGTGCTTCCAGCAATAGTGTTCGCTGTCAGAAGTGTCAGAAATGGACACATCTTAAATTTTCTGGTCTCTCCTCCTTCAATACCTGGAACCCATCCTGGAGATGTCATAGCTGTGTCAGACCTCCCCCAAGAAGCTCACAAAGTAAGATAGATACCCTCAAAATCATCCATTGGAATGCTAATGGAATTCGGGGCAGAATCGTAGAGCTTGAGGACTTACTCCACGAAGAAAATATCCACATAGCTTTAATCCAGGAGACCAAACTAGATGCCACAGCCGTATCGCCATCGATTAAAGGGTACTCACTAATAAGACAGGACCGAACCAGATCAGGAGGTGGCCTCGCAATGATCATAAGAGAGGACATCCAATATGTGCTAGCAGACTCAACTCACGGTGATAAGACAATAGAGACAATGACTATCGAGATCCCCTCTACACTCGGTAATCTGAGAATAACTAATCTCTATATCCCTCCACGCTCCTCATGTCCACCGGGTTATAACACAGACTTTGCCCACTTCCTCAAACATACAAAGACATGCGTTGTGGCTGGTGACGTGAACGCCCACAATGAGCTCTGGAGTACTGTTACCGAAGATGCCAGAGGAACTGCACTCTGTGAAGCTATCGAGCAGAGCAATTACATAGTCTTGAACTCTCCTCAGCAACACACACGTAAGGAAGCCTCTCCGGACATTACGTCAGTCACAAACGACATTGCGACCAACTGTTCCTGGAGAACTCTCGGAAAGCTGAATTCTGACCACCTACCAGTCCTACTCGAGATAGAACTGAGAATCCCAACGATTGGGAAACGAAGATGCTACATGAACTTCAGAAAAGCAAAATGGCACGAATACGAAATAGAAGTGAACAAGAGACTCAGCGAATTTCCGTACGAAGGAAGCCCTCACAACATGCATTCCTTCCTGGTTGAAACTCTCAGAGAGGCGGCAAGAAAACATATACCACAAGGAAGATGCCCAGACTTCATACCCCGCCTGAGCGAAGAAGCCAAAGCACTCATCCGAAAAAGAGATCAGATGCGTAGAGCAAACCCGGCAGACCCATGTCTCCCTGAACTGACGACAAGGATTTCCTATAAGATCAATGACGATAAGCGCATTGCATGGGAAGATTTCGTAAACAACCTCAGACCCAACGAACCCACAAATCGTTTGTGGAACACAATCAAATCACTTGATGGTCGAGCACACAAACCCTCCCACGCCGCTATTGTCCATAAGGGTTCACCTCTATCCAGCCTGGAAGCTACCAACCTTTTCGCCAAACAACTCGCCAAACAAGCCGTCAAGACCCCTGATCGATCTAACAGGAGAACGCACCGCTGGACCTCGAACCTTGAGCGTTCCGACGTCCCAGTCGTCACAGTTGACGAAGTGAAGACAGCAATGAAGAAAATGAGAAGCTCCAAGGCCATGGATCTCGACGAAATCTGTCCTCTTATGGTTAAAAAGGCTGGCGAACAGTGTGCAAGATGCTTTGCAATACTCTTTAATTGCTCACTCAGCACCGGCATCATACCTTCGGCCTGGAAGACGGCCAGAGTTATCACGATTCCGAAGCCAGGGAAGGACCTCACGTCGGTTAAAGGCTACAGACCGATCTCAATTCTGTCCCCTGTGGTCAAACTCCTCGAGAGAATCATCCTCCCCCACATCACAGAAGAAGTTGAGTTGGAAAACTGGCAACATGGCTTCAGAAAAGGACGCTCGACCACGACAGCCTTGATGGAGATAACGGGCCACATAACCAATGGTATCAACCAACGGCTCCCTCCACATCGCACAGTGATGGTTGCGCTCGACCTTACCTCGGCATATGATCTGGTCAACATTTCTCGCCTGTGTCACACTCTCGCCGAAACGTCCATCCCCAGAGGCCTCGTTAGATGGCTCTCCAGCTATCTACGAGGGAGAGCCATCCGTGTGGACTTTAGAAACTGCCTCAGCCGCCAGCAAACCTGCTACGCAGGAGTTCCTCAGGGGGGAGTACTCAGCCCTTCCTTGTTCAACATATACTTGAATGGGCTGCCGAAACCTCCCGAGACGATCAAACTGGTCGGGTATGCGGATGATCTGACAATACTGGCCTCTCACCCTGACTTGAGAGTTGGAGCTGACAGACTGAACACCTACCTCCCAGCCCTCACCAGCCATCTTGGGGAACTAAAGATGGACATCTCGGCAGCTAAATCCAGTGTAACGCTCTTCACCACCAATACAAAGGAATGTCGTGAAGTACCAGTAGTTGTGGTCAATGGTGAGCCACTTCCTCCAAGTAGAACCCCCAAAATCCTTGGTGTCACCTTGGACCAGATGGGAACCTACCGTCAACACGCCGAAGGACTAAAGACAAGGGCAACAAAAAGATTGAATGTCCTCCGAGCAATCGCAGGAAGAAAATGGGGACAGAAGACCGAAACAATGCTTAACACCTACAAAGCAACCACAAGAGCAGTCTTGTCTTACGCAGCACCCATCTACTCGTCCCAACTTGCCGAATCACATTGGACTTCCTTGCAAGCAGCACAAAACAAAGCCATTCGAATCGCAACTGGAAACCTTGCAATTGCGGACACTCAGCACCTGGCATACGAGAGCAAACTTCTTCCAGTCAAAGAACACAACCTCATGCTCAGCAAACAATTCACCGCCAAGGCCAGGCTTCAGCACAACCATCCATCTCACCGCATCTGCACTGAAGCAAAACCTCCCAGGGCAGTCAGAAAGCACGCCAAAGACATAGACATAGTATTAGGTGATACGGACTATAAAGTGGCCCTCAGAAAAATACACACGGAGACAGTCAGAGATTTTCTTAGAAATAGTCGACCCAACCCAGTTCTGGGAACTAAACCTCCTAGAATACATAAGTCCACGTCCCAACTATCCAGAGAAAATCAGATAACTCTGTCTCAATTGCGAAGCGGCCACTCTAGTTTCCTTAACAGTTATCTCCACCGAATAGGGGCCAATGAATCTCCCCTCTGCCCACTGTGTAGGATAGAGCCGCATACTTCGAGGCATTTTTTTCGTTTCGCTGTAACCCCACTTCACTTAGCCCTATCGACCTTTGGAATAGGCCGCACTCGGTTGTTGATTTCTTGTTCAATTAAATCTCTCCACAAAAAAAAGTGAAAGAGAGAAAAAAGAGAAGAAAAAAAAGGAGAGTTTTAAAAAAAATTAAGAGAGAGAGGTAAGAGAGTGTGGGCTTATAACGCTGGAGGGTCGAGAGCTTCAACGACTTCCTCCAGTGTCTCGCGAAGGAAGATCTACCCGTTGGGCAAGACAACAACAACATTAAGCAAAGAGAGATCGTGAAAGTTAGTGAGTGTTTTAGCTCTCTTCTCTGTCTTTCAATCCTAAATCTTTAACCCTGTCTATACCATCATTGAGAATGGCGCCCAAGAAATCTTCGAAGACTCTTGAGAAATCTACAAAAGATGAAGAAACGAAAACAGTGAGTGAATCCATCAGCGCACAGCTCAGAGGCACGCTGTCTGAAGAGGTCACCAAATGCGTCACTTCAACATTGCGAGACCTGTTCTCTGGTACACTTGAAGCCATAATTCAACCTTTAGTAGCCGAGAATATACTATTGAAGACAAAGGTGGCAAAGTTAGAAGAAAATATGATAGCTCTATTGGACGAAAAGAATTCTAAGACTCCAAAAGACTCACAGCCAATCAAAATTTTAGAGGAAAAGATAGCTCAACTAGAAGAAATCTTATCTTTAAGTGACAGGTCAACTCCACAAGTTCAAAAAACTTATGCAAGTGCTGTTCACTCTTCTCCTAACAATCAAGTAGAACCAGCTGCTCGTTTGACAAACTTATCAAAAAGCATGATTCCAGATAAGTCTTCTCCAAGATGCCCCCTGAGCTCGACTCGGTAGAATTGTTCGAACGGGCCAAGACTGAAGAAAAAAAGGAGAACGTGTGATAACCCAGACTGAAGAAAAAAAGGAGAACGTAGTGATAGAAAGACTACCGGAAAATGAGAATGAGAAAGATGATCAAGAACTCATTGAGAAAGTGCTCGAGAAAGGTGGAATCAGATCTGACATGATCACTAGAGTTTGGAGACACGGTAATCGAAAAGAAAAGGGAAACAAGCCTCGTATTCTAAAGATAAAGGTCAAGAACCTCCATACCAAAAATTACTTGCTCCAAAACTTCCGGTCTTCTCTTCCAGAAATGACTAGTTTCAAGCCACGACCGTTCATCAGAAGAGAATTGTTCAGAGAAGAGTTGGAATTGCAGGCTCAGATGAGACAAAAAAGCCCGCGTACTATCGAAGCAGGAAAAGCTCACCCTTTTCTCACCAGCCTTCCCCCTGCTCCCGTTTTGGGCTCACACTAGGATGAAGTGCACTCTTTTCACAATACTTCGAATAAGAATGACAACATTAAAAGACTTTTCAATAGTGATGAGCTCTCAAATTGCAATCTCAAATGTTTGCTCAGTAATATTAGGAGTATCAATAGTTTAAGGAAAGTTCATGAACTTTTCTCTTATTTAGATTCAGAAAAAGTTGACCTTGGGCTCTTTGTAGAAACATGGCTTAATGATAAGTTCCCCGACTCTCTTCTTTATCATCCTGACTATTCATTTCATCGTCAAGACCGCCGCAACAATAAGCGAGGTGGAAGTCTAATAGTTATTTATCGTAAAAGCATTATGGTTACTTGCGTGAACATCGACCTTTCAGCTAACGATAACATTGAGCTTCTTTGCGTAGACTTGAGTCTTGAGAGTGGATTTAAATACCGTATTTTTCTGATATATAGACCTCCGAATATGGCTAATGAGGCGTTTGAAGCAACGCTGACTGCAATAAAAAGTCACATGCTACATCAAAACAATGTTATATTGGGAGACACAAACCTACCGAATATTGACTGGAATGAGTTAGCTGTAACCCGCAGTTCTACAGAAGCTCTATTGGCAGACTTTGTTGCTACCCATTCACTGTCTCAAGCAATAACTTTCCCAACCAGAGTAGACATCAATGGGCCAAGTTCTCTTCTTGATATATTACTTACAGATAAATAAGAGAACGTAGTGAAATTAGAGTCGTGGCCTCCTCTTTTAAATTCTGATCACATCTCGATAATGTTTGTATTGAACACTTTAGGAATTCTTCAAGAGTCGCAAAACTGATACGAACGACTCCGAAGTATATGTAGACTTTCGTAATGGTAACTTCGAGGATATGAATCTATACTTAGACAGCTTGCCTTGGGAACATATTCTCTCAACATTGGCAGATACTCAGGCTAAGTATGATTTCATCATACAAGCGATTCATGAAGCTATCCGCAAATTCTGCCTAACCAAGAATCGCCGGAACCAGAAGAAAAATTGTCCAGAAAGCCTTCGTAGGTTATTCATTCAGAAGAAAAAACTGTGGCAAACAAAGAGCTTCAACCCATTATTTCGTTCAGAATATAAATCTGTTCAAAAGCTTATAAAAGCGACACAATCTGAACAGCTACGGAAGAATGAGATGAAGGCTCTTGAGTCTGCTGGTGGCATCCATCGCTGGGTAAAACTCACGTTGAAGCCATCGAACGGCCTTCCTCTAATGAAATACGGAAAAAAATACATTTTAGATAACGAAAAGAAAGCCCTTCTTTTTGCTAAAGAATTCTTTAGAAATTACTCCCACGAATGCAGTGCAGAAATAATTTCTTTGAGCTTCTTTGATACAGCAACCGAACCGTGCAAAGATTTCTCACCGCATATTATTTACTATGTTCTCAAGAACTTACCTAATAAGTTCACCAAGTTTTCAGAAGGCATAAATCAATTCCTTTTCAAGAAATGTGCCCTGGCACTTGCTTTCCAACTTTCCATACTATTCGAAGACTCTTTCAAGCGATGCTCAATTCCTATTCAATGGAAATCCGAAGAAGTCATCCCAGCCTACAAACGTAAAGGTGATCGAGCGAATTTCAGCAATTATCGCCCTATCACTGTGACTTTCGCGGTCTGTCGAGTCTTCGAGAGCATTTTATCTAATAACGTCAGATTTAACCACAGAAACTTCTTCTCCAAGTCCCAATATGGCTTCATATCCAGAAGAAGTTGTGAGTTGCAACTTTTAAAATCTATCAGTGAGTGGGAAATACCTCTTCAGAAACATCAAGCACTAGATGTTGTATATTTCGATTTCGCGAGAGCTTTCGACAAGGTCTCACATTCAAAGTTAATCAAAAAGATTCATTACATGGGACTTCATGTTGCTCTCATAGACTGGATTACTTTATTCCTGCAAAACCGTTCATTTGAGGTTCGCATAGAAAATTTCTACTCTGATTCTTTCACAGTACTCATCGGGTACCCCAAGGGACAGTTCTCGTGCCCCTCTTGTTCCTCTGCTTCATCAATGACATTGAGAGCTGTATTCCCTCGACTGTGAAGTTTTCCCTTGTTTGCCGATGACCTTAAACTTTATAGCGAGGACTCTAATTCTCTTCAACTATGTATAAATTGGTCATCTCAAATTGGTCACGTGATATCTCATGTGCTTGGAATAAAGAAATGAAATGAAATGAAAAAAAATGAAATTAAAACTCCCCTTATCAGTCGAGAAAATCAACTGTCTCCGTCTAGGGAAATCTCAAAACGATTACTTCATTGATAGCTCGCTGATAAAGGTCGTTAATTCAGTCAGAGACTTAGGTGTTTTTGTGGACTATAAGCTCAACTTCAAGCAACTCTGTGTAGAATTTCACAAGTTTTCAAAGTGTTTAGATGTCTGGACTTGAACGGTTACAAAACCGTTTACACCACTTACATCAGACCCCTACTTGAATATGGAACAATTATCTTTTCCCCGAAAGCCCGCAGTAATAATTCGAAAAGGTTGGAATACCCTCAAAGCAGGGGTTTTTTTTAGTGTGAAAGAAAAAGGGACAGACGCCCGCCGAAGGCGGGAAATTTTTTTTCACATAAGGGTCCCCCCTTATGATTTTTCAAACAGAAACCCGCCGAAAAAAAAATTCACATAAGGGTCCCCCTTTACGATTTGGAAAAACAGAGGCCCGCCGAAAGCGGAAAAATTTTTTCACATAAGGGTCCCCCCCTAGGGGTGAAATTTTTTTCTTTTTTTTACATAAGGGTCCCCCTTACCTTTTTTTTACATAAGGGATTTGGAAAACAGAGGCCCGCCGACAGAAGATCTGTCATGTTTGAATAACCCCTGCCTCAAAGACTTTTTACAAAAAGAGCTTATTCTCGTTGTGGAAGTATTAGGTTGAGCTACCCCCAACGTCTCGCTGAATTCAATTTGGATTCACTAATCATTCGACGAATCCGTTTTGATTTATTGGTAGTTTTTCGTTTACTTTCTGATAGAGCGGATTGTCAGACATGCAAAAAAAGCTGAAGTTAAGAACTGAAACCAATCTACGCACTTCAGACCTAACCTCCAAATTAACTCTGATGAACTTTTAACGATACAATGACCCACATTCTTTCTTTTCTAGAGCAATTGCTTTATGGAATAAAATTAGAGATAATTTCAGAGAGATTCAAGAAATCGAAGCATTCGGCAAGGCTCTAGAAGAGATCGACCTCTCGAATCTCATAGCCCTACCGAACTTTCTGTTGTCAACAACAAGAGTGGACACCAACGAAAATTGATTATCTTATTCCCCATTATTACCCTTCCTACTTCATGATTTCATATAAGTGATGGCCTTACAAGCTATCCTATGGTAATAAAGAATTTCAATTTCAATATATAGGTTGCTATAGAACCACGCGATAACACATCACGCAATACGTCCTCCGAAGAGACAGCATATAGAGAGAAGAGTGCGCAGACAATTTGCGTTTTGTGTTTTCGTGTGGTTTCATAGCACTCTCTATATGCAAGGGAGTAGCGCATGAGACATTGAACTCACCTGAACCATTGAACCTCTGGTAGGGGGGGTGGTTACACGCACAGTGCCCTGGAAACCTATGTGTGGTCTGCGTCTCTAGCATTTGGTAATATGTTAAAATTGGGAACGCGCGAATACCATCTAAGCATTTCGCAAGATGCCAAAATTGGGAACGCGCGAATACCATTTTTCATAAGGTCTCGTTCCTGAGCCGTACGGCCTCGCTAGCGTAAGTTTTCCGTAACCATTCCGTAAGTTCAAGCAGAAAAAAAACATAAAAAGTACCTTAAAATGTTTTTTTCCCGAATTCTTGAATTAATTGTCAGGCTGAACATTACAGCGCTCTGTGGATCATTTCATCAACGAAAATAGCAGAAAGTCTGAAGAGAGGGTGAGGTGATAGCAGACAAGCAGAGAAGAATGAGAGTTGAAATATCACAGACACAGCATGAATACGAGGCTTTACATCACTCTTGTATCATCTCCAATATTCCGTTGAATGGATGTCTTAAAAACGTTTTCCATAAAGTGTATTTATTTTTAGCGGCTATCGTTTGAGAATTGGAATCTCGCAAGCTGCTTCTGATAGCTCGAGATAAATATCTCTCGAAAACAATAGACTAACTTGTTTTCTCCAATGTAATCATGTAGTTGCAACTTTCCTCGGTCCGTAACGACGTCAAAATTCGGAATCTGTCTACCCAGAAACATTTGAAGTCTTCGCTGCTTGAACTTTCAACTGAAAACACATACGAGTTGAGAAACGGAACCAAGAATTTCGAATGCCGAAATGGATTTTTAAAAAATCGGCGAATATGTAATATAGTGGTCTCATGGAATTCGCATTTTTTTTCGCATCAAAATTTTTCTAGGGTTACTTTACGAACTAAAACCGATTCTGAGAAGTCTGAAGTGTTTGAGTATGTAAAAAATCATTTGAACCTGGAAAAAGAAGAGCTGCTCTCGAACCTGGAAATTTTTTAATATTGTATCCAGTACCTAAATAAGATGTGATTCATAATCAAATTACTGTATAAACATGTTTGCACAAAAAAATCTTTGTTAGAACATGTAAATTTAAAATAGAATGATAACAATTATAAGCATCTGACCTAGCTGCCTGCGCTCTACCGTACCTCTAAAAAAATGCCGTACCTCTAAAAAACGTCTCCACTATTTTTTAAACAAATTTAGTCATTGAATTGACAAAAAAATTTATAATATATGAATTTTTCTTATGCGGTCTCGTTAGCCTAAGCCGTACGGCCTCGTTAGCGTAAACTTTTGCCTAAGCCTAAGCGGGAAAAAACAGTGAATAATAGCTGAATACAGATGATTTTTCAAATGATTTTTTTACATACTCAAACAATTGAGATCCAGTTTCGCACTTCTCAGAATCGTTTTTAGCTCGTAAAGTAACCATAGAAAAAGAGTGATGCAAAAAATGCGAATTCGACGGGACCACTATACAGTGCGTGGCATAACTTTGAGCTCACCACCAAATTGCAAGTTTTCCGATGTTTTATAAGGCGCAACAAAAAATACAAAAAAGCCATAGAATCGACCACTCAAGTGAATAATATTCACCACAAAAGTGCCGTACTCCGCTCAAAAAAACCTTATTTATTCAAAATAACGGAAAATGTGGTGTGGCATAACTTTGAGCTCATTTGAAAAACTCCTAAGAAACAAACAAAATAAAACTAATTAGTATTCGAAAGCTGCACCCTTTCTGATCATAAGCTGGACAATTCTGTTATCCATAGAATCTGACAACTTTTGAAGGTAAGAAACAGGCAAAGAAGACCATTCTTGCTCAATGGAACTTTTAAGCTCAGCGATTGTGGAGTACTGCTTTCCTCCATCATATACACGTCTAGCTAACAACCCCCAGATATTTTCTATTGGGTTACAATCAGGGGAAACAGCTGGCCATTCTAAAACGGGTATATTTTTCGACAAAAGGAACGATTTTGTAGAGGTGCTTGTGTGTATGGATGCATTATCATGCATTAAAATCATGAAATTGTTAACTGGGCTACGGAAAAACGGTACCAAATCGTGTGTGAGTACTTCCTGATACTCATCCGAGTTCATTCGCATGGAAGGAAACTGCAGAGGGAGGGTTCCGCCGGCGTGAAACGCACCCCAAGACATGAGACTACCGCCTCCATGTCCACGGCGACTGAAGAGCAGCGGGTCCTTGCGAAGATCATGCCAATACGAGTGTTGGCCGTCACATCCGTCCAGATTCCACTTCTTTTCGTCGGACCAGACCACCTGCACCGAGGAATGTTTTTTATCAATAGCCAAATAATGTCATGATTCTCACCTTACTCCAGTCACGTTTGTGCTCCCTGGTTGCGAATTCCAGGCGTCGAGTTTTATGATTCTCTGTCAATCGAGGTGCCGGCTTCATTTTAGAGTTGACAAAGTGTCCAGTTTCCGAAAGAATGCGACGAACCGTCCTCTTAGAAGCTGGAACACCTGCTTCGGCTGCGATCTGCTTCAGTGACTTGGCAGCATTTGACGCTTTCTTCGCGATTGCGCGTCGATCCCGAGTCGAAAACTTTCGTGGTCGCCCACCCTTCTTCTGTGCAGTCGTCTTCAGTCGACCAGAGACGTAATTATTCACACAATTAGGGCTCTGACCCAACTGGCGTGCAATCTCACGATTGCTCTTCTTATTCGCCAATAACACGTCTATTTTCCCCTTTTCGACTTGAGAAAGTTGCGTTGCACTCGGCATTAATCTGCAAAAACAAAACTTTTTTTGAAAATATAAAAAAAAATTTTAAAAAACATCTGAAATGAGCTTTTTAAAAAGTGAGCTCATAGTTATGCCATAGTCGATTTTACGGTTTTTGGCGGGAAATGCTCCATTCAAACTATATTACGGTTGTCAAGTGGGTCATATTATTTATTTGCGTGGTCAACTCCATGGCTGTTTTTTTTTTTTGTTGCGCCTTCTAAAACATCGGAAAATGTTCAATTTGGTGGTGAGCTCAAAGTTATGCCACGCACTGTATTACAGCATCGCCCTTAGTCAAAATTTTCAAAGAACAAATGAGAATTAACGACAAAAAATGTATCAAACTCAAGCAGGAAATGAATTTATACAACCCATCAAGCACTCAAACTCGCATTAAAGGTAACGAACAAAGAAAGATAAAAACTTTTATTATCAATGAAAACAAGTTGGGTACTTGCCCAGACCGACGTAGGCTCCGCTCCTCTCCCCCTTCGGGGAGCAGGGTCGCGGATTTATGGGTTTGCCCATCACGGAATAAGAGCCAGAATTTGTTTGCTGATCAGCCGGAAAAGATTCAACCAAGGAACTTTGTATAAAACACCGCTCCGAAATTTTCTAAAATGCTTCTGAGGAAGATGAAGCAGAATAATTGAGCGTTTTAGAAATCGACTTTTGACTTTCTCAACGTAATCTCTGCTAAATGTTGTCGTTGAACGCTCCAATGTATCACCACGAATTGCCGTGAAAATGAAAACGGACTGCTGTATTTTTTTATATTATAACTTTCATTGTTGACATTTTATTTAATAAGTGTATTTAAAAATACCGTAGTCCATTTTCATTCTCACGGCAATTCGTGGTGAGAAATTGGAGCGTTCAACGAGAACGCTTAGCAGAGATTACGTTGAGAAAGTGAAAAGTTCAATTCTAACGCTCCATAAATCCTATTTGGCGTCTGCTACATATCCGGTCAGCTTTTTATTGCGTACTACAGTGCGCGTCATGATTATGCTAACACCCTATTTTTCAAGGTTTTTCGGAAAAATGAAAAAGATTGCAAGCTGTAAGATCTATCAATAGTTCAATACTGTTTCAGAGTCAATGTCTCCGAATTTGGTGTTAATTGATCTACAAATAAGTTTTTTCACAATCTTTTATTGATTTCCGACCGCGTCATAATTATGATAACACCGGAGTTTCACATCAATAACAGCACAGAAACGTTTTTTTAGCTCTATTTTAGTAAGCGATTGGTCCACCAGATGACTTCATGACACTGAACACACGATTTGGCATTGAATCAACTAGGTCATGAAGCGTCTGTGGACTGAGAGACTGCCAGGAGTTAGCTATCGCGTCTTTGAGCTCTTGTACGCTACAAAACTGTTTTCCATTTGCATAGATCTGACCCACAACGATGCCCCAGAGATTCTCGATAGGATTGCAGTCAGGACTGCATGCCGGCCAATCCATGACATTGATTCGCTTAGACGCAAACCAAGCATTTGTCGAATTGCTCACGTAAATGGCGGCGTTGTCATGCTGAAAGGTGTAATGTGCACGACCACACTGCCGCAGGAATGGAACCAAATGAGTGCCTAGAAGCTGCTGATAGTCGCCTGAGTTCATACGAGTCGAAATAAAATCTAGAGCGACCGTGCCGTTGTCACAGAACGCACCCCAAACCATGACGGTATCATCCCCGAAATTGCGTTTCGAGAAATATAGGGATCTTTGAGTATATCTCGCCAGTAGTGCGAGAATCCATCGGGCCCGTCCAAATTGAACTTTTTATCGTCCGAAAAAAACCACCTGAAAGGTTATTAATTACTAAACTTACCGAAGAAAAAATAATAAAAATTAGACCTTTTTCCAGTTTCGTGTCATGTTTTCCCTTGCGAAATCAAGGCGCTTCTTCTTGTGGGATTCAGTCATCCGAGGCACAGTTTTGCGTGTGGTGGGCACCAGATGGTCGGACTGTCGAATCGTGCGTAAAATGGTTGACTTGCTCACAGATGCGTTCGCTTCAGCACCGATTTTAGCAGCCGACTTCTTAGAGTTCGAAGCAATCCTTCAGAAATTTTAAATTTTACTGAAGCAAAACATCAATATAACAAGTGTTACGCCTGAGGGCGTGAGATGATCGACCTATTATATTACATCATCGTCCTATACGATTAATCACGGAGGAGGAGGAGACATGAAAGCCACACCCACATGACCACTATATAAGCCAGGATATTGGGCGGAGCCAAAAAGAGAGAGAGAGAGAGAGAAGAGAGTAAGATGAGACCCAACTCGGCAAGGTCCTTAAGACCTTGCTCTTTGCTTTAGAACCCCTTTTGGTGCGTTGTTTAATTGTCATTATGTAATGTCATATTTATACCGCAATAAACTGATCAATGACTAAACTGTTTGTCTTCGGGGGCATTTACATGGGCAAAGCACGTTTACCCTCACAGCGACATGTACGAGAAGCGGGCTGGAGATTTAAAAAAAAAAAAAAAAAAAAAAAAAAAAAGATCACCTAAGGACAAGGCTAAGATGGAACCTAAGCGGTAAATAAGGTTCAGAAAAAGGTTTCCACCACTCTGTTCTATTTCAATCCAAACTCGACCATAACACGTTTGATTGCAGGAGAAGAAGTACGCACATATGTAATTTATCAACAACTCCTTAATGTTTGTGGAAGAAAGGGAAAAAGGAGGAATCTACGGTATGAAAAGGTAACCATAGAGCTTAGCGAAGCTGCAGGTTAGCCAGGTTGGTTCAATTTTCGCCCGTTCAATACTTTTGCATAAACAAAACAACAATTTTGTTTTTTTGCAGAAATAACCACCGGCTCGGGCCGCTGTGTATAAATATGTAAGAAGTCCGGGGCGGACTTTTCCCGAGGGAAGGAGGTGTTACGCCTGAGGGCGTGAGATGATCGACCCATTATATTACATCATCGTCCTATACGATTAATCACGGAGGAGGAGGAGACATGAAAGCCACACCCACATGACCACTATATAAGCCAGGATATTGGGCGGAGCCAAAAAGAGAGAGAGAGAGAGAGAAGAGAGTAAGATGAGACCCAACTCGGCAAGGTCCTTAAGACCTTGCTCTTTGCTTTAGAACCCCTTTTGGTGCGTTGTTTAATTGTCATTATGTAATGTCATATTTATACCGCAATAAACTGATCAATGACTAAACTGTTTGTCTTCGGGGGCATTTACATGGGCAAAGCACGTTTACCCTCACTCAAGTTCTACCTGCAGATCCTCCTCCTATCTCGCTTCGACAGCTTCTTGGGCCTCCCTGGATGCTTCTTAGTCCCATAATTGTCGGGTCTTTGAGGAACTTGCTGACTACAACATTGGAACGTCCTAGATGAACAGCAATTCTTCTTGCGGAGATGCCATTAGCACGCAAGGCTTTTATCGTGTCTTGCTCGGAGGCAGAAAGCATTTTCGAGCTGGGCATAATGTCTAAACAGCAAAAAAGTAAGCAAACATGTTCAAAATCTGTTATCATAATTATGACGCGGTCGGACATCAATAAAAGATTGTGAAAAAACTTATTTGTCGATCAATTAACACCAAATTCGGAGACATTGACTCTGAAACAGTATTGAACTATTGATATATCTTACAGCTTGCAGTCTTTTTCATTTTTCCGAAAAACCTTGAAAAATAGGGTGTTAGCATAATCATGACGCGCACTGTATGTATGTCTGAGCTCTGACCACTCTGGCTGACAGCGCTCTCACAAAATTTCTAGCCTTCAACAACAAACCCTTACTCACAAAAAAGAGCATAACTATTGGGAAGTATGCTAAAAAAGGATAAAGGCATTTTATGAATAAAAATAATTCGAAAGTATTCCTGGCAGCGACAATGCGATATCCCTTCAACAATATCAAAGTATGTGTCTCGGTCGGACGTTAATTAATTGTTAATTAAGAATGTATTGATGATCTACGATGTTATGTCTCTGGTGTTATGTTTCTTATGTTACGTATTACGTTATATATCTCTCTCTATTGTTGCGTAGGAAGTTTCGACCTCTCGCGCGCTTCGGCCTGGCCAGCCACATTCTCATGTTTTTTATGATGAAGTTCGTTTTTGTTTTCTCGTAAAAGCCCGATTGTGAGGGTTAGAGTGGAGTGTTGTGTTGCTCTGAGAGCATGTCGTTGTGAGAAGACCGTAGCGGCGTGAGTCTCTAGTTCTACGGGTTCTACGAGCTCGTAGGGTGACTCGGGTGTCTGAAAGGAGCTGTTTAGCCCGAATCAGATTCATCCCGACTGATGAACCTGGAGCGATGGAAGAAGGACTGAGAAAATTGGAGAGCGAGAACAAAGATCTCGCAGGAGTGATAGCGATGATGCCATGGGCAGAGGGGAGCGAATGGCAGCCGGAGGTATGGATGCTCCAGACAGCTTGCCAGCGAGTTAAAAAGAAGATCGGCGAAGCCCCGCTAGTGATCTGCCCATCGATGCCATACTTGGAGCTGAAGAAGGAGGAATATGAAGGAGTAGCGCACGCGCTCGAAGCCCTAGAAGGAAACATCGGGGGAGGTAAATGTGTGAAGCTGGAGGCGAAGAAAGGTCTGCTCCCCATACTCTACATCAACGGACTCAAGCCAAAAAAGGAGGAGTTCAAAGTCGCAGACCTGTGGCGCTTCATCGTGGCTATGGCGGAGTACACGGGGTGGCAGATCAACTCGAGCCCCATGAGAGAGCGCAAGGAAGACGAGAGCAAGGAAGACACGAGAGGAAAGAAAGAAGAAGCGGGACCGAAGACGAGGAATAGTTTCTTCAACGACGACCGAAGAGCGACTGGAGGCTACCGCGGGCGAGGAGCGCAGTCAGGCTACTTCTTCAGCCCGTACAATCGCCGTGGACGTCGATTCTGAGGGGCCGGGGATGTCACGGTCGGACGTTAATTAATTGTTAATTATGAATGTATTGATGATCTACGATGTTATGTCTCTGGTGTTATGTTTCTTATGTTACGTATTACGTTATATATCTCTCTCTATTGTTGCGTAGGAAGTTTCGACCTCTCGCGCGCTTCGGCCTGGCCAGCCACATTCTCATGTTTTTTTTATGATGAAGTTCGTTTTTGTTTTCTCGTAAAAGCCCGATTGTGAGGGTTAGAGTGGAGTGTTGTGTTGCTCTGGGAGCAAGTCGTTGTGAGAAGACCGTAGCGGCGTGGGTCTCTAGGGGCTGCGTCCGTTACAGCTCCAGTTGTTCTACGGGTTCTACGAGCTCGTAGGGTGACTCGAGTGTCTGAAAGGAGCTGTTTAGCCCGCTAACGGGCCTAGTGTAATCGGTTGAAGAATTTGTTGTGCTTCTCTGCGTTGAAGTTGTTATTTGGGGCTCCTTGCTGAAATAAATATCGGCATCTAAAAACTCTGTTTGTGTTCAGCATTCCAAGTCTCAGCGTGAAACTAATTCGCGAACTACATTACATATGCTAAAGAGGTATACTTTGAATTTTTTAATACAATACTTGTGAAAGTTTGCCTCATCGTAAAAATCAAAAGCGTGACCCGAAGTAACGTTAAAACTCAAGTACTGTATCAAAAAATTCTTCTTTTTCAAAGTTGACACCGTTGAACTTTAACCTGTGTCTTGCATGGGGTCACACTCATGCTTTTATGGTGGAATTTTACAGAACTTTTGCACTTTAGGGCCCCCCTCCTCCCAGAGGTTCCATGAGTCAGTTTTTGGGTGAGTTTCTTGATACGGTCTCGTTAGCCTAAGCCGGACGGCCTCTTTAGCGTAAACTTTTACTAAGCCTAAGCGTTTTTAATGTAAAAATAGTTTTTTAATGTAAAAATAACTTTTTTTGAAAATTTAAATGAGTCAGAAGTATGACCCATGGAACCTCTGGGAGGGGGGACTTAAAGTGCAAAAGTGCCAATTTTACAATATTTTGCTTTTTTAATATCAAAAAGTATTTTAACAGTGCAGTTTGCTTATGCTTAGTAAAATTTCAAGCTAACGAGGCCGTACGGCTTAGTAATGAGACCGTATAAAACAATTAGTCACAGTATTAATGTTCTGCGAACTAGTATATAAAAAAATGTTTAAACCGTTTAAATTCGTTCTTGCTGTTGTTAATCTTACTGAGGAGACCGTTAGTTGAAAGTATTTGTTGTGCTGACTCTAATTTTGTTATTATAATAAAAAAATTGTAATATATATTACAATTTTTCGCTGGTTGATTGTGATTATAACATTGTTTGCTGTTATTGAATAAAAATTTGTTGAATCATAAAAAAATTGACTCCAGAAAAATACAAACAAAAAATAATCTCGACACAAAAATCAAGGAAAAAAGAAACGGAATACTTCAAAGTATGCAATACTTTGATTTCATGAGAAAAAAACTTTCGAGGTATGAAAAAGAATACTTTTGCGTAGTATCCCGACAAACAATGGTATGCCTAGAATACTTTGATTCCATGAAAAATCATGTTTTCGCGGTATTAAAGACAATACTTTGAGAAAGTATTCCTCGGAATACTTTCAAACGTATCGTTACGCTTCCCATGCTTTGCTGGTATGAATTTTCATGTAAAATTTTTTTGTGAGTACGCTCTTTTGTAAAACCGTAATCAGCTCACAGGAATCCTGTTTACTAGTTTCTACGCTCTTTTGATCATGGTGAGAGAAGTTTGACAAAAGAGCGTAGAAACTAGTAAACAGGATTTCGGTGAGCTGATTACGGTAAGAAAAGTTTGACAAAAGAGCGTAACCAAACCGTTTTATACCGTAAAGAAGTAAAACTAATTTGCTCACATACAGGTTTTGTTTGATTTTTTTCGTGCGGAAACTTCCTGATTAGCAATAAAATGACGTATTGAGTGCAGGGGTAAATGGAGCCGCCCTATTTGGGTTTATGCTTAAAGGTTTATGCTTAAAGTTGAAGTGTATGTATGCTTAAAGTTTGGAGGAAAAAAGAAGAGGGGATGGAGGATAAGGGTAAGAAAAGAGGGAGTTTTTTGCCAATAGTATGTGTGCATGTATCCGCCGACGGGACCGATCCGGTCACTGTTTAACCCTTGATCGAGTGTCCAAATGGAGCAACTTTTGCAGCTTGAAATATTTTTTAGCATGATCTTTCAATGAAATTATCTTTCAAAATGCAACAGTTGCTCCATTTGGACACTCGAAACGTCAATTTATTGCTAATCAGGAAGTTTCTTCAAAAACCTGTATGTATCTGACTGTAAAATTCAAACCAAACCTGTATGTATCTGACTGTATGTGAGCAAATTAGTTTTACTTTTTTTACGGTAAAAAACGGTTGGTGAGCAAAACAGTGCGCAGCCTAAAGGGTGAAGTTTGTTAAAGGCCAACTTTCTTTCTTATTCTGGAGAGATGATTCTTTTGTAGCATGAAAGAATGCATGAGTGAGCTAACGAGGTCATACGGTTTACTAACGAGAGAGTGCTTTTATCAAACAAACAATCACATTTTGACTGTTTTAATTCCGAGGAAATGCAATAAGTTATACAATACTGTGGTTTTCACTGAATGCTAAAAGTTGAGAAATTGCACTTCTCTCGAGTTTTCCACTCCTTTTGAGCTTGCTTTTCAAATCTCAAACTTCTATATCGGCACACCTCATTTCTGTTCGTTGTTGAAACAAGATAATGCGTTTTAGACACACTAAAATCGCTTCTCCCCTTTTTATTAGTTCATTAAAATTCTGATTTAAATAATTTCAGAAATTTTAATAGAACTGTGTCGATAACACGGCAACAATTTGTTATTTTAAAATTGGACATATCGTATGAGACTTGAAAAATCGTTCATCTATTACTCATAGGTCACAAGCCTTATTAAAAATTCAGAAAAACTACCGCTCTGCGAAAGAGGCTAGAATAAGGAGAAATGAACAAGGCTTTCCGGTCTTGAGCTCTTATATTTCCAGACTCCCTCCTTTCTATGTCCTTCATCTCTAGCTCACTTCTCATCATTCTGGCCCGTCTCCGTTCCAAGACCTGTATTTTTTTCTTCATCATGAACATGTGACCTATTGTGAGCTAAAATCAGAGTTCTGTTTCAACCATCTCATCAACTCTGCTTTCGATCAAGATAAGCCGTCTTCTTTCCCACAACAAAAACAAGCTCTACCGATCGTCATAGAAGAAAGCTTCAGGATGCTCGACTCAGTCCGTCATAATGTGATTTATTATCCTAGAACATAAGAAGACATAGAAGGTATCACGGCGGTTTATCGATTAGTGCTCGTGCCCGGAAAGTTGCGGCTTTAGAACCGCTCGTTTAATCCATTTTTAGAGAGCCCTTTTGACTTACTTTTCGCGGAGAAAACGGAAGAATTACCGACAATTCGAACGATCAACCACTTTGAAGGTAAATAAATACGAATTACTATAAATATCGATTAACAATGGACTACTATTTTCAAAAGACAAAGCAAGCAAATACATCTACTGTTAACTACTTTAGCTTTCTGGATCTTCTGGTTTATCGAATAACTATCAACTCTAAATTAATTAAATAACAAATATGAAATTTGGAAACAGACTTTAAGAAAACTCAGTTTCACTTTTTTTGTTGTAATTTCTCGAACTGTAAGATCAAGTGAGACGCTTCAAAAAAGAAGTTGTAGGCACAATCACACACTCTTATCATAATTACAGAACTATCTTGGATGAAAATTCTAAAGCTAGTTATATACGACTCTTATAATTTATCTCAAAGAAAGAAACTCCTTGCAAAAAACTACAGAGAAATACAATGAATATTGAACGTTATTTTTGATTGAAAAACTTAGTTCTAGATTTCTGGAGAAAAATGTGATTGTTGTGTTCTCGTTCTTTCGAACTTCTCGCATGTTCTAAAAGGTTCTCAAATAAGGCGCGTCTTGTCCCGTAATTCATAACTTCATGCAACAATCAAATCCATCATCTGGCGAGTTCATAGACAATTCTGGAAAAAAATTCACCAACAAAATTTTCATTCCCTAAAACTGAGTCTGGCAGAGTTTAACAACAAAAGTTCGACCTTGACTCGAACGTTCGCATTTGTCATTCTTGTTAGATTTTTGTTTTCCTCTCCCTTCTTTGACATCTTATTATATTACTATATATGTATGATAGAAAAATGAATATCTTACTTTTCCTTCTTACTCCTTTCATTTTCTCCACCACATCTTATTCTATCCGTTCAGTTTTCCTCAACCAATCTTATAACTGCAATCATAATAATCACTACTCCTCTCCGCTGATGAACTAGTTAATGATCAATCGAGGTCATCATCATGCTGCATGGTTGGCTGCTGGTCCGCCTTGATGAGTACTCCCATCTCTCGCTGGTACAAATTCGGCTGCTCTGATGAATTAGGCACCATATACAAGTTATCTCCATCCTCATCCATCACGAATTCCTTCTCTCTCTCCGATTCATCTGACCCCATCAGACCTGAACTTCTTTCAACTTGATAAATCTATTTCTTTCTATTCAATTCAAAAGCTTTATTTTCTTTCTTCTATCGATGTAATGGGACATGAAGCGCCATTGAATCGAAAGACTCCATCCATCTAGTTCTTCGGACAATACAGTAATAATGAGAACGTTGAATGAAGACTGACATGTCGATCATGGTCTATTAATGTTCCACAAAAAAAAAATTGGAAAATTCGCTGTTCAGATGGGACTTGGATGATTTGTGACTGGGAGCAAACGCGTTACCATTACACCATGGTGACACATTACCTTGCTTTCTTAGTCACGCATGCTCATGAAACGAAAGCTTTGTGAGTGGAGCATAACTTCAAAATTCACAATTAAGACAGAAGTGATAATGAGTTTTCAAATGCTCAGTCACACAGTTTGAAGGCAGTAAAACGTAGTTAAGACCAGGGTGTTTCTCTGACCCGCACTGCGGGTAAACAAAAATCTATTCGCTTTCCAAAACCTCGAAAAACATTGAAATCTATGCGCTTGGAAAAAAATTTTCTCGTGTTTTCGGTAGGGAAAGTCCAAGTCATTGGAAAAATTTAATGTTGAACTCTGAGATCTTGAAAATCTATTGTGCGGGTGCAAAGAAACACCCTGGTTAAGTCGACA
Source organism: Allodiplogaster pararmata (assembly GCA_964056735.1). NCBI lineage: Eukaryota > Metazoa > Nematoda > Chromadorea > Rhabditida > Diplogasteridae > Allodiplogaster > Allodiplogaster pararmata. Next base: position 2,047,538 of record OZ057408.1, on the reverse strand, counting down.
ATTGATTGAGACAATGAAATTGAGCGTTTCATACAGCACTATCGCAAGGAATAGCAATAAGTCATCGGGGTTTAATGGTAACGCGCTCTCTCCCGGTCAGAGATGAGATAGCTGGGTTCGATACCGCTCCGCAGCGGTTATGCAAGTTCCCTTAACATCTACACAGAATAGGAGCAGCCCAATCCACTCTGCCCAAAATAGAAGATCCACATACAACTAGTCATTTATTATCGTGTCGCTGTGACCACACACTTTTAATACCAGTGATTCCTTTCTCTCTCTCTCAAAAAAGCGGAAGAAAATAGGAAAAAATAAAAAGGGATAAACAAAATAATTAAAAAAAACCCGAGTGAGAAGGAGAAATAAATGTGATTAGATAAATGCTGTAAGTACAGGGTGGTTCATGAATAGTGTTACAAATGTTTGAGAACATTTCCTGAGGAAGTGACCGCACGTAGCGGTCACTTTTCTTGTTTTTTCCGATTCCCCGTAATTTTTTATACGTGTCAAGTGAGTTTCGATTGAATCCATCGATGTTTAGGGTAATGACAGCGTCGAATCGCTTGCGAACTGCGATCATTCGCCTACACACTCTTGGCCACGCCCCTGCTCGCATTGCTGAAACGCTTCGCCTGCCTCGCATGACAGTGTATCGAGCGATCAAACGATTCGAGGAGCTTGGCACATCTTTGGACCGTCCAAGGCGAGGTCGTCCTCGCACTGCTCGCACGACACAACTCATCGAAACCGTTCGGAGTCGGATCAACCGAAATGCACGACGAAGCATCAGACAGATGGCGCAGCAGCTCCCGATGAGCCGAACTTCATTGGGACGAATAGTCACGGAGGAGCTGGGACTCAGGTCGTATCGTACACGGAAGGCCGCTTTTCTGTCGGCTCGCAACAAGTCGGAAAGAGTCAAAAGATGTCGCGACCTTCTTCGTCGTACGCAACAAGGCGAACATTTCAATATGGTGTTCTCTGACGAAAAGCTGTTCACCGTGGAAGAAGTCCACAACTCCCAAAACGTCAGAGTGCTTGCGAAGGACGCAGAGCAAGCCGATAGCAAGGGTAGAACGGTCCAACGCAGTGCACATCCAACTCAAGTCATGGTCTGGGCGGGGATCTGCGCAACAGGAAAAACACCGCTTGTTTTCGTCGAGAAAGGCGTCAAGATCGACACGGAATACTATCTGAAACATGTTCTGCAAGACGTGCTCCATCCATGGTCTCAATCGCATTTCAATCAGAGGACATGGACCTTTCAACAAGACTCAGCACCAGCCCACAAAGCTAAAAAGGTTCAAACGTGGTGCAAGGAAAATTTTCCCGGCTTCATCACAACAGCAGAATGGCCGGCCTCATCACCCGACCTGAACCCGCTCGATTATTCCGTTTGGGCCTACTTGGAGTCCAAGGTAAACTCTCGCTCCCACCCAAATATTGATTCCCTGAAGAATGCCCTTCAGGCAGAATGGGACAACATCGGAGTCGAATACCTTCGTACAGTGGTGGAGGCGTTCCCAAAGAGACTTCGAGCTGTAGTTCGGGCAAAAGGAGATCGTTTGAGCTGAACTTTTGCGTGAATGTTGACATTTATGTTTTTGATAAAATATGTTATTTGAGAAGATTTTCTCTGTTTTGAAAAAAGGTATAACAATTCCAATTTGTAACACTATTTATGGACCACCCTGTAAGTATTTTTTTGATGTAAGTAAGGATAGTTAGACGAGGTTTAACCAATAAGACCTCGTCTACCCAACCGGAGAACTTCAACGGGCAAACCACAACAACTGTGTAACCAGGGGTTATTTAGTCATGACAGATCTTCTGTCGGCGGGCCTCTGTGTTCCAAATCTTTAGGGGGGGACCCTTATGTGAAAAATTTTTTTTCCGTCTTCGGCGGGCCTCTGTTTTTTTTCATAAGAAAAAACCTTAAGAAAAATTTTTTTTGAAAAATCGTAAGGGGAGACCCTTATGTGAAGTTTTTTTCGGCGGGTTTCTGTTTGAAAAATCATAAGGGGGGACCCTTGTGTGAAAAAAAATTTTTCGCCTTGGGCGGGCGTCTGTCCCTTTTTCTTTCACACTAAAAAACCCCTGTGTGTAACTGAGCACCTGAAGATTTGCATCTTATTTCCAAACTATGCAACTATATATTCAGAAAACTTTTTTTAAAATTTACTTCTTGTGTAATAATAAGTACCTTTGAACAAATAAAAAACCTTTGATGAGAGATCCGAGAAGTCCTCCGCTGCCTTTGGGAGCCATTCCAAAGTAGATTTGACCAATTTTATCCAAGTACTCCTTGTAGCTGGGGTCTACAGAGATTTCCGGGTGAAAGCTCGCTATCAAGGTCGAGAAGTAGGTTATCTTCAGAACAAATTATTTACTTACTCGAAACTCGTTCAAAAAAGATTGTTTCCTCTTTTTTATATTATCTTTTTATTATATATACTATCTTTTGATTCTAACATAGGATAACTACAAAACCTTCGGGGATTTTGTTTAATTTTTTTAATTGACGCTTTCCGTTTCAAATGCAATTCACATATTCCCACTGAGAATTGACAGTTTTATTTACAAAAAAAATCTTTTTTGAACTTATCACTAACATCGAAAAAAGAAATTATAAATGAGGATATTTGGTGAGGCCATAACCCACCAGGATGTGCCGAATTTTTTCTTTACGGGCGGATGACCGGAAGACCCTCTGCGACCGGAGAGGGGGCGGGGATGGGGGAAGGAAAGTCAAAGAAATTTTTGTTTCGTTTTCTGGTGTCAATTGATCCCTTTATTTCGCGTAGCCGGAGCCAAAGTTTGACATTTTGTTTACTTACGAACATTTAGTTCTTTTTTAATCAAACTCTGTTAAATTTTCTCAATCATTAAAAAAGTTTCTAATGAACCTTGAGAAACTTTACAAGTTCGATGATCGATGAGCATAGGTAAACTGCAAACTGGCAAAAATTTTCTACCGACCCTCTTCCTCAGTCGAAATGAATGTATCACTGTTTTCAGTTGAAAGTGAAATTTTAAAAATATTTATTTCTCTACATAAATATAACGTTTCTTTAGTTATAACTCAGCCTCCACCGGTTTCGTCAACATGAAAGAGAAAACTTTAGCCTACTCCAGCGATCGACCTCTTCAAAAGTTAAGACAGATTTTACCTATGTCTATGAGTGTGGCATACCACTGAAGAAGTTTGGTAAACCATTTAAAAAAACGTAAACTTTTTAAAACGTCATTTTGACGAGCAGGTGTTTGTGAGCAACAGCGCATAGAAAAAGAGTGAAAAACTTAAAGTAATCAATTAATTTATAAAATGAATATGTCAACTCTATATGCTCCCCCCTCCAACTGACAAATCAGCTCCTTACTGTAACATTCTCCCCATGTTGCCACCACAATGTTGAGAATTTCGGAAAAAAGAATTTTTTGGGCGGGTCAACGAAATAATGAGGAGCTTTCGCTTCTCTGTCATTTACCTTCAGCTCGCTTCTTTTTATTCCAGACTCCCTTGCTAGAAGGGCGGCCGTTTTTTCAACAATTGCAAATGACTTCTCAAACTGACATTCTCCGACTTGACTGTATGCAGCAGCAGCCATGAGAAGTGCAGCTGTCGGCGGGGATAAGGGGGGCAGGAGAAGTCGCAGGCGGGATGAGCCCTGCAGTACTCCGAGAGCACCACTGCAGCGAAAGAAACGCGCCGCAAGCAGATAAGCTGCAAGTTATCCGCTTTTCTCTAACATGCTACTGCGGGAAAGAAAAAGACGGCTCGGTTCGAATCCGTTATAAAGACTGATTTTTTTTCTGTACGAAAGTTTAATGATATTTCATTGTAATCAGATGTCCCTTGCCTTTAAAATATTAACAAAGCCTTTTGAACGTGTAAAGGAATTTTTGTGTTTTCTTGTTTGCACGTTGCTCATATTGATTGGCAATTCAAGAAAATCAGGCACTCCCTAGCACAACCTCAAAAAAATGAGAAGTTTTCGGAACAGAGATCTACGGCATTTGAAAACATGACTCGACCACTAGAGCCTTTTGTTTTCAACTTGAACAGTTAAATCTAACATATGAATAAATAAATAAATAAAAATGAACCAGACCCGGTAGTTCTAACCTGCAATATTGTAAACGTTATCCAACGGTCAACATCCACATCTTCTCCACCTTTCATGTGCCATTCCGCAAGGAAAGAGGCAAACATCTGGGAAAAAATCATTGGATTATGTTCGGCCTGAAAAACGCTTTTTTGTTAAAGAATCAATTTTCATTCCTTCAAAAAAACCTTCAGGAATATAAAAAGCTATGGTTGTCAGAAAAATTAGAACAATCGCCGTGTTGTGTTGTGAGCCAAGATTGCTTTCTGTTTTTACTGAGAGAAAAAATATTGCAGTATAAAACCAGTGAACAAACACAAAAACGCAGAGTAATTAAAGAGAGAGATATAAAGAGAGAGGAAGATAAAGACAGAAATAGTAAGAGGAGAGAGAGAGAGAGAGAGAAAGAGAGATAGAGATGTTGTTGTTGTTGTAGCCGATAGATCTTCTATTCGGCATCGTCTTCGGTGATCGGTAGTTTTAGAAACCTTGCAGCTTCTACTGGGTCGGTCCAGAGAGACCAAGCCGTCAAACTAGTCGGCCTATCTGGACAGGAGAAAAGGTGAGTCGTTGTGTGTCCGGGTTCGTCGCAGTCCGGACATCTGTCCACGGTTGTGGAGTCAATTCTGGACATATAGCTTCGCAGAAATGGGCTATATCCAGACCGTAGCTGGGCGAGTGTTCGTCTTGTAGATCTCGGAAGATTTCTCTCTTCTCTGGAGATAGGCGGTGGTGGGTATCCTCCCAGTACCACAGGCGGTGAGTATTTGTTTTTCACCGCTGTGACTGTATCCGTGTGTATCTTCTTTATGTCTTCACGGTACGCTTCTTCTGTCTTCACTTCTTTATCTTCGTCAAGGAATGGAGTGATGCAGTTTTGGTGTTCACTGAAAAGGGATCTCGCCCTCTTCAACTGTCTGGGAGGAGGTGGCATCTTGGTTGTGTCGTGATCAATGTGGTCTCGTTTATGTAGCCGAAGGAGGAATTGCTTGCACAGCATGTCGGTGTGAGGCTTCACCGGGAGGACTTCGGATTCAATATGGAGATGATCTATCGGTGTCATCTTGACGCATCCTGTTGCCGCTCTCAGAGCAACATTTTGGGCAGCTTGAAGTTCTTTCCAACGGCTTTCGGAGACCATATTGGCGCGGCGTAGTTGATAACTGGTCGGCCGACGACTTTGTAGGTAGTCAGCAAGAGTTCTTTTTCCTTTCCCCAGGAAGCTCCAGCAAGTGCACGTAATGCTGCATTCCGGTTTCGGAGTGTCGTCCTCGTTTTCTTCGCATGAGATCCGAAAGTGTACATCGTGTCGAAAGTGACGCCTAGAATTTTGATGGAGCGGACAGTTGGAACAGTGATGTTGTCTATACGGATGTCGAGTTGCTGATTGACCTCCCTGCTGTTCAGCGTGAATAGCATTGCCGCACTTTTCTCTGCTGCTAATTTCAGTCGTCTGGAGTCGAACCACTGTGCTAGTTCGTCGAGGTAGCTGTTGATTTTGTTGCATATTGGAGCGATGTCGGACCCTTTGGCAAAAATAGTGCAGTCATCAGCATATGAGACGAGTTCGATCTGTTCCGGAGGTAAAGGGATATGTGACAGGTAGTGGTTGAAGAGAGTTGGTGACAGTACACCACCTTGTGGAACTCCAGCACGGAGTTTACGTTTCTTGCTTTGGATTCCACGAAATTCGACGTAGGTTTGTCGTCCTCTCAAGTAGCCACATATCCATCTTCCTATTTTGTCTGGTAGCGATGCATTTGCAATATCTTCGATCAAGATGTTGTGGTCCACGCAGTCGAAAGCTCGGCTGAGGTCTAAGGCAACTGCTACTGTACGACTAGCCGGTTTCTTCTCGTTGAGTCCTCTGGCAATGTAGTCGTTGAACGTGTGAAGAGCAGTCGTAGTGGATCTATCTTTGGTGAACCCGTGTTGATGTTTTGCTGGAGGCATCGCTTGTTGTATGTATGGAAGAAGCAGACGTTCAAGAACTTTTGCGACTGGTGAGAGGAGGGAGACTGGACGGTAAGATGACGACATTTCTTCTGGTTTCCCTGCTTTCAGAAGAGGTATTACTTTGGCCAGTTTCCAAACAGATGGGATTTGGCTGGTTCTTAGGCTGTTGTTGTATATCGATGTCAGGAAACGGTGGGCATTGGGACCAAGATGTTTGAGGTGAATCATAGTAATTCCGTCAGGGCCAGCGGCTTTACTAGACTTGCTTCCTTTTATTGCCTTTGAAACTTCAGATTCTGAAAAAAAGGACTGAGTGATCATCTTGGGTCGCCGTAGGTCTCTTCTTGCGCGTCTAGCAGATTTGGTTGGATGGACTTTGCTTGCTGGGGTGAACTGTTTATTGAAAGCGTTGGAAGCCTCTTTTCGATTGTAGACTGGGATTCCCGAAAAATTGATAGCGCGGTTGTTCTCCTTTTGAGTGGGATTTACAATAGATCGGACAGTGGTCCAAAGTCGTTTGGCTCCTTCTTGTAGATTCATCGTCTGAAGGTAGCGTTGCCATTTGTTTTTTCTGTATTCGTCAACTTTTTGCTGGATCATCTTGTTCAGTTCTCGGATTTTAGGGTCAGCGGCGTTTTCTTCGCGGAGTCTATCTCTCTCATCTGCTAGCAAGGCGGCGTCAGTAGGGAAGCCGGGGCGAATGTTTGGAATACGTCCTTTGGGCACGTAGCGGCGGTCTGCGGAGAGTATCGCTTCGCGGAATTTTCGCTCAGCTTCGAAGATATTAGAGAAGGAGTTTTCTCTAAGCTCTATTTCGCATCTGTCTCGGAAACCTTTCCAGTCAGCTTTCGAGAAATTCGTGTAGCATCTACGTTTAGTCTCTTCTCGGACGATTTGTCTCTGGAGTCGCACTACTATTGGAAGGTGGTCGCTGTTCAAGCCTGTAGAAGCCGTCCAAGTTATGTTGCAGGCTAGAGAGGAGGAAGCGAGTGTAACATCGGGTGAGCTGCTGCATGTTGGAGTAACGCGAGTTGGACTGAAGTCATTCATCACCACCAGGTCTGAGTTGTCAATTGCCGAGGCCAGTTCTACTCCACGCTGATCTTCGTCGATAAGCGCATCCCAGTCTTCATAATGTGCATTTAAGTCGCCAAGAATCAGGCAGTCTTTGAGTTGAAGTAGTCCATCCCAGTTGGGATGGTGGTTCGGCGGGCAGCTGCTGGTGGGGGGAAGGTATACGTTGACCAGTGTTACTTCCTCTTCAGCAGAGCTCGATGCTCTGACATTGATTGCCAGCGTCTCCAGGTGTTCGTCGTTTATGATGTTAGAGAGATCTGTGACACGAAAGGCCACTGACTTATGGAGTATGAACGCAAGACCTCCTCCTTTGTTACGTGTTCTGTCCGATCTGATGACGATGAAGTCGTCGTTCTTCGGGAGTTTTGTTCGATCAGTAAATTTCGTCTCCTGTATGGCTGCAGCTGCGACATCATGTTTCTGCATGTAGTTGATCACTTCTTCTATCTTTCCTCGAAGTCCATTTGCATTCCATTGTAAGATGTTGAAGGTGTTAGTGAAGGTAGTCGAATCGTTTATTGCGGCGGGGGCTCTAGTTGACACTGCTGCTGTTTCACTTGCTGTCACTGTAGTCAACGTTGATGTACTCACAGCACAGCATTTTCCAATGTAGTTCGACTTCCAGTCGTTCAAGCTGACCAGTGTTGAGCAGTCCATGTGTAGATGAAGCCAACCATTGCAGTTGGTACATCTCACCATGCCTTTAGACTTCGCCATTCTTTTTGTGCACACGGAACAGTACCAGATCTTTGGGGGACAAGGATTTAGTTCCACGCCGGCTATGATGAGTAGAATCTGGAGCAGCGACGCCGGTGAAGGCCGCTCCACGATCAAAAAAACGATAGTGATTTGATCGAAATTCCATTCGGATGGTTGCCTGTCTTTGGCCACTCGAAAGTGGGTGTTCTCCCGGCGAAGACGGACCAGGCGTGGAGAACAGAGATAGAGATCGCTCTCTCTCTCTCTATCTCTCAGAGATAGAGATAGAGAGCGAAAGTTGACCGCCCTACGGGCTGTTGACTCATTTTTTGATAGGTGTAGGTTATAATACTCCCCTTCAGGGGTTTTTTAGTGTGCAAGAACAATGTACAGACGCCCGCCTAAAGCCGAAAATAATTTTTCACTTAAGGGTCCTCCTTATGATTTTTGAAACAGAGACCCGCGATTGGAGAAAAAAGTTTTGCAAAATTACCCTGACTTTTTGTTGTTGCAGGTTCGTTTCTCGGGTCCTACATTATGTTTTTCAAAAAAACAGACACCCGCGAAAATTTTATTTTTTCCTTCTTTCCACATAAGGGTTCTTCTTGTGATTTGAAAAAAAACAGAGACCCGCTTACAGAGGGTCTTGCATGACCATTTAACTTCTGCTCACCTTGTAATTAGGTTCTGATAACTTAGCCCGCTTGTGAGTATACAAGAGAGACGAGCCAGAGGTCTCTCAGGTATACTGTAGTGAGAAACAATTTTCCGGGTTCATGAGAAATAAAGACTTGAGAACAGAGTGCGAAAGCGAAAAATGCGTGGCGAGGGTGGGTATTTGAATAATCGCGATAACTTACGGTGAAATATATCCATCGCAATTACTACCAATGCTAAGTTCAAATAAACATAATTCCACTAAGGCACAGAGAACGGACCTTAGGATCATTGGAGAGTAAGAAGTGTGACCGGGCATTGTCGAGTTGTCCCTCTTGACTCAGGGCGACAGCAAATCGACGGTGCAACTCCGCTGATCCTCTGTGCTTCTCCCAAGAGCTTACAGCTACCGCCTGTGACCTAAACCCGAACAATTTTCACGAGTGGACAGTTATTACGACTGACCGGTCTGAGGGATGTTTGTATACGCCACGGGAGTTGGGAAACGGAAGAGGAAGGCTAGGAGGAATGGAGAGGGAAGTGGTAGTAAGGTAGATCATTTTTGGTACGGACATGTGTATTCCAACACAGCTAGTTTGGTTAACATTTTACCCCTGCCAAATAGTAAACAGAAATTAACAATTTATTTCAATCCCTGCGGTTATTTCTTATTATTTCCTCGCTAGATCTTCCTGCACGAAATAAAAACTGTCTGAAATACTAAACATTCTAACTTCTCAACCAGAATACATTTACGACGATTGTAGTTCATTCACTATGGGACTTTCTCTTCAAATTAGAAAAAGTGAGAGAACAAGTTCCAAAAAGCGAATGATGAGGGAACAGAAATTCAAAAGAATGATTTGGTTCCGTGTAATTACGAGAATTGAAAGGGCTTTTATTGAGACCTTGGTGTGATTCAGCGTCAGGCAGAGGAGAGCTTCGACTGGTAGTCTGCTATATATTTGTGCTTTCTTCTCTCTTTCTGATCGGCTTTTCTATCGGCCTCATGCTCTCTTCACACTTTACGCTATTCACATTGAAATCACAGTTCACAAAACTTTGTACAAGTCAGCCTAACAATTCATTCAGAAAACAGTAATGTTTTCAAGGTACTGTTTTTTTGGCTCAGGCTTACGCTAAGGTTTGCGGCACTAGCGAAAACGTGCGGCTTAGGAACAAAGTGCGCGTTTTTGGTTTTTTGAGTTCTTGAGATGCAGAAAGCACTTAGACCTTAATTAGAGCTTTAAAAAAGATAGAAAAGGAGAATCTTCCAAAAAATTTTGATAAATTTTACACGGCAAAGCGGGTCGAAGTGAGGCCGACTCTATTCTATACATAGATCACCAAACTTTTCAACTTTCTCCCGGTCCCACAGAAGAAAAGTTCCATATTGAAGAAATTATAACATAAAAGGATCTTTTTTAAAAGCTAAACGTTCTTAAGTGAACTAAATGTCGAATATTGAAATCCGACCCGTGCTAGGCGAAACAAAAGATCAAATGAACACGAAAAACCGACCAAAATGTTTGTTAATTCCCCCTCCCCTTCCCGATCACCAGGGTCACCCGCCCGAAAAAAAAATTTTCAACACATCCTGGTGAGCTATGATTCTATAAATCTTTTTTTCTTACAATGTATGAATGTGAAGTGAAAAGAAAAAGTCCTGTCAAATAGAATTTCTTCGAGCAGACTTTTCCAAAAAAATTCAGGTTGAAGAAGTAATTTGACAAAATATTTTTCTCACCGAGTGGAACCGGCTCGATGCAGAAAAACTAACTGACCATTTGATGGTGGTTGAAACATATTTGGTTCTTCGGTCACAACTTGGTTGCTGACCATCTTCTAGTTGAGATGGAAGTTTACGATATAACTGAAAATCAGGGGTTAAATAGTTACCGGATCAGCTATGTGGGCGCATACATGTTCGTGCCGGAAAATAATCTAAATGATCTACATTCTTTGCTTTTTTCGTTATAATTCAATTTACTCTTCTTTTTTCGTTATAATTCACTTTAATCTTCTTTTTCCGTTATATTTCACTTTTCTCCGTTATATTTCCCTTTTTTTCCACTTTTTTACATCGTGTGGTTAGGCGGAGCTTCGACAAAGGGGGAAGAGAGTGTACGTGTATAAGTGTCAGAGAAAGGAGTAGAGAGAGAGATCATGCACGTGATAATCCATCACTTCAATAAGTATCACTTGATATTGACATTTTATGTTCACGTTTTCATTAATATTTCAAATTTATCAACAAAAAATCAGAGAGCACAAATCAATCGCATGGATAAGCGGAGGCAATTCCTTCTAAAATTGCATTCAGTCTCATGTGGTTTGGATGTCGGTGTAGAAACCACCATTCACCCAAATGGCTTTCAAGGGTGCTTCGATGTGTGCCGTATCTCTTTTTGTGAGCGGATTTCATCTTCTGCTACATCCCTTCAATTCCATTTGTGTGGACCCTCTGCGGAGGCCCGGGTGGCCATGCCCCGCCCACTTTGGGCGACTGGCCACGCCCCATCCGGGGGGGGTCTTCCCGGAGGAGGCCACGCCCCCTCTCCGAAGGAGGCTCCGCCCTACCACAAGAAGTAAAAAAGTAACGCTTTTTTCGTTATAATTCACTTTACTCTTCTTTTTCCGTTATATTTCACTTTTCTCTTCTTTTTCCGTTATATTTCACTTTTTCTCTTCTTCTCTTTCCACCTTTTTTGCCTTTCCCCATATCTTATTCAACTCGCTCAGCGCGTACGAACATGCCTTTGAGTGATCTCATTAAACGCTTGTCGAAAATGACCAAAAAAAGAGAATTTTTGCTTTCGCTTCAGAGGTCAACAAAGGATGCTCTCCTGCCTGAAAAACCTTCGCGCTCGAGAAAAAATCCATGCGCTCGAAAAAAATTGTGCGGGTGCTAAGAAAACCCTGCTCCCAGTCTATCCCGCTCGAAAAGCGGGCACTTTTTCACTTATCTGGTCTGGAGAAACGGACCAATGAACGGAGAGGGGAGAGCAAGTATTTCTCATTTTCTTCTCATCCCTCTCGCCATATTACTCTATCAAGATTAGAACCTCTCGCCGCAGAGAAAGAGAGACGTCTTCTCTCTGCGGTGAGAGACGAGAGTGAAGGTGATTGCAATTTAGGTGATGATGATGATGATTGTTGCCCGTGTGGTTCCTTTGACGTTGAAAGGGGGTCCACGAGCTCTCGGTAAAAGCTCAAGCACACAGTCACACTCACTCACTTCTCTCTCTCTTTCACTTTTTTTGCCTCTTTTCTTTTCGCCTTTTTTTTGGTTTCGGGCTCTGGCTTTTTTTTTATTGACCCTGGCTATCTAGGTCAATCTTTTTCTCTGCGATGAAGCACAGTGCACACTCTCTCGCCGCACATATATGCCCCCCCCAATACATAGCTGTCTGTGATCAGCCATTCTTTCGCTTTTTGCGAATGTTTAAATACACGTTGATCTCTCACTCAGAAAGAGATTTTATTCATGAAAACTCCCTTCCCCTTTTTTTCTTAGGTCCCTTTTTCCCCATTTAGGGCCCCCCTTCCACCTACCCCCTCCCCCCTCTTAGGTCTTCGCTTAGGTAGGGCCCTATTCCTCCCCCTCTCTCCCTTTAGGCCCCCCCCCCTCCCTTCCCTGCTTAGGCAGGCTCCACCCCCTCGCGCTTTTTTGTCTCCAGACCAGATAAGTAAAAAAGTACCGAAAAGCGATAGCTTCTTCCTCTTCAATTTTCAAAAAATTGCAAGTGAAAACCTGCTGAACTCCTCTACCTAATTGATTATGACACGAGAGTTGCTAAAATCAACATTGCTAAAATCAACATTAACCTGACAATGAAGATAACAGACAGTGATCCACTTTGCACACCTATCCTTGTAACACTAGTATGCAATTTGGAATAAAGATTGATTGATTTCTGCGAACAGGATTCTTTTCTCATCAATGTGGATTTTTAGGACTTTGAGCCAATGATATAATTGCAATACTTGGAGATCTCGAAACACACTGGCAACAGTGGCCATTCGTGACTCTACAGCCTTAAGAGCCTGTCACGGATGGAGCCGGATTATCCAGTCCAGAATCGAGCGCGACCTCAGGTGGCGGATAGAGGGACGCCTCCCTACGAAGAATTCGTGCTGGAAGGTAGCGGGAGAAATCCCGCCGCGGACCAAAACTGGGTAGTATAGCTCGTCAAAGGAGGGCGATGCCGGACCGGCCTGGGCATGCCACCGGACAAAACATCAGCCGATACTCCGCTATACTTTTCAATGGCGAGTCGAGGCGCCAGTAAAATAACCTCTTGCCCTTCTCTGGTTAACGAATGGGTCTCGCCAAGAGGATCGCCGACTGCGGTGCGAGTGTAGACGGAGAAAATCTCTCCGGACTCAAAAGGATCCTCACCACCAACCTATCCCAAAAGGACTCCCCTCGACAGGACCTATGGGCAAGACAACAACAGACAACAACATACTTGGAGATGAGAGGATGTCCCAACCTCCTCAACCACGTTGAGTGTCTCTTTGGTGGGCGGTGTTTGAGACTTGAGTAATGTCTCTGCCAACACCTCCGCCAAGTCGTATGCGCTGCCCAGCTCATTCGCTTGAAAAAATTATAAATATAATAAAAGTTTTCTTTGGTCTATAACATTCGGATCTTCTTCTTTTATCGACCTAATCAAACTGTTTAATCGACGAAATTGTTCCGGCTTCTAGAAATAATGAGACCAAATTCATTTACACGGTTCAAAATTTTTCGAAAACCTTCTACAGGGTGTCTGTCCCATGATAAATTGATGATTGAATATCGTTATTAACTTTTCGCAGAGTTGACCGAATGGAATTAAATTTTCAGAAGCATATACACTCAGGATAGGACGATGATTCTGAAATTTCAGAAAATTTTCATAAATTTGAATACCCTTTAGAACTTTGAGACAATTTTGGAGATAAACACATTTTTTCTAAATTTTTTTTACCAGAATTGTTCTCCAAGTAACCCTTAACATGACCTTACTTTTAGTTATATTGTTTTCAATTTTTCAAATCAATTTAATGCAGTTTAAAACGAGTGATTTTGTCACTTTTTCAATGCGGATATGCAAATTCGTCTATATCGAATGTGTTTCTCCGACTTATTCGATATGCAAATCGGGCAATCTACCCAAAAAATTTAATTATTTCGTTCTGTAATCACAGTGAGCGGTTGCTCTCCACAAAGTCACTCAAAAAACTGACAAAATCACTCGTTTTAAACTGCATCAAACTGATTTTTTAAAAAAATTTTAAACAATAAAACTGAAAGTGAGGTCATGCACACCCCGTCACACAATGGAGGAACGAGGAATTAAGTTTGCACGCAATTTTTATTACTTCAAACGGTCCCGCCTTAAAGTAGCTAAAAAGGCGGCGGACTTGAAAATAATTTTAAAACACGCTGCGCGTGCGCACGTGCGTGCGCGCACGAGCGCGCTTTTTTTAAAAAATCGATAAGGGCCGTTTTTTCACTTTTTTGTTTGCGATTCGCAATGCATTGGGCATTGAGAGAGCAATGCATTGAGAGAGAAAGGGTAAGAATAAGAAAAAATGGATGAGAGAGAGTAACATTGGCAGAGAGCGATGTAGAGAGAGGGAAAGAGAGAGGTAGAGAGAGAGAGGAAAAGAGCGAGTTAGAGAGACAGAGGAAAAGAGCGAGTTAGAGAGAGATGGGAAAGAGCGGATGCGTCTACGTCTCGAGTGCGTCTCGCGTGCGTGCCTGCGCATCCTAATCAAAATTTTGCGGGGTGGCCTTGTCTATCGAAATTGGTCGTCTGACGGGGGGTGGTCATGTCAAGGGTTACTTGAAGAACATTTCTAGTTAAAAAAAATTCAGAAAAAATTATATACATATATCTCCGAAATTGGCGAAAAGTTTCAAAGGGTATTCAAATTCATGCAAATTTTCTGAAACTGCAGAATCATGCGTCCTATCCTGAAAATAGGTGCTTCTAAAAAATTCATCCAATTCGGTCAACTCTGCGAAAAGTTATTAACGAAATTCGATCATCAATTTATGATGAGACACCCTGTAGTTACTGAACAATACAATTTGAACATGGCACTGTTTGCGTTTTTACCCGCCCCCCTCCTACCAGAGGTTCCATGGGTCAGATGAGAGTGGCATTTTTATACGGTCTCGTTAGCCTTAGCCGTATGGCATCGTTAAACTTTTGCCTAAGCCTAAGCTTTGTTTAATATAAATAATTTTTTAACACAATTTTTTTTGTGAATTTAAATAAGTCAGAAGTACGACCCATGGAACCTCTGGTAGGGAGGGGGTATAAAGGCAAACAGTGCCTTGAACATTTATGGCTTAATCGCTTCTGAAGAGCCCTACCGAGACTTTCTAATGCATCGTAACCAATTCTGAGTTTCGTCGCTACTAATTCCCTCTCTTTCAACCATGCTAGCAAGGACTCCTCCCAAGTTCCACTCTGGAAGAATAATTAGAAATATCGCGTATGTTAAGATTATAATAACCTTCTGCTAGCCTTAAAGTGCCCGTCCGCAGGAGTCGCAACAACTCATCGAATTTTCCAGATGCAGAAAGGCGGTAATATATGGTGCGGTATATTTGGTGGGCTTCATAGTACTCCTTGTTCACGAAACAATTCTCCAACTTCTTTTCTAACCTCGATACCTAAAAAAATACCTGATCATCTCACAACCAGGTTGTTTCTTAGCACCCGCACTTCTTTCGAGCGCATATATTTTTGAAATTTTATAGTTCAAAATTCAATTTTTCCGATGATTTGGTCTTTACCTACGAAAAATCCGAGAAAAAATGTTCTCCAAGCGCATAGATTTTAAGGTTTTTCGGGGTTTTTGCAGAGACCATAGATTTTTTATCCGCCGTACGGGTCAGAGAACCATCATGATCACAACAAAGACTAGTTCGCTCAAAAATTAGAGGACAATAGTTTTCTTGATGTTTTAGATGGGCGAACGTCGATAGTAACGAGGGGTGGTCCGGCTCATTTCTGATCTTTTCTCGTCGAATAAGGTTTTTTCGAATCCTTGTGATCGTCCGAGAAAGAATATCGACAGCCAAATGGAATTTATTGTGTTCAAAACAGCTTTTTTTTCTCTAAATTTTTGTATTTTGACAAATTCAGTCAATAAAACCATCAAAATTTAAAAAATAGTGAATTTCCTCAAAAAGTCTCGTTCCTAATCAGAACGGCCTCGTCACTCAAGCGTAAGCGACAGAAGCAGTTTTTAAAAGAAAAAACACCTAAAAGGCCATTACAAAAGCACGCCGTGCACACTGTGTTCGCTACAAAAGCACGCTGCACACTGTATAATTACCAATGCACGCCGAGGCGCGGGAAAGATAGAAAGAGTGTTTGACGCACTATATTGTTTCACAGTATAATTTAGTTATGAAAAGTGATAATTTTTACTAGAAGAATACTTTTGGGCCATTACAAAAGAAATATATAAGGGCGACGTTTTAAATAAAGCGCATGAGCGGAGTTAAGAATTTTCCCGCGCCTCGGCGTGCATTGGTAATTATACAGTGTGCAGCGTGCGTGCACAGTGTGCACGGCGTACTTTTGTAATGGCCACCTAAAAGCCTGTAAAAATCGCACGACATATTCCAGTTGTGCCGTGCGCTGGGTCACACTTATGCTCGTGCGCTTGTATCTTGCGCATTTCAATCTTAAGTTTCAGATGGTTTAGATTGATATTGATATAACGGTTATTGGCTCTTATTCAATCATGGGTTTTGTCTTGCAGACATTGAAAAACTAGACGAAAATTGGCTTAAAACGCTACGGTTTCGAAAATTTTCTTAATAGGTGATCATTTTGAGCATGAGACTCCAGTTCGTGAAAAAAAATTAACAAAAAAAAATTTCATCAAAAAATCATTTTTAAACAAAAAAAGTAATTTTTACATTAAAAACGCTTAGGCTTAGTAAAAGTTTACGCTAACAAGGCCGTACGGCTTAGGTTAACAAGACCGTGTCAAAAAATGGCAATCTTCACTGTCTGGCGTCTAGTTTGCCCATGAGTATATAAGAGCCCGGTTGTTAATTCCGAAATGTGTAATTAGCAATTCTAAGCTTCATCCGTATGTATTAAACAAAAATTAGCGAAAAGTAACACTTTTAGAAAAAGTAAAAAGTTGTTTTAAACCGATTTAAACTGATCTTGCTGTCGATATTATTTTCAATGGACTCATGATTCGAAAAACTTTTTTCGATGAGAAAAGATCGAAAATGAGAGGGACCACTCTACGTTATTATCGCCGGGCGAACTTCTTTTATTACTCGCTGGATTGGTACTGTTTGCGTTTAACCACCCCCCCTACCAGATGTTCAATGGGTCATACGTCTGACTTATTTTTATTTACAATATATTATTTTTACATTAGAAATTTTTTACATTAAAAAACGCTTAGGCTTAGGCAGAAAAAATTTACGGGCCTAGGCTAACGAGACCGTATAAAAACAAAATGCCACTCTCATCTGACCCACTGAACCTCTGGTAAAGGGGGAAGGGGTGGTTAAACGCAGAAAGTGCCTTTACTTTAACTTTCCCTTGCGTTCTAGGCTCAAGTATAATTAGTGAGAAGCCTGACTTTTCAAAGTCGTCTTTTGATATTCGAGAAAAAAAGCACCAAGTACGTCTGATCAATTGAAACAACAGAAATAACCTGAGCCATGTGCAAAGCTTCTTCTATGATGCAAAGTGGTGGCGTAGCTTCAGTTCGATTTTTAGTGGGATTAGTAAACCACTCTCAGTTTAGATACAATACGTCCTTAGATTAATTTTTTTTCTTTCCAAGGAACTGGTATGACGACACTTCGTATACTCGGCACTTCGTACCGCGATACTTTGTACCCGCGACACTTCGTATTCTAACAATTTAAACCCAACATTTTTTTCTTTTTAGGAAAACGTCTCTTTAAATTCACAAACGAAGACCAGCAGAACAGATTCTTATATTTGAATTTATAAAGTCTTTTCGGTTGCGTGGTAGATCTGGATGTCAAGAAATACTTCCTCAATGACACCAGTTTCTTCTTGAAGATACAATTCGGGCTTAAAAGCCTTTTCTTGTCTTGCCTGCCACGCGGGACTTCCAAAGACAGCCTTCACAGATTTATTGACGACTAAATAACAAACTAACTAACAAGAAGGAATGATAGAGAAGGACAAGGACTGATTAAGAGAGAGAGAGCGGAGAGTTTCGTTTCTGAAGAACACATATTTATTGCGTTTTTTGGTAATAGTATATAAAGATGTTTTCGTAAATACACTGGGAGTTTCACTACGACCAAAAACTGCAGCAGCATAACTGCTAAATAAGGAAACGTTAAAAGAAATTGCCTTACAAAGCACAGTTTAACGATGTACTTTAGAGCTGAAGGTCTATATAGCTCAATGAAATTTTCAAAAAAAAATTACCAACAAATTTTTCACAAGGTTTAAGATTGAAACTAGAACAAGTCTGAAAATTTTGACGATTGTTCAAAAAAGTTTAGCCTGTTTTTGAGCTCACAGCTTCTGTACTTAAGTGAAAAGCCCACTTCTCTTACCAATGGCTTTCGATTAATGAACTCATGATTGATTTTTTTTGCTTTCGAAATTGCCATGCACCTTTTTTTGAACCACATAATTTCTGCGGCGAAGTAGGAATCTTCTTCACTTGTCTCAAGTTCTACCATTATTAATTAAACGATTCTAAAGTTTATCTTTCACTCCACCGCAGTCTTTGACTTGACAGATTCTCAGTCCTCGTGTTATTAAAAAAACAACTCAATAATAATAAAAGAAAAACTTCCTACTCTTCTGACGTTAGAAACCCGTTATGCAACAGCAAGTTTTTGATTTTTCAAATACGATTTTCTGAGATCAATGATTTTCGGTCTTACCAGAAAATTTGTCTTAAGCATTGTATCTGACTGACCCTTGTCTTATGTTTCTATTTTCATGCTGTTTCTCGCCTTGTCTATTCATTTCATCGTTGGGAGTCAACAGCTTTCAGGCTAGAAAAAACAATTCAACTGGGAAAAACTGCTTTCAGATATGCATTTTTTCCAACAGCATGGAAAAATACACCAGAATCAAAGTTTATAAATTACGACTTGAATAGTCGTTCAGAAAGACAAGAGGCTTATGACATACATTTGAGAAACATGAGAGTCACTAACAAATATTCAAATTCAGGGACGATGAAAAAAGTCATTCCAGTTGTGAACAATATTCTTGTTCGCAATACCCTGAACGGTCGAATCTCTAACTCATTTTGTTCGATCGACAAGACTGATGCCGGCTTCGACAAGAAATGAGAATCCTTTTCTCTCAATCAATTAGAATCATCTCCCAAGAAAATACCTAATTTTTTTCTCATTTTGGAGAATAAGTCATATGCTTGTTTAAACATTTTTTTGATGAACGTCTATCTGCTCCAAATCCCACATGCAATAGATCATCATCAATAAATAGAAAACCTGGAAAGAGAAAAAAATTAAAATAAATAATCCCTGTCTGAAAAAGTATAATAGCAAAAAAAAATTAATGGGAAGAATTGAATGCTTCCGGTACTAGCCAAAGTATACATAAAGTATCACATGATCGTTCAAGTTTGTTTGTGAGAGAATTTTAAAAAAATTATTAAATTGAATTTTTTTATATATGATATTTCATTGCTGCTTGGAATAGTCCTTGAAACTCATCCTTCTCTGCTTCACTGTATTCTTTGAAGTAAACAAACTGCTGAGCTAATAGCGGCCAGCATACAGCAAGAGTTTACACTGTAATATTTATCCCTCTTCCGACGTCCCGTAGTGTCCAATGCAACATTACCAGTGAGGCGAATGTGAAACTCGCGATGGTATCCCTATTTCACAGAGTAAGAACTTTCATGCCTTTCTCTTGGATCATCTGCATTCCCGATTAGAACACCGCATGTTTAGTCGTCTCAAGCAATATTAATCAAAAAGTCATCTGGAAGTCATCTATATTAGCTGTGTATATATCTTTATCTTTTCACCCCAAGGAAAAACATAAATGTAAAAAATTCTAGAACACGTGTATAATTTTACCATTTTGAGAAAACTTTTGGCTTGTACTCATACTAATCCCTTTTGATTGACTTACTCATCGCTTCGACTGGAGATTACACTTTTCATCGTTATATTTTAGGCTGATTTGTTATATTTCAGTGATTAAGCGGATCTCACTCTGTTAACTACATTTATTTACACTAGCAGTTACTTGTGTTAGGGAGCAGACATCGATTCGTTCATTAAAAAAATGTTTAAACAAGCATATGACTTATTCTCCAAAATGAG
>OZ057408.1:1956505-2027502 GCA_964056735.1 Allodiplogaster pararmata | reverse complement strand
AGTTATTATTGCGGATGAATAGTTCTTAATTGCTGATGAATAGTTCATAACTGAAGATACAAGCTTTGCTTTCTTTGCTTTTTTTGTGTGCTTTCCTCTTTTCCTAAAATGAAATGTTCCTCATTGTTCTTGTCATATTTAGATCTCACTTTTCATAACCTTCACTGAATTCACTTTTCTTGTGACAGTGTCATCTGTTTCGTCATTAACATTATGTTTTGTTTCAAGCGGAATAAAGAATTGAATTGAGAAAAGAAAAGTAAGAGAAAGAAAAAATAAAGTAAGAGAACAAGTAAGAAAAAAGAAAGAGAAATTTTTTTTTAAAAGAGAAAGTAAAAAGAATACTAATTAGTTGAGCCAGGCCGTAGGGTGTACACTTTGTTAAAGCCAGGCCGTAGGGTGTACACTTTGTTAAAGGCCTAAAAAGTCGCTCTGCAAACTGTCCGGTGCATGGTGTCGCTCTGCAAAGTGACCGGTGCAAGGTGTCGCTCTGCAAGGTGTCGCTCTACAAGGTGTCGTGTTACCGTTTTAACGGTCTTGTTCTTAAGCCGTACGGTCTCGTTGCTGAGCCATATGGTCTCGTTCATAAGCCGTTCATAAGACCTCGATAGCGTAACATTTGCTTTAAATCAAGCAGAAAAAACAGGTAAAAAAGGGGTTACAATTTGTTAATGGGCACTAAATTTGTATGAAAAAAGAGAGAAGGGTGTTATATGTTATAAATACGGTAACACGACACCTTGCAGAGCGACACCTTGCACAAGTCACTTTGCAGAGCGACACCTTGCACCGGACACTTTGCAGAGCGACACCTTGCAGAGCGACTTTCTTGGCCTTTAACAAAGTGTACACCCTACGGCCTGGCTTTAACAAAGTGTACACCCTACCGCCTGGCTCAATTAATTAGTATTCTTTTTTCTTTCTCTTTTTTATTTTTTTCTCTTTCTTTTTCTTACTTGTTCTCTTAATTTTTTTTTCTTTCTCTTACTTTTCTTTTCCTTTAAAAAAAAATTATCTTCATAAATTTTTATTTTTACATCAGAAAATTATTTTTACATTAAAAAACGCTTAGGCTTAGTGAAAAGTTGGCTTTAATCTACTTTAGCCGTCCAAAGATTTTTTCTCAGAAAGAGATTTTGTTCTTAGAAACTCCCTTTCTCCTTAGGGCCCCCTTCCCCCCTTTAGGGCCCCCTTCCCCCTCCCCCTAGGGCCCCTACCCCCTCCACTTTACTTAGGTAGGATTCCTCTTCCTCCCCATTCCCCCTTTAGGCCCCCCTCCCTTCCCTGCTTAGGTAAACCCCCCTCCCCCTCCCCCCCTTTCCCCAAAATTTTTAAAGATAATTTAAAAAGAAAGGAAAGAAAGAATTAATTTTGTATATTAATTGGCGATGACTTCAGATCTCTCTGTCTCCACAGAACAGAAGCTGTTAACCTGAGAAGATGCTAAACTTTCAGCGTCCCCGTTGAACTCCGGCACAGCTACAGCTTTTCTCTTGTTGTTCTTCCCGATCGGCAAGAAGTTGGTCTCCTCATCGCTTCCTGAAGAGGACTGGACGGCGGCAGACTTCGTTTGCTCCACAGCTTTTTCCGGTGGTTGTTGCTGTTCCGCGGAAGCCAAAGTGTACGAGTTCTTAGAGCTGGTCAACTCCGAGAAGGGCACCATGGAACCTGTCCGCGCTGTCTGTATCATACTTGGCAGGGACACAGGCTGACCTCTGTTCGGATAAGTTTTCTCGAGAGGCGGAAGAAACGCGGACGGAGGTACGTTTCCAGTTGAGAATTGGTGTGAAACAGCAGGGCGGTAAGACATAGTCTGGCATGGATTTTTAGATCGAGGAGGACAGTTGATCCAAGGAGACTGGGGCACTCCGCGTTCACATCTACGCGGAAGAGGAAAATTCGGTACTGGTTGATCACCGCATCCTTCAGCCAGGTTGCTGCCTTAATATGTCGGTAAATCACCCGCTAAACTGATCGGCAGCTTTGTAACACCGGCGATTCATCGCAGCGGCTAGCTACACTTTGTGAAATTTTGCCTTTTTTTGTTGTTGCACAATCTCTCACTTCATCAACTCACTTTAAATCCTACTCACTCCTAGGTCCTTAATGTCGCTTAGTTTCATGGTGCTAAGTCTAAGATGTGAATGGTTGCACTTTTGGCTGTCTGCTTCTGCAATAACGAGGCACACGAATTTAATCATTGTATGAATGACTGTAGATGTATGTACATGAAATGAAGATTGTATGTACATCCAAACATGCTCATCAAACTGACGATAGCTAATCGACGTGTCACAGCTGCATTCGGATTGCGACAGCTGGTGCGTGAGAACGGCGCGGCGGCTCCGACGGAAGTGAGAGATTTCAGTCATCTTAGCAAGGATTAGTTAAGCAACGCTCCTACAGGTTAGCAAAAAGCAAAAATGGATTGGAGACGGCTTGGGTATCACGACTGTTATCAGCTATTTTTTTGGGGTTTTTTTTCTCACATGTTTGTTTTTCTCAATCGTTTCGAGTATAAATTTTTTCGTAATGGGTTGAGTTTTTTTCAAGGGGATATTGGATCCAGGGGATATTGGATCAAGGGGATATTGGATCAAGGGGATATTGGATCAAGGGGATATTGGATCAAGGGGATATTGGATCAAGGGGATATTGGATCCAGGTTGAAGATTTTGACCCAAGCGTGTCACTTTGATTAAGAAAGTGGGAGAAAAAAGTGAATCGTGGTTAGAGGCTGATGGCGACCATGATATTCACAAACCTTCTCTTTTTTTGTGCTGAACGGTACATTGAACATAAACTTGTGAAATATCAGTTGAGAATTTAGTGAGCGTACTATCACTGCTTGTTGACAAACTTTGAATATTTTTCTACAATTTTCACAATGATTGGGTTTCCCTAACACAGCTGTATATTGACTAGATTACAACTCAGTCAAATCAGTTTTCTGAACAAGTGGACTAATTCTGTTTTGAGCACATCGGTACTTAGATTATTCCACACACCGGTAAAATTTTAGAGTGAGAAATAGTATTCAGACGCGAGGCATTTAGTGCCCAAATATGGGACTTAGTAATATAATGGTGCACTCGCAGATGAAAATAGATTTAGGACTAAGAGGCGTCCTACTCTTGATTATTTTGGAAGTCATTACAAGGTCAGCTTGCGCTCATCTAATGAAATTGAATGTAACTACTTGAAACGATCCTCATATTGCAAATATAAACCATCTATAGCACATACACGCTTTGTGAAAGAAAATTTCATGAAATTCAATTAGAATTTATAAAAAAGGTTTTTAAGATCAAGAAGAGTATAAATTATTTTGCAATAATGCTAAATCTAGTTGTTTCTTATTTTATTTTTCAAGGTGGCTCCGGAGCTCACCTTGGATGCAAAGGTTTTTTCATCTGCGGAAGAGTTGTGAGCGGAGTCTTCTTGTTCGTACTCGTAATCCTGGTCCTTTTCCTTTTCACTTCGCTTCTCTTTCAATGGAGTCTTGTTTAGGGCCACTTGAAACAGTTTTAAAATGTAACACATGTATTCATGTATAAATGCCAAACATTCATGTATTAATGTCATCCATTCCTGTCCAAATGTCACAAATGTATCACTGTAGTAATGTATAATAACAACCAGGAAATCCCTTTTCTGAAAAAAACTCGTAAATGTGTTACAGAAAAATAATTGAAGTCATCTTAGTCAAAAAACACTTAGAAATTGAGAAATTTGTACGAACTATAATAATAAGAACTATAAAAATGATTTTTAGTTCTACATGCAAATTGTGAGACTTTCACTCACTGGCTATCACTATAGTTTCAAGGCTAAAAAATTCAAAAAATAATTATGAGAATAGGCACGTAAAAAATCGGAATCGTGACTTTTCCAGTTCATAGGAATGCATATTAAAATTTTAATACTTAATAAGTACTAATTATCTGACTATTAAAATGTCATTTATCATACTTAGTTTTTATGAGTACGGATTGTTGTACAATAATTATGTAGTATGTGTCATTTTTCATACCTAGTTTTTTTTTTATAGGTTATCATTAGATTAGTGAGGCACTGACAGCCAGGTGGGTCTCCCGTTATTTCGTATTCATAGAACTCATCATCAGTAGAGGGACCTGGCAGCTTCTTTGTGATGTTTTTCAGTTCAAATACACTGCAAACGCTCTTTTTTAATAATCTATTTTTCTTTCACAATCGATTTCCCTTTAAAATTTGTGACAAAGACGAGTAGACGAGTCATAAGTGGACGAGTAGACGAGTCATAAGTGGACGAGTAGACGAGTCATAAGTGGAACTAAACCAGTGATGAATCCTTTTTTCTACAAATTTTGAAGATTTCTGCAAAACGATCTTCCTGTGATAAAGAATGCCACAGAAGATGAAAGTTATTCTTCTTGACTCTATGTACTCAAAAACGCGTTTAACAAGCAGCGACACCACAAGACATTTTATTCGGCTTTCAATGACTTTAATAAATATAATCAATACCTTGTGGCATCGTTCGGTGGTTTCCGGGTCGGCGAATCTCCGTAATCAGTTCCGCTTGAATCTTCAGAGGGCTCCAATCGAGGCGAGCTTTCGGGGAGACACGGAGGGCATGAGAACAGTAAAGGACAGATGTCTTTCGGAAGAGTGCATAACACATCAAAACTGGAACCATCACTTTTTTTAATTAAAGAGAAAGCTTTAAAAAACATGATACTGAAATAAACGTCTGCACGAGACAGATCAAAGACCACAGAAATGAGCAGTGGAAATGAAGCAATCGACATGAAATATAAATTTTTCCGACCTGAAAACAGTTTCGCTATTGGTTGAGAAAAAGATTGAAAAAAGAGAGAAGAAAAGCGAGAAGAAAATATATAAAGAGAGAATAAGAAAAAAGATAGTTGGTTAAGTATTCGTTTAGTATTTCACAATTGAAATTTTCGCTCGAATCGGCTAAAAAAGTTAGGAAATTCCACGTCGAAAACAAGCTCAAGCAAAGACTGATGACCTGAAACAGACCTGTTGATCGTGAAGATTCCATTGTTGATTGTCCTAGACATCGGTAACGGCTGCGTGAAAGACGTTCGAAGCGGTGGAAGCGAGGCAGTTGGGTAAAGCTGGCGCATTCTTGATAGGTACCTCTCATAGGGCTGGTAGTAGTATTGCATGTATTGACGGTACTCTTCGGACCAATCAGTATCTTCTGAAGTGGAACATAGTCATTTTACCTCGAAAATTTTTTTTAAACCGCTAGAAAATGTCTTTGTTAGCGGCATTTGATAAAAACTTACTTTCGAAACGAGTTATGAATCCCATAACCAAACCATGGAAGACTTGTGAGTCCGAAAAACTGACCTCTTTGAATTTGTATTTGGACAATCTTCAGGTACATATCGTAGTTCTGCTTCGCTTGGATAGCCTCGGCCTCCTCCGGTTTGACTCGACTCGTCTGGACGACAAGCAGCTTCTTCATTCTCCCAGGAATCGTCTCGCGAGCGAAAATGGACATTGCGAATTCCACTGCCTGGTAGGAAAGCTGGCACTGTTTGCGTTAATCCCCTTCCCCCCTACTACCAGAGGTTCCATGGATCATACTACTGACTTATTTACATTTACAAAAAAATGTTTTTACATTAAAACAATTAGTTTACATTTGAAAAAAAAAATTTTTACATTAAAAACGCTTAGGCTCAGGAAAAAAATTTACGCTAACGAGGCCATACGGCTTAGGCTAACGAGACCGTATCAAGAAAATTTCATTCTTATCTGACCCAATTGAACCTCTGGTAGGGGGGGGTGGTTAAACGCAAACCTTACCGGAAAGCTCAGTATCTCGTTGCAAAGTCTTAATATGGTTAGGAAGTCTAAAAGCTCAAATCAAAGCATAAAGAATGAAAGTAGAGCTTTTAAAAAAGTTTGAATTTTTTTAAAGAGTCAAACTTTATAAATTTTTCTGCATTTGGCTATCTTCACGGTTTCTAATTTGAGCATTCTTTTTTTTTGATCTAATGACAATGGGTTGAATTTGGGCCTGTTTTTTCTCTACCACTATTCTAATAAAGTTAACACATGAAGTGGAATGAGGTTCAGAAGTCTTACTTATCCAATTCACCAGTGTTCCCGAGAACTTTATAAGAACAGAGGGAGAGAGAAACTGAAAGTGATAGAGAAAGAAATAGAATACAAGAGAAACTAGAAGAGGAAAGAAACCTAGAGAGCATAGAAACGCATCACGTATAGAAACTAGAAGAAAAAAGTGGTAGAGAGAAAGAGATAAATAGAAAGAAAAGGATAGGTGCAAACGAAAGAAATGGAAATATAGAAAGAGGGGAGATATAATAAAATAATAGGCTCAAACAAAAAGAGGCATAGAGATAGAGAAAGAAAGGTTAATTTAGAACAACCTGATGAAGACATTCATTTGCAGAAGCTTTTAATTTTTGAAACTTTTTCTTTATTCAAAAAAAAGTTTTTAGCTCAGACTTTGAAAAAAGGAAACCCTTCACGCACCCAAAACAAGTTTTTCTACCCGTCTAACAACTAATCATCACCAACTTTGGTCAGGGTTTTAGTGGGATCCCATTTGCAGAAGCTGAAGCCACAAGCGGCCGGTTTAAGAGTCATGACGGCAGCTTCCAGCTGATCGCTTGAAGAGAAGCGAGAGAGGGTGGAGATATATGCGGCATCCTGGCTGTTGTCGTGCAGCACGACGCCGACGCGAGTATTCTTAACGAGAACTCAAATACGGTATAGCCCATAGCTGGCTGGAAAAGTAAGTTTCATATCACTAGAGCGGAACAAATACATGAGACCCAGGAAAGAGTTTTTTTGAGACAGGGAAAAGGCAGGAGAGATTTGAAAAAGTGTAAAAGAAAGAGAAAAAAGAGGAAGAGAGAAAAAGGCAAGCTTGAACCTCTTTTAAAGTAGCTTCCAACCAGAATAGCAATAACAGTAACACAAATGTCAAAAAATTAAGCATAATAGCAATAACATTAACACAAACGTCAAAAAATTAAGCATACAACTCCAACTTTGCTGCAACAACCATACTAATCGTTCTCGAATCTTGAATATTCTAAATTCTCGCGCTCGGAGATTAGCTAGAATAAAAGTTGATTTGGTGCTATACATGATATATGTAATATGACCGATCATGCGGTTCAACACAGATTAAGGTTTTTAGCTGCACCAACTTTCTCATCAAGTCCGATGTCGAAAGTGGAGACGAGGTCTCTGAGGAACCTTCGCATGTCATCCAGCTGGTCGTTACTCAGTTGGTGAGTTGCATGGACTAGGAGAAGAACATCGGATGCCCCAAGGTCACACCTCCGACCTTCGCCATGACTCGGCCAGCACAGCAAGAGGTGCAGGCTAAGTAGAACCGATTCGAGCCTGCCCATCAAATGCGCCTTTGAAACTCACCGTGTCTACGAAAGCGTCTTTGATGAGTGGTCCCGCTCTACGCGAGCTCGGAGTAGATTCCGCTCTCTGAAAATGAATTTGCGAAACATTTGAATGGTATTTATTACTCTAAAACTAGTAAAAACTTTCTGAAATGGCAAGGCAGTAGCTTAGAAAACAACTGACAAAAAACATTTGAATCCTTCCTTTTTTAAAGAAAATTTTTTTCAAGTGCACATGTAGAAGAACAGAAAAGTAGTTCTGGGTGTGGCGCGATGATGTGCTTGAATAATATACTGTGCATCATTTCTTTAACTAAAAAACCGAAGATGGCACTACGAAAAGATATTATAGAAACAGTTTCTTTTGTTGATAAGGCGTTAAAACAACGAAGCTTGATTTTTTTAACCGTTGTTTTATGCTTATACTTGAACTGATAAAGAGTTTATACTATTGTTATAGGGAACAAATGAACATAGTACAATATTTTGGAAAAGTTATATCAATTAGAATAGAAGCATCGAGAGAGAAAAAAACATTACGCTGATGAATAAAGTAAAATATGTATGGGTTGGAATGAAATACGATACTTCGACCTTTTTCAGCATAAAGCAATTAGTTTATGATTACATAACTGGGTTTATTAAAACATTTCGATTTGAGACCGATAAAAACACCAAAAACATGTTGAAACAAAGGAGGAGGATTGTTAGAAGGAGGGAAGAAAGGGAAACTTTAAAGAAAGATTAGAGAACAAAGGTAATTCGAATAACAGTTAGAGACAGAATGAAGAGAGGGAAATATAAGCATTAGAAAGAAGAATAAGTAAGATATCATTCCTTTATTTTAGGAGCAATAATAAACTTCAAAAAATAAGAAAATTTGTATTCAAAGGCTTCGGCACTATGTACTTGAGAAAGAAAAAGATTTAGATTTTCAAAAAAGAGAGGGAGAGAAATAAAAAGAAAGAGAAAAATAAGAAAATAAAGATAAAAAGTGAGGAAGAGAGGGAACGATAAGCAGATAGACAGTGGCTTGTTGAGAGTTGTGCTGAAGCTAGCCCAGGGGCCCTTGTAAGTTTTTGAAGAGGAAAGTGACAATCTGGGAAAATAGGAAAGGCATCTTTGATGACTGCTCTGT
The DNA here is from genome assembly GCA_964056735.1 of Allodiplogaster pararmata. Taxonomy (NCBI): domain Eukaryota; kingdom Metazoa; phylum Nematoda; class Chromadorea; order Rhabditida; family Diplogasteridae; genus Allodiplogaster; species Allodiplogaster pararmata. Next base: position 2,018,952 of record OZ057408.1, on the reverse strand, counting down.
TCATCTCTCTTTAAGCTAAACCACATTTTATCTCAAGTGGATGCTAGCATTCATCGACTCTTCATTTTGTTCTAACAACTATAACCTCTTCATACTCTCCTACTATCTTTCTCTCTATGCCCACTCTCTCTCTCTATCTCTCTCTCTATCTCTCTCTCTCTACCCCCCCCTCTCCCTATCTCTTTATTTCTTCATATCTATCTCTATCTCTCTCTCTATCTCTCGTCAATTCATCTTTTCTTTGTCTCTCTAATTCCCTATATCTATTTCGTTTCTCTGTATACATGAATCTATCCTCTTTCCGGATTATTTCTCATCCAATTCTTTTGCCTTTAGAATTCTTCTGTAATTTCCTCTTACCTTCTTCTAATCTTTTCAGGTATTTTATCCTTAATTTACTTAAAATTAAAGTTTTTTAAGTTCAAGTTTTTTTTATAACTTTTAATGTTAGAAAAATAACCGAAGAAAATGAATGTTAAAAACATGAACTGTCAAATACTAGTGTTCGTACAGAAAATTTTTTTTTTTGATGTTGTATCAGACACATTCGGTTCTGAGATAATAAGATAGCCTATCACTAAAACTTTTTTCAACCAAAAAATGAGAAACAACATATTCCTCATCGTTCAGAAAACAGAATCTCCTAACTCCTATATGACAATACACATCTCTTGTTTCTGTGAATAGAGTAGAAACAATGAATTCATAAGTTAAGCTGAATTTATTTTATATCCTACTCTACAATAACAATAATAATGAACCTATAAACGCAAAAGCCATAAATATCCAACCAGACTAAAAAATGGGTGTAAAAAATGTAGTAGACTTTTCTGATTTTTTTGTTGGTAGCAATGAACCAACAGACATAGTAACTAATGAATTCGAGAAAAAATACTTGATAAAAATTCCAATAAATTTTTACGCTTGATTTGTAAAATTGTTATTGTGAATTTAAAGGTCGAGTGTTAGAAAAAAGATTGATAATGAAAAAAAAAACTCGGCTAAAATCATTCTGAATTTCGAAAACTAAATCAGATGATCTCGCTCATTGATCAAGGATACACTTTTACGAACATGTAATATATTTCAAAACGCCGTCGGTCGGAGAAGCCTAGCCAAATATTCTATGGTTTGGGGTAGAGTCTGTTTGACTCGCAAGACTCTTCTGTATTTTATTGATCACGGTCTTGATTGGAAGTTATGAATTTATGTTCTAGCCACGACGCATTCGCTTCACTAGCTTCCGTGGATGAGAGAACAAAGCTGCCGCCTTCAAAACCGCATCATGGCATGGAATAGAAATAAGTCCCCAGAAAAAATGATAAAGCGTAGGCTACCGGTACGAAAATGGTGGTTCCCCTATGTGGAACAGTTTGTTCTCCCTGCGATATTATAGACATATTTTGCTTTTTCTTTGAACTGGGTATCTTAGCTTTTTGTGGTTTCGGAAAACAATGTAAAACCGTAAATCCAGTAACTTTTGTTTTGTAAAACCCATGGACTTCCCAGAAGGACACATCACCTATTCATTTGATAAAAATTGTTCAAACATGAGCCCACTAGCGCTTTTTATTTTGAATTTTTATTCGCAAAGACCTTGAAGGTTTCCTGATAGACGCTGTGAGCGAAAATCCTTGAAGAGAGGGTCGATCTCGACGAGGATTACTTGCGGTCACCAGCATTCGGATAAGAGCGTCGAAATGCCTCCGGTAAAGCTAGAAGCGGTCATATTAAAATTCATTTCGCGCATTGCTAAGTCAAAAAAATTTATTCCAGTTAAAAACAGCAGAGCAAAACTTGTCGATTGTTTGTTTGTTATGCACTCCGTTATCGATGTCAGAGAATTGAAGTGCAAAAATTTCAATATGTTTAAATCCTGCTTAATGATAATGTTAATGATAAATGAAAAGCCGAAGTTGAGCGACAACCGCTTTTTTGCTGGTCAGCATATAGGAAACCGCTACTTGGGACTGTCACACTGAGAGTCAAGCTATCTACCAATTATGCTAGTCAGGGACCTGTTTATAGGTATCACGACACTGTACCCGCGAAACTTTGTTGTTGTTTTGTTTTGCTTTTTCTCACTTTGTTATGCTTAGGCACTGGTAGAGATTATGCTAACGAGACCGTAGGGCTTATGAAGGAGATCGCATGAAAACTGTCTAACAATATCAAATTTTTGCCGATTAGATTTTAGAAAAGTCGCTGGTAAAAAAATGGACGAAGTGGCGTGGTAGGAAGTGTCGTGGGTACTAAGTGTCGGGTATTCATAAAGTTTCGGGTACAATTTTTTTTAGGTATTCCGCATGAATTGATATCGATTCGAACCGGCCCCTGTAGGTGTTTTCATTCAAATTTACCGCTTATTCATGTGTTGAGTAATAAAACTAGAAATCTTGCGGAAAAACTTTGTCTAAGTTTTTCGTAACCAATCTTGTTTTTTAAGGAATAGTTTCTCGTGATAGAGTGATTCAGGAAGTTTCGTTAGCAATGTCAAAAATTCATGCGCTTTCTGAATAATGAGGGTCTCGGTGAACGAAAGCTTTTCTTTTGTGCACCGAGACAAGAGGTATTCCAATTTTTTTTGAAAATGAATAAAGTTTAAGAACTGGTTTTTTTCACCAATGAATTGGAGCGAAATTGATTTTTAAAGCGTTTAAACTTTTTGCGTGGTTTAAAGACACATTGTGTTGTTTTCGATATTTCATTGGGAAACGGTGTGTTTTTTTTGTGGCATAAAGCACCGGTTTCGGCATAAAAACATCTTTAAATTGATTTGTCTTGAATATAGCATAGACCCGCCAAACTGGGTACGATATTAAGGCCGCGATACGGAAGGCCGCCGGCAGCTCTTTGTAGTACTTTATTTTTGTAGAAGTCTTTTGTCTGAAAAACCTTGTCTTACAAAAAATACCTTGTTGAAGTTTTAGAACAGAAAAAACTGGGAAACAAGTTTTGTGAGTTGTGTAGGACACGCCAAAACTATCGGTTTTCCGCTTCCTGAGACGATTAAGAAATGGAATGGAACATGTTAAGTTAACTTTTTCTACAGTGTTAAACGAAGTGTTATGAGCCTATTCATTGTTAGGCTGCGCACTGTTTTGCTCACCAACCGTTTTTAACCGCGAAAAAGTAAAACTGATTTGCTCACATACAGTCAGATACATACAGGTTTTGTTTGTATTTTCCCGTGAGGAAACTTCCTTATTAGCAATAAAATGACGTATTGAGTGTCCAAATGGAGCAACTGTTGCATTTTGAAAGATCATTTTATTGGTAGTCAGGAAGTTTCCTCACGGGAAAATTCAAACAAAACCTGCATGTATCTGACTGTATGTGAGCAAATTAGTTTTACTTTTTTTACGGTAAAAACGGTTAGTGAGCAAAACAGTGCGCAGCCTCAGGTGCGGAAATCATTTTTCGTTTGTTTTTTTTTTGCACTATGACGCCTAAGATTAAAAAATTTCATTTTGTAGAATTTTAAGAAATGATATTTTTCTCCCTTGGGTTTGTGTAACTCATTCACTGGTGTTTACCCCAAGGCTTGGGCACCGAACGGTAAGAGTAACAGCGATGTTAAAGACACTCTTGTGTTAGAACGCATAGGGGACTTTCACTGAGTCCACGACCCGCTTTTTTTGGAATTGGGAGCCCAACTGAGTCCACTCTGCCTTTTTGGGTATTGGGTAGAGTAACACAGTGAAATGAATGGATTACACACACACACACACACACACACACACATATATATATATATATATATATATATATCTATATTTGTTTTACGGAGTTCTTTAACGGATTTAGAATAGAACTTTGAGTTAATTGTGATACCGTTCTCATGAAAACCACAGTGATTCTTCCGAATTGCAAGTTTCGCAGGCATACATCACATGACATACTTAGCGTAACTGCTCCCACCGAATTCGCAACGCAATGTGTCTTGTACTGAGGAACAAGATGCATTCATGTGCTGTATGTATAATCTGTGCAAGGACTAAAGAATGAATGAATTCGAAAGGACTTTTTGATTACTATTTTTGATTTGGGTGAGGTTTTGAATCGGTAAAAAGTATAACAATACTCAAATTCGGAACTATTGCTGTTTTAAGAAGTTTTATACATTTGGTTTTCTAAGGCTCTGCTCATGTTTTGATGTTTAAAGTGAGGTTAAAATGTTTTGAGTGAATTTCTTAGAAGGGTTTTAGCTTATGCAATTCGTGCTTTTGCAGTTTTTTCAGGTTTTTGTGTGCTTGCGAACAATTCACCTTCACTCTCAAAAAATGCCTGAGTCTGTTACACAATAGGTTTTCCTTTTATAAACAAATTGTATACTGGGTACGAGCATAATTTACCCGACATGGATTAGAAGATTGAATATGTTAATTTGACGTCAGCCTGAAGCTAGAAAAGAACCTGAAAAGGTTACTGTAAGCAATTTGCGCTCGTTTCCTGCTAATCGTTCATGTAAACTTGTGAAAATCGTCTCACTTCCATCAAAACTGTTACTGAGTAGTAGCAAGAGTGGCGATGCTGTAATATAGTGGACCCGTCGAATTCGCATTTTTTTGCAATAAAACTTTTTCTAGGGTTACTTTACGAGCTAAAAACGATTCTGAGAAGTGCGAAGCTGGATCTGTTTGAGTCTGTAAAAAATCATTTGAAAAATCATCTGTATTCACTATTTTTTCGCTTAGGCTTAGGCAAAGGTTACGCTAACAAGGCCGTATGGCTTAGGCTAACGAGACCGCATAAGAAAATTTCTCATATTATAAATTTTTCGTCAATTCAATGACTAAATTTGTCAAAAAATAGGTACTTTTTTACTTCGTCTGGTAGGCGCGTCGCGGCCCCCTTCGCGGCCCCTCAATTTTTTCTTTCTTTTTGCTCTTTCTTTCTTCTTTTCTCTTTCTTTTCTTTTCCTTTTTTAAAAAAATTATCTTTATAATTTTTTGGGAAAGGAAAGGGGGGAGGGGAGGGGGGTTTACCTAAGCAGGGAAGGGAAGGGGGGGGGGAAGAGGGCCATACCTAAGCAAGGGGGGTAGGGGCCCTAGGGAGGGGGGAGGAGGGAGGGGGAAGGGGGGCCCTAAAGGGGGGAAGGGGGCCCTAAGGAGAAAGGGGGAAGGGAGTTTTCATGAATAAAATCTCTTTCTGAGAAAAAAAGGGAAAAATTTACTTTAGGGACCCACCTTACTTTAGGGACCCCCGTGGTAGAAGAGGGACCCACCCTCCAGTAAAACGACCCAAGAGGGGGTCCCTAAAAGTAAAAGAACAAAAAGGGGGGTCCCTAAAGTAAATTTAATTTTTAGTCCCACCGCACAAATGGGAATCGAAGTATAATACCCGGACCTTTTTAACTTAAGGGATTTAATTTTAGGGATTTAATTTAATTTTAATTTCCTCTTTTAAATTCAACTCCCTCCTGTTTTACTTTAACTCCCTCCTGTTTTACTTTAACTCCCCCTGTTTTACTCTAATTCCCCCCTGTTTTACTTTAACTCCCACCCATTTTACTTCAACTTTCCTCTTTTAATTTAAACTCCCCCCCTGTTTTACTTTAACTCCCCCCTGTTTTACTTTAACTCCTCCCCTGTTTTACTTTAACTCCCCCCTGTTTTACTTTAACTCCCCCTGTTTTACTTTGATTCCCCCTGTTTTACTTCAACTCCCACCCATTTTACTCCAACTTTCCTCTTTTAATTTTAACTCCCGCCTGTTTTACTTTAACTCCCCCTTATTTTACTTTAATTCCCCCCTGTTTTACTTTAACTCCCACCCATTTTACTTCAACTTTCCTCTTTTAATTTAAACTCCCCCCTGTTTTACTTTAACTCCCCCCTGTTTTACTTTAACTCCTCCCCTGTTTTACTTTAAATCCCCCTGTTTTACTTTAACTCCCCCTGTTTTACTTTGATTCCCCCTGTTTTACTTCAACACCCACCCATTTTACTCCAACTTTCCTCTTTTAATTTTAACTCCCGCCTGTTTTACTTTAACTCCCCCCTGTTTTACTTTAACTCCCCCTATTTTACTTTAATTCCCCCTGTTTTACTTTAACTCCCCCTGTTTTACTTTAACTCCCCCTGTTTTACTTTGATTCCCCCTGTTTTACTTCAACACCCACCCATTTTACTCCAACTTTCCTCTTTTAATTTTAACTCCCGCCTGTTTTACTTTAACTCCCCCCTGTTTTACTTTAACTCCCCCTATTTTACTTTAATTCCCCCTGTTTTACTTTAACTCTCACCCGTTTTACTTCAATTTTCCTCTTTTAATTTTAACTCCCCCTGTTTTACTTTAACTGCCCCCTGTTTTACTTTAACTCCTTCCTGTTTTACTTTAACTCCCCCTATTTTACTTCAACTTTCCTCTTTTAATTTTAACTCGCCCCTGTTTTACTTTAACTCCCCCTGTTTTACTTTAACTCCCCCCTGTTTTACTTTAACTCCCCCCTGTTTTACTTTAACTCCCACCCATTTTACTTTAACTCCCATCCATTTTTTTAAAACTCCCCCCATTTTACTTCAATTTTCCTCTTTTAATTTTAACTCCCCCTGTTTTATTTAACTCCCAAAAAAATTAAGAATTCGACATTAAACTAGAAAAAAAAAACTAGTTGCGCGACGTATTATATAATCTATTTATATTATATAATCTAGAGAGAGAGAGAGAGAGAGAGAGAGAGAGAGAGAGAGATAGAGAGAGAAAGAGAGAGAGAAAATACAATACAAACAAAAAATAACAAAAAAAACGAACAATAACAAAAACCTAACAAAAAAATAAAAACGAAATCATATAACATTCGAAATCGAGAAAGAGAGAGAGAGAGAGAAAGAGAGAGAGAGAAAAAAAACAATACAAACATACAATAACAAAAAAACAAACAATAACAAAAACATAACAAAAAAACCAAAAACAAAATCATATTACATTCACTTAAAAGTTTCGAGATAGCTTCCCTGCCAAAAAGCCATTCCCTAACTATCTTTTCCCACGCGTTAAGGATCACAAACTTCCTTATTCTCTCTCATGCGCTTTATCTCTCAAAAACTTCTCAACTTTTCCCTCTCTCTCATGCGCGTTATCTCTCAAAAACTTTTCAAACTCTCTCTCTCTCACACGCGTTCGGGCTAAAAAAAACAACGCACAACAGTCGAGAGAGAAAGAGCAGATAGTCAGTAGAGACAGCAGACAGCAGTACATTTTTTCTTACAGTGCAATTGCTTTCAGGTGGGTCCTTAAAGTAAATTTTTCCCAAAAAACTAAATAAAAGCCGCGACGCAGGCCGCTACGCGAAGGGGGCCGCGACGCGCCTACCAGACGAAGTAACAAAGGGCCAAAAAATATTGGAGACGTTTTTTAGAGGTACGGCATTTTTTAGAGGTACGGTAGAGCGCAGGCAGCTAAGTAAGAAAACGTTTGTTCGCTAGGTCAGATTCTTACAATTGTTATCATTCTATTTTAAATTTACATGTTATAATAAAGAATTTTTGTGCAAACATACAGTGATTTAATGATGAATCACATCTTATTTAGGTACTGCATACAATATTTAAAAAAAATTTCAGGTTCGAGAGCAGCTCTTCTATTTTCCAGGTACAAATGATTTTTTTTACATACTCAAACACTTCAGAACCTGCTTCGCACTTCTCAGAATCGTTTTTAGCTCGTAAAGTAATCCTAGAAAAAGTTTGATGCAAAAAAAGCGAATTCGACGGGACCACTATATTACAGTTTCGCCGCAAGAGTTGAACGTATACGTTATCTATAGATACGCTTGTTAGAAACCCTTTATACGTGTACGAACATTTTGGATTCAGATAAATTAGGATGTAATTTTAGTTTTGAATTGAGATAAAGTCAATTTCTATTTAGATTCTTTTTAAATCGGAAACCTTTTTGTGGTAAACTGAAATTCAAAGGTTCTACATCTTTCGGGGCGCTCCGCTCCTCAACGAATCGGAATTTTCTCATAGGGCTCAAAGTGCTGGTTTTTTAATATAGTTTGTTTCACTTATAATTAGTATGTAAATGGTTTTAAAGCTCAAATTGCAAAGAATCTGTAAACATGAAGTTTTTGTCAATCAAAAAGCTTTTTTTCATTTTGTTTTTTTTCTCTCGCTTAGATACAATATCTTACCAAGTACCTGAATTTCCACTTTCAAGACTCTTTCTTGCAAAGTTTTTTTTACCCTGGCCTAGAACTTCTCCCCCAAGAGTTAGTGTTACTCTTTCATGTTCCTGTATTAACAACGAAGAAAAAATGTTATGTGGAAAAACTACCGTAACGAATGCATTATTTTATTGTACTAGACTAAAATAAATTAAACCCTTCATACGCATGAATAATAAGATGCGGTGAAATCGTGGTGAGAGAAAAATCTATCGAATCAAGGGAATCAAATCTTACGACGAAACCCTAGTGCACTATGTAGCACTAAAACTTACACTAGTGCACTAGCGCTAAAAAATACTTCACGAAATAACACGTCAATATAAATTTCGTTTTTTTTGTTGTTTTTTTGTTATAATTCATCTGAAATAAAAAGTTTCGAATTTTCTAAGCGATAAAGCAAATCAGTTTTTTTTCTTCAATTAAGCAAATTTATCAACTGTAAGGCTGCGCACTGTTTGCTCACCAACCGTTTTTAACCGTAAAAAAGTAAAACTAATTTACTCACATACAGTCAGATACATACAGGTTTTGTTTGAATTTTCCCGTTAGGAAACTTCCTGATTAGCAATAAAATGACGTTTTGAGTGTCCAAATGGAGCAACTGTTGCATTTTGAAAGGTCATTTTATTGCTACTCAGCAAGTTTCATAACGGGAAAATTCAAACAAAACCTGTATGTATCTGACTGTATGTGTGTGCAAATTAGTTTTACTTTTTTACGGTTAAAAACGGTTGGTGAACAAAACAGTGCGCAGCCTAAAGCGTCTTTCAAGTGTGTAGTGCAAATCACAAAGTCTTTCGGCTTTTTTGTGTGATATCGTTGTTTTAGTCTGATATCGAGTACAGAACTTACTTGCCAAAACCGTCTGTCATAAATATTTCTGATTACTAATTATACCGGCCGTTAGCAAACCTTCTAACCCGCTACCCTCACGACTTTGAAAGGTGCAGAAATTAGTAAATCGCCAGAAAATATTATTTTTCGGTTTGGTTAGGATGTATTGGGTTTTCAGCCAGCACAGCGGGTGAACTGTGGAATTTATTGACTTTCGGTGTAGTTAAGTTGAAACAAAAGGCCACTATACCGTTATCCAATTAAATTTCTAATCACTGAGTAATCCTGGTTTTTCTAGTTTTTGTAGTTGCTGCAGTGCTGTGAGCGCAATAGACCACAGAAAGAAGATGTTTTCTGACAGTAGCAATCTGTCAATATCGGACCGTTTACAATATAGTTTTTTTAAAATATAGTTTTTTGTATTACAGGGCAGATGTTATTAGTATTTGTCGTAATCGTTTTGCGATATAACCGAAGAGTCTAGGGCATTTTCTCCATCGAGTGGTTGCCAGAAATTTGAGGATTAAAAGTGAAGTGATTGCAGATAATCGATGGAGCGAACAAGCGAGAACGACCTTCCTCACGAGGCCTCCATTCTGGAAAGATCTCGAGGTGTGGGAACTTCTTGTAGAGATCAGACTCAAACGCTGCGGGTCCATACGAGATGTCATATAATGTTGCAACTGAAATTTAGAGATGTCTAAACCCGAAAAATTGAGTGCCTTTCCAAGTCGAAGGCCGTGTTTTTGATTCGAGTTTGCAGGTTCTACATGTAGCTGAGTTATACTTTTTTTCTGTTTTCAGAGAGCTAAGGGTCAATTTTCTCAAAAAATGTTGTGAAAAACATTAATTCAACAAAACTCATAGCGAACATCCAAAACATTTCTATTCACGTTTAAAGAATTTAGTCCAAAATGGCTCAGTTGGTAATGCGCTAGATTATTAGTCTTTGAACACGCAAGTCGCGTATTCACCCTATTCTGACAGACTTAAAAGCAGATTTTTGTCTACCTCTACTCTTTTTCTTTCTCTCGATAGCAAGTATAAACTCGGTCTCTAGCAGGAATTCGACACTTTGAGACGCTGCATTATAAGTGAACTGCCGATTGGCAAAAATGTTCTAGGACGACAGACCTACCGACCTTATCAGTCACTGACCTCAAAATAAATTTATCAGAGTTTATTCCAGATATAAGTGAAATAACAGTTTTTCAATGTGTCTAAATGAAAAGTTTAATGGACCATAACACAGCCCGAAAAGTTTTATTCAAGTCACAAGTCTAAACTTGTAACCTACTGGGGCGATCGACCTGTAGAAAATCAAGACATTTTTCACCTATGCCGTACATTCCGAACCATATTCTACATTCTCGTGTCCAATGTTTAACTTTCGTGCTCTTGATGCAAACGCAAATTCAATATAGTATAACTGAGTTGAGTTGTATGAGTAAACATGTTGATTTGTTTAATTACGGACGTTCCTTGTACATGATATAGATTAAAAATGCAAAAATCTTGAATTATGACGTTTTAGCGTACTGTTTCTCATGACCCTCAAAAAACGTATGTATGTTCATGCGTATTCAAATTATGAGATACGGAACACAACACAGAAAAAATGTACATGGTAGATAAACTATAACATTAATTTTATATGTAATAAGGGCATTTCTGCAGTTTTTGAAAAGAGACAGAGAGCTTGCGATGAAAACTAAAGAATGAAAAGCATACAGAGGATTTGGATGATTTTTTAACTAGCTTTTTAGAGAAAGCGTATAAATTTCACCTGCATATTGGTATCAGGAATACGTGCTTGATTGTATAGGTGAGTGAAGATCATAATTAGTGTTTCTGGTGTTTAGTCCTTCCTAAAACTCTTGTGGAAGCGTACTTTCCGATTTTCCACTTTCCGACTCTTCAGAACATCGAGTCGAACCATGGGTCACCAGCACTTTTGGGAATTTTCAAAACGCCCGTTCTTTGAGCGATAGTCTAGAATAATGACTAGCGCTCTAGAATAATGACTAGTCTAGAATAATGACTAGCGCTCTAGAATAATGACTAGTCTAGAATAATGACTAGCGCTCTAGAATAATGACTAGTCTAGAATAATGACTAGCGCTCCCTTCTTCGCTCTCCACCTTAAGCTCACTTCTCATTATTCTTTTAAAACTTCAACAGTAATGGAGCGTTAAAATTCAAAAAAATCACAGTGTTTCAGAGTGAATTAATTTGATTCACAGTGTGATTTTTTCGGATTCTAACGCTCCATTACAATAGACCTTTTGTAAACTGTTCAAAACCTTTCCAAATATAGGTAAAACAATTCATGATTTTCCAACAGGTCGATCGGCCGATTGGGTTGAGAAGTTTAAAGTTTGATTTAGAAAATACACCATTTATACTGATATTAATGCAAACAATTTTGTTTTTAAAAAAATGATGACTTTTCATATTTATTTTCATTTGGAAAACTATAAAAAAAAATGAATAGGTTAGTCTTATATGTCCTCATAGGTAAGATGTGTCGTGAATTTTCAATAGGTCAGTTACGCGAGAAGGTAAACAAAACTACACTTTTAAACCTATTTAGACTGAGTTTAGGTTTTTAATACTTTTCATTGAAAAAGTAAGCATATTCTCGTTTCTATAATACCTGAAAAATTTCTTATAATTATTTTTGTGAGTTCAGTGAGAGAGGAGCCGGTAAGTCGGATGCTCTATAAAGAAATAACCAGTTTTAGTTTGCGTATGGTTGCAGGCGTAGAGGGATTGATGGCAAATATGAATGGAGGTGCCACAGAGACGAGGCATCTCTTGCTCAACGAATGCGATGTTCTTTTGAAGTGCAGGTGGAGAATATTCTTGATTTCACGCCTATTTCCTCGCTTCAACGGCATTTCTCAGTACCTCCTGACTAGTGCTACGAATTATAGTGTACTGGGCTTGTCGATCACCATACATATAATAGATACTTTACAATCGCGAACGAGGCTGTTATGATCATAAGTCACCAGAACTGATGAGAACTTTTAGCACAAAACGACCGTTCTTTGAGCGATAAAAGTCTAGAACAAAGAGAAGTTCTTTCTTTGAAAATTTCCCCTTATCTCGCTAATCATCACGCCAGTTTTACCCATTCAAAGAGCTGTAGTTTTTTTTATCCAACAAATGCAAGTGACTTAAGCTATGGTTATTTATGGTTATGAAACTTCTAAAAAAAAGGTTTCCTGATCAATGAAAGGAGTGAATCTACAGATACTGTCACGAAGTGTTCGGTTGCGCTTCTAGTTTTTCTTCGCACAAGCGCCTCTTCTGCCAAGTCTCCCATGAGAACCGACAGACTGTAATTTCTGGGCAATTCACCGCAAAAAACTCGGAAACGGGCCAGAAGAATCAGCTCGTAGAGGGGAACAAAAGTTAGTTTTTCGAAAAACTATACTTTTTCTAAAGAGCAGTTCCGAGCAAGAGAGGTCTTGGGTTGGAACCGACTCAGCTCCATGCTCCACTAAAGCACCTTCTAGAATGTATTTGTGAAGCTCATCATGATTCTCACTCACATGTTGAGAAGACAGAAAAACTACCGCTCTTTGAGCGGAAGGGGGTATAGCATGGTAAATGACGAGCGAGAGATGAATAAATAGAACGGAGAGAGTATGGGTAACATAGGCTGTGAAGACTGTAAAGAGTCGCTCACTTCTCATTCTTTTAAGCCCCCTTCGCACGTACAGTAATCTTTTTTACAGTGCAGTTGACCTACGGTATTGGTTATTCTTTCTGCCCAGACCTGTACTCATAAAGAGAGGTTCGTTTTGTTGTGTGAGCGAGTAAGATTGAGAAGACAGTGACCAGAGCTCTCTTCAGGAATAGGAGACCCGAGTAAACATCCCAAGTGGAAGTACATGTCAACACTCTACACAAGATTATCCCAGCAGCAACCGTTGCCAGCTGGCTCGAAGGTTCGTCCCATAGTTCATTTAGTGTGATAGAAAATCTTCAAATTCTAAGTTACACAGTTTAAAAGCAGTGACGCCTGGTTAAGATGACAAATGATTGAACTATCGCACAGAAAAATCTAGTCCACTGGGCGGGATCGAACCCAGACATCTCGACTCAAACCGGGAGCGCGCGTTACCATTATACGACGGGGACACATTTCTATTCCTTGTGATAGTGTTTATATTACTGAAAACTACCGTAACGCTCTAAAATGACTAAAAATTAAAATATCTTAGGTCCTGATGGGACGAACAATCAAGGTTTTGAAGGTCCGCATTAACCATCCGTCACTGCCTTCAAATTGTGTAACTTAGAATTTGAAGATTTTTCATGCATCTCTCTTCTGTCTTAATCGTGAATTCTGGTGTTACGCTCCCTCCATTCATGACGCAATCACTCAATAAGCATGCGTGACTAAGAGAACAAGGCTCTTTTCATATAAAACTAGCTCACGGAATAGCAATGTGTCCCCGTGGTGTAATGGTAACACGCGCTCCCGGTTTGAGTCGAGATGGCTGTGTTCGATCCCGCCCGGTGGATTAGCTTTTTTTTCTGTGCGATAGTTCAATCACTTGTCATCTCAACCAGGCGTCACTGCCAGGATGTTTCTCTGACCCACACTGGGGGTAAAAAAAATCTATGCACTCTTCAAAAACCCCGAAAAGCACTGAAATCTATGCGCTTGGAAAAAAATTTCTTCACGGATTTATGGAAATTCCAAATCATTGAAAAAAATTAATGTTGAACTCTGAAATTTCAAAAAAACCTATGCGCTCAAAACTAGTTGTGCGGGTGCTAAGAAACACCCTAGTCACTGCCTTCAAACGCTGTAAATTAGAACTTGAACAAAAAGATTTCACAAAAGCCTTTCTGATAAAAAGTCTATTAAACATCCTTATTTGGCGTTAAATATGAGGGTATTATTTCTCGCATTCATTTCTAAAACCTACTTTCTTCTATTAAGAAGGTTCAATCATTTGTGATATAAAATGTTACGATAGTTTCAGCAATACATGTTGTGATCTAAGATAAGTGCACCAGTTCTACCAAATTTTAATTTTAAATCTTTTATAATGTGACAGGAGAAGATGTGGAATTTGTTTGCATCATTTGATGTTCCGATGGAAAAAGAGGTTTCGCCGCAGGAAGTGTTGAAAGCTGAGACCGGCATTCAGGTAGTGAGTTGATTTGTACTTTTAAAGCATTTAGAGAGCTCATCGCTGAACCTGTTTTTGACTTATATTGATTCTGGAGTTCCCATAAGAGTCCTGATAGGTCCATGAATTAGATGATGGGAAACTGACTTAAAAAGTTCTTTTTATGAATGTATTTCTCAGATCATCAAGGAAACTGCGGAGAAAGTAACACAGAAAGTGAAGAAACAAAGCGAAAAGAAAGCCGCCCGGATGCCTGAAGATGCCTCATGCAGGTTAATACGCGGCTTGAAGTCAGAAAAACTCAGAGAAAGACTTCATAGAAGAGTTTGTTTGTGGCATACGGTATTGTACGCGACTAGCCTACAAAGGTAAGAGGGTATGTCCCGAATTCGAGCCACATTCTAGACACGTCCATCAAAACCAAAAACCAAGGGGGTTAAGAATGTTGGTTGTTCTGTACGAATCGGTTTACCTACACAGCTGCTTTACAAGTCAGGTCTGTATCACACCTTAGGAGAGCGTGTGCCGCGCATAGGTCACCAGTGAGTTATAACGACCGTTATTCTAGCGGTCAAGTCTAGAATGATGAGAAGCTCTTTCTTCTCAGTCCATTATCTCTAGCTAACTCTCAAATATTTAAAACTCCCCCGCTCGAATAGCGGTAGTTCCTTAAAATGTTACGCGATTAAAATTTACATTTTTTTGTACTAAGGAACCGCAACCTGAGAAAAAGCGCGAAAAAGATTGTTCAGATTAGAATAATGTAAAGGAGATAAGCAGAAGATTTTTTCACCTTGAAAACATGAACAAAAAGTTAGAAAGTGTGAAATTTGAAGAAAAAAATGTATAAATAAGAGTCAGCAACTTTTCTTGATGCGAACAATTTATGCGTTCAAGAATCACACTAAAATGCATATGAAATAGGGTAGTTTGCTGTTTTGTTTTGTTAAAAAAACAAAAAAAATTCAGTTGACACATTCAGAAAACTCATTAAATAGATTCAAAACTCGATTTGAGGCAAGGCAAGCTTAGCCCTTGAGTATTTTTGATTCAACATTTTTGCCATAGCAAAGTGTATGTTTAAAAATGTCTAATTTTTCATTTTAATTATCAAATCTCCAGTAGATTGAAAACTTTCTTTGCCATCAAGAGAGAGGACACTTCGTAACCGTGGAGATGGCTGTTGTTCGAAACCGGATACGACACAACCTCTTTCGATATCTGATGTAAGTAGGAACGGGGGTTACAATTGCATTTAGAAAAACACTTTTCTTCTTTCTTGAGCGTTTTAGACTTATAATAACTCTTTTATCTTGAAATCCATTTCCGGTTATGGTAAAGGGAGAGTTACGACTTAAACCGCATTTGCTCAGAATTCAGATTAGTTTTCCAACTGCAGATGGCTGTAAAAGGAGAGGGGAGGGTTGAATATTGTTCTTAATGTTGAAGGAGTGCATATGTCTTGTGTTTTCAATAGGTCAATCGCTAAAGTAGGTTAAAAGTTTCACTTTTAACTTTATGAGTTATATCTATTTAATTAGAGTAATGAAGATTTTGCTTTAAATTTTAGCTGAGAGTTTATGATATAATTATTTCGAGTTAGAGAGGTCGGTCGCCCTAGAAATTTTTTTTGCCAATTGGCAGTTTATCTATGAAGGAGTGTTACTGTTGAGGAAGACATAGTGAAGAGAAGCGACAAACTCATGCCTCACTCAGCGAACTTCTCATCTCTCACAGTAAGTTCTTTTCGCAGTATTCGGTCATCGAAGAGTTTGGAAAGGTAGCAAGTCTTACTTTATCCCTGGTATCAAGACGGTTTGCAGTAGAGGTTTTGCAGTTTGTTTTTGTAAGTACCGTGTTTGCTTTGTCGACGTTGCTGTTCAATTATTTGAGTCGTTGAACGATATGGAAAGACGTAGAGGAAGATTTAGTGTCTGCACGCAAGCTGCTATCACTTGCTGCCATTCGCTTCAATAGCCGCCCTGGCATACCACGTCACCATCCGACACGTCGTCCAGAAGAGCAAGGAGAAGCAGAGAACCGGCGTGCCGCATCAGATCAAGTGTCTGCTGTGCAACATCACTCTCAAGAGGTCCATAGTGATGAAAATGTTGTGGGTAATAGAAGAGAGAGGTTCGGGGGAAAAGGTTAGTACCCCTAATTATTCTGGCCCAGGGGAACCTTGGGGTAGAAAGGTGCTTCGAACGGGACTCTGTTTCACTATAAGAGGGAAATTTCAAAAAGGACTTTGCTTTGCTTCATTCATAAAGAACAAATTGTTCTTATCGTCACTAAGAGCGAAGGGGAAGAGAAAATGAGGATTGAAACAAATTGATTGATGACTTTCCTTCATTCTTTTGCGCATGGTTACGGTACAACAGACAATTGTCGCAGTATTAATTGGGTTTGCATTTAGTTGACATATTTCTTTACATCGTGATTCTAACTCTCCGAAAGACTTCAACTTCTGACTTTTTTGTTTCAGCCGTGATAACCTGCGCTTCCATATGATCAGCCGCCACGCGAAGGTGAAGAAAGAGCATCTGCGTAAGAGAGAAGAAGAGCGGAAGCGAGGAGGAGTCACGTCCTCAAAATCAGCGCTCAGGAGGGGCAAGAGGAACCAAGCAGTTAGTTATCGATCGAACAAGAGAATAGCAACAGCAATTCACATTGCGTTTAAAAAAGCGCCGGAAGCAGTTGAAACCTAAAACTCAAAAGAATCGTTCAGAAAACTTGAGATTTTTTTCTAAATTCAGCTCACAAGTTGTTCATTTAACCGAAGTTCAATCCGTGTGCAATGGACAATACAACGCCAAATGAAGCAGTCCAATACCTCCCTTTGCCCTCACCTCACCCCTGCCACGATAAAGAAATAAGTTCCTAAATCGCGGGCCTCACTATGCATTTTTTTCCGACGCTGACATATGTTGGTTGCAGGTACTTTTACCTAGAATTTTTCCTGTTATAATAACCATTACCCTCAAAGAACCTGAACCCTGAATGGAGTATCGTTTTATGTGCAGCGCCGCGTTCGAAGTCTCTCGCCTTCGTCGATTTCTTCGGGAGAGGAGGAAGAAGGAACCGAGAAAAAAACTCGCTCTAAAAAAACGGTTGAGCTTTGTTGATTAAATTATAGGCTTTCTGGGTAAGTGAAGTATGAAAGGGTTAAGAACAAACTGAATTATCAAAAGGAAGTAGGAAGCATCCGTGTCATGAAAATTTGGGATTTTTCGCATAAATTTGCCTAAATTTTATGCGCTGTTTGGGTTAGAAAAAAGGTCGTTTAACTTTAGCATGTCTATTATTTGTCTTAGATGTTTTAGAATATGAATAATAATGAAAAAGACTAAATGTTTCAGAACGCATTAAAAGGGACAGAAGAAGTTTCTCTGCTGGGAGAGAACCAGACAAGCTTTCAGGAGTCGGAGATTTACCATAAGCAGCTTCCAGTTCATCAAGTAGTTGATGAAGAATCTCACCAACAAGGTCAGCTAACGCCTTTCAGGAGTAGTTCATCAAGTAGTTGATGAAGAATCTCACCAACTAGGTCAGCTAAAGCCTTTCAGGAGTAGTTCATCAAGTAGTTGATGAAGAATCTCACCAACAAGGTCAGCTAACGCCTTTCGGGGGTAGTTTAGACTCGTACCGATAATTACAAAAGCCTTATTCCGTTTTCTGGCTTTACCAATGGTGTTTTTTGCCCGTCGCTTTACTTGACTTTAAGATTGACCCGATCCATGCTCTAATGTATATGAAGAAATTATTCACTGAGTTTTTGCATAATGTTTAATTTATTATTCTCGTTTTTGAACATTTATTTTTGGAGAAAAAAATTATGGCTCAGTATACTCGTTTAAAAAAAATTTAAATTTGGAAAAGTTTATTCTTGTAATAGGAAGTTTTTGAAAATTTGAGTTGTTGAAATGATGCACTACTCAGTATTCTCGTTTTGAAAATTTTAATTGAATAATTTTTTTGTTGATTTTAATACTTATATTTTTTTCATCTTCCGTAACCCTTATCACCACGTGAAAGTAATCCTTTGTATGTTTGTTGTTCTATAACATGTTCAAATGGAATAAAGAATTGAATCAAGTTATAGAATGTATCGGTATTCTCTTTTCCTACATTCATGCTTCTGTTGCAGTTCCGATCGCTGTGGGAATGGAAGACGAATGTTCGCCATCGAATAGCAGCGCATCTAATCAGTCCATTGTGAGTCACATCATAATCTTATTCATTTGTTCTAAAATAGACTTACAGTTATTTTTAGTGACTAGGACTAGGACTATATTATTTTTTTAAAGTTTGATCAACTTCTTTCAAGGACGGATCGATACGCTCGGATGATTGGGACACAGATGGAGACACCGTATCCTCCAAGATTATGGTGATTTCATGATATATGTATGTATGTCGAGAGATTCACCCAATCGTGAAAAAAGTATGAGATTTTTGTTGATAATCTGTAGTGAATAGATTTAATCAGACCTGTTTTCAAATGCCCTGAGTTCTTTGTGTCTCACTCTCTGATTCTGAAGAGAAATGCGAAATACAGCGTCAGTATTAATTATTTAATAGTTTGTTTTCGAAATTGTATTCTGAATTTGATCAGAATATTTGAAAAAAGTTTTTCTCAGATGGAAACAAATCAACCGTCACGAACGAAGGATACGGACACCGAAGTCAGTTTTCCTACATAATTGTTTTTTGCTACGCATTTGTGTTATCATCCTTTCATCATTTATTAGTTTGATCAGAAGAGTAGTGTTTAGAAAGCAGTTATGGATATCCTGAAGACCGTTTCGAACGTCATTTGTGTGGAGGAGAAGCTCTCAGTGGCACCTGAAAGCATCCTTATCTTCCACTTATCTTCCTTTCCCTCACAGTGAGTGGTGACTGGACAATTCGCTCTGATATTGATTTTCGTTAACTCAACACGAAAATGCCAAGAACCAAAAAGAATTCCTCCCCAAAATCTCCGAAGTCTTCTCCTTCGACCAAATCTCCCTCCGCCAGTGTCTCAATCTCCGAAACAGTTGCCGAAGCTGTCGCCTTCGCTACATTAGATGCTCCAGACGGAATCTCGATTCCACTTTGGAAATCCATTTCTCGGATCATAACCATGCTTTCGTCTACACTCGAAGCCATATCTTCCAAGACATGTCATTGCAATTCAACATCCCTTCCCCCTAGCGCGACACTGAAATCATCTGGGTCGCCTTCCGCCTTCTTGTCAACTACTTCTGATCAAGAGTCTCACAGAAGGGCACGTTCTCTGGTCATCGCGGGTCTTCCAGAAAGTCTCTCTCCAGCAGCAAGCGAGAGGGTCGTCCATGACGAGGCTATCGTCCAGTCTCTTCTGGATGATCTCAATATTCAAGTTAGACCAGAAGCCGTTTTCAGAATGGGTCAAGGTAATCGTAGGTTACTCAAAGTAATGCTTCCTGCTCGTTCTTTCATGTTGGCAGGACTTCGTTCAGCTTCTTCCATCCGTTCAAACCCCCGTTGGAAGGGGGTTTTCATCAGGAAGTCAATGACGCCTGATGAGTTGATGACCTGGAATGCAAAGCGAGCTCAACTGAAAGAACTCCGTCTGTCTAATCCATCGTCGACTTGGGTTCTCTACAAGGATGATCTGTGGCTGAAAGAAGAAATTGGAGGAGCACGAAGAACTCTACCGCCCCCCTTGCGGTTACCAACATCTTCTAATCAGGGAAACTGATCCAGAAAGGACTATGTTATAGATCTTTATTTTCAACTTCCAATAAATCTAGTTCAGTTTTCTCTGTTTCTTATTTCAATGCACGTTCCCTCAAAAACAAAATTGATCTACTTTACCATTATTTGTCATCAACACAACCAGATATTCTATTATGTAGTGAGACTTGGTTAAATAAAAACATAGTAGATGCCTCATTGACAGCTAATCTGCCTTATTGTGTGCTCCGCTGTGATAGAACTTCAAAAAGAGGTGGTGGTGTCTGTGCTTTTATCCGTAATCATTTAATATACTCTGTTGTAACTCTCAAGACTAAAATATCAGCTGATGTCTTAGCTTTCGATCTCTTATGCAACTTATCACTCTCCAGAACACGTTTCATTATATGCTATCGACCGCCAAACACTACTGTGCATCAGAATAATGCCTTTTTCGATGTTCTTACTCAACTGTTAGCGGTACCTCAACAATCTGTACTTTGTGGTGATTTCAACTTAGAAATTGTTGTTGACAAAAAATGTTCTTCAACTGAGCCTCTTATCGACTTGTGTACAGACTTTTCTCTTCATCAATTTGTAACTGAGCCTACACATGGTAAGAAAATAATAGATCATGTTCTTGCTAAAGCTGACTGTATCTCTAATTGTAAAGTTTGTCCTCCGTTCTCTAACTCTGATCACAATTCGATTACTTTTTCTGTATTTTTACTTTCGAACCCACAACCTGTTGTAGAAGTTTTTGATTTCAACCGGGCCAGTTATGCAGATATCAATAAGCTATTATCAAATATGGACTGGACACTTGTTTTCGATGATTTCATTTCTGTAGATGACCTAGTTGATCGACTGAATGTTATTGCGAAGTCTTTAATTGAGAAATTTATCCCTAGAAAACGTAGGAAAGCTGCTTTTGAAACTTATCCTGAGCACATCCGTAACCTCTTCGAGCATAAATTAGCCCTTTTCTCTAAAATTCATGTTCCCACTGTTCTAGAATTATTCAAACGCACTTCTCGAAAACTTGACAAGGAAATCAAGAAGTTTGAAATAAATCGACAGAAGGCTTTCTTCTCCGATCCTAGAAAGTTCTATCAATACGTAGGAAATCGTCTAAAATCCCATTCTTCGATTCCATCTTTCACAGATTTAGTTGGTTCTTTTGTTCACACGGATGAAGCTAAAGCTAGTGCTCTATCCGATTTTTTCTGTTCCGCTTTCTCAATCGATGATGGTTTGATTCCGAATGTTGATAGAGTTATTGATCATTCCCTAACTGATATGCTTATTCTTCCCGGAGACGTCAAGTACTATTTAAAAAAGCTGTCTCCTTCTCTTACGCAGACATCTGACTCTATTCCTCAGAAATTTTACAAAGAATGCGCTTCGTCGCTTGCAGAACCACTAAGCTATATTTTCAATTTCTCTCTTAAACTTGGCCATTTTCCTTCTCTTTGGAAAATATCTTACATCACTCCTATTCCAAAAAAATCTCCACCCTTGAATGTAGACAACTTTCGACCTATCGCAATCGCGCCCACACCTTCTAAAGTTTTCGAACGCATAGTTCGTGATAGGATAACAAAGTGGATGGACATGCATTCTATATTTTCTGAAGAGCAACATGGTTTCGTTCCTAGAAGATCAGTTCAATCTCAGCTTCTTTCGGTAACTAATAGTTGGACGAGAGCCCTCGACCAAAGTAAATCTGTCGATTGTCTCTATTATGACTTGACTAAGGCTTTTGATGTTGTCTCGCATTGTAAACTTCTCCACAAACTAGAAAGTTTAGGCATTCGAGGAAATCTTTTGAGATGGACTAGAAGTTTTCTAACAGGACGTTGTTTCAGTGTTAAGGTCAACCGAACATTTAGTGACACTAGAGAAATATCATCTGGAGTCCCACAGGGATCGGTTTTAGGGCCGCTATTCTTCTTGATTTATATCAACGATTTGCCTCGAATTTTTTCCAACTTACCCTCAGTTAGTATTCAGCTGTTCGCTGATGACATTAAGTTGTATATTTCTTATGATGAACTAGGTGCTCAAATTGCTAAATCCCAACTCTGTTTAGCAATAAATCAATTCGATAGGTATTGCGATACATGGCAGTTGGCAATAGCTGAAAAGAAATGCATTGTTCTATATTTAGGTAATAAAAACCCATGCTCAACCTATTATGTAAGTCCAAATACTCTTTTCACGAAATCAACCTCTGTTAGAGATTTAGGTATTTTAATAGATGATTCCCTGTCTTTCAAATCACAATATGAGCTTTTGTGTCGGAAGGCATTACAAACAGTTTATGCCTTATTCAGAATTATTTCATGTATCACACCAGATATATATGTAAGATGTTACAAATCATATGTTCTACCGATTTGTGAATTTTCTTCATCGGTTTGGTCTCCTCATTTAAAAAATGATATTAGGAAAATAGAGAAGGTCCAGCATATATTTACTAAACTTCTCTATTTTAGATGTAATTTAAACTGCTCTCCTAATATTAGTTATGAGAATCGTTTGAATACTTTAAATTTGACCTCTCTATATTGTAGGAGAATCATTAATGATCTCACTTACGCTTTCAAAATAATCCGAGGTGAAGTTGATCTTAAAGTTAGTACCTTTTATGTGTTCAAACCGTGTAATGGTAGAACATCCGCCTTTAATTTCCACATACCTTTCACAAATAAGAGGTTAACTTTCAATTGTTTTGGAGTAAGAACGTCTAGGTGGATGATTAATTTACCTGCTCAAGTTATGACTTCTCCTAACTCTAATGTGTTCAAAAAGAGGCTCAAGATGCTAAATGTTCTTGAAATTCTCGATCTGCACTTACCTAATCTCTGAGTTGTTCCCTTTTTTTGCTTTCTCTCTCCTTTCTTATTCTAGAAAATCATTGTTCAGATGTTATTGTCAAGAACAACGCTCACTATTGTATGAGTTATCTTATGTTTTGTCACATCAGTATTGATGTATGAATAAATAAATAAATAAATAAATCCTAAAAGAGGAAGAAGTGAGTATGGGTTAAGGGAACCGGACGCGGTGTGGAGAGGAGGTCCCATGACTTTTTTATCACGATATTTCGCACCGCGACAACTCGCACTCGGATTCCGCAAAAAAATTCCCAAAGTTATAATTATGGGGCTGGTCGTTGTAAACGGTCTTTTACTGAGCTTTACGGCCGTCTTCGTTAGCGTGATCTTTACGTGAGCCTTAGCACAAATTACAATGAAAAAATACATGGAAATATTACGATTTTGACATTTTCGCTGTGAGTTGTCATAGTGCGAAATGTCGTGATACCGGAGAGGTATTTGATTAATAACAATCCGAAGTTGTTCCAAAAAAAATTTGATACCAAGGAAAGGGGAGTAATGTCAGCAACGGATGAACAAAAAAAATTCTTGTATCTTTCAACCAGGGTTTTTTTAGTATGCAAGAAAAGGTACAGACGCGAACCGAAAGCGGAGAAAACCATTTTTTACATAAGGGTCCCCCGCAATCGCCAGATATCATTCATCGGGAGACAGTGTTCGCTAAAGTTGGTGATTAAACGATGTTTAGGACTTTACAAAAAAAATCCGTTTGTTTTTTTTGCTTCCCTATTGCGTCGTCTTGGTTTCTCTCTCGCATTCTCATTTCGTTACGAACTTACTTTCTAACTTATTATTTACTCGCTTATTTACACGAATATTACCTACTTACTTACTTACTTACTTACTTACTTACTTACTTACTTACTTACTTACTTACTTACTTACTTACTTACTTACTTACTTACTTACTTACTTAATTACTTAATTACTTACTTACTTACTTACTTACTTACTTACTTACTTACTTACTTACTTACTTACTTACTTACTTACTTACTTACTTACTTACTTACTTACTTACTTACTTACTTACTTAATCACTTATTCTCTGTTTTTTCTGAGTCTTTTGATAAAGGAAACTCATCTTATGAGTATTGATTTAAAGGTGGAGTTCCCGTCGAAACCACGATGTCTTTCTGAAAAGAACGAGCAAACCACAATATCCGCGCCAGCTGAAATGACCGAACAGGTACTTTAGAATTTGGTCTTATGCCCGTAATACCGAGATAAAAAACGATTAGGCTCATATAGTCAAAATGATTTCTCTTCACCGTTAAACTTACCGAACTTCACTATAAGCTTAAGTATATGATTTTACGCTCTTTCGAACAACTATCTTTATTTCAGAAGACTCTCCGCCCAAAGAGACAGCGAAAGCGGCCTAGTTGGTGGGGTGAGAGCTGGGGGAAGACGCAAAGGAAGAAGAGAATCAACTGCCCTCAGGAGAACGATGCAGAAGGCTTTGAAGAGACTCAGAGTAAAAAGACAAAGATGAGCTTCCCTCAGGAGAAAGATGCAGACAGCTTAGAGGAGGCTCAGAAGAAAAAGATGAAGATTAGCATCCCTGAGGAGAAGGAGGCAGAAGGCTTGGAGAAGACTCAGAGGAAGAGGACGAAGATGAGTTTGCCTCAGGAAAAATATGCAGATAAATTCAAGGACACTCCAGTAAAGAAAGCGAACATGAGCTGTTCTCAGGACGAGGCAGACAGCTTGGAGAAGACTCAGAGGAAAAGGAAAAAGATTCGTCCGTATACCCCTTTCGTATACCTTAGCACGCATTTTCCATTCGTAATAAACTCAAACTCAAAGATGAGCTGCTCTCAGGAGAAGAACGCAGACAGCTTGGAGAAAACTCAGAGAAAGAGGAAGAAGATGAACTTCGTTCGAGAGAAAGATGCAGACAGCTTAAATAAAACTCAAAAGAAGAAAAAGAAGAGGAGCTGCCTTCAGGAGAAAGAGGCAGACAACTGGAAGGAAACTAAAAGTAAGAAGACGAAGACGAGCTGCCCTCAGGAGAAAAAGGCACACAGCGTGAAGGAGACTCAAAGGAAGAAGACGAAGACGAGCTTCCCTCAGGAGAAAGAGGTTGACAGTTGTGAGGAGACTCAGAGACAGCAGACAAAGATGATCTGCTCTCAGGAGAACGAAGTAGGCCGTTGGGAGGAGACTCATATGACGCAGACGAAAATGAGCTGCCTTCAAAAGAAAGAAGCAGTTAGCTCGAAAGAGTATCTGAGAAAGAAGACGAAGACGAGCTCCCTTCAGAAGAAAGACGCAGACAGCTTGAAAGAGACGCATAGGAAAAATTCTAAGATGAGCAGCCCTCGTGAGGTGAAGGGAGACAGCTGGGAGGAGAAGCAAAATAACAATACAGAGGTGACCTGCTTCCAAAAGCAGGACGCAGACAGCTGGGAGGAGACTCAGAAGAACTGCCCCGAGGAAAACGAGGCGCAGATTAAGAACAAAACGGTAAGCTGCTTTGAAATGATGGGAAGAATGGTTAGCGGGTATATTCAGTACAGAGCATAGCTCACCAGGATGTGCTGGAAAAAATGTTTTCGGGCGGGCGACCGTCAACCCAACAAGAAATTTTTTTCAATTTCACTCAATTTTATCCGGCCATTGATAAAATTTAGTGAACATGTCAAAAAAAAACTGCGGTAATTATGCACGCACAGTTCAAAACTAGTCTTTATAGAGCATTTTGTAAGCAACAAACAGACGCGAAGAGAATTAACCGGTTTTTAGTGACTAGAGTGAGCTAAATTTCATTTTTGGAGATAAGGCGGGCGACTGGGAAAAATTTCGCAGGTTTGGTGAGCAATGGTACAGAGGAGACGAGGGAAAATCAGTTTGAATTATTCCTTCTTATTGAGTCTTAATCAGTAATTATGGTGCAAGTTCACGAATAATTATCGAAACACTTTTTATCGAGTAGAAACGGGTTTTGAAGGCTTTCAAGTTTATCAACGAACTTCTTTGATCAGAAATACTTAATAAGTATTCTAAAAATAACACAACACAAGCAATCAATATCTGAACTGTCGAGGATTTGAAGAAAGTCAAACAAACACAAACAAACAATGCGAGAACTTTCAAGATTAAACTAAATTAAAACAAACGAGAACAAAAAACCAATACTAGAAATCTTAAAGGTTAAACGTAAATTCTAACAATAGCAAACACAAGCAACCAACAACAAAAATCTCACGAACTGTAGGAAAAAAAATTCTGACATGAATATTCAATGTCGTTCTATCGCATACACAGCGGATACACTTCATCTCAAACTTGATTGTTGAACCTTTCTTATATTAATATATCAAAAGCAACTTCAAAAGTGCTAACATGGCATTTCCCAAAAAAATTGCACCCGAAATCACGCAACCGATGTATTGCCATGTGTTTTATTTTCTCATTTAGATCTATACTTATGCTTGATTAAGTTAACGCCAATAAGGTCGTACGGTTTGGTATGAGGCCGCATGAAACAACCAGTCACATAATTACTGATTTGGAGAAAAGTTATACGGTATTTTGGGTGCGAATTGTCGTGTTGGAAAATGTGATAGACCCCCACCCCAAAAAAGAATCAATATGAAGCAGGAAAATATGAACTATAAATAATTACTGAAAATTAGATTGACTAGTACAAAAATATAAGTACAGAGCGAAATTCACCGGAAAGTTCTAATGACACTAAATACGGCCTCAAGAAACAGCTTAAAGCGAAATCATTAACAAATTAGCAAACTGCAGTTTATCATGATGGTCACAGAAATTGTTTAAGGTGACCTTTTTGCAGAGGGAAGTCGAGAATGAGAAAGAAAAGCCGAATACAACAGAAGACTCCCTCATGCCGCCGAACGAACCGGAGAACTCCCAAGAAAAGTTGGGAAACTTGAACATACGGTATAATTGCTAGGTTGTTGCTAAAGAGAAGAATGGTTATGTTCGCATTGGTAGGCTCAGTTGGCTATTATGCGATGAGTAACTGAATAAATACTCCGCTCCCCCTTCTCCTCCCTCACGTAAAAAAAACCAGCGCGAGACATTCCAGCAAGAAATAGAAAATAAAAGGATACAGTCAACTTTTCTTCTGGGCATTTTTAGTGGGCAAGCGTAACTTAATTCGCTAAATAATAGTTTGTGACTTTTTTGAACATTAAGGAAACGATTAAGGTATGAAAAACATTAGCGGAATCTTCGTTTGTGACTACTTTAAGCATTGAGGAAGCGAGTAAGGTAAGAGAAATTGAACAGTTTTAAAGATTTATTTTTGCCTTCAAACGTTTTTTGCATTTTCTTTTTTTTTTCTCTAAAGTTGCGAACATAGTTTGAATTAGTTTCTTTTAGTCGTCTTGAAACAAGCGAAAAACTGGTTTCATCCTCAACAAGAATTGTCTTTCTCGTAACAGTCACGTGAATAAACATGGGAAAGATCCTTTTCCAAGGCCGCACTTTTCATTAGCTGAGAATTCAGTGAATTTATATGTAGCTTATTTCAAAAAAAAATCATCGCAAAATGTTAATACACGTGATAAATTCTGAAATCGGGTGAAAATTCATGTAAATGAGAGAAAATTTTATCGACTGTTCATTAAATCAAAGAGAATAATTCTTATCAATCTGTTTCTTTAAAAAAAATTTTTGGTTTTTTTTATATGTTGTGTGTTTTGAAAGTTGAATGACAACTTAGGGTTGTTCTATCGTAAAATTTTTGAGTGTTTAATTTGAAAAAATTGTTTATGTTCAGTTGAAGCTAAGCTTCTTTAAAAAAAAACTATTCCAATTTTTTTTCTTCTCGCTTTCTGTTATAGGTTACCAAAAGCACGGTAGATTTTTTTAAAAGAGAGTTATGCACTTGAACTGCAGAATAACCAGGAATTGTCCCGGCATCGAACTAGATGACATCATTTAATCCCCAGAATGACAGTGAGTTGACAGTGAACTTTAGTAAGACAAAGTTGTTATGACAGTGGATCAATTTTCTGTTCATTTGTCACTGCAATGTTTATTTGAGCAAAGAACCATTTCTTCAGACGTGGAGAAAGAAAGCGGCCCTCCAGGATACCAATGCAGAAGGATTGTAGCTTCAGCACTCCTCCCATGTCACCAAAGAACAAGTCAGTCTCTAGATTTTCATGCTGTCCATTCTCATCAAACCAAGCAGCAAACTCTTCTTTGCAGACAACAATCTCCCGATTCGAGTCGATTGAAAGACCCAAACAAGTTCCTCTACACACCTCGCTCAGGGAAGCTCATCTTACACCAACTGCGTGGGGCAGCGGAAGGTCACTTTTTGGTTTCTGGCTTGCGAAATTCGCTAGCCGGGAATAAAGGGATCCTAGCAACTTTGCGTCACGATTACCTTTTTAGTTTGAGGCTCATGAAGTGAATGAGTATTGGCGTAGGAAAATGACGCTTCATGTTCCGTGATTCTGAAGCGATCACCTTAATTACATTCTTCTATCTCTTCTGAGTAGAAGCAATGTTTTTCTTCAGAATCCAAAAAGGAAGTGGAAGATTGCCAGTTCGTAGAAAGGCGTAGAAAGCAGAACTTTGAAAACGCCGAGGAAGAAGATGCCATCGAGGTACGGAATCGTTTCAGTATCAGTGGACGCATGAGTATTGGTTGATGTTGTGAATTTAAGATGTCATCGAGTCCGGAGACATTTTGGTAGAATAACGTTTGAATGTGACCATTCAATGGGATTTTTTTCATGCGCCGTGTGACTTGGAGAAGGGATAAGGAAATCTTTAGACTGGAAGGGGAAGCGAAGGAGAAATGACAGAAAACGAAAAGAGAACAGAAAGTAGATCATTCTCGGGGCGGACATGTGTGTTTCAACATGACTGGTCCACTGACCGCTGGTGATGAACCAATGCTGGTTCTTTCCAGATCGTTCAGTTAGTCGAAGGTCAAGTGCAGCGCCGTTCGGACTTGGCATCCGTGCCAGTCTTCCTATCTGAGCAGCAGCAGAATATATTCTTCGCTGGGCTCGAGGTCCGTTCCTTTTCTTACCGAACAAGTGTTCCTCGATGATTTTAGGGGCTGGTTTATGTCAATAAGAGTATACTTCACTCCTCGCTCTTTATAAGCAATGGCTCATTATGTCGAACAGAGAAGCGGATTCTTCGCAGAATAATGTGCAAGAATTTTGTGGTGTGACGGGAACCGAACCCGCGACCTTCGCTTTCCGGGCGATGCTCTTACCAACTGAGCTACACATGGACACAAAATAATGCACATTTTTAGGGCCCAGGCAACATTTATACCTGAACGGTGAGCCTTATGTTGAAATGAGTTCCGTATTGGGCTGTTCATAACGGACTATCTTTGAGCCGCTGTTTAAATGTACTTTTTCTACTATTATATTTTATTCATATCGTTCAGTAACTGAATTTTCCTGCTGTTTCAATGAGTCTTTCTCAGAAACGAATCATACTGGAGAATCGGGTTATATTTACTAAATAATCCCCTTTCATGAAAATTAAGGGATATGCACATGGGTTTTTAGCGTGCAATAAAAGGTACAAACGCCCGCGAAAAGCGGAAAAAAATTTCACATAAGGTTCCCCCCTACGATTTTTCAAACAGAGGCCCGCGAATTTTTTTCTTTTTCTAAAAGGGTTCAACCGTATGATTTGGAAAACAGAGGCCCGCCGACAGAAGGTCCGACATGACTATTTAACCCCTGGATATATAGCAGAGTCAACTTCTAAAAAGATTGTCATTGCAGCGCATATCATGTGAAGGAGAGAGGGAATGCTACGAGTGCAAGTACTGCAAGAGAAGAATGCCTAACATTCGAGTGAGTTATTGCTCTCAATTCCGAGGCTCTTGAAACTGAGTCAGCTTTTAGCGGCGAAATTAAAACTAATTTAATCGGAGTTATCTTAATACTCGACCAGGGGTTTTTTAGTGTGAAAGAAAAAGGGACAGACGCCCGCCGAAGGCGGGAAATTTTTTTCACATAAGGGTCCCCCTTATGATTTTTCAAAAAGAAACCCGCCGGAAAAAAATTCACATAAGGGTCCCCCCTTACGATTTGGAAAAACAGAGGCCCGCCAAAAGTGGAAAAAAAATTTTTCACATAAGGGTCCCCCTTAAGGGTGAAAATTTTTTTTCTTTTTTTCTCACATAAGGGTCCCCTCACCTTTTTTTTCACATAAGGTTCCCCCCCTAAAGATTTGGAACACAGAGGCCCGCGAACAGAAGATCTGTCATGACTAAATAACCCCTGTACTCGACCTTCTCTAGGATGGCCGCCGGCATATGGTCGCGCATTTACGAGTTATGCGTCTGAGGTGTGCGCTGTGTTACGCGGGCGCTTTCTTCTGCATCGACATGCGTAATCATCTGCAGATGAGAGGTACGGTAGTTTGCGCACTATAGATTAAATTGAAGTTGATTTGAATGAAACGCAAATGCACGAATTAGCAATCTCCTACGTAGTGCTGTGGTAAGTTGTTCGATCCAGCTCCCCGTTGAATAACGTCTGTGCGATACCATAATAAAGAGAGAAAAAACAGTCATACAGAACAGTCGTTCCAGAGCAATCAGAAGTCGAAAGAGAGAGAGAGAGAGAGAGAGAGAGAGAGAGAGAGAGAGAGAGAGAGAGAGAGAGAGAGAAATAAATAGATAGATAGATAGATAGATAGATAGATAGATAGATAGATAGATAGATAGATAGATAGATAGATAGATAGATAGATAGATAGATAGATAGATAGATAGATAGATAGATAGATAGATAGATAGATAGATAGATAGATAGATAGATAGATAGATAGATAGATAGATAGATAGATAGATAGATAGATAGATAGATAGATAGATAGATAGATAGATAGATAGATAGATAGATAGATAGATAGATAGATAGATAGATAGATAGATAGATAGATAGATAGATAGATAGATAGATAGATAGATAGATAGATAGATAGATAGATAGATAGATAGATAGATAGATAGATAGATAGATAGATAGATAGATAGATAGATAGATAGATAGATAGATAGATAGATAGATAGATAGCTAGATAGCTAGATAGATCGAGAGGCGAGGAGAGTGTAAAGGAGTTTCGAAGGGAAGAAAATGATTAATGCTGCAGGTTGTCCCAAGCTCCACAACGCTCCGAACGGCATTGTTCTTCGAGGCAACACGACACCTTGTATGACGAAAGCCCAGGTATTTGCACTTGGAGCAAAGATTCGATAAGTATATAGAAAAGGGTTCAAAATGTTCTGGTAAACCA
This sequence comes from Allodiplogaster pararmata, assembly GCA_964056735.1. NCBI lineage: Eukaryota > Metazoa > Nematoda > Chromadorea > Rhabditida > Diplogasteridae > Allodiplogaster > Allodiplogaster pararmata. Next base: position 1,987,918 of record OZ057408.1, on the reverse strand, counting down.
AAGAACTCATGCTGCAGGCAGATTCGCTGTCGTTCTTCGCGCATCCAACTTCACCCGGTCGCACACTCTTCACATCTGGAAAGGTAGCGATAATTTAAGGTTAACTAAGTTGTATATTCGAATAATATACAGAGTTTTGATAATGAGAAAAATCGCAGAGTACTTGACTGGATGTCGTGAGTATTGAACTATAAAAAGATTAGGAATGTTGGAGATAATGAAACTGTTTCTCATTGGAAGAGCAAACCTTGATGGCTCAAAAATGTTTAGAATTGAGATTTAGATTTAGTTCAGTTTTTTTGGATTGTTTTTTTTGGTTTTTTAAATGTGATTTCTTCACTTTTATTTTCCGCAGATCGTCTCCATTATCTCGAGCCATCCTTATCTACCAGACCCCGCCATTGAAGAATCCATACTTGGACCTTCCAGGTTCTTTTTGTTCGACTTTTGTTCAGTTGCTAAAGCGCTAGCTCGGAGAATAATTTTTTTGTAGAAGTTTGAAACTTTCTATGATTATTGTCCTTTTTTCTGTATAGATAGTAGACCCCGGAAGATTCAGACCTGGTATTAAAAAGGGATTTAGTGTACCAATCCTTCCTTATTATACTAATTGTAAAGCATTCGATCTGAATCCTTATAAGCATTTTTCAAGGGATACCTTGAAAAAACGATAAAGAATATTCTAAATTTTGATGCGAGAATCAAGCCTTTCTTATGAGTAGTGTTGGATTTTGGTACTAAATGTTTTTCCTTAGGTGAGTAGGCTGCGAAAAAACTTCTTCTTCTTCCTCGCGCTTGTTCCCGCCTCGCGGCAGGGTACGCGCTCCCCTGAGATGCAGGACAGACCTATCCTGGTAGAACCAGTGGCTGCCTGCTAGATCACTGCTGATGATGATTGTTGCCCGTGCGGTTCCTTTGACGTTGAAAGGGGGGTCCACGAGCTCTCGGTAAAAGCTCAAGCACACAGTCACACTCACTCACTTCTCTCTTTCTCTCTCTCATTCTCTTTTTTTTGCCTCTTTTCTTTTCGCCTTTTTTTTGTTTCGGGCTCTGGCTTTTTTTTAATCAACTGATTCCATCCTTCCATCCATATTATTCAACAATCCAACCTACACAGACAACAGCAAGAACAGCAAATAACTATTCAGACTGGCAATGAAAACAACATTCATTGGGCTAAGAAATCTGCCTCATCGACAGGTCTATACCATAGGTCTAGCGGTTTAAGTCTAGTGGGGTTACAACGGCAGTTAAACAAGTGTACACTAGTATGATCTACCTCTCTACATGAAGGACAGAGAGGAGAATCAGTGGCACCAATCCTATGAAGGTAACTATTTAACGTGCTCGAGTAACCACTTCTAAGTTGCGATAGGGGAACCTGTTGTTCCCTGTCAAGTAACCTAGTAGACTTATGGACCATGGGTGGTTTGAATCCTAGGACTGTGTTTGGTTCACAGTTTCTAAGAAATTTCCTAACGGCTTCTGTGTGCAGATTTCTAAGAGTTGTTTTACAGTCACTATCCCCCAGACTGAGGTCCATGTTCATCACGTGTCTGCGGATGGCTCTTGGTGGTCGTTGTCTGAGGGTGAGGTTATGGGATGGGTGATCCTCTTGCTTTCTGGCCTTGGCTAGGTATTGGCTGGTCAGCAGCTCATTGTGCTCCTTTACTGGTAGGAGTTTGGATTCGAGAGCGAGGTGCTGTGTTCCGGCCATTTGAAGGTTACCCGTGGCTGCCCTGATTGCTTTGTTTTGGCAGGCCTGTAGTCGTGTCCAGTGGGTGTTTGCGAGTGGTGGAGTGTATACGGGTGCTGCGTAGTTAATGATCGATCTCATCGTTGCTTTATATGTCGCGATGAGTGTTGTGGGACTCTGACCCCATCTTCTGCCTGCTAATGCTCTGATGATGTTGAGGCGTTTGGAAGCCTTCGTTCTGATGGCCTCTGCGTGGTGTCGGAAGGTTCCTAATTGGTCCAAAACCACACCCAAGATCTTTGGTGTTTTGGTGATTGGGAGAAAATCGCCACTGAGTTTGATTTCAGGTTTTTTGTTGCATTCCGCAGTGCATGTTGTGAAGAGGGTCACCGAAGATTTTTCTTTGGAGATCTGCATCTTTAGGTTGTCCAGTTCATTAACTAATCTGGGGAGGTACTCATTCATTTTGTCCTCGCATTCGTTGATCTTTGCACTCGATGACATTATTGAGATGTCCGCATATGCAACAATGTTGGTGCTTCCCGTGGGTACTGGGAGCTTGTTTAGGTAGACATTGAAGAGAATGGGGCTTAGCACACCGCCCTGTGGAACGCCAGCCCGACTGGTGAAATAGCTGCTAGTCGTGTTTTGGAAGGTCACACTCACGGATCTTCCCCGAAGATAGTTAGACAACCATCTCACGACGCCTCTGGGAATATTGGTCTCTGCCAATTTTCTGCAAAGTGTAGGGATGTGGACTAGATCGTACGCCGAGGTCATGTCCAAAGCAACCATTATCGTTCTCTTAGGGGGAGCTTTTTGGTTGAAACCTTCAGTGATCTGGCCAGTTATTTCCAGGAGAGCTGATGTTGTGGACTTGCCTTTTGTAAATCCGTGTTGCCATTTGGCCAATTCGATCCCATCTGCGATGAGAGGGAGTAGGCTTCTTTCGAAAAGTTTGGCAATGGGAGATAGGATTGAGATTGGGCGATATCCTTTAATCGTCGACGGGTCCTTTCCTATCTTTGGCAGCATAATAACTCTGGCTGTTTTCCAAGCATGTGGTATGATACCGGATTGGAGAGTACTGTTGTAGAAAAAGGCCAAGCATCTTTTGAATGAGCTTCCTGCGTTTTTGATCATGAGAGGGCAGATACCTTCGCTGTCGATTGCCTTCGAGCCTCTGGTTGCTTTGCAAGCTTTTTCAACGTCATCAAAAGAAAAAACGGGAATGTCTTCTCTGGAAAACCCTTTTATCCATCGGGTTGTCTGTCGATTTGTTTTGTCCGGTGTTTTAGGGGCTTGTTTGGCCAGATTTTTGGCAAAGGCGTTTGCAGCTTCCAGGGAGGATAGTTGTTTTCCGTTTTGGATGATGACATTGTGAGATCGGTTGTGTCCTCTACCATCAATTGCTTTGATAGTTTTCCATAGCCGATTGGTTGGTTCATTGTGTCGAAGTCCATTTACGTATTCCTCCCAGGCTTTTTGCTTATCCTTGCGAGTTTGAGTTGTGATTTCGGCCATGATTGTAGGGAGATCAGGATTCAGAGGATCATTGGTCCTCATGTAGTCTCTTTGTTTAATCAGGGCTTTCGCTTTTTCGCTTAGGTTGGGACTGTAGTTGAGCTTTCTGCCTTTAGGGATGTTGTTCTTCGACGCTGCAAGAATGATTCGTACCAGGAAATCGTGCATTTCATTGGTTTTTCCTGTGAAAGGAAAATCACCAATTCTTTTGTTTATCTCCTCCTCGAAACCGCTCCAATTTGCTTTGTTGTAGTTCATGAAGCACTTCTCATTCGATATGTTAGACGGTTGAAGATCTACTTCGATGATGATGGGGAGGTGGTCGGAGTTGAGTCTGTTGATCGGTGTCCATCTGCATTCTGTTGACACGTCGGAGGAGATGAGTGTTGTGTCAGGCGAGGCGTCCTTTCTTGTGTGTTGGCGGGCGTTGTTAAGGCAGACCAGGTTTCTTTCTTCTATGGCTTCGCAAAGATCGTCTCCTCTTTTGTCTTCGACTCCATCACTCCAGAGCGCGTTGTGTGCGTTGAAATCTCCCGCAATGATACATGGGCCCTGTCTGTCTAACATTCTTTCAAAGTTAGTACTATAACCGAGTGAGCATGAGGACCGGGGAGGTATGTATACATTGGAGATGGAGAAGTTGCCTCGTTTGGTGGGGACATTTATGCACATAGTTTCCGCGACCTTATCCGTTGAGGGAAGGGTTATATTAGTGAACTGAGTGTCTTTCCTTATTAGTATGGCCACACCACCGCCAGAGTTGTTACGATCTTTTCTGAGCATGGTGTAGCCGGGGATAGTAACTCTAGCGTCTCCTTCCATCTTGGTCTCTTGAATGAGAGCTATGTGAATGTTCAGTTCGTGTAGGAGGCCCTCTAGTTCTGACGCTCTAGCCCTTAAACCATTCGCGTTCCATTGAAGGATTTTTAGGTTCTCTGAGGGCTTAGTGGGCTTAGTTCTCGTGACAGGTGGTCTACTACAATCGAGACATCTCCAATTCGGGGACCATTCATTGAACGATGACAAATTCGAGCACTTGAGGTGTACCCATGAGGAGCATCTACCACATCTTATACTGTTTGATGCAGCACTTTTAGAGCAAACGGGACACGGCCATCTTGGCGGACCGGGGTTGGATTCAATACCAGCTCTAAGTAAGAGAGTTCGGACCAGGGAGGCTGGTAACGCCTGGTCCTCTAATGAAAAAACAAAGAGAGTGGGTTGTGACTGCGTACGAGCAATGCTCGTGTAGGCCCTTTGAAGGGTTTCTTTCCTTTGGGATAGTATGTTTGGAGGTCCATTGGGGCCGATGCTGGAAGGCAGCATCGTCCACAGTCGCACCGCGTGTAGGTGACCTCCTTCGCGACCCTAGATCACTGCTAGTGTGATTAGCAGCAGTGGGGAGAGTCAGATTCGTGCATGAGCACTACCAACATTTCTTAACCCCCTTGGTTTGGGTGGATCTGTCCGGGGTGGGAGTCGAACTCGGGACTCTTCGCACAATGGTCTATCACAATACCACTATGCCACGCCCGGACTGCGAAAAAACATGTTCATCTATTTTGAACACTATTTTTTCTTTTATTTGTTCAGAGTGGTGCCTGATCTTCATGCAAGGAAGAAAGTTCCTCTCAAAATCATCAAATCCACCATGTCCTGGAGCGAAAATGTTAGTGAATTTTGCGAATTCATCCGCAGACGAATAAATTCGCAAATGATTTTGTTCAAAACTCGCGAATATCGGATCAGTTTCGTAGAAACGAATGAGACTCTTTTGCTCTTAAGACCCGAAACATCTTAAAGTCTGATTTCGATCGTAAAAGATGTTCAATCATATGTCGTCGATGTAAGCAAGAAAGAATACAGGTGTTATTATTCCCCTCCAGATCATCTTTTCATTCTTCTCAGATCAAAATAAAAGAGATGATGGCATCGGAGCAAACAGCTTCTACTCCGGTGAGTTTCTCTTCAAGTTCTGCTCTGGTAGATTAATTGAATTTTTTTTTGAAATCTCTTAGTCTTGAGTGAACGTAGAGTTTTTTTCTTATAATGTCAAAGAAAACTGAGAACACCCAAAACCAAGCCGTTGAAGTACTCCTTCTGGTTTGAAAGATCGGCGTCAGTGCGCGGTTGAGAACAGGAAACTTCTTCGACTGAGCTTGTGCGCTGCGATTTGACCCCCCCCCCTCAAAAAGTAGCGCTGAAAATTGAATCACCTGTTTACTGATATTGGACGAAAAATTCATGGGAAATATGATCAACTTAGGATAACAAAAATTTGGTTTTGAAGGGAAACACTTGTGGAGAGGCCGAGAGGACTAATGGAGAAGAGCGGCCGCAGTACCATGAGGACCTATTCAAAAAAGTCGAGAGCAAGGGTGAGAAGAAAGTTTATCGATTTGGAAGGTTCGAGCGAAAATATCTTTAAAGTGGACACTAATTGAATGTTGTGAGATGAAATGAGCGATTCTCATTCACTCGAAAGCATCAAAATAAAATCACTATGATGCATCCATCCTGTGTTTTAGTTTTACACAGACCTAAAAGTTCGAATAACTTGAAGACTGGAGAAAGTTAGGACATTGAAACGAGTTTTTTAGGGAGTTATGCGAGAATCATAAGAGCTTGGTTTTGTTATGCGAGTTATGCGAGCATAAGAGTTATGCGAGAATCATAAGAGCATAAGATGCGAGAATCATAAGAGTTACAGCCAGGTTTTCCAAAAGGATCCTCAAAAAACTATGTTGTTGTTGTTCGATGGTGCTACAGCCAACAAGTTCACACCATCGCAAGAGACCGGTTCATCCTCACCTGTAGCGAGCGCGTCCTAAGGTGGATGATAGAGCGATGTCTCTCTGCACAAGTGCATTGGAGGTAGCGCGCTTGCCCGTCGTGGACCAAAGTTGGATAGTATAGTTCGTCAAAAGAGGGCAATGCCGGACTAGCCTGAGCATGCCACCAAATAAAACACCAACCGATACTACCCTATACTTTGTAATGGCGAGTCGAGGCGCCAGTAAAATAGCCTCTTGCCCTTCTCCGGTTAACGAATGGGTCTCGCGAAGAGGATCGCCGACGGCGGTGCGAGTGTGGACGGAGAGAATTTCTCCGGACTTGAAGGGATCTTGTTGTTGTTGTGGTTTGCCCGTTGAAGGTCTCCGGTTGGGTAGACGAGGTTTTCCAAAAGGATCCTCAAAAAACTATGTTGTTGTTGTTGTTGTTGCCGGCAAGCAGCCCGCATCGAAGACTTTTGGTTATGAACACTCTCTTCAATGAGAGAGGTTCTCGTGTTCTTCGGACGAGATGCGTCCGGAGAAGGGTTTTGATGTCCTTTACAGTCCTGAGACTGTCATGCTGCACCTTGTGAAGGCGGACATCGTTGTAGCAAACTGTTCATGCTATAGGTCTTGTGAGTGGGTGTTCAACACGGCCTAGCATCGTTTTGAGTGGGAGTAGAGACGTCTCGCCTGTCGTTGACCGGAGATAGGCAAGAGGCTATTTGACTGGCGCCTCGACTCGCCATTGATAAGTATAGCGGAGTATCGGCTGATGTTTTGTCCGGTGGCTTGCCCAGGCCGGTCCGGCAACGCCCTCCTTTGAAGAGCTATACTACCCAGTTTTGGTCCGTGGCGGGATTTCTCCCGCTACCTCCCAGCACGAATTCTTCGTAGGGAGGCGTCCCTCTATCCGCCACCTGAGGTCGCGCTCGATTCTGGACTGGATGATCCGGCTCCATCCGTGACAGGCTCTTAAGGCTGTAGAGTCACGAATGGACACTGTTGCCAGTGTGTTTCGAGTGTTGCTGATGATGATTGTTGCCCGTGCGGTTCCTTTGACGTTGAAAGGGGGTACACGAGTTCACGGTAAAAACTCCAGCACACAGTCACACTCACTCACTTCTCTCTTTGTTGTTGTTGTTTGCCCATAGGTCCTGTCGAGGGGAGTCCTTTGGGATAGGTTGGTGAGGATCCTTTTGAGTCCGGAGAAATTTTTTTTATCTACACTCGCACCGCAGTCGGCGATCCTCTTCGCGAGACTCATTTGTTAACCGGAGAAGAACAATAGGCCATTTTACTGGTGCCTCGACTCGCCATTACAAAGTATAGGGGAGTATCGGCTGATGTTTTATCCGGTGGTATGCCCAGGCCAGTCCGGCATCGCCCTCCTTTGACGAACTATACTATCCAATTTTGTTTTTTAAAAAAAAGTGAATGAGAGAGAGAAAGAGAGAAGTGAGTGAGTGTGACTGTGTGCTTGAGCTTTTACCGAGAGCTCGTAGACCCCCTTTCAACGTCAAAGGAACCGCACGGGCAACAATCATCATCATCATCCAATTTTGGTCCGCGACGGGCAAGCCCGCTATCTCCAATGCACTTTTGCAAAGAGACATCCCTCTATCCGCCACCTGAGGACGCGCTCAATACCGGTGAGGATGAACCGGTTCCTTGCGATTGTGTGAACTTGTTGGCTGTGGTACCATCGAAGGCGAGCTGAAAAAACTATCCCAAAGGACTCCCCTCGACAGGATCTATGGGCAAACAACAACAACATAATTATTAGGGATTCATGCGTAAGTCGGGAAACCTTTATAACCAGAATGCATCACTATAGCAAGACAATAAAAACGAAGCTTCTCAGATATGATCATAAAATGCGTGAGGAGGGAGGACGTGGAAAGCGAGGCTGACATCAAGGAAGCGGACTCTTCCTCCTCTGACGCTCGCAGTTTATCTGCTGGTAGCAGTGCTTCAGCGGGCGGCCCAAGCGCCATGGGGCCGCCTCCCAGCGGATCGATGTCTGGGCGGCCGAATCTATTCAAGGTTCTGATGATTTTTTTTTTAAAAAGCTTCTAATAGAACAAGGAGATAAAAAAAATAGACTGAATATATAATAAATACCGAACTGAAAATTCCTCTCTCAACTTGCTCATACTATCCATCAAGTATGAGAGAATAGAGGAAGAGTTCGAAGTTCGAGGGAAGAAGAAATTTGAATAAATTTTGGTACGGCTGGCAATAACTTGGATTTCGCCCATTTTTGCGATACACAATAGCGGTGAACCAGGGATCAACTAATGTTTCTACTTAAATAGGTATGTATCTGTTCTCAAAAAAAGATTACTCTGTCGTAGAATGGGGAGAAGGGCTAGAAAGATTATAGTTACTGAGATAGATTCTTTACGGTAATTAATTCGTCAGTTTTTATAAAAGTTTATCGCATTCAGAATTTTTAATGACGAAAAAAACAAATATATACCACAATTGCAGCTACACTGAAAGCATGAAACTTTTTTCTAAAGTGAGAAAAGTTGAAATAATCAATGAATTCAATAGTTTATGAACAACAAAAAGGCTGAATTTTATATCTAAAGGCTTTCACACTGTTCGACGAGAACACAGTTTCTGGTAAATTGTACCATCTCTCTGTTACTCGAACCGGTAATATGTTCGAAAACATAACAGACTTGAACTTTGCCTTCTTTATGGAGTGTTTGTGAGATCTAGTATGGTAATTATGCCTGCTTAAGCAGAAGATACTCGAGGGCGAAATCGGTGTTTTCTCAGTCAATATTTTGAATTTCATGGTGAGATCTGCACCGATTCTTCGCTCCTCGAGATTCTGCAATTGTAGATACTGTAATCTCTCTTCATAGCTCAACTCAGGCAGTCTTGATCTTTGGCAAACTTGTTTAGTGAAGCTACGTTGAACTTTCTCTAAAAGTTCTCTAGAACATTTTTGATAAGGTGACCATATTGTAGAACAGTATTCTAGTTGAGGACGCGCGTATGTAACGAAAAGCTTTTTTATATATAGAAAATGATTCTTGGACTTGGAAGTTCTGAGTATGAACGCACATCTAGAATTTCCTCTGTTATATATATGTTCTCTAAATGTGGTGAAAAGCTTAGAGAATTATCATAATAAACCCAAAGGTCTCGAACAACTTTGCTTTCTTCGAGATAGAAGTCCGTTCCAGGATTTGATTTTCCGATAAGAACTACTACTGTTTTGTCTTTAGAACTAGTTAATCCCCAAGACGTGGCCCAGTTTGAAATTGAGTTGATAGTGTCTTGTTAGAGAACAGAATTGTTCATAGTACTAACTTTAACGTCATCTGTGAACAAAGTTATTATACAATCTACAGGCAAGCATAACGGTAGGTCATTTACATATAAGAGAAATAGAAGCGGCCCCAAACAGCTATCTTGAGGAACCCCAGTTGGGGTTTGGTAGGGTAAAAAGTCACTTTTATTCACTCCTACTATTTGTTACCGGTTAAAAAGAAATTCAGTAATTAGCCTATGGGAGGCATCCTGCGATACCATAGGAACTGAGCTTCTTCATAAGAAATTTTATTGGAACACTATCAAATGCCCGAGTGAATTCAATCAATACACAGCTAATGCACTCATTTCTATGAAGCCTGTGATACCATTCAGTCATTGATTCTAAGAGTGAGAGTTCGCATGAATGTTGAGGTCTTAAACCGAACTGATGTTCACTAATACGTTTGTTCTCAGTGAGAAACTCCAATAGTTTTCACAGATAATACGCTCCATGATTTTAGAAGTGGACACTGTTAGGCTAATTAACCTACTATAATTCAAAGGATCGGTCCGTTTATAAACAGGTGGAACTATTGCTCTACGTGTAACATAAATCATTCAAACATTATGGATAGTTGTACACAAATAGAAAGAGAAGTGTGTTTCAGGAATATATTTGATATAAACTCAGGAGAAGTATTAGACTTAGCCGAAAGACTTTTAAGGAACTTATAAACGATGTGTGGTTGCATTTGAAAGAAAGAGAATTCAATATGAGAAGAAGAAGTTGAAGGACAGCTCATTGATTATTCAGTCGATAATTAGAATAGAAAAAGTCATGAATGATTGTATGGCGGTTCTTGCAGGCTTCTAACCGCACTCCTCGCTACATCATGGAAGCGGTGGTTCGCCAGCAAAACGCGGCAACTTCTCCCTCCACGGCGCTGCAGAGACGGCGCTTTCCTCGAGGAGGTCAGCGGGGGGCACGGCGGAGACACTCGCACAAGCGAGCCTTCTCTAGGATCTCCAGATGGTCGAATATCGCAGCTGACGCCGATAAAATGCCGCCGGAAGACAAATACGAGGACTTCTATGAGAATCAGGAAGTATGGTTCCCCAACTAATCATCTTTTAAATTTGACTGGTAACTAATCATCTTTTAAATTTGACATTATTTGCATACAGTCGAACTTGCGAAGAGTCCCAAGTTTGAATCCCACTGGTGTGCATACATTATTTGCATACAGTCGAAGTTGCGAAGAGTCCCAAGTTTGACTCCCACTAGGGTGTGACAGATTCACCCGAACCAAGAAATGCTGGTAGGGCTCTGGCACGAATCTGACTCTCCCCACTGCTGATATACACACTAGCCATGAGCTAGCGGGCTGCCACTGGTTCTACCAAAATAGGACTGTCCCGCATCTCAGGGGAGCGCGTACTTAGTCGCGAGGCAGAAACAAGCGCGAGGAAGATTATTCTTATCATTATATACAGTATATTTAATTTCAGGGAAGCAATTTCAGGGTAACCATTGAATGTAATTTCAGGGCACCAAAATCAATCAATAAGTTTTAGATTGTTTTAATGGACATCTGCATAATTACTTTGGCTGCTCTTTCTTCTGTGCGGGTTGGACGCCGAGGAATTTATTGATCTGCGGGATATGCTTCTCCAAGAAGCCAGTCTTGTAAGCGATGCCAACCGCCAGTGCGACAATGATGAGGAAGATGACGAAGTAGCCCATTGATATATGTAAAAAGTAGAGAGGAAGAAGACGACCGAGGACGGGCTGGGAATGAATGTTTATGCATAGAAAACGCCTACCACTTAATATATGGGGGTGCTAGTGGGTGACTCTCTATCCCTCTGCATCTACTACTTGACAAGGCTTTCGGTTTGCAGATGGTAAATCCTTCTGCACCGGGTGAGTCTGCCTTGTCGGGGTTCACATCAGAGGAGATGCGACAGCTGCCTGCCGTATAGCAACTGAGGCTGTGGTCTTGACTCGGCTTTGTTGAAGTGACTTATACTGAAAGCTCGAGAGTAGGGCTTAAGTATAGTGTCTCCTCACATTTGAGTGGTGAGAGACCTTGATTGTTTTGTTGTTAGTGTACAGACTGTGTTTCGTTTTCCTGAAATACTGTTCTTCCATGTATTGAATTTTGAAAGAGTGTTCTATTTGCATATTTCTGCTGACACTTCTCTCAATTAGTCATGAAATAGTGGTTAACCTATGAGCTTTTTGATAGGAATTTGTTCGCGATCTTAGTGATTTGGCTTTCTGGGGAAATATAACGGGCATGAAACTACTCAAAGGGTTGATTCAACGAGGATTAGGTAGTCTCTGAGAGAATTTGGTTATTGCTAGTAAAGTCACTTTAGTCTATAAGGGCTCATTGTTGGGGGGTCGTATTCAAGAAAATACTACATTTGCCTTTTTACCGAAAACCCCTGCCGTATAGCAATTTAAGTTGCTTTCTTGACCCCAGGGCCCGGGGAGGGCAGAACTTCGGAAGATGACTTGGATAACGACTATTTAGTTCAAAGTTTTTGTTGATAGGAGAATTATTTCTAACGTCAAATGCTGCGAGGCCTCTGTCTAATGAACTTCAAAGTGGGAAGGGGTGTGTACAATGGTAGGAGCATACTCAGTAGAGCCGAGGAAGTTGGTTAGGTTCCCACCGGATGCTCAACCTTTTTACAATTTTATCAACATGATTTCTCTGTTTTTAGGTTTAAAAACTAAGGGAAGTATGTCTTTTTTCATGATTTGTTCTATACAATGTGAAATATAGTTAGCACGTATTGTTGTTATAATGATGTGGTTCCGTTTTGTCATCAACTGAATTTGCTCTGATTTACCAGCTTCTAGCAGAAACTGGACACATTGAAGACATTTAGTCTTCGACATATCAACATCTTCCATTCCATAAAGATCAACGTAGAAATGTGTCTCTTACTTGAAGATTCACCCATTGAATTTAATTTGTTTCGCTCTCATATGTTTTTTGTCAAGATGTCGAATGCTGTAATTATTTTTGTAAATATTTAAAAATGAGTCGCTGAAATTTAGATGTCTGGAATTGATAGTTGATCAGTCCCGTAGAATGTAGAACTAGAGAATTATCCTCTGCTCCCATGTAGCTTTAACTTGAAAAAAATTTTTTACTTATGAAAATTTTCTTCGAAGGTTTTTTAGGCGACTTTCTTGACGCATAAGATTTAAATTTTGTGTCTTTCTCATGGAAGATAGAAATTCGACGAGTTTGCTACAACATACGAGCTTCACAGCTTATTTGACAGGTCAGAAACATTTGGAAGAAAGAATGTTCCGAAAATCTATGAATGAGCGATCACTGATATTTTATTTAACCTTACAAGTGATTCAATCGGAATATAGTTTCTCTTTTGTTGAACAATTCCCTGTTCAATGTTCTACGCTTTCTCAGGTTCTATTCATGTTACATGTTGCTTCAATTTTTTAATTCTTTAGTAAATTTTCTGTTTTAATCCTTGGAATAAAAAAATTCGAAAAACCTCGACAGTTCATAAGGGTGAAGTACGAACACAAAGCTTAGATTGAGTTTAAACTAAAAGCGGGTATTCACATTACGCTAACTACTTGAGTGTTGTTTTGTCGTAAGATAAAACCAACAATTAAAATACAAAACCCTGAGTTCGTTCCAATCGACCGAGAATCGACTGCATTGAAAAACCATTTTTCCTTCTTTTTTTCCTGTCATGGTCGAAAAGGCAGAATCCAGGCTAGAACTGAGCGACAGAGCGAAGATTGTGAGAGTACAAAAGAGTAAATCTCAGTTTCCGAGTTTTGACTCATTTCACCAAAAATTCATGAAAATTTGGTTTGGGTTTGTTTAAATTTTAGAAAAATTAAGTAAAAACCGAAAGCGTTTACTTAAAAACCTTCTAGAACACATTAACTATGATGAAAAACAAAAGTAGGTTATTTTAATGGAAATTTTCTTTTAAATCTCATTCAAAATAATATTGAGCTCTCTTCTCAATTATTTCCCTCAAGTTTCAACTAGAATGTGTTTCAAGAAAGCCACGAATAGGACGAAAGGAACGGAACAGATGAAGTGAGTTTTCGAAGCCACCAACAGCTTTCACAATTCTTTTTTTAAAAAACTAGAATGAAATGGTTTGTAAGGCGTGAGAAAATGCAAGACTTTTTTCGTATTATGCTCGGAAAAGCATCTGGAGATAGTGGGAAGTATGCTCAATTTTTTTATTCCAGTTTTGTACTTTCTCGAAGATACACGGGATCTTTTACGATCTCTGCCCGATACTTTTTTCTGAGTTCAGGAATTGCAGGATCAATCAATAAAGGTTTTAAGAAATCAAATTACACATAGATGGGAATGAGAGTTTCCTAGAAATTTTTTTAGGTCGTCGAGAAAACCTTAGAAGCGAAATTTTCCATAACGGAAGAGGAACGAGAACAAGCCTGCGACTGTGATGTAAAAATTAACTCGATAGCCTTATCGTTTGACAAATCCTTTTTTCTCGAAAATTCTCACTTTTTAAAATATTTAATACACTATGAGAATATTAGTATTGTATCCAATTGAGTTTCTTGTTGAGTGTTTTTTTTAAAACTTAAGTATATAGATTTTATTTTTCTTGAATATTCCATTCCCAAACATTACTGTTTCTGAGCACTTTGTGATGAGCCTAATTTAAGAGAGAATCCAATTGTCATGAAAGGGAAGATTTTAAGCACGGTAATCGCTGTTACGCTAATACATAAAAGTATTTTTCGCCCCGGTTCAGACAGATTTTTGTGCTCTCTGGGTGGGGCTTATGAATTAGCACGATGAATGAATTCTGACTTATTCTTTTATTTTATGTCTTAATTTGGAACGAAGCAGACTTTTTAACGTAATTTTTAGGTTTTTGTGAGTGACATGGATGAATGATAATTCGAATAAAGATTGAATAAATGAATGATTAAAGACTCATTTACTTATTTGAAACATTATTTACAATGTGATGAAACTCTTCGTATATTAAACCCAATAATATCGAAGTTTACGTATATAGTTGAAAAATTAGATAGCTGTAGCTCGAGAAATTAGATAGCTGTAGCTCGAGAAATTAGATAGCTGTAGCTCGAGAAATTAGATAGCTGTAGCTCGAGAAATTAGATAGCTGTAGCTCGAGAATGTTTACGAGATCAAAATAGCTTAATATAGTTATTAAGAACGTTGAAAATAGGTTCAAAAAGAAGCTCACAAGGAAGCTTAGATACAATATAACTAAGCTGAACAGAAAGCAAAAGAGTGGCTTTCCACGGGTGCAAGGTATGAATTACACTTTTGTGTTTGCAGTCGATGTCCACCAAACACTTTGTACTAATTTCTGCAAAACACGGTCATTAATGTGCCTCGCCTCAACTCCGTGTCTCATTCGAACATTCTGCCAGTTAGAGCTTAAGAAGTGTGGAACAAATAGCTCAGTCCATTCTGAGAAAACTAAAGGTTTCAGAAAGCACTTGTAGCGAATGTTGATCAATACTTTGAAAAGTTAGTTTTTTTAAAAAAAAGAAAAGTGTTCGAATAGATTTATTTTGTCCATTCAACCGCAACGATGCGGCGAGAAATCTTGTATATATCATCTCATTCCTTTTCTCACTTTGTTTTTCAAAGAGACACCCTCGTGCTAATGTAGTTTTATGATCAATGTTATCAAGTTTTATTGCTATTACTAATTATGATCAATTTCTTCAGTACATCGATTAGCAGACTCATCCTTTCGAGAAGAAAGGAAATTTCAAACTCCGATCGTGTTATGTATGGTATATTGCTGTAAAAAAAAAGTGTCCGTAAGAGTGCCCAAGTTCAACTGAAAAGGATCACGCTGCTAAAGCTGAGAAAAACAATTGTGGTTTTTTTTTTGTTGGTTTCTGAGCGATATAGATTACTATATCAAAGAGTAACATCACTATAAAACTGAGCTACGAGTGATAAAATTCACTGAACTCCAAGGCTTAGAATCAACCTCTGAAGACTTCGTCGCTGGCCTACACCTACGAATGAGAAGCTTTGAAGCCGTGTTTCTAAAAATTTATGTCTTCTCGTTGAACTAATTACAAGAGCTTCTGTTTCTTGGTCTTAACTTCTAGTAGAAATAACACCTACTAGAGCATTACAAAAACCAGATAATAGGTCCCTGATAAGTATACATTAACTCCTACTACTTGCTTGTTTATCATTTGTCGATCATTTCAGATTATCTTGATATTCAAATTTCCTGACCCTTTTTTTACCAATCTCTCACCCATTGTCGTTTTCCAATTTTCTTCACAATTGCAGGTTACAAATACGCCAAACCCATTGTTCTTACATAATCACCAAACCTCTAGTGCCCAAACAGTTTTGAACCCTTTCGCTAAATCTTATCTACATTGTGCTTTTGACAAATGTGCTTTTGATTTGCATAATTACCTTACAGAACTTCAACTTGAATTCAACATCAGTATATCTTTACTGAAAGAGCACAGTTTTTGCGCCAAGTTTTTATTCCGCAACTCTCTGGATCGAGTTTTTACATAAAAATTTTTTATCCTTGATAGCTGATTTAATCTCACATAAATGTTTAAATGGAAACATTGAGTGAAGAATAAGAGTGAGATAAGAGAAAGAGATACATCGAGATAGTGAGAGGGGTGATGAAGAAAGAAGGGGAGAGTAGAAGGAGTTATTGGATGTACAGTTCAGGTGATGCAAATGTAGCCATGGCGGATTATAGTCGCACGCGAGCCCTAATATGTAAAAGAGAGCGAAAAAGTAGAGGAAGAGATGGAGGGAGAGAGAGAGAGATAGAGGGAGAGGGACATAGAGAAGATGAGAGCCTTCAAGAAGGAAAAAGAGAGATAGAGATCGAGAAGGAGGAAAAGAGCGAGAGCGAAAGCCGTCGGAGAGTCATCCGAGTTATGAGAGTGAAGTGAATTAAAAGCGATTCAACTCGATTAGAATGTTGAAAAGTAATAGACATAGTTGTTTTGAGAGAAAAACTCTGAGAGATAAAGGGAGAGACAGAGAGTCTGAAAAGAAGAGAAAAAAGAATGGGAGAAAGATTAAAATATTAAAATTTATAATATAGAGAAAAGAGAAGAGCTGTTACTAGATGGCATGGTTGGCACGATTCTTTCCGTAACTCCCTCCTTCCAATCCCCAATCACCCAAACTCTGTGATTTGTTACTAAATTGCATACATAATTTCGCACTATTGTAATTTGTTTCTTGTTTTCATTGCTGAAAAAAAAGTATTACTTTGATTGTCCGCAACTTTAGAAGCCCTGAAAAGAGAGAGCGCCTCAAACAAATTTTTTTCAGTGCAAATATTCAAGCATAATCCTATTCAGAAACTGATTCTGGTTTTTTTCTTCTCATAACTTTCTTCGATCGGAAAAAAAGTACCTAATTTTTTTCTCGTTTGATGAAAAAACTCAAGACTGATTTCATGGAATCATCAACGCTTGCTTAACTCTAAAATTATTTTCTTCCTTTTTTAATGCACTTTTTGCTACCCAGGTATCGAGCGTCTGAATATTTGAGTTTTTTAGAGTTCCTAATCTGAATTCCCTATATAAGATTAGTGAATATCCATTTAATGAACATTTAGTTTGTGATTACCCGTATAACATTGACCAAATACTTTTTTCACATTGATAAAAAGTTTTATTTCACATTTATACTAAAGTTGTTTATTATGAATGGACTCTCAAAGAAGTAGTCGTGACAGCCGATTTATGATCTGTAAGGAATCTAGAACATTTAAGATGTTCGATGAGCTTTGATACTAATCATATACATATTGTAACAATGATTAGTATTGGTTACTGCTGAAATAAGATATAACTAATTATAACGAACTAGATTGAGAAGCTCGGAATCTGAAATATTACAGACTAAGAACCGACATTTTTAAACAAAATTCTACAAACATTTAGTGATATCGTGAAAGTCGAAACTGCGTTTGTGGTTTGTGGCGGGCGATGCTTTTTCTCAGTGATTTACATACCAATGCGCCTCTCTTATGAACTTCCGAAGTCCCTTTGGCATTGTGCTTGTCTCAACCCTTCAACCAATAACTCATTCGTACTAGTTTATTCTCCCCCGTTCCAGGGCAGCCAATCCCACTCCGATGGGCAACAAAAGCAGTCGGCGGAGTCGGCTGAGTGACCACATCACCTTCTCAACGCATCCAGACCACGCGCCGACCATTCCCTCCATCGTCATCTGCCCCTCTACTCCGTCACCGGACAAAGCGACGGCGGAGTCCTCATTCTTCGAGACGGTCTTCACCGAGAGCCAGTGCCGGGTTACGGAAGCGGAAGTGGAAGAGCCACCGCCCCCACCACTGCCCGTCGATCCTCCGCCTCCTCTGTTCTTCTTATTATTATTTTTCTTCTTGAGAAAGATTATTCACGCTCCGACAACACTCGTTTAATATACAGATCCCGATTTCTGTAAAATATTAAATTTCGTTTAGTTTTGTTCCTCTGATTTCTTTTCAGAACTTTCCCATTACATATGTTGATGTTAATCTCTAGCGAAATTACAATCGTACCAAATTAAATTTTCATAAAAGTAATGAACCAATTTTCTTCACAAAATGTTCTCAAGCATCGGCATAGAATACTTAGAATAATTTTGAATGTTCAAAGAGAGATCCGGTTCACTTCACAAATTATTAAACCTGATTTGTTTGAAACTTTTTCTTGAAACATTTCTAGAATTGAAATTATTCTCAAGTTCAAAAATGAGATGTGATTGCTTCAAAAGGAAAATGCAAAAATTGCTTAGGAATGTTTTTTTTTATTCCTGAGGTATGTAGAAAAGTCTATTCAATTAGAAGAGCATATTTTCAGAAGCTTCAGTAGACCGTCCACTCCACCAGACCGACCCAAGCTATTCTCGGCCTCACCTCTTCCAAAGCTGCGCTACTATAATAATCACGGTATGTACTACAGCCTCAAGCCATCCTTGTGTTTGAATCATTTTATGTTGCAAAAGTGTGAGATTAAACATTTAAAAAATCAAAAAAAGTGACTTCAGTTATCGATTTGTTTTTTGTTGGTTTGAAATTTTTGTGTTGAGAAAACGCGTTAAGTTATATAAATTCAAACAAAGTAGAAAAAATTAAACACCCTGCCAGAAATTCGCAAAGCAAGCTTCAATCCGCAATGAGTTATGGACCCTCAAAGTTGAGAAATGAAAAAAAAACATTGGGGTTCGACTCCTTGAGGAGGCAAAGTACTTTTACAGATTCAGTTAAAACTTTGATTTTTCGACTTTTAACGAAGTTAATAAATTTTAGAGCTAGCAAAATAAGTTTTCTATCGTATTTGCAAAAAGTTTTGACCTATAGAAAACGGATTGTTGAAACCCTGAGAATCGGTTTATTGCAAAAACTTTTTTCTTCATTCTATTCAGCTTAACGAGCTGAACTCGGAAATAAAACTTTCGAAGAATAAGAATCCTGTCCAATAAGTCCTTGGTTTGGGGCCAATTTTTAACGTTTGGTTTTTTATAACTTAACGAGTTTTTTTTCAAATAAGAGACGAATTCTTGGCACACATGTTGGAATGTAGATCCAACTGGGAATTTAGGATTTTCATAGTTTTACCTCGCACTTATCAACTGTTTTACGGCCTACGGAAAGCGGTTTTTTGTTCCGGTATTTTTTTCGTGCGTCTGAGGAACACAATACGTAGCAATATGTTTCCCGGTTTAAAGCTTATGAGCCTATAAATGAAATTTCAAGAAAAAACAAGAGCATGATAACCAATTTGAAAAAAAATGTCGCCCCATTGGGTTTAAAAAACATGGAAAAAAGCTGGTTTAGGGGCTTGGTTGAATTCAGTCGTCTCTCTCTATTTCTATATATATCTTACTCTATGTCTCTCTCTCCCTCTCTCTCTCTCCTTCCCTCTTTCTCTTCCTCTCTCTCACTCGCTCTCTCTCTCTCTCTCCAATTTTTTTGTCTCTCTCTTACAAACTGAGCGTGCTTCCACTACATACAATACCGACGGTACATTACTACATATTCCTCACACAAGGGTACCGTGCAAGACAGCTTGGCCTTTCTCGATATTACTAATACGCATCCTTTTCGTATGTAAGATACGACTGGGTTCAATTTTTTTTTGTAGGACAACTCCTTGTCATGCGAAAACTTACTGATTCTTCAGTTGATACAAACAGTTTGTATTGTTGACTGAGAAAAAAAATTCTCTCCAGGTATGCATCAAATGATATACATATATGCTTGAAAAATTTTAAGCAAAGAGTTGAATTTTTTCTCAAAAATCAGTTAGAACGTCCTACCTTACTAGTCATCAAGAAAACTATCAGCTTTAGCACCAGAACCATCTTTATTTTAAAAAGTATCTACCTAACCTTGTTAGAGTAGCGAGAAACAACGTCAAAAACTTTATATAAGTTGGAACTTATATGTATTCATTTACTCGGTTTTCCTGAAAAGACTAACTCAACTGCAAAAACGGTATCTCAAAAACTCTGGTTGAGTGCCGAAACCTCCTCCACCATCTCCTTGCGACCCTGAATCTCCTCGGCCGTCCAATCCTGCGACTCCTCCTCCTTCGGAATATGATAATAAGACCGATGGAAGATCCCGGCCAACTCCTGCTCTGAGGCAACCTAGGTTGATAGAGTTTAAATATTTTTATTTAAACTCTAAAAATTAATTTATGTTTAAAACAATTTTTTGAAATTGTGTTGATATTATTATTATTTTATTATTTATTACATGTTGTTCATATAATATACAATGATAGTACACAAACATCATGTGGGTTATAGTTATAGTGATTCCAACAAGTTGGAAGATAATAAGCATTAAAGGAACAAACCAAACATTAGATCATAAACATTACAACTGAACACATGAACACATTGAGCGGAACAATATTATAAATACTAAACACTTGAATTTAATTCAGTAAACAGACGAGCAGATCTTATTGCGAATGAAGTTATACGACAAATATTGACGACCTTGCCGAGCGGCTTTAGTGATCGAGTGAACACATCATCTCATATAATTGACCATAACTGCGAATAGGATTAGTCACCGAAATTATTCGCACTCACTACCGTCTGGTATCATAAAAGTCGAGGAGACTGCGATCAAGGGTCTTCTTTTTGATGACTAAACCTATAAGACAAGACTGCAATCATAAAAAAAACAGTTGCCGTTAGAGAGATCCACCCAACCCTCTACACCGTTAGAGAGATCCACCCAACCCTCTACACCGTTAGAGAGATCCACCCAAACCTCTACACCGTTAGAGAGATCCACCCAACCCTCTACACCGTTAGAGAGATCCACCCAACCCTCTACACCGTTAGAGAGATCCACCCAACCCTCTACACCGTTTGAGAGATCCACCCAACCCTCTACACCGTTAGAGAGATCCGCCCAACCCTCTACACCGTTAGAGAGATCCACCCAAACCTCTACACCGTTAGAGAGATCCACCCAACCCTCTACACCGTTAGAGAGATCCACCCAACCCTCTACACCGTTAGAGAGATCCACCCAACCCTCTACACCGTTAGAGAGATCCACCCAACCCTCTACACCGTTAGAGAGATCCACCCAACCCTCTACACCGTTAGAGAGATCCACCCAACCCTCTACACCGTTAGAGAGATCCACCCAACCCTCTACACCGTTAGAGAGATCCACCCAACCCTCTACACCGTTAGAGAGATCCACCCAACCCTCTACACCGTTAGAGAGATCCACCCAACCCTCTACACCGTTAGAGAGATCCACCCAACCCTCTACACCGTTAGAGAGATCCACCCAACCCTCTACACCGTTAGAGAGATCCACCCAACCCTCTACACCGTTAGAGAGATCCACCCAACCCTCTACACCGTTAGAGAGATCCACCCAACCCTCTACACCCCTCTTATTTGATTTGTCTTCTCTACCAGGCGTCACTGCCTTAAAACTGTGTAACTGAGCATTTGAAGATTTATCATCCATCTTCGACCTCTCTTCTGTCTTAATTGTGAAATCTGGAGTTATGCTCCATTCACGACGCTTTCGCTTCATGAGCATGCGTGACTAAGAGAACGAGGCAATTGAGCCTTTAATAAGCACTATCGCACGGAATAGCAATGTGTCACCGTGGTGTAATGGTTAACACGCTCGCTCCCGGATAGAGGAGAGATGGTTGCATGGGTTCGAGTCCCCCCGGTGACTAGCTTTTTTCCGTGCGGTGGTTTGATCAATTTGTCCTCTACACCGTTAGAGAGATCCACCCAACCCTCTACACCGTTAGAGAGATCCACCCAACCCTCTACACCGTTAGAGAGATCCGCCCAACCCTCTACACCGTTAGAGAGATCCACCCAACCCTCTACACCGTTAGAGAGATCCACCCAACCCTCTACACCGTTAGAGAGATCCACCCAACCCTCTACACCGTTAGAGAGGTCCACCCAACCCTCTACACCGTTAGAGAGATCCACCCAACCCTCTACACCGTTAGAGAGATCCACCCAACCCTCTACACCGTTAGAGAGATCCACCCAACCCTCTACACCGTTAGAGAGATCCACCCAACCCTCTACACCGTTAGAGAGATCCACCCAACCCTCTACACCGTTAGAGAGATCCACCCAACCCTCTACACCGTTAGAGAGATCCACCCAACCCTCTACACCGTTAGAGAGATCCACTCAACCCTCTACACCGTTAGAGAGATTCACCCAACCCTCTACACCGTTAGAGAGATCCACCCAAACCTCTACACCGTTAGAGAGATCCACCCAACCCTCTACACCGTTAGAGAGATCCACCCAACCCTCTACACCGTTAGAGAGATCCACCCAACCCTCTACACCGTTAGAGAGATCCACCCAACCCTCTACACCGTTAGAGAGATCCACCCAACCCTCTACACCGTTAGAGAGATCCACCCAACCCTCTACACCGTTAGAGAGATCCACCCAAACCTCTACACCGTTAGAGAGATCCACCCAACCCTCTACACCGTTAGAGAGATCCACCCAACCCTCTACACCGTTAGAGAGATCCACCCAAACCTCTACACCGTTAGAGAGATCCACCCAACCCTCTACACCGTTAGAGAGATCCACCCAACCCTCTACACCGTTAGAGAGATCCACCCAACCCTCTACACCGTTAGAGAGATCCACCCAACCCTCTACACCGTTAGAGAGATCCACCCAACCCTCTACACCGTTAGAGAGATCCACCCAACCCTCTACACCGTTAGAGAGATCCACCCAACCCTCTACACCGTTAGAGAGATCCACCCAACCCTCTACACCGTTAGAGAGATCCACCCAACCCTCTACACCGTTAGAGAGATCCACCCAACCCTCTACACCGTTAGAGAGATCCACCCAACCCTCTACACCGTTAGAGAGATCCACCCAACCCTCTACACCGTTAGAGAGATCCACCCAACCCTCTACACCGTTAGAGAGATCCACCCAACCCTCTACACCGTTAGAGAGATCCACCCAACCCTCTACACCGTTAGAGAGATCCACCCAACCCTCTACACCGTTAGAGAGATCCACCCAAACCTCTACACCGTTAGAGAGATCCACCCAACCCTCTACACCGTTAGAGAGATCCACCCAACCCTCTACACCGTTAGAGAGATCCACCCAACCCTCTACACCGTTAGAGAGATCCACCCAACCCTCTACACCGTTAGAGAGATCCACCCAAACCTCTACACCGTTAGAGAGATCCACCCAACCCTCTACACCGTTAGAGAGATCCACCCAACCCTCTACACCGTTAGAGAGATCCACCCAACCCTCTACACCGTTAGAGAGATCCACCCAAACCTCTACACCGTTAGAGAGATCCACCCAACGCTCTACACCGTTAGAGAGATCCACCCAACCCTCTACACCGTTAGAGAGATCCACCCAACCCTCTACACCGTTAGAGAGATCCACCCAAACCTCTACACCGTTAGAGAGATCCACCCAACCCTCTACACCGTTAGAGAGATCCACCCAACCCTCTACACCGTTAGAGAGATCCACCCAACCCTCTACACCGTTAGAGAGATCCACCCAACCCTCTACACCGTTAGAGAGATCCACCCAACCCTCTACACCGTTAGAGAGATCCACCCAAACCTCTACACCGTTAGAGAGATCCACCCAACCCTCTACACCGTTAGAGAGATCCACCCAACCCTCTACACCGTTAGAGAGATCCACCCAACCCTCTACACCGTTAGAGAGATCCACCCAAACCTCTACACCGTTAGAGAGATCCACCCAACCCTCTACACCGTTAGAGAGATCCACCCAACCCTCTACACCGTTAGAGAGATCCACCCAAACCTCTACACCGTTAGAGAGATCCACCCAACGCTCTACACCGTTAGAGAGATCCACCCAACCCTCTACACCGTTAGAGAGATCCACCCAAACCTCTACACCGTTAGAGAGATCCACCCAACGCTCTACACCGTTAGAGAGATCCACCCAACCCTCTACACCGTTAGAGAGATCCACCCAACCCTCTACACCGTTAGAGAGATCCACCCAAACCTCTACACCGTTAGAGAGATCCACCCAACCCTCTACACCGTTAGAGAGATCCACCCAACCCTCTACACCGTTAGAGAGATCCACCCAACCCTCTACACCGTTAGAGAGATCCACCCAACCCTCTACACCGTTAGAGAGATCCACCCAACCCTCTACACCGTTAGAGAGATCCACCCAACCCTCTACACCGTTAGAGAGATCCACCCAACCCTCTACACCGTTAGAGAGATCCACCCAACCCTCTACACCGTTAGAGAGATCCACCCAACCCTCTACACCGTTAGAGAGATCCACCCAACCCTCTACACCGTTAGAGAGATCCACCCAAACCTCTACACCGTTAGAGAGATCCACCCAACCCTCTACACCGTTAGAGAGATCCACCCAACCCTCTACACCGTTAGAGAGATCCACCCAACCCTCTACACCGTTAGAGAGATCCACCCAAACCTCTACACCGTTAGAGAGATCCACCCAACCCTCTACACCGTTAGAGAGATCCACCCAACCCTCTACACCGTTAGAGAGATCCACCCAACCCTCTACACCGTTAGAGAGATCCACCCAACCCTCTACACCGTTAGAGAGATCCACCCAACCCTCTACACCGTTAGAGAGATCCACCCAACCCTCTACACCGTTAGAGAGATCCACCCAACCCTCTACACCGTTAGAGAGATCCACCCAACCCTCTACACCGTTAGAGAGATCCACCCAACCCTCTACACCGTTAGAGAGATCCACCCAACCCTCTACACCGTTAGAGAGATCCACCCAACCCTCTACACCGTTAGAGAGATCCACCCAACCCTCTACACCCCTCTTATTTGATTTGTCTTCTCTACCAGGCGTCACTGCCTTAAAACTGTGTAACTGAGCATTTGAAGATTTATCATCCATCTTCGACCTCTCTTCTGTCTTAATTGTGAAATCTGGAGTTATGCTCCATTCACGACGCTTTCGCTTCATGAGCATGCGTGACTAAGAGAACGAGGCAATTGAGCCTTTAATAAGCACTATCGCACGGAATAGCAATGTGTCACCGTGGTGTAATGGTTAACACGCTCGCTCCCGGATAGAGGAGAGATGGTTGCATGGGTTCGAGTCCCCCCGGTGACTAGCTTTTTTCCGTGCGGTGGTTTGATCAATTTGTCCTCTACACCGTTAGAGAGATCCACCCAACCCTCTACACCGTTAGAGAGATCCACCCAACCCTCTACACCGTTAGAGAGATCCGCCCAACCCTCTACACCGTTAGAGAGATCCACCCAACCCTCTACACCGTTAGAGAGATCCACCCAACCCTCTACACCGTTAGAGAGATCCACCCAACCCTCTACACCGTTAGAGAGGTCCACCCAACCCTCTACACCGTTAGAGAGATCCACCCAACCCTCTACACCGTTAGAGAGATCCACCCAACCCTCTACACCGTTAGAGAGATCCACCCAACCCTCTACACCGTTAGAGAGATCCACCCAACCCTCTACACCGTTAGAGAGATCCACCCAACCCTCTACACCGTTAGAGAGATCCACCCAACCCTCTACACCGTTAGAGAGATCCACCCAACCCTCTACACCGTTAGAGAGATCCACTCAACCCTCTACACCGTTAGAGAGATTCACCCAACCCTCTACACCGTTAGAGAGATCCACCCAAACCTCTACACCGTTAGAGAGATCCACCCAACCCTCTACACCGTTAGAGAGATCCACCCAACCCTCTACACCGTTAGAGAGATCCACCCAACCCTCTACACCGTTAGAGAGATCCACCCAACCCTCTACACCGTTAGAGAGATCCACCCAACCCTCTACACCGTTAGAGAGATCCACCCAACCCTCTACACCGTTAGAGAGATCCACCCAAACCTCTACACCGTTAGAGAGATCCACCCAACCCTCTACACCGTTAGAGAGATCCACCCAACCCTCTACACCGTTAGAGAGATCCACCCAAACCTCTACACCGTTAGAGAGATCCACCCAACCCTCTACACCGTTAGAGAGATCCACCCAACCCTCTACACCGTTAGAGAGATCCACCCAACCCTCTACACCGTTAGAGAGATCCACCCAACCCTCTACACCGTTAGAGAGATCCACCCAACCCTCTACACCGTTAGAGAGATCCACCCAACCCTCTACACCGTTAGAGAGATCCACCCAACCCTCTACACCGTTAGAGAGATCCACCCAACCCTCTACACCGTTAGAGAGATCCACCCAACCCTCTACACCGTTAGAGAGATCCACCCAACCCTCTACACCGTTAGAGAGATCCACCCAACCCTCTACACCGTTAGAGAGATCCACCCAACCCTCTACACCGTTAGAGAGATCCACCCAACCCTCTACACCGTTAGAGAGATCCACCCAACCCTCTACACCGTTAGAGAGATCCACCCAACCCTCTACACCGTTAGAGAGATCCACCCAACCCTCTACACCGTTAGAGAGATCCACCCAAACCTCTACACCGTTAGAGAGATCCACCCAACCCTCTACACCGTTAGAGAGATCCACCCAACCCTCTACACCGTTAGAGAGATCCACCCAACCCTCTACACCGTTAGAGAGATCCACCCAACCCTCTACACCGTTAGAGAGATCCACCCAAACCTCTACACCGTTAGAGAGATCCACCCAACCCTCTACACCGTTAGAGAGATCCACCCAACCCTCTACACCGTTAGAGAGATCCACCCAACCCTCTACACCGTTAGAGAGATCCACCCAAACCTCTACACCGTTAGAGAGATCCACCCAACGCTCTACACCGTTAGAGAGATCCACCCAACCCTCTACACCGTTAGAGAGATCCACCCAACCCTCTACACCGTTAGAGAGATCCACCCAAACCTCTACACCGTTAGAGAGATCCACCCAACCCTCTACACCGTTAGAGAGATCCACCCAACCCTCTACACCGTTAGAGAGATCCACCCAACCCTCTACACCGTTAGAGAGATCCACCCAACCCTCTACACCGTTAGAGAGATCCACCCAACCCTCTACACCGTTAGAGAGATCCACCCAAACCTCTACACCGTTAGAGAGATCCACCCAACCCTCTACACCGTTAGAGAGATCCACCCAACCCTCTACACCGTTAGAGAGATCCACCCAACCCTCTACACCGTTAGAGAGATCCACCCAAACCTCTACACCGTTAGAGAGATCCACCCAACCCTCTACACCGTTAGAGAGATCCACCCAACCCTCTACACCGTTAGAGAGATCCACCCAACCCTCTACACCGTTAGAGAGATCCACCCAACCCTCTACACCGTTAGAGAGATCCACCCAACCCTCTACACCGCCACTACAAAGAAAGTCCATGCTATTTCGACTAGTGATTTTTTCGCTTACACAAATATATGGGCGTGGATTAAAGGAATGAAAATGAGAAATGAAAACGCATTACTAGTCGATGCTGGTTCCTATTGACGAATTTAAGCGTTTATGAAGTAAAATTTTGAGGAAGACGATCGTCTACTCGAAGAAGCAGGTGGAAGTATTCGAGAGGGGTCTCGACACGACAACAAGGAACCGACCCGAGACTTCACACTATGCATTATCTTCTCTTTCAAAGGTTTGTTTCTTCTTTTCCAAATAGTTTCTATTTGATGCTTGACTTCATTGTTTCTTGATAATAAACTTTCTTTATGAAAGTTTTCCTTAGATGTGACTTGGTTTTCACAAGGTATGAAAACACATTAGTGAATTTAGGAGCTTGGGTTTGTTATTGCTTAACTGAACTGAAATAAAATTTATTTACCAAACTACAAACAAAATTAGATTCATGATTCATTTTTCACTATATGTTGCTAGATTGAGATTTCTAAAGTTAAAGTTTAAACGCGCTTGCTATTTCAATGCGTAATACGGCTTGCTACCGTGTAAATAATTCAACCCCTTCCGTAATCCAACTTTTGGCCTTACGATAATTCGACTAGCAAAAGATTAATTTTAAAAAAAAACTTCAGAAACACGACCCCTATCCCATCTACAACCCAATCGAGGACTTTTCATTTGAGAGTGGCAAGACATTTCATCATGGCTCCTTTCCAGTTGAAGCTGTTAGTGCGTTCACATTCAAAACAATTATGCATTTGTGTATCCAAAGATTCAGAAAGACTCCTTTTCTTTTGAAGTTTTTTGACAACAAATAAGGCTAAGGAAAATACAGAAAAGTTGTAATTGGATTTAATTTTGCTTTTCTTTCATTCAAATTTTTCGGTTTCAAAATCATCAACTGAGTGTTTCCGCGGACTTCAAGTTTTATATTTCAATCGTTTGAACAACTATAACTCGAAAATTTTTCTCATCCGAAAACCATTTACTCCGCCTAAGTCCGGCGATAAAAACCGAATACCAGTTTTCATTTAGTTTATTGAATAATTAAACCGTCACCGTAGGCCAGAAAATGCGGTTCTGAAAAGAACTTTCCCGCAGACTCGCATCAACATTGCAATTGTTGGCCGCAGTGGAGCAGGAAAATCCACTCTTATCGATGCTTTGAGGGGAGTCGATGCTCATGATGCCCAGTCGTCCACGAGGAAAACGGTCGCGGGCATGGAGCCATATAGGTTCTGAGACACTGAGTATTCTCTAAGGTTTTGTAGTCCTGAAAATGAGTTCTGGGGCCGTATTCAGAGATCTAAGATGAACTCAGGGGTAAATTTCACCCTATTATATTGTAGACCTAAGTTCAACGCCGTTCTGTTTTCAGAGACAAGACGGGTGAGAGCGTCTCAGCTTTCCGACTAAACTTTAGTATAAAGTTTACCCTAAAGTATACTCTCTGAATTTTATTTTGGCGAAACTACAACTTAGTACAAAGTTTACCATAAATTTTAGTATAAAGTTTTGTCTCTGAATACGGCCCCTGATAAGGCTGAAGAATTTTAAAGAAAAAGCGAGATTAGCAGAACGAAATCTAAACTAGCCACCTTCTTCAAACTCAAATATTTTATGAAGAGAAAAACCTTTTTAGCGGTTCTAAAAATAATTAGCCAAAAAGGTGCTATAAAAAATTTCTAACGCTAGTTGTTTTGTTTCTGAAGTCTAAAATGCCTTTAAAAGCCCTTTCAAGGACCCATTCAGGTCCAAAACCAAAGGTTGAGGCTTCATTCAAAGTCCTCGTGATCAGGTTTCTGGAGAAAAACCTCCAACACACGGTGCTTTGGGAGATTCCTTACCCAAACACGTTTGCGGTCGTCACCGACGTGTACGACCGCAACATGACATTCTACCGATTCTATGAGTTAGTAGTCATGTTCTGAGGCTATATATTATCTATATATTATCTGCTAAATACGAAAACTAACTAGCATTTGAATATATTTTGAACGAGTCAATTCTAACCTCCTACAAATTGCTTGACTCATAAATACTTCCCGATGACTAATAACTCTTCCTCTACCGGTTCATCCGAGATTCAAATCTTTGTCATTTATCTGAAAGACATTCCGCCTTTAGATCGCACAAACTAAGCATCTTCAAGCACGTGTTCGTACTCATCCCTGATGGCTACCCTGATGATGATGACCTCACTTTCTGTCGAGTTGTCAAAAGTCGTCGAACACCACTGTCAATCGTTATCACCCATACTGACGTTGACATTGACGCGGACTCCAGAGAGCTCAATTTGCCCGTAGACGAGCGCCTAGTTGACAACTTTCAAAGCAATGGTTATAAATTCCTAAGCTGAAAAAAACATTCTTGTATTCTCTTGAACACAAAATCTAAATTGAAAGACCCTCCAAATATAAAAAATCCGGGAAGGTAAAGGAGGTGTACTTTTGTAATCAAACTCAGATGAAAATTGATTAAGAGGGGGGAACTTTTTTGATAAAGACGAAATATCTTTCCAGTTTCGTGATAGGACATGGTCTCTTTCTCTGCTGAATTCATCTCAATTTCTTATTTAGATTTTTTCTAAAATGCCTAAAATTATGTTTTAATAATTACTTGTGTCAGCTCTTTTACATATGTATGTAGTTGTATAATAGTTCAAAGTTCGATTAACAAGTCTTTATGTTTTGATCTCTTTGCTTTAAATCAAGAACGAGTGTTATTTCCTTTATTTTAGCTCAGAGTTTTCAGAGCATCTAAAGTAACTTTCATATTATAAGTAAGAATCAGCCATTCCAGCTCGACGTTCAATCCAGCGTGTTTTGGAAGAGAGAGCACTAGTTCTGCAGAGTGTGCCCGTGTTGCTCATTTCGGCTGCTGTGGTGCAAAGTCTCCTTTCCGGAAGAGAAGGGTTCGCTTTTATGGCTTACGTTTCGTTCGAGCGATAGAATGAAAAAAGTTTGCTTCATCTATTTTCTATTTATATACATAAATTCATCCGGTGATATACAATCCATCAAATTTTTTATGAAGATCAGGAAATGGTTGCTAAAAGGGTTCAGGTATCTCCTTCAACTGTCACCATACAGTGAGATCTTTGGTTCGAACAATTATTAAGTACATTGCTTTTATGTTTAAAAAGGTAAGAATATTTAAGCTAGGAGAATGTAATTAAAAAGAGGTTATAACAACTGTGTATAACTCTTGCTAATCGTGCTACAGCTACTCGAATAAACTGCTATAACTGCTTCAAATCCGACCAGGTACACGCCTTATAAAATAGACGAAGAAAAGTTATTGGACATTCTGACGCTGCCTTTGGGATGTCACCTACCGTTGGAACAAGAGAAACAAAGAGAGGTGCACACCTGAGTTACTTATTTTTAACTTTAATTTTTGAAATGAGATTCAATTTACTTATTAATTGTTTCCTGCTAGCGGTCACCGCGTGCGCGTGATTGAGAGACAGAATAACAGATAGAAGGAAAGAGAGGTTAATATATAAAGAGAGAGAAAGAAAGATAAAAATAGGGATAGAGAGAGAGAGAGACTGATAGTGAAAGTATAGGATAAAGAAAAGAGTGAGTTTAGACAAAGACGAGGAAACAGAGAGAAAAAGAGAGAAATGAAATTTTTTCTCAATTCTTCCTTTTTGTTTACCAAGAAAGCCGGTGACACTTTACTTACTATGCAGAGCGTCACTTTGCACTGCGTAACCTTGCACCGGTCACTTTGCAGAGCGTTATTTTGCAGTGCGTCACCTTGCACTGGTCAGTTTGCAGAGCGTCACTTTGCAGAGCGACACTTTCGGTTTAGTAGTTTGAATAGGCAGGTTATTTGAATTATGTATGCGTTTTCTCTCGGCTTTTTTTCTCTCTCGATGATTGGTGATTCGGCACTTTTTTACTTATCTTGTCTGCAGAAACGGACCAATGAACGGAGAGGGGAGAGCGGGTATTTCTCATTTTCCTTCTCATCCCTCTCTCTTTCTCTCTCTTACTCTATCACGATAAGATTCTCTCGTGGCAGAGAAAGAGAGACATAGCTGTTGTGATCAGCCATTTTTTTCGCTTTTTTCGAATACTTAAACACAAACACGTTATTTCTCACTCAGAAAGAGATTTTATTCATGAAAACTCCTTCCCCCTTTTTCTTCTTAGGGCCCTTTTTCCCCT
>OZ057408.1:1848425-1956305 GCA_964056735.1 Allodiplogaster pararmata | reverse complement strand
AAAGAGATAGAGATAGAGATAGAGATAGAGAAAGAGATAGAGATAGAGAAAGAGATAGAGAAAGAGATAGAGAAAGAGATAGAGAAAGAGATAGGAAAGAGATAGAGAAAGAGATAGGAAAGAGATAGAGAAAGAGACAGAGAAAGAGATAGAGAAAGAGATAGAGAAAGAGATAGAGAAAGAGATAGAGAAAGAGATAGAGAAAGAGATAGAGAAAGAGATAGAGAAAGAGATAGAGAAAGATAGAGATAGAGAAAAAGATAGAGAAAAAGATAGAGAAAGAGATAGAGAAAGAGATAGAGAAAGTGATAGAGAAAGAGATAGAGAAAGAGATAGAGATAGAGAAAGAGATAGAGAAAGAGATAGAGAAAGAGAAAGAGAAAGAGAAAGAGAAAGAGAAAGAGAAAGAGAAAGAGAAAGAGAAAGAGAAAGAGAAAGAGAAAGAGAAAGAGAAGAGAGAAAGAGACAGAGAAAGAGAAAGAGAAAGAGAAAGAGAAAGAGAAAGAGAAAGAGATAGAGATAGAGATAGAGATAGAGATAGAGATAGAGATAGAGAAAGAGATAGAGATAGAGGAAGAGATAGAGAAAGAGAGAGAGAGATAAAGAGAGACAGTTAGCGAGATTTTGGAAGGGAGAGAGAGAAACATTGAAGCAAAAAAAGGGAAGAGAGAAAGAGAGATTGAGAAAGGGATGAAGAGAGAGTGAGAAAGAGAAAATAAGAGATATATAGATACATATAAGGAGAGAAATGGTGAGGTTTTACGTAAGAAGGGTGTCTTTAGGTGCGAGCTACTCCAGGCGGCTGCCATAAGTTTGAGTTCGACGACAATCTGCTGAAGTACAGCGTGACACTCTGGGAGATGCACTACCCGAAGAAAGTCAACAACTTCTTCGAGTTCATCGAGTTCGTACTTGGCATAATCCGCGTTGATATTGTGCATTTTTACCGGACAGTGAATGTTGAACCCTATCTAAGGAAGCCTACCCAGGCTTCAAAAGGCCTCCGACTGTAAGAATTTTGCTGAAAGCGACTATACTAGTTCTAAGGTTTTAGGAACCTAAAGAAAAGACAGACATAACATTATTTTTCAACCATACGCTGAGGCGTAGGTATTGTGATGGCACGAAGCAAATGACGTCGGTGGTTACATGAAAGTTGAGAACATGAATTCGAACGCTCAGATCGTTGACCAAACAAAAAAGAACCAGTTACACAATTCAAGTTATCAATAAAACTGATAAAAAAGTTTTCTGACAGTCTCCACAACATCGCTTCTTTCACAACGATCTTCGTTGTTGTTAAAGATGGCATCCCTTCCGACGCCGATCTCACATTCTCCAAAATCGCGCACAGAAGGTTATTGTTTGACTCTTTCTGGTTTTCTTAGTTTTTGGGGATGTACTTTTAACAGTTATTGCTACATATTCTTACTGTTATAAGTTCAATTTAGCTTCTGTTATTTTGTTATTTATAGTTATAATTCATCTTAATACATAGTACGTTAAATTCAGATGTGCATCTGTCATTCTTCTTTCATCCAAGAGTGATATTCGTCTCTCTTCTCGGTCTCGGTCAAACGAGATACCCGTCAACGATATTCTTAAGCAAAGATTCATCGACAAAGGTATGTGTTAACCTAAAAAAATATGAGAATAATATCTTCGACGTCCATACCTCATCAAGGTATAAAATCTAATCTCACAACTAGATTTTGAAACTTGTTTGTTCGAGAATTCTGTTATTCTAATGATATTCTGTATGACAATTGTATGACAATATGACAATCTGACAATCAATCTGTATGACAATCTCATGAAGTTCATTGTGCTTGGAATAAAGAAATAAAATGAAATGAAAGTGACAATGTCTTTCTAGGAACATCGTTTCATCTTGAAATTGAGTTTATTTTTCAGTGAAAATTGTTCACTTAAAAAAAACAAAACTCTCAGCATTTGAATATTTAGATAATTTTCTACACTTGAATATTATTTACAATGTCTCTCACCATAACTTTGCATTACAAAATGTCGATAAAATATATATATATACACGACAGTTTGAAAGACATTTTTTTATATCAGGAGTTGCACGCTTCGAAAGTCGTCTCTCTCTGGCCGCACCCGAGTTGGTCGGCCGCGTGCATCTTTTCTTCGTCTCTGCTCCGGTCTTCGCAGCCCTTAGAAGCTCCCGCGAAGAGAGTATCTACCTCCTACACGAGCGAGCCGTGTTCGACTTTCTCAAACAGAAGAGAATCATCGCGGACATGCTTGACTATCCTGCCACTGCTCAATTCAAAGTATAGTTCTCATCATTAACTGTCTCTGAGAGATAAACTGAAAATGGAGATTAAACAAAAAAGAGAAAAAGGCAAAAAATTTTCTAAAAGAGATTTAAAAGAAACAAAGTGTTGGACTTTTTTATCTTTCCTAAAACGAAAATTTATTTAAAACGGAAACCCCAAGATGATACATAGATGTGTCCTGTGAAAAATAGATCTCAAAGTTTTACATATATCTTAAAGTATTCTGATTTTCTATAACCACTTTCAAACTTTTTGAAACAAAGTATAATGGGAAATTTTGGGGGAAATAGGGACCTTCTTTGAGGTATTTAAATCCAGCTACGTGCCGTGGCCAAACATCACACTGTATATAGTTGTATCAAGACAAACGAAAAAAGGTAAGATATCATCGACTCCTCTGCGCTTTGAAGACTAACACAAAACTAGAAACTGACAAAAAAGTAAAAAGGATCACAATTTCTCAACACAAAAGATTCTTAATTCCAGGAAGGCCTGTCTGCGAATGTGAATCTTGACACAGCGGGAACATATTCGACAAGGAACGAGTAATTAATTTAGGACTTATTATAGGACAATTTTGAAGATTGCAACGTGAAAGTTTCAGGCACGAGGAAACGTATGCACAGTCCTGTTGATTTGAACCATTATATGTGTTACGCAAGCTATGTAGCTTTAAAAAAAAAAGGTTCGAAAGGTTCACGAAGTTTTTTGCTCAAAACCTGCGTGGTGCTTTCGATCTTTCGATGTGCTTCTAAGATTGATATCAGAATGGGGCTTATAGTTTTGACTTAGGCTTCTTCATCATCGTTAAACAAATTCTACTCAAATTGCTTTTCACGGTAAAAGGTTGTCATGAAGGGATACATATAGGCGTCTTAAGCAATCGTGATTGGATTACTGAAGTGTTGATAGGAGCATAACTAAGTATTACATTTTCAAGTTCCAAGTTTAACTGTATAAAGGCAGCGACGCCTGGTAAAGATGAGAAGTGATTGAACAATAACATAGCAAAATTAATCCAAAGGGATCGAATCTAGCCATCTCGTCTCAAACCGGGAGCGCGCGTTACCATTACACCACGGGGACACATTGCTATTCCGTGCGAAAGTGTTATATGAAAGGCTCATATGCCTTGTTCTCTTAGAAACATATGCTTATTAAGCGATTGCGTCATGAATGGAGCGTAACTTTAGAATTCACGATTAAGACAGAAGAGAGATGGAAGATGAATAAAAAATTTCAAATTCTAAGATACACAGTTTAAAGGTAGTGATGCCTGGTTAATATGCATATGAGCCTTTGATATAGCACTTTCGCACGGAATAGCAATGTGCTCCCGTGGTGTAATAGCAACGCGCGCTCCCGGTTTGAGACGGGATGGCTGGGTTCGATCCCGCCCGGTAGGCTAGCTTTTTACTGTGCGATAGTTCAATAACTTTTCATCTCAAATATTATATTCATAAAGTCTCTTAGTCATCCCTTTTTTGTTTTTAGTTGTTTTAATTGATAGAAAAGTTGACGAATTAGACGAACTTACTTGATGAGACAAATGTATTTGTGAACTCGATTTAATTAGAAAAAAAGGGTATTCGACCTCGTTTATGTCTTGGTCGAGATTCACCAATTTCGAAACCAAATCAATTTAACACAGTAAGCTCCACTGCTTTTCTTTTTTTTCGAATTTCGTGAACTTTTGGCGCTAGTTAAATATTGAAAGTGCCGATTACCAATGCAGGGCTTTCTTTTCGGTACAAACACAAAGTTGAATGTGAATAAACTTTACAAATTTTCAGTTCATTTTGTATAATGTTAATTCATCGCATGCTTTGAAATGCGGTAAAAAGGCAACTAGAAAAAGTATTTGTATCAGCACCAAGGGGTGAAACTTTTCGAAGAGAGAAAAGTAGTATGTCGATTATGTACGGACGGTTGAGTTCTGAATTCAGAATATTATGAGCGTTTCATATGTCTACGAAAGTTGTTCTGGGTGTATTGATTGTATTTCTTGAGGATACAGTTTCTGAGAGGTTGTTACAGACGGAACTAAACTGCTGGAAAAGCTGTTAGAGATCTTGACATGTTTTAACCTGGGTTGCGTAAGACTGAACTTGTGTGACCTAGTGGGGTATCTTTGATCGAGAGGAGAGAACATTTTGTTTGGGGGAATGGGGGTTCTTGCGGTGAAGATTCAGAGGTGATGAAGAGATCAGTCTGTTTCCTCCGTTCCTCGAGATACTGCAATCAAAAAATTTTCTGTCTTGGTGTCAGATCGTATATTCCAGTGTTTTGCAGACTTGTAAGTTAAGGCTTCATCACACCTTTTCTGTGTGTTCTTTGTAATGTTTTTGGTCAAGTGACCAGATTACGGAGCAGTATTCAAGCTATGGGTGAACGTGTGCAACGAATTGCTACTTATGAATAGAGGGTTTTTTCGCTTTGGAAATCCTTAGAAAGTGAGCGCGTCTTGCTGTTGATCTGCTGCAAATATTTTCTATATGTGTAGAGGGCTCAGATATACATAGTCAAGCCAACTTGGCCACAAAGTTTATTGAGTCTTGTAAGAGGTTTGCACCGCTAATAGTACTTATTTCGAAATAATCGGTGAGCTTATTCACCATGCGTTTGACAGGTAAGTCATTAATTCTTATGAGAAAAATCAAGAGACCCGGACGGCTTCCCTTAAGAACTTCATATGGAGTGGTGAAGAAAAGTGAAAAAAATGGTATCGATTCGGACCGACTGTACTCGTTGGTATAGGATCAGTGCAATGAATCTCAAAAGAATTCCTGAAAGTCCTATGAATTCAACCAGGTAGTAAGGAGTGACGCTATCGAATGCACTATTGAAGTCAACCAGAACTCAGCTGATGTATTCATTTTTGTTTAGTTTGTAATGCAAATCCGTCATGGTTTCTAGAATTTAGAGTTTGCGAGAACTTCGAGCTCGAAATTCTTTTCAGATCAATTTATTTTCATCCAAAAGTTTTTTCGGAAATGATGCGCTCGATATTTTTAAATGAAGATGCAGTGAGACTAATTGGTATTTATGTAACTCAGATGCAGGTTTTCCTTTACGCTTGTTAACTGGTCGGACTACTGCTGTACACCATATTTCATAAACTTTGCTGTGAAAGTAGAATCATAGCAGAAACATTGTTGATAATGGTACAAAGATAGTGAAATTTTTTAAAGAGTTTAAAAAAAAGATTTTAAGAGAGAGAATAAGAGTTTTTTTCCAGAAATTGTACGGTATAGGATCGAAGAGTCATTAGACTTTAGAAAAAGTTGGTTCAGGAATTGGACCATCACGTGGGGCTCTATAAGACTTGGACGAATTAGAAGAAATGCGAGAAGGGAGAATTTTCAGAACAATCATTCGACTGATCAAGCTAAATGATGAGCCATAAATTGAGCCTTTTTTGAAATGATAGTTACTGTTGGATCACTTCTTCTCAATTCATTTATTCCAATTCATTTATTCCATGCAAGAACAAAAACTTCTAATAGAACTATAAATGGTAGTTCCGATTAGCATGGACGTGTAGGATAGTGAGACAAAAAAAAATCTTTCATTCGAAAGTCCTCGATGACTTTTAACTAATTCAAATATGATCTAATAAAAAGTGATATGAAGTAGCTATCTATAGTTATCTATAATCAGAAGATTAAGTCCAATACATATGTAAATACAAATAATCGTCAATCTGTTAGACTCGGACAAGGAAGCACAACTTCAAATGGAATATTTTTTGAACTTTTTTTGCGAAACTTGAAGAACTTTCGATAACAACGAGATCTTCAGGAAGGGAGTTCCATATTGCTATTGAACTAGAGACAAACGTAGACAACCTAGCCGGGTAAACGATAGGCAGACGAATTCTGAGAGAGTGCGCTTGTCTTGTATTATACTTGAGAAGAGATAAAATGTATAGAAAGGAAAAATCGAGAGAGCATTTGTTATGTAAATTGGACGAATTTGTTAACTCGCATTTGTTAAGGCAAATAAATTCTTGAAATGACAGCTATCAATTGAAGACTTTTCCAATTTCCTTCAACCGGAGTCTAGAATTTTTTATTAGTTTAGTTCAGGAAAGGTTCGATTCCGATCTACCCTTTTTTGTATAGTCCATTCGCTTTTTTCATTATTTCAGCTATCGTAGGTGGAATCTTTTCGTATTTCTTTGAAAGCCTTTTTTAGGGATGCATTTTGCGATGTAATTGTAATAGTAATTTGTAATTAAATGAGAAAATGAGTTCTGAGAATGTTGTATCAACTTTTTACTAGAAACTTCAGCTTTCGGCTTGAAGAATCTCTTTTGTAAGATGGTACTATGTCAAATAGCTTAAAAAATATTCTGTGCATCGCTAGCACAATCGATCAAAGCTTCACTCGGAAAGCGAAAATGCGGGCTTGGTCTACAGCCCAATCAATGAATTTTGTACCAATTTATGCGAAAATGTTACTTTCCTTTGTCTGAATCGGAGGCGAAACGGGATGTTTGATTACTCATGCCAGGACGTACTGTGGGCTTTATCACGAACAAAGAATACGAGCATGAACGGCTGGCAGAAACAAGGCTTTACTCCTGATCACTTCCTGTCGTTCAGATCATAGCTTCGAGAGATCTTGCAATTAATAACGGCTTCAGTTAGCGCCGTGAAAAGTATAGGGCAATGTGAGATAAGGTAGCTCAGAGGGTTAGGGCATCGCCAAAGAGCGAGAAAAAATGGTTCGGTTTAATCGAATGACCTGTTTTTTTGCAGTTTCTACTTCAAGCTAAAATCCTTTTTGTTTCGAACTTATGATAACTCGTAGCAAAAAGCAAACCTAAAAGTTAGGTTCAGCGAGTTGGACGAGTTTAAATTTTCAGGAAAAGGGGCTGTTACAAGACCTTTAGGTGAACATGGAAAGAAAAACAGGAGGCGCACTTTTTTTAACATCTAAAAATTAATGAGAAGGGCCTGAGTTTTCTAGTTTCAAACTAAAAGAACTCGGAACTGAAACAAATTCTTTTGTTTAGACGAGATATTTCTTCTCAACCTAGAAGAGTGTTCAAATTGAAACTTTTTTGACTTTCATTCTCTGCAAAGTGTAAAAAATTCATGTGCTCCATCAACCATGAAAATTGGGAAGCTTTTCTACGTAGTGTACCTAAGAGGGCACTTCTGGATAGCTTTGTAGCAGGTGTGCGTTGCAATGAACGATTTTTTTAACTTCGTAGAAAATGTTTT
Source organism: Allodiplogaster pararmata (assembly GCA_964056735.1). Taxonomy (NCBI): domain Eukaryota; kingdom Metazoa; phylum Nematoda; class Chromadorea; order Rhabditida; family Diplogasteridae; genus Allodiplogaster; species Allodiplogaster pararmata. The sequence continues at coordinate 1,948,771 of OZ057408.1, read as the reverse complement.
GAGCGCTACTCTGTTAGAATATTTTAATACCTGACTTTATCAATTGGGCACTCTATTATTAAAAGTTTTTTGTCGTTTTTGATATCGTAGTAAACGAAGCCGTCCTCTACCAGATAAAACTTTTTACTGTGAATTGAGAAAGAAAAAAATTTTCTCACAATCGCCAGAAAGCGTAACTGAATCAGCTTACATGTAAATTTTTTCTCTCTTAAAAAAATTGATTTTGCCTAAAGAAAAAAATCATGCAATTTTCAAATCAAAAATTTTTTTCATCTAAGTTTGTGTGGTATTGAAAAATACCGTCTTAACAAACGCAATTATTCATAAAATGGCCACTTTTGAATTAACAGTCAAGTTTAAGCGATTTTTCCTTTACAGGAATGGAAAGCTATCGGATGCAATTTGGATTTTGAGTCATTAAAAAAGTATTTTGAGTTTGAAACTTTTTTAATGATTCAATGAACAGTGGTTTAATTTTATCATTTCTGCTCTCTCTCTCTCTTTCTTTCTCTCGCTCTCTCTTTTTCTCTCTCTCTTTCTCTCTCGTTCTCTCTCTTTCTCTCTCTCTCTCTCTTTCTCTCTCTTTCTATCTTCCCCTCTCTCTCTATCTCTCTCCCTCTTTCTCTCTCTCTTTCTCTATTTCTCTCTCTCTCTTTCTTCTCCTCTTTCTCTCTTTTTCTCTCTCTCTTTCTCTCTCTCTCTTTTTCTCTCTACAATCTCCCTTTTTTAATTTTTTCTTCTCACTTCTTTTTCTGATTGTTTTCAATGTTGTGTTCTTTCGTCCTCATTTTCTATCTCATCTACCTGATCCGCTTAGCATTCACTTTTCCCAACTTTTTTCCATTACTCATCTTCTCATCTTCATTCCATCTCGATTCATAGCCACTCGCTCCTCTTTAATCTCTCAATTTCGAATCTTTCTTGTTCAACTTTTTAACTTCCTTCTCTCCCTCAAAAACTTCCCTCTTCTGGCTTTGAAACGCCTTTTCATATTCATTCCCACGCATTCATTTTGCGCTTAGATGTGTTCTCAGCAGGTCACTTTCCCTTATCTTCTATGACTTTTGACATCTTGAAAGACCATTCTGCTTCTATTATAAAAAAGACTACGTTTAGGGTGGGACACACGGGAGAAGAATTGTATAGAAGTGCAGAGAAAAAAGATAGATACACAGAAGGAAAAGATAAAGAGAGAGAGTCTCTGAATTAAAGTAAAATAGAAAGAAAGAAATAAAGAGGAAAAAAGGGAAATTCAAAAAGCAAATTGAGTAAAAATAGGGAAAGTGATATGAAAATAATAACATTATAAGTAAGAATAACATTGCCTAAGAAAAAGAGAATACAAAATATTCGAAAGGATATAAAAGAGCGTGACTAGGAAAAGTAGTTGGGTTGACATGTTGAAGAATTAGATACAATCATTGATATGATGGATTTCTATTTTGTCTTATGTCACAACAATAAGTAAATACTACACATCTTCTTCCATCTCTAATCAATATTATTATTATATACAATGCCTTTTTTTCTTCTGAATGTCAATTTCTGTTATCGATGTTTTTCTTAATTGCATTCACTTTAAAAATTGTTTTCGACTACTATTTCATGATTTCGAAACATCAGTTCAGCAGCATAATCAGAAGAGCATTTAGGGTGATGCTCTCTTGATTATCATCATTGAACCATTGCTTGCGGCAGCAAAGAATTATGAAAACATGAAACATATATCACGAATTCTAAATCTCAAAAAGTAGCGTTATTTTCCTTCCTTTTACAAAATGGTTGCTTTTTCTCTCATCGTTTTAATTCTCCACTTCTCCGTTATCTCTACATTGGAAGCGCTTCATTCTCAGAAGACCTATTCTTTCCTCTTGCTATTAATATCTTGCTTGCCATTATTTATTTTATCCAAATCGCACGATGCCTCTATTTACCAAAGGTTCATATTTAAGATATACATAGTAGATTCGCGAAAACATCAACTTTATGAAGCAAGCCTGCTATATAGATTGTGGGCTCCCTTTCATAAAGCTACGTGATTTTAAAGCAGGCGAGCCTCTGTTTGAAATGTATGTAACAATCTGATGACCTAATATTCGAATTTACCACCTTTTCAACTCAATTTAAACACATTATCAACTTTATGGGACATGAAGCGCTAATGATTCGAAAGACTTCATTCAATTACCCAGTATCCGATGGTAAAGATGAGAGCGTCTCGATTGTAGTTTCGCTATGGTTCGCAAATTACGGTATCAAGGTGTCCAAATCTCACCAGAAACCATAATCCTCCGTTTTCGACGATAGAATTGAAAAGAAAGAATGTAGTCATCCACCTTTGACATCGGTAGAACGAAAGACTTACCGTCTAGACCATTCAAAGTCACGTTTCCACAAGTTTAGAGATTTTCCACAAGTGTTGAGGGACGTTTTTACATGATGATGTAAAATCATCTTACAATTGAGCACGAATTGAGCATAATGATGGTGTGTTGTACTCTCCTCTGCTTGAGGAGGTAATCGATTGAAAGCATAATGATGGTGTGTTGTACTCTCCTCACCTTGAGGAGGTAATCGATTGAAAGCATAGTGATGGTGTGTTGTACTCTCCTCTGCTTGAGGAGGTAATCGATTGAAAGCATAATGATGGTGTGTTGTACTTTCCTCTGCTTGAGGAGGTTATCTATTGAAAGCATAATGATGGTGTGTTGTACTCTCCTCTGCTTGAGGAGGTAATCGATTGAAAGCATAATGATGGTGTGTTGTACTCTCCTCTGCTTGAGGAGGTAATCGATTGAAAGCATAATGATGGTGTGTTGTACTCTCCTCTGCTTGAGGAGGTAATCGATTGAAAGCATAATGATGGTGTGCTGTACTCTAATCTGCTTGAGGAGGTAATCGATTGAAAGCATAATGATGGTGTGTTGTACTCTCCTCTGCTTGAATAGGTAATCGATTGAAAGCATAATGATGGTGTGTTGTACTCACCTTGAGGAGGTAATCGATTGAAAGCATAGTGATGGTGTGTTGTACTCTCCTCTGCTTGAGGAGGTAATCGATTGAAAGCATAATGATGGTGTGTTGTACTCTCCTCACCTTGAGGAGGTAATCGATTGAAAGCATAGTGATGGTGTGTTGTACTCTCCTCTGCTTGAGGAGGTAATCGATTGAAAGCATAATGATGGTGTGTTGTACTCTCCTCTGCTTGAGGAGGTAATCGATTGAAAGCATAATGATGGTGTGTTGTACTCTCCTCTGCTTGAGGAGGTAATCGATTGAAAGCATAATGATGGTGTGTTGTACTCTCCTCTGCTTGAGGAGGTAATCGATTGAAAGCATAATGATGGTGTGCTGTACTCTAATCTGCTTGAGAAGGTAATCGATTGAAAGCATAATGATGGTGTGTTGTACTCTCCTCTGCTTGAGGGGGTAATCGATTGAAAGCATAATGATGATGTGTTGTACTCTCCTCTGCTTGAGGAGGTAATCGATTGAAAGCATAATGATGATGTGTTGTACTCTCCTCTGCTTGAGGAGGTAATCGATTGAAAGCATAATGATGGTGTGTTGTACTCTCCTCTGCTTGAGGAGGTAATCGATTGAAAGCATAATGAAAGCATAATGATGGTGTGTTGTACTCTCCTCTGCTTGAGGAGGTAATCGATTGAAAACATAATGATGGTGTGTTGTACTCTCCTCTGCTTGAGGAGGTAATCGATTGAAAGCATAATGATGGTGTGTTGTACTCTCCTCTGCTTGAGGAGGTAATCGATTGAAAGCATAATGATGATGTGTTGTACTCTCCTCTGCTTGAGGAGGTAATCGATTGAAAGCATAATGATGGTGTGTTGTACTCTCCTCTGCTTGAGGAGGTAATCGATTGAAAGCATAATGATGGTGTGTTGTACTCTCCTCTGCTTGAGGAGGTAATCGATTGAAAGCATAATGATGGTGTGCTGTACTCTCCTCTGCTTGAGGAGGTAATCGATTGAAAGCAAAATGATGGTGTGCTGTACTCTCCTCTGCTTGAGGAGGTAATCGATTGAAAGTATAATGATGGTGTATTGTACTCTCCTCTGCTTGAGGAGGTAATCGATTGAAAGCATAATGATGGTGTGTTGTACTCTCCTCTGCTTGAGGAGGTAATCGATTGAAAGCATAATGATGGTGTGTTGTACTCTCCTCTGCTTGAGGAGGTAATCGATTGAAAGCATAATGATGGTGTGCTGTACTCTCCTCTGCTTGAGGAGGTAATCGATTGAAAGCATAATGATGGTGTGTTGTACTCTCCTCTGCTTGAGGAGGTAATCGATTGAAAATATAATGATGGTGTGTTGTACTCTCCTCTGCTTGAGGAGGTAATCGATTGAAAGCATAATGATGGTGTGTTGTACTCTCCTCTGCTTGAGGAGGTAATCGATTGAAAGCATAATTATGGTGTGTTGTACTCTCCTCTGCTTGAGGAGGTAATCGATTGAAAGCATAATGATGGTGTGTTGTACTCTCCTCTGCTTGAGGAGGTAATCGATTGAAAATATAATGATGGTGTGTTGTACTCTCCTCTGCTTGAGGAGGTAATCGATTGAAAGCATAATGATGGTGTGTTGTACTCTCCTCTGCTTGAGGAGGTAATCGATTGAAAGCATAATGATGATGTGTTGTACTCTCCTCTGCTTGAGGAGGTAATCGATTGAAATCATAATGATGATGTGTTCTACTCTCCTCTGCTTGAGGAGGTAATCGATTGAAAGCATAATGATGGTGTGTTGTACTCTCCTCTACTTGAGGAGGTAATCGATTGAAAATATAATGATGGTGTGTTGTACTCTCCTCTGCTTGAGGAGGTAATCGATTGAAAGCATAATGATGGTGTGTTGTACTCTCCTCTGCTTGAGGAGGTAATCGATTGAAAGCATAATGATGGTGTGTTGTACTCTCCTCTGCTTGAGGAGGTAATCGATTGAAAGCATAATGATGGTGTGTTGTACTCTCCTCTGCTTGAGGAGGTAATCGATTGAAAATATAATGATGGTGTGTTGTACTCTCCTCTGCTTGAGGAGGTAATCGATTGAAAGCATAATGATGGTGTGTTGTACTCTCCTCTGCTTGAGGAGGTAATGGATTGAAAGCATAATGATGGTGTGTTGTACTCTCCTCTGCTTGAGGAGGTAATCGATTGAAAGCATAATGATGGTGTGTTGTACTCTCCTCTGCTTGAGGAGGTAATCGATTGAAAGCATAATGATGGTGTGTTGTACTCTCCTCTGCTTGAGGAGGTAATCGATTGAAAGCATAATGATGGTGTGTTGTACTCTCCTCTGCTTGAGGAGGTAATCGATTGAAAATATAATGATGGTGTGTTGTACTCTCCTCTGCTTGAGGAGGTAATCGATTGAAAATATAATGATGGTGTGTTGTACTCTCCTCTGCTTGAGGAGGTAATCGATTGAAAATATAATCAGGGTGAGAAGGAAGAATAAACTGTTATTCATGAATGCCCTGTAATCTAAAAAGTGAATGCATATCTCACATTAGTGATTTCAAAACTATGAGTTTCTCAACCATATATTAAGCAGGATCTGTCCCACATGCTGTAGTCGATGTCTGGTTTGGTTCATTTTTCTAAGTCTGCATTTCTTTTTGCATCTGTTCACCTCTCCCTCCTACCTAATAGTTAGACGAGAAAAAGTGAAGATTTAAGGTTGAGACAAAAAGGAGAGGGGGAGAAATCAAATAGGAGTGAGAAAGAGGTACTATATAAAGAGTGAGAAAGAGAACTAGAGATAAACAACGAGAGACAAGAAGAAAGAGAGGGAGAGAGAGAGAGAAAGAGAGAGAGAGAGAAAAATAGTATAGGGATGTCAGACAGGTGATATAAGGACGGTATAGGGTAGACAACGGAAAAAAAGTAGTTCACTCGAAATGAGAGTAGTTGTAGGCTCTGAAGAAGTTGAGCAGGGTTAGGCAAACTGCTGCGTCGTGTCTCTATTCTGCTCAAAGCCAGATTCGAACCCGTAGATTAGACAAAAGAAAGCAATTGAGATGTAAATCAGGACTTGGCCCCTTCTTCCGATAGCTCTTTCTTCAATTAATCAAGATGTAGTATTTACCTCAAGTTCAAGTTCCTAAGTTTTATTATCAACGCTTTATCAGCAGGCGTTAGAATCCCTCATATCTTATAATTTTACATGCAAACCAACTGTTATTATAGTATTCCCTTTTCGAAGAATCCACTTCACGAACTTCCACCCTTTCACCTAAATTGCTCCAATTCACCTAAAATGCTCCAATCCACTTTATCAAGCTTTGAATCCTTTGTTTTTTAACCCTCACTTCGAAAGAGAAACAGTGAATTACCATTACCCTCACTGCAACATAAGTAGAAGTTGCCGACTCTTCTTCAAAGCTACTTTTCATTTCTGACCAGGAAAAATACATAGCTTCTGTTTTCTAGTACCATTCTTTACTTCAATATTTTTCTTCTTTCTATTTTTGTATTCATTTGAGTTGTCTTTTGAGCTTATTTGGACTTTCATAAACTCATCAAATATGTTTTTTAAAAAAGCTTCTTTTTCTTCTTTTTCTTTTTCCTAGCGTTGTCCCGCGCTGGCAGGGTCTGCTTTGAGGATCTTCTTTCTCCATTTGTCCCGATCGGAGGCGTCTTTCGGGCTTAGATGACTGACTTTTAAGTCCGCATTGATGGCGTCTTGCCATCGCTGCTTCGGTCGCCCTCTCGGTCGCCGACCGTCCACTTCGAGATTGTAGGCTGTGCTGGCTACAGTTTGCGGTGATGCTTTGGTGACATGGCCGAACCATCTCAGCCGATTTCCTCGCATCTTCTCGTCGATAGGGGTGACGCCAATTCTTCTCCTTATGGTTTCATTTGGTAGGTGCTCGCGGAGAGAGATTCATATGATCCAACGGATCATGCGCCTTTCCATAGTTTGTTGACGTCACTCAACTGTTCTTGTAGTTGGTCAGCACTCGGTTCTATACAAAGCAACGTGGCGCACTACTGTCCGATATATCTTCGACTTGAGGCACAGAGGCATCTTTCCGTCGCATAGTACGCCTGTGAGATCTCTCCATTTCATCCATGCTCCGTTGACACGTGACAGCACGTCAGAGTCGATGCCTCCGCTGGTCTGGATGTTCGATCCAAGGTAGCGGAAGCAGGTGGACTTCGTCAATTCTTCGCCGTTTACATAAATGGAGTCTTCGGAAGGTACTTTTTCCGAGTACTCCGTCTTTGAGGTATTCAGACGTAGTCCAAATTGACTGAGTCGGCTGCTCCAGTCCTGCACTCTTTGCAGAAGCTCCTCTCTCGTTTCAGCTGCTAGGAACACGTCATCCTCTTACAGGATGGTCCATGCAAGGTCACCCCCTGTAGGTCACGAGTAAAAGTGTCCATGACAAGAATGAAGAGGAGTGGCGATAGCGCTGTTAATTGATGTACGCCCACACTCACCGAAAAACCAACCGAGATTCCGACGGGACACCTAACGTTGCTCGTGGCATCTACGTAGAATATCCTGACCCAATAAATTAGAAGTTCAGGCACTTCGTGGTCCCGAAGGGCGTACATGATGAGCTCGTGTGGTACACGGTCAAAAGCTTTTTCTAGGTCGAGAAAAGCAAGATGAAGTTGTTGCTGCTTCTCCCTGTGTTTCTCCATCAGTTGGCGAGCAGTGAAAACAGCGTCTGAAGTACCTGTTCCATTGACGAATCCACATTGGTTGCGTTGGAGCTTGACGATTTCTCGCAAGCGCTGTTCGAGGACACGTTCGAAAATTTTCATTGTATGGCAAAAAAGGCGTATCGGTCGATAAATCGAACAGTTCGATGGATCTCCTTTGTTCTTTAAAATCGGAACCGTGACACTTGTCATCCAATCTGCGGGTGCTCGACCAGTTTCCACTATCGCGTTGAAAAAGTCTGTAAGCCAGGGGGTCGCGGAGTCTCGTAGTTCCTTGAGCTTCCATAATTCGGCTGGTAGCTCGTCTGAACCTTTGGCTTTGGAACTTTTCATAGCGCAAACGGCTTTTGAGACTTCGGCTAAAGGGATGCGGGAGGCTGAGCTGGCTAATTTCGGGCCTTCTGGAACATCCGGGTGTATGAATTCTACATTTGGAATTTCTTCGAAGTGCTGTTGCCAGCGTCGGAGGATCTCTGTAGTATTCTGCAGCCTTCGCCCGTCTTTCGTATTGACACATTTGTAGTGCTCGATGTCAAGATTCGCCTTTTCCCTCGCTTTCGCTAGCCGGTATATGATCTTCTCTCCTTCCTTCGTGTCCAATCGGTCGTAGAGTTCACGATGATGTTCAGAGCGTGCGGAGGCTACGGTTCGCTTTGCTTCTTTTTTCGCAGCCTTGTACTCCTCCCAGTTCTCGTCTGTCTCCTCGATGAACCATTTCTTGTAAGCAGCTTTCTTTGCTCAAACTGCATGCTGCACTTCGTCTGTCCAAAGCCATGTCTGCTTGTCGATTCTTCGGCGTCCAGTCATGGTCGTTCCTAGAACTCTTCTCGCGTTGGTGGTTACAGAGTCTCGAAGCAAAGCCCATGTTCTGTTTATGTCTTCAGGATCGATTACAGGGAAGGTTAAACCAGTGACGACGGCTGATTTATATTCCTGAAGCTTCCACCATTTGATGGTTGCCAAACCAGTTACTTGTACTCTCTTCTTCACGTTGACACGCAGTTCAGTGATGACCAGCTTGTGTTGAGGGGCGAGACATTCGGACAGAATCACCTTCGTGTCGATCACTGCCGTGAAGTCTCGTTTTCGTAACAACATGAAGTCTATTTGACTTGTGTTGAGGCCGCTGGAATACGTGATCATCTGGCTCGTTCTCTTTTGATGAAGGTGTTGGATATGACAAGACCAGCTGCTTCGGCGAAGTCGAGGATTCGGCATCCAGCGCTGTTCCTTTTTTTAAAAAGCTGTTCCAGCGAAAAGAACAGGTTTCATCTTCACCGGCATTGTTGACCATTGATACCGCGTGGCTGAAAACCAACTAGAAAAAGGAACACCACAATTAGAGCCATTCTTTTCAGTGCCTCAGCATTTAAGACAAAACAAAAACATAATGTTTTGGCCATGATCTTTTTGTGGTTCTTTGTAAGGATCATCTCTTTGACGAAAGTCTTCTTCTGAGTGATATACGCTACATCATTCATAAAGGGAACGCATACAATTCCGACAGAATCCACATCATCAATGCAAATACAACGATGCAATTTCTCTATCTGATTCCAATTCGACCATCCCTGAGGCTTCCTTTGTTTGAAGCAAATTTCCTCTTTTGGTTTTTCAAGCCTTCTTCTTCTACTCGTACCCTCTTCCTCTCTTTCCGTTCTTTCATTCTCCTTTTTTTCTCTCTTCTCTCTTTCTCAATCTTTTTCTTTTCTCTCTCTTTCTTTTCTAAATGTTTTCACCATTCGCCCATATTTTTCTTTCTCATCTTCCTCTCTGCCATTCTCTTAACTTGTTTTCTTTTCTTGATTCATGTTTCGTATATCTGTCTCTCTATTTATTTCATTAACTTTACCTCTTCACATTTCTCCTTACTCTCTAAGTTCCTCTTTTCCTATCTGCTGATATCACTCTGATGCGGCGTTTTTCGCTTTTTTGAATTTTTATACCCTTTCCAACAATTCATTGCATACTGCAAAGATGGTCGAATTATTTTGGATTTCTCTCTATGAATGTCATTTTCATCTCCGAGGTTTTTTGTCTTCCTCGAGTTCCATAAGTGAGAGAAAAAGGAAAGAGAAAAAGATAGAAAGGGAAAAAGTGAAGGAAGAAAAAAGATAAAAACGGTAACAGAGGACAAAGAATGGTAGGGAGAGAGACAGGAAAAAGAAAGAGAGGAAGTGAGCGAGAGAGATAAAGATCATTGACAGTCGAAGCGCAAGAAAGGTCATTCCATCGGGCGTTTGAAAGTCAGAGAAAAATTTGATACAATACTGAGGAGTTTATATGACTTGATTTGATTATCAAAGAGCCGTTCCTAAAAAAATCAAAAAGTTGAATAGATTGATAGACAGAAGGTAGAGGGAAGTGTGAAAAGAAAGGAAGATAGAAGCTGATTGTGAAAAAAGAAAAGGTGAAAGATAGAGAAAAAGGAGAGGGAAAGAGCGAAAGGAAGAGAGTTTGAACGCAAGAGAGAGAGAGGGAGAGAGAGACAGAGAGAGACAGAGAGAGTTAGAGGAAGAGAGAGAGAAAGAGAAAGAGGAAAAGAGACAGAGGTAAAGAAAGAGAAATACGAACGGTGGAATTAGAAGTGTTCAAGATCAAATAGTAATAAGATGGCTATAATATGAGAGAAGGTCGAAGAATACACCTCGAATGAGAGCTGACGCAGTTTTTCGACCTGGAGGAATCTTCGTACATTCTCTCCCTTTTCATAATTGTCTTTGCGTTTTGCCCTGGGAGTTGAACAAGCTTGAAAGGTATATTTTTCAAACAAAAATTTTTTTGCGCTCCGAATGTTTCGCCAATTCAGACAGTTAAAATCTTTGTCGTGCCAGTGAAGAGATGCGGTGTGGGTTTCTTGCAAAGAGTTCGGACGTTTCGCTTTATTTAAAGCATCATTAGCGATATGCAATTACTTTCAAACTTGGGTAATTAAATCTGTCTAATTAACCTCCACGATGCGCGTCACTCAGTACTCAAAACTCATATTTCGCCAATTCCTCAGTCATTCTTGTTCTCTAGGCGGTGGCTCCGTTTCACCTTTACTCGTCCTAATCAGGACATTTGTATTGTGTCGGAGAAGCGCACAGAGTTCTACCTCAATCGAGAATATCTTTTAACTAAAACCCTCCATCGGCAGAATAGGGAAATTTACCGAGAGTGTAGAGGGTCACTCGTAATGGTCTGTCTTGAAGATGTGCACATGAACCTGCCGAATTCCAAAACAGAAGCACGTCAAAAAGCCATAGGATTCAACCATTTGATGCCTGGTCCTGATAACTGCTCTATTTGTAAGACCTTCTGAAACCATGCGGTTGAAAAACTGAGCGTTTTACCAAGACTTTTGATCGCAAAGCCACAGTTGCTCATTTCTCTGACCAAGTTTCCTTTCTCCAAAATCCCTGTCTTTTAACCAGTTAGCAACAACTTTGAAACATTAAATTTTAGGAATTTATAATATACACTAGTATTCTTCACTATGCAGAGCGAATAACACATAATAAGCACAGTGAACCCGTAATGCATCGTTATCTATTCCGTCATTGTGATGTTGAGGCAGTTAGTTTAATGCTAAATTTGGAAGATTTTACTTGCCTAATAGCAAACTTCCTTCATTTTTTGTAGAATAGGCAAATAGGCAAAAGTTATCCATTGTGGCAGGGAGTTTGTTCAGATCTCTCGAATACTTTTTCTAAGGATGATATAACTCTGCTTATTATCCGGTTACAATAACTTTTTATCTGATGCTGTCGAGAAAAACGGAACCGAGTTGTTTTATAATTTTTATGATAAAACTTTTTTTTTAAAAAACTTTATACAACTCGAAGTTTAGGCGTGAGAAAAAAGGTTTCCCTATCAAAACTACAGCGGAAAAACATTGAATCATCTAAGGTAAGAACATGTGAGAGACAGTTTTGAGCTCATAAGTAGCTTAAACTAATGCTTGAGCAATTTAAGAGGAACTGGTGAAGCTCACTTTCTTCACCGAGAGCAAAAAAACTGAACTGGTCGAAAGAGAGAGGAGAAAAAAGCTTATCAATTAGTATGGAACTTCTTAAATTGCAAAATGAAAATATTAATCTTTTGAATACTAGAACAACGAGCTATTTTTATAGTTTTACATGATTAATTCTTCTGCGCTTAAATAGCCGCAAGTGATCGTTTTACAGCTCTCCAGTCTTCCATAAATCTCTTTTATTCAAATATGTATGTTTTTAAACAAATGTTGTGAACAGAGGTTTTCGGACGACTACGCTACGAGGAAGGCTGACCTCAAGAGTTGAAATCTGAAGAATTAGTAGACATTTACATTTGTCCAGGTAAAATACGTCAATCCTCAATTGCTTCTAATTTCCGTTTTTTTCCTACTAATTTATTTCTTCCTATAAAACATCTTTGAACATATGCCTCTGACTTGTCTCTGAAAGCATCTACAGCATTTCTCATTCAAAATTTTTTTAGGCTTTTCTGATTATTCCATGATAATGACAGTGGTAATATTGTATTTTCTGGCTTCAAATTTATATCAACCTTTGTTTCATAATCGAAGTGTGGCGAAGCCTTAAGTTTCAACCGAACCTTTCAGGTTGAATTCATCTTTGAGTTCAAACGGAATGTTTTTGAACTCATCTTTGGTTATTGATTAATATTGTCGGATTTAGCGTTCTCAACTGGATTCCTTGTTTTCTCTCGTTTTTTTCTCAAAATACTTTTCTGAACCACCTTCAGTAGTATCTTTCTCTTGAGCATCCGCTATTGAGCACGAATTTGAGAGGGACAAAAGTTTGTTTGAGTAGGCGGCACAGAGGTGTTACCTTTGATTCATTTATTCGGGAAGACTTAAAACTAGAGTCTCTCGAAAGTGTCCTTTCTCTATTACAGAAATAACTCGGTCTCCGTGGCTCTCTGTATATATTTTTTCTCAGAAATTGGTAAAATCTCGTGCTTATTCCCGCAAGAAGCGATATTCATTCTTGGTGATGAGAGGGACCGAAAGAAGCTAAGAGGAGTCCCCACACTGTAGGATCTAACCTGTATTTCTATATTTAGAAAAGAGTGGAAAGCCATGGAATGTTGTGGGCTAACAGAGTTGTTCTTCTCTTTCTCCACCATCTCAGAACATTGTTTGTTCTTCATGTCATTTAATTTTGCATCTAACATCATCAACACTTTCTCTTTCTCTGACACCTTTGTAATTGTGGCTTATCTGGAGTTCCCTTCTCGCGCGAGTAAACTGTTTCTTAACTTTTTCTCTCATTCTACTTTAATTTTTCAGCTTTTATTATTTTTCCTTCTTTCTCTATGATCAATCCTCAATCTGTTTATTTCTCAATCGGTCATCTTCATTTTCTAAATTTCTTTTCTAGCTGTTTTTTTCTTTTACTTCATAGATTCGCCTCAATCTCTAACGATAAATAGCAACTCTTTCTTTTTATTTCTCTATTTCCCGATCTTATGCTCTCTCTCTCTTTTTCTTTCTTTCTCTCTCTTCTTTCTCAACTCTCTCATTCTACTGTTTCTTCTCTTCCTCGTTCTACTTCTCTTCGACCTCTATTTTCCTCTCTCGCTCTCTTTCTCCTAATTCTCTATCCCACCCTCTGTTCACTTTCTCTGTCAAGACTTCTCCTTTCCCTTTCGGGCCTCCTTGTGGCTTTTTCCAAATGGCTCTCCTCCACTATCCATGCTAGCTTTTCTTTTGATCGTATCGCAATGATCAAGTTTTCGTCGCACGGGTCACTCACTTTAAGCATGATTACACTTCCATTCCTCTTTTTTTCTCGCTCGTCAGGACACAAGTCCTCGAGGCGAGGCTTTGCGACGAGACTTCGATGCGAGACGAGCTTTCAAAACAAGTCTGACAAGGAAATTTGACTTGGACCTGATTGTTTGAACCTTGTATTCTCAACTACAATCTTTACCTGCTTTTTTGTCTTCGTTTTATAATATATTGTGCTTTCCATCATTTTATCTCTCTCTATTTATTTTCTTGATACTTCTTTTTCACTTCTTTCTCTTTAAATGTCTTTTGTATCTCTTTCCTTTCTCAAATGATTTGTTCAGTCTCTTACTCAATTTTAATGGCTCAAAAATCCGTAATATGGATCGCCACGGATTTCTGTAGAAATTTTTCATATTTCTCAATTAAAAACCATGAAAAATTTTGTTCTTATTCTCCTTAGTTGAAAAAAAAACAATTCTTCGTAGTCATATAAAACCTCTTTATTGGCTCAATGAGGCATCGTGGAAATTTCTGTCCATCTCTGCATAAATTTTTTTCAGAAATTTACTTGATCGCCTGTATCGGTTCTCCTTATACATGAAGTTATTCATTACACCACATAAATATCACATACAATTCACTAATGCTCCCACGTAAGTTTTGAGCTGTTTAAGGGTGTTGGAGCATTTGTTATAGCACTCTCAACTTGTAGTTCTTACACCATTCATTTCATGTGACGTTTTTTTCCTCCACTTCTCTTACTCTTGCTCTCTTCATATTGCTTTCTCTCTTTTTTCTTTGAATCTCTTTTAGATTTATTTCTTTCCCCCTCCGTCTCTAATTCTCTTTTTTCTACTCCCTCTCTATTTCTCTCTCTCTCTCACTCCGTCTCTTTCTTTCTTCCTCTCTTTTACTCCCTCTCTTTCTTTCCTTTTCTCTAACTCTCGAACTGGCTTGTATTGAGAGTGTGAAGATATTGAAAAAGCTATAAACCAAGCATTGATAATGATACTTTGTGTTCTCACTATGATGTATGTATGCATGTTCAAGTATATGAAAATGTCCACTTTCTTGTCTTTCCTCAATCGTTCTATTGCCTGTGCCGTTCTGTAAAACTTTGAAGTTCCAGTTCGTATTTTTTTCACATACTTTATTTTATTATTTGTTTTTCCCTTTTGTTGAAGCACACTCTTTTCTCTTCCTAACCGATTCTTTCGTCAAACAAAATTCTTTTTTTTAATAATTTATCAAATTGAATGGAATTTTAAACCACAGAGAACATTATTTCTGAACAAATTTTTTTTCTCTCATAATATTTTCAAGAAAATATGCTTCTGGGAAAATAGGCCGTGAAATAACAGAATTGCTTTTGATATACGCTAATTTTCCGCCATAAATTGATGGAGGAATTGTCCTTCATGTCACAGTTTTTGACTTTGTGCGTTCTTAGCAAAGTTGAAAGAAACCTAAGAAATCGGTTTTGGTGCAGTTTGGTTTTTTGCCTCACACTTGCTGTTAAGTTTATAGAAATAACTAAATCATAAGAAACGAGGGAGATATAGTCAGAGAAGTGGAGATTTGTTGAAAGCAGGAGATGGTGAACAGAAGTTGAGTGATAAAGTAGAGAGAGAGAGAGAGAGAGAGAGAGAGAGAGAGAGAGAGAGAGAGAGAGAGAGAGAGAGAGAGAGAGAGAGAGAAAGAGAGAGAGAAATAGAATGAGAGAAGAAGGGACCGAGATATGTATGCGTTTGAAGTGATAAAGTTTTTTTGTTATTTTAAGAACGCAACGCTTAGTTTTTACAGGGTGTTTCAAAAGTAATGGCACAGATATTTTACCTTATATTTTCATTCAGTATCCGCGAATCAGGTTAATATAATTAAAAATGTTTATCAACAACTTCAACAATTATGTTTTACAACAGTCACTCAATATGATTTCCTTTGGCCTTAATGAAAGCTTTGAGACGACGAAGGTATGCCTCGATGGTTGCCCGCAGTGTCTCTTGTGGAATAGCGTCCTATGCTCGGGTAAGGGAGACTTTAAGCACTTCCAAGTTTTTGTGAGATTTTGCACAAGCCTTTGCCTCAAAACAGCCCGGATGGAGAAGTCGAGTGGATCGAGGTCGAGGCTATTAGCCAGCCATTCATTTGCCGGTATGAAGTCGGGCAGATGATGTTTGCACCACTTTTGAGTCTTCTTGGCTCTGTGTGCTGGGGCACCGTCCTGTTGATAACTCCAGTTTTTGGTTTTGAAGTGAGCCTGGGACCAAGGCAGAAGATGCTTCTCGAGAATTTCATAAATGTACGCGTTAGTATCGAATTTGGCGCCTTTCGGCACAAAAAAGAGAGGAGTGCGACCACTGGAGAAGACTGCCGCCCAAACCATGACTTGTGCAGGATGAGAATTGCATTCGATGACGCGACCTGCATTGTTCGCTTGCCGTGAACTCTCCGCGAGTATTGTGGAGTTTTGGCGGTTGTAATGAGCCTCTACTGTGAAAAGCTTCTCATCTGAGAAAACCGTTGTCTAGTGGTCTCCGTTTTCGGCCCGCGGCAGTAGCAAGCGACATTTTCCCCGTCTTCCTTTTCTCTGAGCTTCAGTCAAGCCATGTCTTTTTTGGAACTTGTAGGGAACCTTATTGAGCTTTTTTCTGACGACTCCCCTCATCGATTCTACTAAGACATGAAGCTTAGCGGCCATTTTCCTCATGCTTCTCTGCCCTTTGCGTTGTATCCGCTTCTTGACAATTTCCGTGATACGAGAAGAAGTAGCGGTAACCGGTCTACTGGAGCGTGGACGATCCTCTTGAGTTCCAGGTTTGATAGTGGGGTAGACGGTTCGCCGAGGAACATCCAGCATGTTACTGATCTCAGAAGGTTTGCGTCCCGCACGACTTAAAGTCAGAATCAAAGAACGTTTCGAACTTTGACGCGCCATTCACCTACAAAACAAAGGGAAAAGTTTATAATTTCGAACTTATAATCAACAAAGACTAGAGAAACAAAACCAAGTCAATTGATCCATGGAGCGCGTGAGAGGCGCGCGCGAAAACTGTGCCAGTTCTTTTGAAACACCCTGTATGTACATATGTGCATAAGTACGATTAAAGCAAAGATTTTTTTGTTAGAAAACTAGTTGTCTATAACTGTAAAAAATGTTTTGATCACGAAAAAACGGTGTCAAGGGTTGGTTCACGTTTCTACACGGGGAACAAAAAGAACCTAGACAAATGTTTAACGCGCTCTATTGCGTGACACAGTGAACCGATTTTTGTTTTCATTTCTCGTGATGATGCTCTGAGACTGGTTGTTTCTTGTTTCAAGTTTCATGACTCTAGGTTTATTTCTAAAGATATGGCGAAATCAAGTCCTCTCCCTACTGCGATTTTTGCCCTGTTTGACCCTGGTCATACAAGAGGTTATGTCGCGCGACGACTCAAATCTCCACGGTCAAGTGTTAATCCCACCATCGATTTTCTAGAAACTGGCGATTGCAAGGAGCGTGCAAGAAGAGTTCGTCCTAGAACAGCCGATACACCCCAGATGAGGAGCATTCTCCGTAAAATCATAGCACGCAATCCTGGATAGTCCGAGGAAGCTCACTTCACAGTTAGTATCTCCCGTGGAGCAACACGACTGAACCGTCTCGAGATGCACCTCTACAGGATGAAAAACTATATGGATTAGATGCTTCTTGTTATTGTTGTTTCTCGCAGTTGCAGCGAGTAGATTTTAGTAGTCTCGATGTGAAGGGAGCAGTGGAGAAGGTGCTCGATGAGTATTCGATGAACCACGGGGTCGAAATCCTTCTTGAGGTCGTGAGCTATCATGACTGTGCGTTTTGCAGGCTTCCGTTCTTTGAAGCCACCCAAGATATACTCAGCGAGGTAAATAAAAGCAGATGTGATGGAGTGCGCCTCCTTAAAGCCGTGTTGAGGGCAACGTTCTGCGATCTTGGCGGCTGGGCATGGGAGTGATATTGTTCGGTAGGAGTCTCCATGTGTAGCATCTTTCCCTACTTTTCATTTTTTTTCATTTCATTTATTGTTCCACGCAACATTATAAACAATATCACGAAGTCAATACGACAAATTAGAGCGTGGACTATGATATATAATCGAACAGAAAGGAAATTAATTTAAGCACTGATGCTGGTGACAATACGTTTAATTTTTTCTTTAAATAGAGCTGAGTTTTGCAAAGACTTGAATTCACTAGGAAGGCATTCCCATATAGAAATCGATCTAGATACAAAAGTAGACAATCTAGCAGGATAGAGAGCGGGAAGTCTAATGTTCAATTGGTGACCATGCCGTGTATTGTACTGATGAGGATTAAGTGTATACAAATGAGAGGTGTCTATGGATAAGTTGGAATGAAGGCTCTTATGGAGAAAACAAAGATCTCTTATAGTGCGACGGAGTTCAAGCGATTCAGTACCGAGAAATTTCAATCTTTCGGGATAGGAAGCATTGCCAAGGCCACATCTATAGAAAACCCTTCTAGTGTAATTACGCTGCACATATTCAATATCATTGACTAGTTGTTTGGAGACAGGAGACCAAATTTCCGTACCATACTCGAGTATCGGACGAACATAAACATTGAATGACTGCATGAGGAGAGAATGGGATTTAGATTTAAATGCTCTGAGGATCATATTAGCTAGAGAAGAAGCTTTTCTGCAGATAATCTCTATATGAAGCTTGTAACTCATATTACCATCAATCGTTATACCTAAATCTTTAACAGAAGAAGATTTGCTCAGGATAGAATTATTGATTTCATAATTGAGCTCAACAGGTTGTTTACCAAGGTGCAAAACAGTACATTTAGTAGGAGATAAGGTTAAGTTCCATTCAATACACCAGTCGCAAATGTTGTTAATGGCTAAATGCAAGTCACTGTGACGTGATGGAACTTCGGCATACAACTTTAGATCGTCGGCAAAAATGCTATATCGAATCGTCGTAGGAATAACTTTTTTAATATCGTCAATGAACAGCAGAAACAATAAAGGGCCAATAGAAGAGCCTTGTGGAACTCCACTGGATACTGCTGCGGGTTGAGAATATACGCCATTTAAAGATACAGATTGTTTACGATTGTCTAGAAAGCCAGTAATCAATTTAACAATGGACTCGCTGATACCTAAACATTTAAGCTTATATGTTAAAAATCTATGATCAACGCAATCGAAAGCCTTGGAAATGTCAAGAAATATAACGTCGACAGGAGATCGTTGAATTAGATGGTTTATCATGAAGGAATGTGATTCAGCGAGTGAGGTTATGGTTGAACGCTTAGATCGAAACCCGCATTGGAATTGGGACAGTAGATCATTATTCTCAATACACATGTATAAGAAATTCGCTATAATTTTTTCGAAAACTTTGGACAAAGAGCACGTTAGAGAAATGGGTCTATAGTTGGAAGGACTCGACGATCCTCTAACTTTAGGAATGGGTTTGACAATCGCGAACTTCCATGAATCAGGTATTTGTCCGGTTGTAATGCAGTTATTGAAAATAATTCTGAGAGGCGCTAAAATAGCAAATTTACATTTCTTGATAAAAATGTTTGGAATAAGATCGGGAGAAGTGTTAGCCTTATTCTCGAGTTGCGAAATAGCTTTCAGTATCATGGAGTCATCAATGGAATCGAGGTTCGATAAATTGCTTCGAACATAAGGAGCCGGTAATACATTTTGTGAAGGAATGGAATAAACGGAAGAAAAGTAAGAGGAGAACATCTCGGCTTTCACTGAAGTATCAGTTATTGCTACATTGTTGTTATCAGAAACATTATACGATTCTTCGAAATTTTTGAATCGGCTCTTACAATACGAAAAGAATTTATTGCGATTTTCTCTTAACACAAGTGATGCTTCTTTAGATGTCTCAAAGGCATATAATTTATCGGAAAATTCTTTCGAAACCTTTCTACAATATTCAGAGTGAGGAGCTCTAGCAGAAACTTCTTGTTGTTTCTTGAACAGCTTCTGTAGTTGGTAAGGATAACGACTTATCAGGGGGGCAGGCAATGCGTTAGGAACGTATTGGTCAATCAAACTACAAAGATAATCGCACGTATATGCATATGCTTGATTAATGTCTAAACAAGATAGAGCGAGAGTCCAGTCATGTAGATATATCGACATTTCGATACTAGACCAATCAGCTTTAGAAAATATTCTAATTGGCTGACTTTCGGGATCAGGATTTGTAGAATGTGAAATACTAAACGATATGGCATTGTGGTCACAACTTGGAGTAAACGGGGCTATGACATTGCACGAAGAAATAACTGGGTAATCACATAGAAGTAGATCGAGGATATTGTTACCACGTGTCGGGTAGTGAACCGATTGAATAAAATGATTATCACAAGAAAAAGCGAGAAATTGAGAAGCTGATAAATCATTTGAAGACGTCAAGTTTTCCCAGTCGATACACGGCATGTTCATGTCCCCTACAACTATTAAAGGAACGTTCGAGCATTTATTAGACGCGATAAATTCCATCAATGGTGCTATAATTGAATCGCTAGCACTCGGAGATCGGTAAACGCACATTAGGCGTACTCGAGGGTAGAGAGAATTGACAGAAAGCTCAATAGTAACGGCTTCACATTCATAACAAGAGAAAGAAGATACGAGAAATGGACATAAAATGGACGCTGATAGAATAGCTACTCCACCGCCTCTATTACTGGCAGCACATTTCCGATCTGATCTAAATAAGGAATAAGGTTGACCTGAGAGTAATAGCAAATCGGAATCAGAATCAAGCATCCAAGTCTCTGATAAACAGACACTTTTGTACAGAGAAGAAGATAGAAGAAATTGTAGTTCGTACAATTTGTTACGAATAGAGCGACAATTGCAGTAATAAAATAGAAGAGGATCATTGACCAAATGTACTGATAAATCGAACTTTAAAGGCTCACTAACACCAGCATCATCGATATCCTTTTTGTCTTCCCGTCCCAAAGAACTGTTCTCACGCATGTGAAAAGGACGTGGATGAGAAAAATGAACAATTCTAGTACCTTGGACTCCCCATTCGACTGCTCCAGCTTTGTCGTTTCTTTCTCGAACGGTCCTTTTGCAGTCTCTTTCAAGCTGAAGTCCTTCCCGAGTCAAATCTTCGCGAGCGTAGGCCCGAGGGTGTTGCCGGAGCGTGTTGGGACGAAGAGATCTGATTTTCCGAAGCATTTCTGTACGAAGAGATGGGACCGGTAGGTGCACTTTCAGAATTCTCCGTTTGCTGTCTGGATTTCCATATCGGCGATGAGTGATGGACTTGTCCTTGAGCGCAGCAGAGAGAGTTGGAAGTCCGAGTTCGGAGACGAGGGCGACAAGGAAGTTCCCATCAGAGGCATCCGTTTCCATGTCGTTTTCTTTTTCAGAAAGACCGACGAAGACGATGTTATGAGCTTTTTCTTCGAGTATGGGCCTGTCTTCTTGGAGCACTCTTCTCACAGCATCGTAGGCGATCAGATCAGGTTGAGAAACAGGAGCGAAAACTGGATTTGGAAAAGTCGACTGTGGTTGAGAGAGAAGAGGAACCATTGTGGCGAAGGAGTTCATCATTGAATTCACGGCAGTTAGAAGTTGAGTAATTTGGTCACTTTGGCGGTTAATTGTTTCAATCAACAATTTGATTTCGGCAGAATGTTGAGATAGTACAGCGCTTGTAGAGGGAGGAGGCATGATGAGAGTATTTTGGACAGGGTCAGATAATATAGACAGAGCTATATCGATTGCAACCACTCAGTGCGCACGTATGAGAGATGATTGAAACTTTGAGGAAAGGAATGATCATCGACTTCTTTCAGATGCCGGGAAGATGCATTGCTTCAGCGAGAAGTTGATGAGCTCCGTTAGGCGACAGAAGCGGTGCATGCCAAGGCTTTGCAGATGACGCATGGTGATCTCGTCTGGGCCCGCTTCTTTGGACTTCTTGGAATTGCGAGGTACTTCCTTTACTTCGGCTACCTTGAATTGAGCGGGAGAGGTGGTCTTGTGTTTCTTCAGCTTTCTGATCAGTTTACGCATTTCCGGATCTGTAGTGTGCGGGCGGACGGAAGTGAACTGCTTGTTGAATCTGTTGACGATGTCGCGAGAATTGTCGTAGTATTTGTAGCCGAAGAGAATGCTGCAGTTGGGGGGAGATCTTGGCTTTCCGTCGAGTCTGCCTATGAGCTTTCAGAGCTTCTGTGTTACTTCTCTGTTGTGCTATTGCCAATATTGCTCCATGCTTCGCGCCTTTTTCTTGTAGATCTTGCTGGTTATCGCTTCTTGTATGGTCGACAAACTTACGCTGTTTGGGTCAAAGGAGCTTACAGTGTCACTGTCGTTCATCAGCTGCTTTACTTCATCGCTCAGGCCGGGTGTGTATTCTTTCCTTCTGCCAGACGGCATGTGGTAAACGGACGTTTTGTGTATGACTTCGCGGAAGTTGGCTTCTAGTAGACACGTGTTGAGATGAAAGGGTAGGTTGTAAAGGGCCTTTCTGCTTCTTCCTTGGAACCGTTCCAGTCAGCCTTGCGGAATTTAGTGAGTCTGTCATATGTTGTCTTCGATGATCCAATCAGAAGATTTATGATAATCGGGAGAAGGTCGGATCCTAGAGTAGTGCGAGTGTGCCAGTCCCCGGATGTGAGCAGAGACGCAGAGGCAAGTGAGACGTCTGGTGAGGAGGATACACTAAAACTAGGTATCTTCAATTAGTACGCCGTAAGTGGATTTTTTGTCTCTTCTTCCATGATCGTCGATGTCCGGAGAATACCATAGGTCTGCGTGTGCGTTGAAGTCGCCAATTACGATGGAGTCTTCTTCGGAGAGCAGCTTGGCAATGGATGCTTTGTAGCTTCGTGGGTAGTTACTGTGTAGGCGGAGTAGACGTTGGCGATGCACAGGCGCTCTCCGTTTACTATCATGTGAGCTGCCGAAACCTCCTTTGTGTTGTCGCGAAGATCTTTCGGGACGTCTGCGACAGCGTAAGTGACAGGTCGATGGATGAGGAGCATTAGTCCGCCTCCGTCTTTGACTCTGTCCTGTCGCACTAGGCTGTATCCGGGAAACGAGAATGCGAAGTCCGGTTTTTTTTTTTGAAGTCCGGTTTGTTTTTCTGGATTGGAGCAACCATGATGCGGTGCGAGTGTAGAAAGACAGCTAGTTCATCTGCGATCGTCTCCTTTGCGAGCCGGGAGCGTCTTGTTAGATTGAGCGTGCAGAGGTGTACGGTCCGTGCGAGCGCTATGATTACGGAGTGCGGCGTATGGAGTATGAGTGGGTGTGAAGCGTTTAGTGCATGTTTTAAGCGGGCAAGCAGCGGCGGATGTGCGACTGGTGGAGGACGCGCACAGAGTGCAGTTGTAGTCGCGCGTGTAGTCGGTGTGGGACCGCAATCCACTGCATTTGACGAAATCTGCACTTCATGCAGATTTCACATTCCACGCTGTTGTGAAACACTGCCTTTGGGCATACAGGGTAAGTGTGTTTTAGAGGCCTTTGATTGGGCTGAATGCCACCCATGAGTAATATAGCACGGAGCAGCGTGGCTGGCGTAGACTGGAGCAGCAAAAACCCTGTCGTTGTTGCGGGAGGAGGGTAGAACCCATTTGTAGTAGCGAACTTGCGTTGCTGTTGTCGGCTGCACCGCGTGAAGGCGGATCCCGTTGCAGCCACAGATGATTTTTTGAAAACAATTATGCGAAGATCTGCTGCAACGAAGTGCGCGCTCCGAGCATTATCGTACGCCTTTTGACGGTTGGAAAAAATTTCACGATAGAGATGTCGGTGAATTCTCGAAACGATAGAACACTAGCCCACGATTGTAATGAAGCTTCTTAGCATAGAATCACTGTTGGAAGAAGCAGCCATCCCAAGTACCTCATAGTTTGGGGAAGTGTTTGCGCAACAGGGAAAACACCGCTGGTTTTCGTCGCTCCCTATATATGGATGCCAAATTTTAAGTGAAGAAGATTCTTGAAGACGTGGTAGAACCATGGAGTAAAACACACTATCATGGAACCAATTGAACTTTCAAACAGGACTCCACATCTGCCCACAAGTCCGAGATCGCACAAGACTTGTTGGGTTCACACACTCCGAGATTGATAAGCACCGCCGAATAACGAACAAATTCCCCCGACCTGAACCCGCTCGACTTCGGTGTCTTGCAGGGAATGGTTTGAGCTATCCAGCTTCTCACTCTCGATTCTCTGAGTTGTGCCCTTCTTAAGGCATGTCATGAACTCGACAACGATTAGCTGCGGTCACTGGCAAATGGATACGATCTTCATTTCAAGGCATGCGTTCCCGCTAGAGGTGGCCAGATTGAACATGATTTTGCAAAACTGTTCGTTAAATATTGTTATGAATACATGCTATGCTGTATGCTATGCTACCAAGAGGCGAAACAAGTTACAGACATTGACATTTGATCAAGTACTTCTTGGTAACCCTGTATATGAAGTCAGGTGAAATGATGATGGTCAAACGTACTGATAGTATAATATCAACATTATTCTACTCCACTTTTCCATATAAAATTAGGGAAAATGCTGATAAAAAATGTTACACCAGTTCCTGCCCCATTTCACTCCGAGAAAAAGCCAACTAAAACAAGTGCTGTACAACTTCGCGTCCACGAAAACTTCATGCAGACTATGCATTTCTCTTTTTATGTCCCCTTCTCTTGAGGTAACATCGTCTTTACTTGAGCCAAATTAACAGTTAACGCCTCTAAAAAACAATTAACAATGAACTTCCAGTCCACATATTAGAGATTACTTAACAAAAAAATTTGCTTATTTATGAAGTTTTTTGGTTTTTGTTAAATCATCATGTAATTTATTTGGATCTGAAGTAAAAGATCCTTTTTATTTTTTTATATTTTTGTTATCGTGTTTTTTATATTTTTGTTATTTTTATATTTTTGTTATCGTAACGAAGAGCGAGAAAAAATGTTGTTCAACAATATTTTGACTTTTCTTTTTGATGAGTCATTTTCAATTTACTCTCTTTTAAAAGTTTTCTAAAATCAAGGTATCTCTCCATTTTTCTGTTCTCATAAAAAGAAAAAAAGTCACCTTCGAACTTCCCAACTAAGTTCAAATGACATTTTTTTATCTTCAAATGCTCAGTTACACAGTTTTAAGGCAGTGACGCCTGGTAGAGAAGACAAATTGATCAAACCACCGCACGGAAAAAAGCCTGTCACCGGGGGGACTCGAACCCATGCAACCATCTCTCCTCTATCCGGGAGCGAGCGTGTTAACCATTACACCACGGTGACACATTGCTATTCCGTGCGATAGTGCTTATTAAAGGCTCAATTGCCTCGTTCTCTTAGTCACGCATGCTCATGAAGCGTAAGCGTCGTGAATGGAGCATAACTCCAGATTTCACAATTAAGACAGAAGAGAGGTCGAAGATGGATGATAGATCTTCAAATGCTCAGTTACACAGTTTTAAGGCAGTGACGCCTGGTAGAGAAGACAAATTGATCAAACCACCGCACGGAAAAAAGCCTGTCACCGGGGGGACTCGAACCCATGCAACCATCTCTCCTCTATCCGGGAGCGAGCGTGTTAACCATTACACCACGGTGACACATTGCTATTCCGTGCGATAGTGCTTATTTAGTGCTTATTAAACATTTTTTTATCACATGATAGATGGTTCGATCGAGGTATTCTTTACATGAATGAAGTATAATAGGAAGGCGAGAGCTGTGACGTAATTGAAGCTGGGCACACTCTGATTTGAATGAAAGTTGTAAAATTCATTACTACATACTGTCGAAGAAAGTTTAGGGGAACAAAATTTTTGTCAACTACGTATACCTAAGTAACATGAAGTTTTTTGTGTTCAAAGTCTGTAGCCATCTGAAAACACATACTTTTAAGAAATGGATCATGATACTGTTTTAGCAAGTGGTTTGCTTAACGACATTCTATTCAGCTGCTGTCAAAATTGATGGTGTACCCTTCACTTTATTTGGTATAGGAGATAAAGTCTTCGAACGAAATTCTAGATTATATGAACATGTTCTGGTATGATGAAGAGAGAAGATTCTGACTCAAAAGTTTCCTGGAACTTATATATTTGGTTACTACACACACGTCGCATATAATTAAATAATCAACAACATGTAATTTTCTGCTGATCTGCTGGTTTAATGCTTCAAAGTGATGTTCTTGATATTCTTTTCCGAACCGTCGCATAAAACCAGGAAAATTTGTCAACACTGAATTAAAAATGTTTTTGAAACATTGAAAACTTCAGATGAAAAACAGTATGATGCGCTATGTTACTTTTATAAAGTTACCTTTGTATATACATGATAACATGAAAACCTTGTATTCATTCATTTGCTCTCGAAGATTGTCACTTAATGAGTGATTTGACCCCATTCTCAAAAACTTTCTATTCACATGACGCGTATCTCGTGAAGAGAATCATTCGAAAGATTATATAACACCAAAGCATCTGCGATTCCCATAATTCCCGAATAGAAGCCTTTTCAGACTAATATGTAGGAGAGGAAGTTATGGCGAGCATGGACCACTAGCAATACTGAGGATTAAGAAGAAGACCGTTCTCAAAGCGGGGGATTCTAGAATAATGAAAAGCTCTCCCTTCTGACTCGGACTAGCTTCTCAATATTTCATACTCCCCCGCTAAAGGAGCGTTAGTTATGTTCGATATATTATTCCTCAACAATTGCAAGTGATCTCTGTTGAACTATGAAGTCAAGCGACAGCCTGAGACCTGAATATATTCCTTATTCTACAGGTGGTTTCACTGAGATGATGGAGACATGGCAGATGATAATGGTCAGCATGGCGACTCTGGTTGCCGCCAGCTTGGCCTTCTTCCTAGTCGGACTCATCTTCAGATTAGCCTACCAGTGCTGCTGTTTAGACAGATCGAGGAAAAAGAAAGGCCCCAGTTAGTCATTTCAACTAATACTCCTGACATTCCATTCCGCGTTTCGGTGACTATTTTCATTGCAATTTGGACTCCTTTTTTCTCCCTTTTTCATAACCCTGATCTCAACCCTGTCTTTCTCGGTTCTACTTATTCGATGGAAAGTGGTCGGTCTGATTTGAAGCATCGGATCCACTTTTCTCTAAAGAGTTTTATGTTTTGAAGAAAATGAGACATGGAGTGCTAAAATTGGTTATACAGAAAAAGAAGAGGAATTGAAAAAAAATTCTCACCTTTCCGATAACGCGTCATATTTTTCTGTTTCTCAAAAAAAGAGATTATATTACTCTATGTATATATTTTACTTTTTTTTATTTCAATCGACAACTTACATATATTTTTTTACGCACGGGTCAGTGTTTTGAACAAAAACACAGGTTTTTATCGACTTGAAAAGTTTCTGGGTATCTCTCCTGACTATTTGCCTCTCCTCTACCTCTTTCTTCAAAACCCTGATCTCAACCCTTTTTTTCTCGGCTCTACTTATTCGATGGTAAGTGTTCGGTCTGATTTGTAGCATCGGATCCGCTTTTCTCTAAAAAATTTTATGTTTTGAAGCAAATGAGACATTAGGTGCTAAAATTGATTATAAATATAAAAAAAGGTGTTTTGAAAAGTTTCATGTTTACTGTGTCGCTCTTTCCAGCCATTTCTTTTCAATCCGTCCATATTCACTCCGTTCTATTTTTTTAAAGTTCTACTGGATTTTAATTTCGTTCAGTTCATTAGTTAGTTCTATCAGTTTTTGGTTGAAATACTGTGTTTAAGAAGTGCATCCTAACCTCTCCTCTCCTATCAATCCCGGTTTTCTGGATCAAAATGGCAAAAACAGTGAGTGATTTATTTACATTTTTGCTACTTATTATTCAATTATTTCTTACTGTTTCATTCACTTTAAAGCAAAGAATGAAATTAAAAGAGCAGGGCATTCTCAAACGCTGTTCTTTTTTGAGTGAGTCAAAATTTTTCATCAAAAAACTTTTTTATTCAAGTTTTTCGGCTTTTTCGCATCACGAAGCTTTTTTTAAAGCTGAGACGTCTCTGTTTAAAACATTGGGTGTTAATGTGAACGAAAAAAGCTTCTTATTCCATAGCTGGAGTTTGTACATCATAAAGATCAGCATCTTTTTTGTTTCCGTAATGTAGTTCTCGTTCGATATAGTATATATACGTGAAAAACTTTTTTATTCATTGATTTGAGAAACTTGATTCACCTTTAGACATACCGCTTCTACTTTTTAAATTTTGAAACAAACATTTTTGTATTAACCCACAAAATCTTAGAAAAAAAACTTTTTTAAACTCTCAAACCTTACAGATTATTTGATTGAAGTTTCATATTTTGATCAAAAAAATATTTTCAAAACTAGATTCAACTTGGATAGTGAGGATCCGTCTTGGATAGTGAGGGTCCGTCTTGGATAGTGGGGGTCCGTCTTGGATAGTGAGGGTTCGTCCTGTCCTTTCCCTGACAAGCTGTTCAAGTCTTTGCAGATAAGCACATACCGAGTTTCTTCACTTCACCTCCAACTTCTCACAAGGTTTTTTTCACTTTTGACCTCTCAAAGTAGAAAATTGGCGAATCTCAAATTGACAATGGTAACTCGCGATGAAATATGAAAACATTCTTTTACTGTTCGGCTTTGAATTTTGAAGATTAGCACTTGAAGGCATCTCTTATTATGCATAACCATGTATCCCTCACCGACTACGCAATCGCGAAGTGCATTCTCAATCTCTTCGCTTTGATAAACTGCGATTTTTTCGACACAGACATTTTCCGTACGGTTTTGACAATATCTTATTACGTTAGCTTTATAATTTTTGACAGGATGATAGAATTTATTTATTTATTTATTTGAAGTACATTTTGCAATGTGACAACACGAGGAAGACTCCTACTGACAAATTTAAATTAAATTAAGTAAAAACATAAATTTAAAAAAAAACAAACACAGTGAGCGAACGACCTTCACAGTCTGATATTGATGTTTAAGACCTCAACAATATCACACAACGCCAAATTAACACGAAAGCCCTGAAATGTTTGAATCCTGAGAAGTTTGACCGGTAGCTTCATAAAAAATCGTGCTGTTCGATAAGCGAATGAGTGAAAAAGTGGGTTACAGTTTGTGTGATTTATATGAAAAGCATAAAACGTACTGCTCCCATTACACTGTTTGAAAGTGTAAAATCTACAAACGGGAACATCAGTGTAACCCTTGAGAATTTTGAAGGCCAAACAAATATCAGCTTCCAATCGTCTTGCATATAAGGATCTCAGGTTAAATCTAATCATTCTATTCTCATAATCAATCGCTTGCATATGTGGAACACAACGAAACTGTAGTAATCTTGTAAACACATGTTGAACCTTTTCTAACTTTCTAATCAGAGTAACTTTATGAGGAGACCAGATCACTGATGCAAACTCTATCACTGGTAGAACATAGGTTTTGAAGCATGTAATATACGGCGCTGTTACTTTTATCGAGAGAGATCTAAATATTGCATACACAATTTTCAATGCTCTTCTTATCACCTGTTCAATATGGAATACAAAAGAAAGCTCAGTATCAACATAGACTCCTAAGTCACGAATTGGCGATTCTGAGACTTTGAATGCGGTTGGAGGGGAGTTCGAAACAAAATAAGAAAGTTTGAGGTTTCTCTTACCGAGGTGGAGGACATTACATTTGTGCGTAGCTATTGCAAGTTGCCAATTCTCACAGAATTCATTGATGACTCTTGTTGCCTTAGATAATTGGGCATAAGCCTGATCATAGCTGTTAGGGCTGTTTGACGCATACATTTTCAAATCATCAGCGAATAGTTGAACTTTTACCATCGGAAAAATAGAAAGTTTCAGCGATAGTTCGGATATGTAAAGCGAGAACAGAATGGGAGCTAGTACGGACCCCTGCGGTACTCCGGATGGTGTTGGATAGCTATGGGAGAGAGTATTATTTACTCTTACTCTACATGATCGCCCAGTAAGAAATGACGCAAACCATTTCCACAATTCACCTCTGATCCCCATATTGTCAAGAACATAGAGCAGTTTAGTATGCGAAATGGTGTCGAACGCCTTTGCGAAATCGTAATACAATACATCAACTGCTTTGCCCATATCTAGGTCTCTATGCCATGAATTTGTCGACTCCAGAAGATTCGTTATCACTGAGCGGTGTCTCCGAAAACCATGCTGGTTTTCAGGGATTAGCATGAAACGGTTGCACCAGCGGGTTAAATGAGCACAGACAATTCTTTCAAATATTTTGGAGGGTGCCGGACAAATCGTTATCGGTCGATAATGCTCGGACATTTTGGGCGCGGGTATTTTGTTTATGGGTATCACTATTCCTTGCTTCCACAACTCTGGAAACGTGCCTAACGACAACGAAATATTGAACAAATAAGACAAGGGTTCACTTAGTACTTGAGCACATTTTCGATAAATTATGGCGGGAACATGATCACTCGGTAAGAAACAAGATGGCTTCAATTTTTTGAGATAGTAGAACACTTGTTGAGGCATAATTAAGCAGTTTGTTGTTGCAAGATCAATTCTACGAGAGGATAGATTAGGTTGTTCAATATTGTCACAATTAAAAACCGATGAGAAAAAGTCCGCTAGAGCCTTTGCCTTTGACATGTCTGAGACCAGAAACGTTCCAGATTCAGCTATGCAACCAATCTTCGTGAACTTCTTAAACTTAGAATTTATGAACTTATACAGTTTTTTGTTCGAGCTCAGAAGTGATTTCTCTTTCGAAATATTGAACTTTGCTATTTCTTCGCTCAATCTTTTACAAATCCTCACATACTCATCGAAAACAGGTTTACAATGAAGTTTTTCGAAGAGTTCGTTTTTGTGTTTGAGCATATGGCGGATATGAGATGGATATTTTTCAAACGGCATCCTACTTCTAACAATCGGAGTGTGAGCAATGATAAGGGGATGTATAGTAGCAAGAAAACGAGCACATAAATCGTTGATGTCAATGAAATCATCAAAAAGAGATATCCAAGATATTTTAGAAAAATCTTCTATTAGCGACGAGAAGTCGCATTTCGAATAATTAAAGCGCGGCTCTTGTAAAACATTTGCACAAAACAGGTCGATCGAAAATAGGACACTAGCGTGATCACAAGTGGCAGCGAGGGGGGCTGAAGTTCTACAATTAAGTATCGTTTCAGGTCTTCAAATTACTACGTCAAGTACATTATCATCATGCGTCGGAGTATCAACGAATTGATAGAAGGAAAAATCGTGAACGAGATCAACTAGGGCTTTTTCTTGACCTGTAGCAGAAGCTGGGCATTCCCAATCAACTGATAAATTAAGATCACCGCACATAACAACGGTTTCTTTGACAAAAAACAGGTTCGATAGGACTTGAAATAGGAGTTCATTATGCTGTGTACTTGTGTTTGGTGGCCTATACACTAGAACCAAACGAATACAAGAATTAGTTTCAGGCACATTGAATTCAATAGCGAGAATATCGGAAGTAAGTTTTTCATTAATTTCTACAACAGAGACTGGTAAGAAATCCCTGCACAAAATAGCAACACCTCCACCCCGTTTGCTGGTTCTATCAGCGCGGAAAATCTGGTAGGGTAAGCCCGCAATCAACTCAGAATCGCCAATCGAATTATTCAACCAAGATTCACAAATGAGAAATACATCGGGTTTGAATACAGATAAATAAGTGTGCAATGCAGGTAATTTGTTTTTGATGGACCGAGCATTAATCAGTACACAATTTAGGCTAGACATAGAAGAAGAAAAATTAGAAGTACTTGAAAAGCGACCTGGGCTTACTAGTTTGATGGGCTTAAATTCCTCTTATTCGCAGCGATGTCCTTTTTTTTCCATAGTTGATCTCTGTATATCACCCAGCCTTCTTCCGGATGACTTTTCTTCAGGGAAGCTAGCTCGGCGCGCATCTTCCGCCAGTCGTCTCGCTCAGAAATTGTCATGCTCTTCCTGATGAAGATGCCGTTCCACGCGGGAGATGATCTCAGAGTTGAAGCCGCTTGCAGAGCCTTCAGCAAGTGTCCACGAGTAGGGAGAAGAACTTTGAGAAGACGAGGACGATCACTCGGTTTTCCCATTCGGAAGACAGTTTGGGCGCGAACTTCAAGATTTAGTGCGGTCAGAAGAGAAGCGACGTTTACTTCGTCTTGCTCCATACGGAAAGACGGGTTGGGATCACTGGATTCAGAAAACACCGAAATCATAAATCATTCGTTAGTATTCTTGAAGAGAAAACTGGTAGTGAGAGAAAATATTATGTATGATTTTCCCGGATACCCTATGATCAGTTGAATGTCGCTCTCGTTCCTGATTACTGCCGCTCAAAATGTTCAGGATTGGCAGTTTTTTTCTCGCTTTTCACTAAATTTCATAGACGTGAACAGCAATAAATCATACAATCGCACATCTTAAATTGAGGATTTTGATGCAGTACAGGCGAAAACGTGAAAAATAAATGGTATGGATTTGTACAATATGGTTTGGGCTCAAGGTTTCCAGGTCTTGCTAATGACCTATTTCAACTAGCTGATGAGTAGAGCAATTAATAAAAGATGAAAGACAACCGCTTTTTACCAGTGATTTTTGAGACGCAAGAGTGTCACTCTGATGATATTATGGTTGAGCCCTTGTGGGTTCGATCATTTGAGCAGTACATTTTAAAGAAGAAAGCGATGTTACAATTTTCAACTAAACTGTACATTCCCGGACTGTAATTCAGTAGTTCATTGAAAATTCGCTTTCTGATTGATTTCATCACACAATAAGTGCCAGAAAAAACATCACTTCACTCTATATTTTTTAAGTTCCTTATAGACGGGTCAACTTGGACCGTAGACATCAAAACTTCGAAAAAACCTTTGATCTATTTTAGCAATTAAATAGACTCTCATTGAACATCAAACCGAATATTCAACCGATGAGTATAGAAACGAAGTTTTCCGTCGATTGTGAGACAACTGAAAGAAGAGGAAATGAGAAATATCTCACGTAAAAAACTTATTGAATCTATTAAATCTTTCTCCAAACATTGGAAAACGCAATGAAAAATTACTAAGGCTCATGCAACTAATGTCTAAAAATCGTAGAATCCTCCTTTTCTATTCGATGAAAAGATTTGAAACGGAAATTGTTTTAGTAAATGCATGATGATTCATTAGAGCATGTCAAGTAACAACGATTTCACATATTCGGTCATTTCAGTATAATAAGCCAGAAAACTTGTGTTTCAGGAGTACTTAGACGTGTACTCGATGCACAATGAATCTACCGCGAATAGGGAGGAGAGAAGAGGGAAGGCCATGCCCGGGAGGGGAGTCTTAGAGATGCCCGCCATTCATGAAGAGGCCGGCAGGACTGCCAAAGTACCCGGAAGGATTAGCATCATCGACAAGTCGCCTTTCACTACAACTAATAGTCATGTTTGTTCTTATAAAATTAAGTCTTTTTTGTTCTATTCGATTCATATTTAAAAAAACAAGTTTTGAATATTTTAGTCATTGTCTCCGGTCAGAAAGAGTCTCCGTCAGCCCCGGAAAATCGACTGAGTCATATAGGGAAATGACTTTCTGAAGGAGAATGGAAAAAAACAGAGAAATGAGAAACAAAAATGCATGCATCTAGTAATATGAATACTTTAGAATAACGAAATGAAGCCTCAATTTTTTTCTTTAAGTACCGTGTTTTAAGGTTTCTTTTCCGTATGAGACCGGCGAGCCAGCGTCGCCTGTTCGAGAGATTTTTCTCAATCACGAAGACTATCGACATTTGCAGCGATACTGAAGATAACGGCAACTCTGACTTAATTGGAGTATAGCAAAACTATCTAATTTTTATTGAACTGCAATTTTTTATTGTTGATGACGGGCAAGACAAACTCACTTATTGAATATTTAATAACCAAGAGAAGAAGATGGAACTCACAATCTTGGTGAGCTGGAGCATTATTGGAGTTTTACAATTTCTTTTCAGGGTTATTATAGAGTTAGTTTAAACATAATAAGTTTTATCTATCTTTTTTCCCTTTTTTATTTATAATTTTTGATTTAACCATTTAGCGAAGCCATCGAACTTCAGACTGTTCTATGAATGCCTTGTTTTCTGTATGCTCTTCCTATCGATATTTAATTTACATTACCCTATATCCTCTTCAGTGTTCAGTTTCCTTTCATTCACTCTATGTTTCTACTGTTGAGTCTGAGGCTACGGACTGAATCATTCATCTATAGATCTGAAACTCTATTTGTACAATAGGAGATTCGATTGAGCCTAACTCAAATGGATATGTTTACTAAAACTCTGATGTACATTAATTAGAAGCTTTGTGGGCTATCATATTTGTATTATGCTCTTTGAAATTTTTTTACAGTGCTCGTAGCATTTTGTACAATCCTCTCATCATTTGTTCTCAACATCATTAGCCTGGAAAAATATTTACATCCATCCATATATATATATACACCCATTGTGTCTCTAAGTCCCAGATTTTTCGCTTTTATATAGCACATGATTCGTTATGGACACACCTGTGCACGTGATTGCCAACGAATCTCATTTCTCAGCTCATATTAACTCTTCTTTCAGTATTTTTTCCTCCAAATTTCAACTAAAAAAGTAATGCTTTTCGAACGATTTGAAATAATTAATTGTGTCAAAATTATTATGATTTCTTTCCTAATATATCAAGTGTTTGCCCTCAAACCTTAATCTTTTAGTTTTTTCTAAACCTAAATGGAAAATGGTTAAACTACAACACGGAGAAAAGATATGTAGTTCACGGGACGAAAACGAACCCTATAGCTATCTTTTTTAGAATTCAAGGTCATTACTAATTGCCCAAAAATACCAAGTAGACCTTTACAGATGTATTTATTACCATGAAATTACTTAGTCCATAAGCCTCATTGTTTTATCCTCCTTAACACTTTTCTTTCTTGAGGAATATTTGAACATTACTCAATGAATGTAAATCGGTTTTTGTTTATGATAGAATATTGCTAGAAAAACCTTTGAATTTGCAATATAAAGATTTACGAATTCCTATTTCAATTGAGACAATTACTTTGTTACCATATTCAGAATCAAAAGCAGAAGTCGGAAGACATTTATTCAAACAACATATATCTTGGACAAAAGCAGGCGCACACGCCAGATCGAACCTAGCCGTCTTTCTTTTATCTATAGTAAGGGCTTGGCTGCTACCAAAGACATGAAGTCCTGATTCAATCGTATAAATCTCATACCATCATATTATTGATTTTAAACAATGAAACTCCATTACGATTTATAGTGTGACTTGTGAACCATAAACGGGCCTTACAATCAGTATTCCGAAGCCAATGTGATCAACTACTGAATGACATTGGCTTCTTTTAAAAATCGTTTGTACAAATCTCTGGAACATTATTAAAGTTTTTCCCTTTCTCATTCCCCTTTCTTTGCTCACACTGAGCAGTCGGTGATCTACCACGTCTCATATTATATCATATCGACTCCAACTCTAAAAGTGGAACTGAATCAACTTGCGGCGAAAACCTAGTGCCAAGGTTACAATCTCTTCAAATGGCACCAAATTGAGTAAGTCAGATTCGAGAATATTCATTCTAACTCATCGCTTCTTTCCGAAGCAACTCTACGTTCAAGTCTAGAATGTCTTCGCCATCAGAAAATACTCAAATGTCCCCGCTGGCTTCAAGCTGATATCGGTACTGGTTCAATAGAAGATCTTCAGCGAATGGTCCAAACTGTCATCGCTCGCAACGAAGAACTGGAGCAGAAATGCATCGGATTCGAAGAGCAGATACATCAGCAAAACGAGGCTATTTCATCTTTGAAAGATCTTGTCGCAACACTTGTTTCTGACATTGGTTCTCAAAATAGAGATATTTTGAATATAACAGAAAGAAATAAGCCCACATCACCCAGCTCCAAAGACCGCACCGACTCCTGTTCCGAAGCCTCCTCAAGACATCCGATCTCGGACCCTTCATTCCGCTACTTTGAGTCTGCGAATGAAATAGCCGATAGAAGAGAAAGATATCGTTCAGTTGTGCTTTTCCGACTCCCTGAATCTACCTCCCCATCTGCTGCCAGTCGAGCCGATGATGACCTTTACAACGTCCGGAAGATCTTGAATGATCTTGACATCCAAGTAATTCCGGAGAAGGTTTATCGTATGCCATCAAATCTCCCTGCTAATCCTCGTCACTCCAATCCTCGCCCAGTCAAAATTGTTTTGCCAACTGTCGACTTCCAACAAGCCGTGCTTTCTAAAGCATTTCTTCTCCAAAAACACAACCTTTACATAAGGCACTCACAGACTAAGTGTGAGCGTGCCTATGATCGCGCTGTCTTTGTCTGGCAAAATGACCGCTCGAAACCGAAACCATACATACCCCATTTCGCCGCCCCCTGTCTCGAAATCTCCGCGACCTCTTCTTGATATACCTCTTTCCCGTCCCCCTATGCGACATTCAAACTTCACTAGAAATCAGAAGAATATCAATCATCCAAATCACTCCCCTTATAGAACATCGTCAAACTTTTGAAAGATCTCCCATTAAGCAGAAGTGTGAAGTTTAATTGCTATTATGCAAACTTGAGATCTATTGTCAACAAAATTCCAGAACTGCAATTGCTTTTGTCTAATAGCTACTCAATTATAGCTATGACTGAAACATGGCTCAATTCTGAGCATCCCGATTCTCTTCTCTTCGCTAATGTTTCATGTCAATATAACTTGATTCGAAGCGATAGATATGGTAAGAAAGGAGGAGGAACGCTCCTATTCATACACTCATCAATTAGTCATAGGCTTATTTCAAGTCAAAGTATTCCGAACTCTCATGAAATTTTAGTAACAGACCAAGAAATCGATGATCTTTGTTGTTGAATAATTCTAGTATATCGTGTTCCTGACGCTAATACTGAATGCAGTGCGAATATCATGAAGATACTGCTAGACTATCTAACTTGTTCGTATCCTTGTATTGTATTAGGAGACTTCAATTATCCTGATATTGATTGGAAAACAAATGTTCCAACTTCCACTAACTCTGTTCATCCATTCGTAGAATTTTGTTCTCTCGCTACTCTTTCTCAATTCATTAGACAACCAACCAGGCGAAACGAAATATCAGATATTCTTCTGAGTAACTGCCCCGACATGATATCTTCATCAGATGTGACGGTTCCCTTTTCTACATCTGACCATAACTCGTTCACATTCACTCTCTCAGTTCATCATCAACTCCCTATATATACATATCGTCCGAACTTCACAAAAATTGATTATGATTTCTTAGCATGCGAGCTATGCAATATGGATTAGCATTCAATTCTCTCACCTCTTAGTAATGTCAACGAGATGTTTGATAAGTTAATAGAAATTCTGACAGAAGCCTCGAACTGCTTAGCTCCTTGGGAGAAAGTTAGCATTTCCACTAATTCAATTCTACCCGAATTGTTCGATTTAAACATGGTCCCATAAGGAAATTGCATGGATGTGACGCATCAGAGCGGAAGCGTCGCGGTTGACGCGTTCGCTTGGAAGAAGAGAGGGAGGAAATTCCATTCTAGACTGTTCGGGATAGTTAAGCAGCCCCCGCCCTCCCGCCCAGTGACGAATGTGTGTTGCAGAGAGAAGGCAAGTAAAAGAAGGCTCTGGAGATGAGGGAGACAGGAGATCTTATACCAACGCTCGAGGCTCTTCCAAGCGGATGTCTGGCCCCCTCATCACTCTCAACGTACAAAGCTTCAAAAAAAGAAAGAAAGAAGCGAGGCTGGAGTTTGCTGCACAACGAGGCCTAGACCCAGCGGCATCATTGTCCTTGTGCCTTTATGTTGACGATAAAGTGGTTAGGGAAGCCAAAGCGGCAGCGGTAGTCGTTTCAGCAACGGCTTTTCGGTTCACGAGAGGAACGGCTGCGGATGAAACGAAGTTTGGAAGTTGGATTACAGCTATGAAGCGTACGGTGAAAAGAGAGAGAGTCGTGAAGCACACGAAAGACCCGCCATTGAACAACCTACAATTTTTTTTGGTTGAGCGGCCAGGGAAGATGCCAGCAGAGAGGATGCGCGAGCGGGTTTTTTGTGACAGCAGCGTTCGGGGCCCTGCTTCGCATTTCAGAGGCAGCAGCGTGTTTCTGGAGAAACGAGGCTGAGAAACAAAAGGAAGACGGCACCTTAAAAGTCAAAGTAAAGGTGGACAAAGCGAAGAACGATCAAGGAAGCAAAGGTAGAGAGAACTTTTTCGCCTAAGTTCAGGCTCGCCAGGCAAGGCAGTGTGAAACCTCTACCGTGGTTGGGTCAGTGTTGATGCACCGGTGTTTGAGTCTTTTTCTGCGGGCCGTCCGTTGTCTAAGGATACCATGAAAGAAAACTAAAATGCGCGTGTCTCGGAGCGGGGGTTAATTCCGTCAACCCGCATTCGCTCCGAGTTGCAGGCGTCACCGCATCGGTGAAGGAGGAACCACACTTGAGCAGGTCCCGGAAAGAGGCAGGTAGATGTCAGCTGGAAAACTGGTACCTCACAGAAGAGACTCGGAGGATTCTTAAGGAGGGGGACTTTCTATTTGAGTATTGGGGTCCCTAGAATAATTTTTTCTAACGTTTCAGA
The DNA here is from genome assembly GCA_964056735.1 of Allodiplogaster pararmata. Lineage (NCBI taxonomy): Eukaryota > Metazoa > Nematoda > Chromadorea > Rhabditida > Diplogasteridae > Allodiplogaster > Allodiplogaster pararmata. The sequence goes on along the minus strand of OZ057408.1, from coordinate 1,910,696 downwards.
TTTAATTCAATATCGATGGAGGAGCTGGTGTTTTCTTCGATGATGTGTGATGTTTGAAGTTAAAGTATGAGTTATCGTGTTATTGTCATCATGTGATTTGAATTGTTTTGTGTTGTGGCGGCCAGTCCGCGTTGTATACCCGATAAACAGTCGTTGCCTACATGTGTATGCAATTTCCATTGTAGACTTTGTTTAAATCAAAGTTATACTTCATGACGAAAGGAATGAAATGACTGGAGGAAGAAGTGTAACACATAAAAAGAGCTATGCAGAAGCGATTCAATCTATGGAATTCCTATGTCGTTAGTAAAAAAGAAGCTGACTATATAAAGTATTCCCGATCTAGTAAAATATGTAAAGATTACATAAGAAAATTTAATTTGAGTGTAGAAAAGAAAATAAAATGTAGAAAGCAACGACAAGAAGCTATTTTTCAAATATATTCGTTCGGCTCTTTCTAAGAAACCAATGGGTGTTTATACCCTCTGTAATGATCAAAATACGATGTTATATTTAGACGAAGAAAAGGCTAATTCGCTCGCTAAATCATTTCAATCTTCTTTTATTATTGATGATAATTTAACTCCTTATTTCAATCCTTCTTTTCCGAATTGTACTCTTGAAAATTATGAAATGCTGTTTCCTATACATCTCATTTGCTCTTTGATTGAAAAATGGAAGAATTCTTCTTCCGAAACTCCAGACAATCTCAATATATTTTTCATCAAAAAACTAGCTGTTCCTTTAGCTATACCTCTAGAGATAATATTCAATGAGTCATTCAGTCGAAGTCAAGTTCCTGACAAATGGCGTCATTCCCTAGTGACTCCTGTTAAAAAGAAACCACCTTTTTGCCAGCCCAGTAACTATCGTCCTATTTCCATAACTTCATTCTTCTGTAGAGTATTTGAGAAGATTCTTGCCAGTTACATTTGTTTTTATTGTGAATCGAATGAGATAATACCTGATGAACAATATGGTTTTAGAAGAAAACGTTCAATAGAGCAATTGATGTTATTATTTTTAGATTACTGTAGTAATGAAATAGACAGAAAACGTTTTATTGATGTTATTTACTTTGATTTTGCCAAGGCTTTCGATAATGTCTCTCATACTAAGTTAATACAAAAACTAAAGGGGTATAATTTTCCGATAAAAATAGTAAAGTGGATTGAAGCATACATGAGTAACAGAACCTTTCAAGTTAAAGTAAATGATTCTTTATCTGAGTCCCTTCCCGTCATTAGCGGAGTAACCCAAGGTAGTGTATTAGGTCCACTTTTGTTTAATACCGCTGATATAGTAAAACCAATTATTGACTTAGATTGTCAAATGATGTTGTACGCAGATGATATGAAAATCTTTAGATCTTTCAAGAAATCAGACAATCATCAAACCTTACAGCTCGCCATAGACTTTGTGAACGAATGGTCGAACACTTGGCAGCTCAGTTTAGCTCCTAAGAAATGTTCATGCTTAAGAATTGGTTACATCAGAAGCCCTCACTATCCGTACTCCCTCAATTGTTTCCCAATACCTTACGTTTATAGCGTTCGCGATCTCGGTTTCTTAATTGATCCAAAGCTATCTTTCAGCAAGCATTGTTCTTCTATAGCTAAAAAAGCTCTTACTGAAGCTTATCTCACACTTAAAGTTTTAAAATCAAAAAACGCTGATGTTTTAACTAGAGCTTATTCTATATACATAAGATCGATTCTTGAGAACTGTACACCAGTTTTCTCCCCATATCTCAAGGAAGATATTAAGGCATTAGAAAAGGTACAGAACTATTATACTCGCCGAGTATACAATCGTTGCTTCAATACCCCCTACAGTCACATGCCTTCTAATAAAATCAGAAACTCTAAGCTTAGACTTCAGACCTTATGTAGTAGGAGGGAAACGAATGATTTTCATCTTTTAAACAAGCTTATATCTGGTAGAGTAATTCTTTCTCAAAAAAGACGAAGTTTTTATAAATTAAATGTTTCCACGACTCGAGGCTCAAAATTAAAAATTCAATATAAAACTCCTCGCACTAATTGTAGGAAGTTTAGTTTCGCTATAAGATCCGCTCGATTGTATTTATAGACGCTCGGATTCATTGTTCAGTTTCATTTGTGTTTTTTGTTTCAGTTTCATTTTGTTTTTCATTTGTTTTTGTATAATATATGTATCAACCACGTGATTCTTTTCGCGTGATAAAAAGTTCAAAGTTCAAGTTCAAGTTTTTATAGGTGATTCGAAATTGTATTCGGAAGCTTTTCATCGAGCTTTTTTCTAAACAACTTTTATTAACGAACCCAAAAATAAACTTTTTAGTACGTCAATTTTTCCCAAAAATAAAACACATGAATAAAAACCTGCACAATTTCCAGTCCTTCGGCACCGGCTGGTCAACATTTCCATCAAACTTCAATCCATAACCTCGAAATATCAACGTGCAGCAATCGGGATAAAGACTTTTTTGGAAAACTGTAGATCGCATGCAGTCTAATAAAAAGTGTCGAATTGAGGTGAATAATGTGCTTCTAAATGACTTCGAAAAGCTCAATTCGTATGCATGATTAAAGTATCCGAGTGTCAAGTTGACTGGAATTCAGAAAGTCATTAAATGTTTTCAATGACAACAGTCTTCGAAGAAGTCCTCGGGAGACCCTTAAGCCAGCACTCCCACAGGTTCATCTTCGATGAAGCAGGCGTTGAATCCTCGGGCAAAGTAGATGTAGCCGTGCTCCACTCCCCAGTCGTAGCCCCATGAGTTCTTCACGATCCAGTATTTTTCCCCCGCTTCAGAGGTACCGTAGCCGACGATGAGAAGAGCGTGCAAGCCGATCACCTAAGAATTTTCTCATAGTTTTCGCGGTGAATGATTGTCTCAGTCTATTTTTGTCTTTATATCTCTCTCTCTCTCTCTCTCTCTCTCTCTCTCTCTTTCTCTCTCTCTCTATGCCTCTCTCTTTCTCTATGTTCTCTTCATTTTTTTATATTAATTTGTTGCTCTTTTTTTCTCCTCTCTGTCTCTCTTGCTATCTTACTCTCTCTTTTTCAAACTTTTAGTTAGTTTTTTAGTTGTTCCTTTCTATCTTTTTTCCGCTTTCTTTCCAGTCTCTCGATTTTCTCATTTGTCTTTCTGAACGAGAAAAATGTATGATGGAGGTGTCTGAATGCCAGTAGCACAAGTTAAAACAAAACTTTTTAAAGTAAAATTTGAAAATTAGATAATAAAGTCTTTTAGATCGTTTTAATTGAAAAAAATTATAAACATTGTTTTGCTAGGTTCAGATGGTCACATTAAAACGATTGAGCGCTGATTTGTCTCATCATGACTTTTCGTGATAATGGAAATCGCCTACAATATTTCATGTTGTTTTTTTAGGAATTGATGAAAGTTTCGGGATTTTAGGAAGGATGAAAGATGAAAGATCATTGTTTTACAACAAGTTCTGAATATGAACAATCATTTTTTATATACATTCTCATGGCTATTTTGAATGAGAAAATTCAGTGCATTAGTGTTTTCAGTGAAACATTCTTACACTAAGATAATGAGTTTTTTTTTTTCAAATCCAACCCTCGATTAATTCAGAAGTTGTCAAGAAGTTGAAAATGAACCTCGTGTTTACATGCTTCGACTGAAGGATGAAATACACCTCCTTTGTATGCACGCATTGGTTGGATAACACTCATACCTAGAAGAAAAACACTCATACATTTAAAAACAGTGTTTTGCTAAGATCAGATGGTTACATTAAAACGATTGTCCGCTGATTTGTCCCAACATGAATTGTCGTGAGAATGAAAATCGCCTACGATATTTTATAGTGTTTTTTTAGGAACTGATGAACTCATAACCCGAGTTAATGCTCATACCCCGACCCTTCTCTTCCTCAATTGTCTTAGAGGAACTGCCTACCGATGTACATATAAGGACTTCTTCTATGCTGTTCTATTTCAAATAGTTGCTTTACTCAAAACCTTCCAATTTTTGGGAAAATTAAAAAAAATTTATTCAAATTATAAAATTGCTCACCTATATTGACCGGTCCAAAGTTTACCAGCCAATCGATCATGCTTTTCTCATCAGGATGCAAGAAGTAGGCAGTCTAAATTACAATAACCTTTTCAAAGATCTTTCGAAATGTCGAGCGTTTAAGCTTAATCTGGCGGTTATTATACCTATAACACCATATATCATTAGGTTAAGAAAAGACTTATACATAAAATTGGTTTAAATTTCAAGGGAACTAAAAAACTTTGTTTTCTTCTGTTCCAATCCCTCTTCACTGATTTTCGTATGTTTCTCTTTTCAAAGGGTCTCTTTCTTTTCATTTTTTTTGCTCTTCAAATCTTCAGTCATTCTTCCTCGTAAGAATTGCATCAATAATTAATAGTGGTAAGGTACACTGGCGAATTAGTTCATCAACATCAGTCAAGACAAACTTTTTAATCACTAGCAACTCTTAAATTTTAATCACTAGTCACTAGCAACTCTTAAATTTTAATCACTAGCAACTCTTAAATTTGAAAAAAACATTGTTATATACATATTGCTCATACACATAGTGTTAGCGTGATAGTGTATATTGACACATAGCGTTGTAGTTCTAGAAAGGCTCCATATGTTGATACTCGATACAGAAGAATAGGCCAAGGAGATTGGCGCTCACCCTCAATTTAGTCCGGTTGGAGTTTGCTAGGCATGTGTTCTGACGGTGAGCAACGTAGGGATAGTCCGCGGCGTACGCGAGTCCTTCGCGGTGGATGAAACTGAGAAGCGCATCAACTTACAGAGCCGAAAAACAAGTAAACGAAGATACTTGAAATGATAACAAATAATATTTTTTACGAACTCAAATTTGATAGTTTTTTGGGGAAACAGCTAAAGATCTACAACTATGAATGAAATCCATCCGTTGGATTTCATTCATTATAGTCTCAGCCCATCGTTGCTTAAAAACGATCAACCAAGACCAAGAAATTTGATCTAAAACTATGTCTTTCTTCGATTGCTGACCAAATGTTGACCGCATTTAATGATTTCTGCTATTTTGTGGAACAAAACCAGGAAGAAGAACAGTTCCACGATAAGTTGTTTGAGCGAGAAGAAGCCTCAAGTTTCTCTATTCTCATTCAATCAATAATGTCGGTTAGGACCCTAAAACCAGAACGCGTCTACCGGAAAGCCTTGTCCTCATCTCCTCCATTGCATGCGTTGTTAGCGAGATTGCAGTCGAGAAGAGTCTGCTCGGAGAGATTCCGATGCTCGCCTCCGTGTCCGATGGCCCAAGCAGCCTCCACTGTCGCCGTCGCAGCGAATGCCCAGCAAGACCCACACTTTCCTGCAGTTTGTATTTTGGTTTTTTTTGTTGTTTTTTTTTTCGGTTTTCACGATATGTCTAACTTTTTTTTATTATCATTTTTAGCCTACTTATAATTTTTCAAATGTTCTAACTGTTTTCCTCTCTCTTTCTTTCTCTTTCTCAATATCTTCCTCCCTCCTTGATTTTTCTGTATATTAAATGTATGCTCTTTCACTCTCCTTCCTTTTCTTAATTTCAGTTATCTTCTTCCTTTCTGCTCTCTTGTTCCCCCTTATCTTAAACGAAGCAGACTCAGAATAGCCTCTGATAAATGATTCTAGACATTCAAATGATAACATTCCTCATTGTTAGATCGAAGACTGAATATATATATTAAAAAAAAGGTTATGAGAAGACAATAATGGGACTCAATAAGTCGATTGCTAATTTTAAAAAAAATTTCCTGATTTTTTTCTTCACCAGAATCTTCCACACCACGATGGATGATGTCATTTCTGATCTTACCTGATCAGCTATGAAATAGCCTTAAAGAGTTTTTGAAAAGTTGAACCTACATCATTTAGTCGAATTTTTCCTTTTATGTACATAGAACTGGCCTCAATTTCATTTCTTATTTCATTTCATTTCTTTATTCCAAGCACATGAGATATCATGAAAACACAAATAAAAACAAAGTTAAATGCATGGACTTTCTTCTAAGTGGCGGTGTTTAGGGGTTGCGGTATAGATGAAAAAAAAGGGGGGGAGGGTGATATACTTAAAATCGACAATTATATTAGTCATGAACGAAAGGTTTAGGTAATATCTTTTCAGTAGGCAGAGATAATAATTGTATTTTGAAACTAGCAGTATTAGGTGTACTGACGATCTCAAAAGGTAATGAATTTCATACTGATAGCTGGCGAGAAACACATGTAGAAATAGAACATTTGCTAATATTATGAGGTGTTTTTAGCCTGAGTTCATGAGAATGGCGAGAAAATCTCTGTACTGTATACAATTGAAACAAGTTCATAGTTTCAAGTTCACATTTTTTGTGGACACATTTATGAATAAATAAAAGGTCAGATATAGCACAACGATATTCAAGAGTTTCTAGGCCTAACATGGAGATTCTTTGTGAATAGGGAAGTCTGGAATGGCCAGATCTTGCTAGGATTCTTCTCGTAAACGACCGCTGAACTTTTTCAATAGATTTTACTAAGCCGGGGGATGAGGGATTCCATAACTCACTAGCGTATTCAAGAACAGGTCAGACATAAATTTTAAAAGCTGAAGTTAAAAGAGGCGGACATGGTGACTTGAAGGCTTTTAACATCATGTTAACAAGAGCAGAGCCTTTTTTACATTTGTCTTCAACATGATTACGATAAGAGAAACGATCACATATGATTACACCAAGATCTTTGGCAACTCTACCAACTACTAGAGGTTGACTGTTCATGTAATAGACGCTGCGAGAATTGGATGATCCGAGATGAAGTACATTACACTTAGATATGGATAGGGAAAAATTCCACTCTAGGCACCAATCGGTTATACGATTCAAAGCTAGTTGGATATAATTACAAGAGGTAGCGCGTCCCATTATTTTTATATCATCGGCGAATAAGCAAAATTTGATAGAATCGGGGATAGCTTCTTTAACAGAGTCGATGTACAACAAGAATAACAACGGGCCTAAAGATGATCCTTGAGGTATACCTGATATTACGGGAATTGGGTCAGATAGACTATTATCGATCATAACTGTTTGTGAGCGGCCAACAAGATAATCAGTTAACCATTTAACGATTGGAGAAGAGATACCAAAAGATGCTATCCTATTTAGAAGTAATCTATGATCAACAGAATCGAATGCTTTACTGATATCAAGGAATATTATATCGATAGGGGTGCTTTGGGATAACGAGCCAACAATGAACGAATGAGATTCAACTAAAGAGGTCACAGTAGACCTCCTAGCTCTAAAACCAGCCTGGTAGGGCGATAAAAGGTTCTCTTTTTCTAAATAGCAAGATACTTCCTTAACAATAATTTTCTCCATAACTTTTGATAAGGAACAGCATAGAGAAATAGGTCTGTAATTGGTAACTAGATTCCGGGAATTGCTCTTGTGTACTGGTTTTACTATAGATCTCTTCCATAGTAGGGGAACAGAGCCAGTAAGAAGGCAATTATTAAATAGGATACATAATGGTTTAATCAGGGCAAAGCGACATTTCTTCAATACAATATTAGGAATAGAATCAGGGGACGTGTTACACTTAGATTCAAGAGAAGATAATGCTCGTATTACCATATCTTCGGTTATATAATCGAAATTGAACGGCTCAGTAACGATTGGTAATTTAATTTCAGGTAATGGACATTGAAGAGGTACAGAAAATACGGACGAGAAATAGCGAGAGAACTCATCAGCTTTCTCTGATGGGGAAAATTTTTCATTTAAATCACTATCGATCAAAGCGGAAATAGCATTATTGGCTGTACTCAAACGGCTCCTACAAGCCGCGAAAAATGATTTCTGATTACCTCGTAATATCAGTTGAGATTCTCTTTTAATTTCGAATTCTTTCAGCTTTTGATCAAACTCGGAAGTTTTTCTAATACAGTAATCCGAATACGGGGCATTTCGAGAAATTCGTTGTAATTTAACGAACATCTTACGTAGATTTGAAGGATAGCGGGATAAATCGTCTCTAGGATCTACAGTTGGGACAAACTTATCAATTAGAGAGTTAATGAAAGAGACAAGATAATTATTAGCTGATTCGACATCTAACAAGCCAAATATTTGAGTCCAATCTTGCATAGCTATTTCATACTCAATAGCAGGCCAATTTGCTTTAGAAAACAGCTTGATAGAATGAGAAGATTTTGAAATAGTTGCAGATAATGATAAAGTAAATGAAACTCCGTGATGGTCACTACCATTGAATCGACCGATTACATTACAGTCAGACACAATATTCACATTGGAAAATACTAAATCGAGAATATTATCATTCCTAGTTGGAGAACATACATATTGGGTGAAAAAATTATCATTCATATATTCAAGAAACATTTCATGTTGACCGTTTCTGTTGGATATTTGCTTACACCAGTCGATATACGGAAAATTGAAGTCATCAGTAATCATTACAGGGATCTTATCAGAAGCATTTGGATTATTCAGCTCACATTCAAATTAGTTCAAAAACTTTTCTAAAGAAGCAGTGGGAGAACAAGGAGATCGATAGACACAAATACATCTTAACTTTCCTGATCTAGACGAACTTTGAAGAACATTAATAGAAACGCATTCAATACCATCTTCTGAAAAACTAGAAACAAAGGAACAGGGAACTCGAGGCGAAATCAAAAATGCTGCTCCACCACCTTTAGAGGCACTGTTTCTATCGCAACGGAACAACTGATAATTAGACATACCGGTTATTAACGAGTCACTTTCTTGGTCACTCAACCAAGTCTCACTTATAGCTATCATATCATGAATATTTGAAGCGAGCAAGTAACTTGATATTGGTGAGGTCATGACTAATGATAGGGACACCGCCACTGACCTATCTTCTCTGCGTCACGTTGTTCCTCTCTGGAGCTCGAGGAGTCGCCATCGGAGTCACCATCTGCGGATCCGTGATCATCGGAGTCGCCGTTTCTTGCTGCCAAGTCGTCTGGGAGTAGTGCCGAATAGGAATCAATGAAGTTCCGATGACCTTCCACTTTTGTCCTCCGGGGATGCCGTTCCGCTCTCGCGCCACTTTCTTCACTTCTCGTTCCAATTCAAGTCCGTCGCGAGTCAAGTCTTCTCTTATGTAGCAATGTGGATGCGGAGAAAGGCAAGACGGGCGACGACTTCGAATTTTCCTCAGTAGTTCAGTTCTCAATGTTGGTGACTGGAGGAAGATTTTGAGAACTCGACGCTTCTTCACGGGGTTTCCGAATCGTTTGAACCTTGCACTTGCAAGTTCTGGGCAGCCGAGGTCGAGGGAAAGGGCCTTGAGAAAGGATTGGTCCGAACTGTCCGTGGCTTCGTCACTGGGCTGCTCAGGAAGTCCAACACAAACTAGGTTCTGTGCTTTCTCTTCGATGAGGTTCTTGTCGACAGTGATTGCACGCACGGCAGCTTGGTAGGCGAGCATATGAGGTGGGATGGAGAGAAGGGAAGGGATTGTGGGGGTCTGGGGCTGAGGAGTCGAGAAGGGGGGAGAAGTATGAAGAGTTGAAAGACGAGAGACGAGGTCTTCGACGATTGTCTCCAGTCTTGAGATTTTGTTCATCATATCTTCAAATTTCTTCTCATATTCTGGGCAACGCGTGCACTGGGGAGGTGAAAGGGGGGTGCGCTTGCCAGGTATTTTCGGAAGCAAACGAGTCAATATGAGACGTGGTAGATCACCGACTGCTCAGTGTGAGCAAAGAAAAGGGAATGAGCAAAGAAAAGGGAATCTTTGTTAATTTTCTCATGATTGTTTTCTCATAATTAATCTTTTAATTATTTTCTCATAATTAATCTTTCTCATGACTGAGTCAGTCGAAATCCATCTCCCAAAAGCATATTTGTACGGCTTTGTTCTCGCACGATTTCGATGAAGCTCTGTATGGTGCTGTCAAATGCGATTCTCGCTCTAATCACCAAGCCACCGTCGAAAAATTTTCTGTCGACCTTCCATGGTCTTCCTAAAAACTCACCTTGGGCCTTGGCAGGAGTGACCATATTATAGGCTCGCCAGTCGAAGTGATCTGGGGACGGAAACTCTCGGCCGATGACGGGCGGGTCGTCCCTGATAAAAGAGTTTCGCTCCGACCGAAGTCGCTTGTAGAAGTCTTTCGGAAGGAGACTCTTAAATCAAAAAGAATCATCTGTTAATGCAAAAAGTTTGTTCAATAACCCACAAATCTTCCAAGAAAAGGACCCCAAAAGTTGACTGGGATTTATCCGTTTCTTAAATCACAATTCCGCAATGCTCCTCGATTTTCCCAAAATGAAAATGAGTTACTCTAATTTAGAAACTTGAAAAACAAAAATAAATAATTAAATAACTCTGATTTAAAAAACCAATTTAAAGAGAGACAAAGAGAGGGAGAACGAGAGTTCATGGGACTCTCTCCCAGACAAAGTGAGAAAGATATAGAATGAAGCCTGAGAGACAAAAAGATAAAGAAAAAAATTAGAGAGATAATTGTTTATATGTAATTTGCTTTTGTCTTAAATACCTACATGCTTGGAATAAAGAATGAATGAATGAATTAAAGAGAGAGAGACAGAGAGAAAGAGAAGGAGAATTAGGATAACCTTGGCAAACTCCTCATCGGTCCAGTCCGACAAGTCATTCTCGCCAAAGGAGACCCCAGGGTGAGCCGCCTTGTACTCTTCCAAAGCCATCATGTTTTTGATGTATGCTTCTGATGCCCTAAGGGTTTCCTCGACCGAAGAGTAAACTCGCTTGTATCTTGAATCGTAGTCATGAATCGATTGTCATTGAGTCTAAATGGATTCATTCAGAGTCATGAACGATATTCATGATCTACACAATATGAGTTAACAGAATTCGAAAAATGAAAATCAAGAACTAAAAACCAAGTCATACAGATTTGTGTAAATATATAACCTAGAAACTATAGATTAATTGAAAAAATCTGAATGAATTTTCAAGTGTATTTACTATCGAAAAGACTGGTTTGAAGCAAAATCAGCCTATTTCCAGAGCTGATACTCAATTAAGGACCTTTTTTGAAGGATTCCGTCACTTCAAAAACTTGTTTTTTTCTTACCAAGGCCTCAGCAGTTTAAAAGATTAATAAGGACTACCTAAATATATTTAGGGTGGTTGTTGTTCCTCAATTGGAAATTTTTATGAACAAATAAACCTACTTCGTTGTGAAGTCGAGAAACTTTTTGCGATATATAGCCTTCTGTATGTCTTCCAAGTTCTCTTCGAGATCATATTTATCCCGACTGTATCGCTGACGAGTCCACTGGTCCGCCCTCGACGATTATCGATTATATTATATCGATATAATTTTTTTTCATAAGTCAGAAATATGATATCTGTATTCAGCCTTTATTCTATCGAAGTTATCAGCAGACAAAATGTTTTTTTAAAGAAACATTAGAAACTCTCACTAATGTGACAGTACTTTTTAAAAGTCATGTTAATGACTACATTTCTTGGATAAATTTGTAAAATTTCAGTATAAAATGGTACCAACCTATCTTATTTTCAAAAAAAATTTAAACCCTCAAGCAGCAACAAATAAGAAACAATATGCACAAAATAAAAAAATTTGCTTATAAATAAAATAGTCAATACAAGTAGGGCAGGTAAACGAGTAACACGAGGAGCGATATGCACACGGCAGCGGTGCGGAAGTGGCTTCTCTCACTGCAAGTTTAATTTCCATCTCATTATCGGGTTTTCATTACTAAAACATTTTTCATCAATAGGTATGTACTATTGTCAGGTGTACGATGAGTTACACTTTAATAATTCTTCGAAACTAGTACCGAGGTTCTGCGTCTACGGCAGACGTCGTCGGGCTGTAGACTCCTGAGCCGACCTCTCCTATGTTTAGAGGCTCTTCAAGCTCCTTCTCTCTGCAAGGCAATCAGGCGAAGTTTCCAGACCTCTACAATTTTTAGCTCTCGTCCCTTAGAAGCATCGCTACCTTATCTTAGCCAGAATGATAGATTCTGGGCTTTTGCCGTTTTACCGAAAGCTTACACTCACTATGACCTTTTGAAGTGAAGATCGTCACCACCGCTTAGGCACCGTCGGTTTTATTGTCTGAGCTCTCCGTTATTTTACCCGAAAACTGTTGATCTCTCTCTCTCTCTATGTATGCATGCCGGGCTTATCGACAAAGAGAACTCTGAGAAAATAAATTATCTTACAATATTTTATAACAATAGGTAACTAGTAAAATTGAGGATACTTTTGGTGGGTTTTAATTCTCTCTATGAGTTTTGAAAAGTGTTATCGGAAACTAACTTGGACGGATCCATGACACTTTGTTACACGACAGTTTGTTACACGATACTTTGTTACAGGGGCTTTTGTTTTTAGTGTGTTTTAATTACTGTATTTTTTGACAGATTTAGTCATTGAATCGACAAAGAATCAATAGAGTGAGAAATTTTTTCATGCGGTTTCTTTCCTAAGCCGTACTGACGAGCATACATTTTAACTAAGCCTAAGCGAGAAAATCTGTGAAGGGCGTGTAACAAACTGTCGTGTAGCAAAGTATCTTGTAACAAACTGTCGCGATACCAACTTGGACTGTTTGTAGAATAAAGCAGGCATTGCGTCCTGCTTTGAATCGCAAAGGACGTATTATTACTTCCTTATCATTTCGAGGTTAGAAGTAGAAGAGAGAGAATTGAATAGAAAGGAAGAGAGAGGGCTGTAAAGAGAAAGAAAGAAAAAGAAAGTGAGAGAGAAAGAGATCAGAGAAAAAGGAGAAGTCGCAGAATAGAGTAAAAAGAGTATACATTATAAAACCATAATCTTCCTGTTCGTTGTGTTCAAGTCTTCAGCGGTATCCCAAATCCCCTCTCAAATTTCTCCGCTCAGAGAAGATAGTATTAAACCATTTTTCGCAAAATGACCAATAATTTTCTAAACTCTCTACAACACTCAAATTTCCAGAAGAAGACAAAAACAAACAATCATACTAATTAAAAATTATAACAAGACATTGAATTTTTGGGAAATTATTCGATTTCTGATTCTCAATATAAGTTGTTTGAAAAAACGTTTTCTTATGACACACCATGTATCCAAAAAAAATAAATTGTTTATAAACAATTTATTTGATCAACACGTCATAAATCAGTTAGTGAAAATTCTTCATAACAATATATTTTGAGACCGCAATAGCTCAAATCAAAATAAGAATAGGTAGTAAAATTTTATTTTTTTGTGTTCTTAATCACTTAATTATTTCAAGAAAACATGAAAAAATCAAAAACAATTACTTTAAAGCAGAAAAAAGAGATTAGATTAGTTTCGAAAATTCTGCCTATAACAAGTCTTGGTACGCTAGAGCGCGGAAGGTCAAGTGAGTCATGTTTGTACTAAAACGCGGCCTTAACTTCGCACTGGTAATCTACATCAACTTCGAAAGGCCATTTTTTCGCTATCATAAAAATTAAAAATTTCTCTACCATTATGTCAACTTGAGTTTTGTCATTAATAAAATGAAATAATATCTTTGCTTTCACCAGTCGAAAGTTCGCCTTCACATAAAGCAGTGACTATACTTACTCTAGCGCGTGGCTCAACTTCGAAAGGCTTTTTTTTCGCTATTATAAAAATTAAATTTTCTCTACCATTATGTCAACGTGAGTTTTTCATTTATAAAATAAAATAATATCTTTGCTTTTACCAGTCGAAAGTTCGCCTTTACATAAAGCAGTGACTATACTTACTCTAGCGCGTGGCTCAACTTCGAAAGGCTATTTTTTCCGCTATTAGAAAAATTAAAAATTTCTCTACCATTATATCAAGGTGAGTTTTGTCATTGATAAAATAAAATAAAATCTTTGCTTTTAGCAATCGAAAGTTCTTTTTTATCTCAAAAAGAAGGAAAATATTATTTGGTAACCTGAGCTGTGAGATTCCATAATAACTTCTGAATCTCGACTAATAACACCGATGAAGAGGCTCGAACTGAAATGAGATTTTTTCGCAAGTTTTAAAACGAATTGAGGCATACTACAATGACTGAATCGCTCAGAATAACATATAGAAAGAAAAAAATCCGTTGAAAGTTCCAAGTTATTCGATTTATCAAACAGTTTGGAATTACGGAATATTAGTGTGGCAGAAAAAATGGCGTACCAAAATAATTTCATTGCGGTCTCTAAATATATTATGTTTAACCAAAATTTATTAAACAGTAGTTTTTAAAACCTCCTTTCATGTTAAATTTTGTTTAGAAAATTCCATTTGGGAAGCAATTGTCGCGGTAGCAAATGTCGCGGTAGCAAATGTCGCGGTAGCAAATGTCGTGGGTAGCAAATGTCGTGGTAGCAAATGTCACGGTAGCAAATGTTGTTGGTAGCAAATGTTGTGATAGCAAATGTCGCGGTAGCAAATGTCGTGGTTAGCAAATGTCGTGGTAGCAAATGTCGTAACGAGACCACATAATAAAAGTTTTGATGTGAAAATAAATTCAATGAAAAAATAAAAAGAAACTAACTTCTGATCAACTTAAAGCGCCTGATCCATTCTAGCCATAAAATATACATATATTTTTTTTTTGATGTGAAAATAAATTCACTTTTTTAAATTCACTTAAAAATAAATTCATGTCTCATTCCCACTTCTTTGTCATTCCCACTTCTTTGTCTCATTCCCACTTCTTTGTCTCCCGGAGAGAGGTCGCTTTGCTCTTCGCTTTTGGAAGTCACTTTAAACAATTTTCTCAGTCTTCTCCTGTTAGTGCTGTTCTCGGACAGCAGGGCCGAGACTGTACAACCGTGTTTCAAGTTGGTCGGGGTCTGCCATTCTCAATTTACCATCAGCGGATATCGACAACTTGTTCACTGGATTAAAAGGCAGGAGAAGGCGAGTCGAAATTTTCAAAAAAGAGACGGAGTGGAGTGATTAACAAATAAGTCGATCACTGAGCCAAAAGCAGATTCTTTTTCTAGTCTTTTCTTCTCTCTCTTTTCTATTCATTTCAATTTTTTCTTTCCACTAACCAGATTCCAAGCATGGTAAGTACGAGAAAGGTGAAAGAAGTGAAGAAGACTTCTGCTGAGAAGAAGTCTGCAGAGGAGGCACCAGTCTCAAGTGCCGATCCCAAGTTATCCGAGGAAGGTACTTTCATCATGAATCAAGTTCTCCTCGTAATGAAGAACATTCAAAACGAGAACACGAACTCGATTAACGATATCAAAATTATAGTCGAAAACCAGGCCACTATGGTCAATCATCTAATGAGTGGCATTACCTCTCTGCTCAGAACAGTTGAAGAGCTAATCTCGGTGCAGAAAAGCTCACCAAAAATTCCCACTCCGCAGAAATCTTTTAACAGAGTTTCCACTTATTCTGAAGTAGCCTCCGCTGTTGCTAATGTGGTTTATTCTGACAGAAATATGTACGAAGAGAAATCTTTACGGGCCGTCCTTAAAGGATTTCCAGAACTTTCAACGAATGAAGAGACGGAAGAGAATGACATGAAGTTAATTACTTCCATCGTTCAAACCTCTGAAAATGTACAACTGATTTCTTGTTTAAACTCGGGTCAGATAAAAACTCATCGTCATGGAAATTCGGCCATGCGTTTGATAAAAATTCAGTTTCCATCTAATCCACTCAGAGATGCATTTCTGATGCACGCCCGCCACAAGAAACCTCTTGGTCTCAAGCCCTTCCCCCATGCCTATTTCCGCCGTGACCTGGTACCGGAGCAGATCATGCAAGAGACGGCTGCGCGTAAAGAATCTGGAAGACTGAATGCAGAAGCTGGTGAACTCAGGTATGTCGTTAGAGATGAACGGGTGGTTCTACTCAAGAATCCCCGTCCACTTCCTCAGCGTTCAATCGATAACATTCGAAAGTTTCAAAATCCGAATTCTAGGCCTAATCCTCTTCCCCCGATAAATACTCACAGAGTATTTGTCAATTCGGATCGTCAGAGATCTGCTCAGGAAGTGACTGAAAGACGCTCTCCGCATACAGCCCGAGTCACGCAGACCTCTTCAGCTGAGAAAGTTATCAGAAGCAGAAAAGCATTCACAGGGACTAGACTTCCTGCAGTATCTCTGAGGAGAACTAGACGAGTCGGAGGCACTATAAACAAGAGAAGGCGATCTAATCTGCAACATGGATTTCGCAGTCAGCGTTCTTGCTCTTCAGCCCTTCTCTCGACTCTTTCAGAATTTAACGTAACTCTAGACCAAAACAGTTACATAACGGCAGTTTTCATAGATTACAAAAAAGCCTTCGACTCCATCCCAATTAATCTCCTTTGTAATAAATTATCTTATTACGGCATTACTGGGTGTCTCCATAGGTGGATTTCTTCTTTTTTAAATAACCGAACTCAGAGCGTAGTTATCAACCATAGCTATTCACTGTCTTCTGTGGTTACTTCTGGAGTGCCCCAGGGGTCTGTTTTGGGCCCCCTCTTTTTTCTCCTTTTCATCAATGAGTTTCCCGAGTGCCTTCCTCCTGGTATTCAATGCTGTTTATACGCTGACGACGCTAAACTTTATTCTATAGGCAATCACCAACTTCTTCAGCAAGGATTAGATGCCCTTGCTTCCTGGTCTAGTAAGTGGGGACTCTCTATTTCAACTACTAAAACGGTTTTCATGCGAATCGGACAGTCTCATCCGACATGCAAGTTGTCCCTCTACGGTTCTGAGCTGCCTGAAGTAACAGTTTTCCGTGACTTAGGTGTCACCTACGATTCTAAATTGTGCTTTACAAAGCACATCTATAACATTTGTAACAAAGCTAGGTCTGTAAGTTTTCTCATTTTACGCTCTTTTCAAACACGAAATAAACATATCCTATGGAGCCTATTCAATACGTACGTCAGACCTATCCTCGAATTCTCTTCTGAGGTTTGGAGCCCAAGCGACGTTACTTCTATCAAGAAGATAGAAAAAATTCAGAAGCAGTTCACTCGTTTAGTATTCAAACGTTCGCATTACATCCCATCCTATGAACAGAGACTAAAAATACTCAAAGGGCGTACTTTACTATCGCGAAGAAATTCTATTGATTTGCTTACTGTATACAAAGCTGTTTTCGGTCGCTTAAAAACATCGGAAAACTTTCTGAAGTTTGCACCTAACAGCCGTTTTACTTGAGGGCATAAATTCAAATTACTTTTACCAGTCTGCAAAAATAATAAACTAAAGAATTTTCTACCATTCCGAGTGGAAGCAGTATGGAATGCTTTACCCGAGTCATTCTTCAATTGCTCATATAACCACTTCAAAAATTTGATCCAAAACATATAATGTACCGACTCAGATATGCGAGTATTTTTTCCGGAAGAGTCTACACGGATCTACTCCACGGAGCTAGTAGATGAACTTTCACGCGACATTGGCTGTTTTCTATAGCAGCCTCTCATCTCGTGTGCAAATGGACTATACAAACGCCAACTCTTATACCACAATTCCTATCCTAATCTTCCCCTGCCACGATAATAATAAATAAATATATGTATATCAAGTCGGGACGCAATATTGTCGCTGTTAAATTGTTATTTAAAGTTAAATCGTTAGTTCGATTTTTAAAGTCAAGGCGGTTTTTTTCTTACTATTTTCCATTCAATTCAATTCTTTATTCCAGTCAAACATTTACAAAGAAGTATGCATGACAAGGATACTGCCACGGATGTGAGTTCAGTGTTTAGATAGATTAGTTGAGTATTCACAGAAGAAACAAAAAAACTATTCAAGGAGAAAGATAAATCTAAATACGTAGTCGTGTTTTAGGAACAATGCTAACAACTGGTAAATTCTATATGGCTTTCTTGAAAGCAATGGAGGATTTTAATATTACTACATTTTCAGGCAAGTTATTCCAGATATCAATAACACGAGAGGCACAAGTGTTATTCGAGCGTGAGTTTCTGAAGGGAAGTACTAATCGTAGTGAGTGCAATGACCTATTAGGATAAGGTGAGGGTAAGATCGTAAATAGAGAAGAGTAATCCATCACAAAGTTGCCATGAATACATTTGTGCTCGAAACAAAGATCAGCAATAGTTCTTCTGTATTCGAGGGTGTTGAGGTTAAGTAAATGAATACGAGAGCTGTAACTCAAATTAGTTTGGCCAGTTTTATAAAGTATTCTACGTGTGAAGGTTCTCTGAACCCTTTCCAGATCATTAACTAGGCCAATAGACACAGGGGACCAGATTTCCGTCCCATACTCGAGTATAGGCAGAATATAGGACTTGTATGCTCGTATTAAGACCGAAATAGAAGATGCTTTAAAAGCCCTCAAGATTAGATTTATGCACTTAGGAGATTTATGCACGTTTTCTCTTCATTGTTTTTTTTGTACAGGGTGCGGCTAAAGTACGGAATGAAAGTTTGACAAAAAATAATTTGAGGTAGAATGGTTCAAATGATATGCGATTTGCTTTATAAAGATCTCGGAAATATTTTTCATTGTGATTCAAATTTTCACGTTGATCGATTGTGTCTACGAGTTAAGGTGGCTGCCCATCGCATGCATACTGCGATCATCGATCTTCATCTCCGAACAAGGTCCATTTCAGACATCGCAAAAACGCTCAAAATTAACCACTCGGTCGTTTCGAAAACCGTGGCTTGTTTGAAAGAGGCAGGAGGATTTTTGAATCGTTATATAAGTGGACGACCAGAAAAAGCTACCACCACAGTCTTTGTAAAACGAGTGCGAAGCAGGATCGTCAATGCGAAGTGATGCGAAGAGGAGCATGCGGAAAATGGCGAAAGAGCTCAAGATCTCAGAAAAATCCGTCAGAAGAATTTTTAATAACAAGCTGAGACATTCCTTTTACCGAGGAAAAAAACAGCTCTCCTAACTGAACAAAACAAGCTTGCCAGAAAAGAAAAATGCAAAGAACTTTTGTCGCGTCTCGCAACTGACTCGCTTCCTCAGTTCATCTTTTCTGATGAGAACAAACGCTTTCTTGCTCACTTTTCTCTGGAGGCTGATAAAAAAGGCAGATGCATCGAAATACTCAATACCCTGCTCAGGTTATGGTGTGGGAAGCAAAATGCTGTCCCTTTTTCTTCGTTGGAGAAAACATCAAAATGGAGCGACATCTGTACACTGAAAAATCTTGAAAAATGTATTGAAGCCCTGGGCAGATGCTCATTTCAAAGGAGAGAAGTATGTCTTCCAGCAAGACGGAGCTCGTTCTCACACTGCCAAGTTCACTCAAGATTGGTCCTCAGCAAACCTTCCGGTCTTTTTGACGAAGTCCGCTCCCTCTCCCGACCTCAACCCGCTGGATTACTCTGTTTGGGGAAATTTACAGTCTAAGGTCTGAGTTACAAATCCTGAAAATTTGAATGTTCTCAAGGCCCGCCTGACCCCATGAATGGAACAATCTTCCTGATGAATACCTGCGAGACACGGTCCAGCAATTCGAGCATCGTCTCAGGCATGTTGTAAGAAAAAGAGGAGGCTGAATCGAATAATTTTTCACAATTGCTACTAAACCTGTATGCAATAAATATTTTAATACTAAAGACTTGATTTGCTTACTTTTTTCTAAAAACAAATGGTTAATAACCATCGTTCCCTACTTTAGCGGCACCCTGTATATTCACATCATAACTACAGAGTGCAGCAAAAGTCCAGGTGGACAGTAATTTTTCCGATCTTAACGGATTGAGCAAATCAAACAAAGTTTTCAGCAAAGTTTATTCAAATAGTTTGGGATATAACTGCTTTTTCAAATTTCAAACAGCCCTCCTTTCTCCTTGACACAGGCGCGGAGTCGCTTGTTGAAGGCACCCACCGTGGTGGACAGGTAAGCGACGTCAAGATCATCCCACGCCTTCTGTAGGGCGCGCTTCAAACTTTCCAAATTCTTGTGTGGGGAAGCACAGGCCTTGCTCTCAAGGACCGACCACACAGAGAATTCCAGAGGATTCAAATCAGGTGAGTACGGAGGCCATTCGGCGGATGTGATCATGGAGGGGAAAATGCTCTTGCACCAGTCTTGCACCACTTTAGCCTTGTGGGCGGGCGCAGAGTCCTGCTGGAACGTCCATTTGCGTCCCGCGAAGTGAGCCTGGCTCCAGGGAAGTACTTCCTTCATGAGAAGGTCGTTCAGGTAGTTATTGGCATTCACTTTGACTCCCTGCTCGACGAAAACGAGTGGAGTCTTGCCAGTCGCGCAAATCCCGGCCCAGACCATGACAGAAGTAGGATGGCCCTTTCTCGAGAGGTAACGGCCACTCTTATTGGCATCTTTGATCGATTTCGACCAAATCCTATCGTTCTGGTGGTTGAAGGACTGCTCAATATTGAACAACTTCTCATCAGTGAAGAGAATATCCAAACAGTCCACCGGCTTGAACCGCTTTGACAGTTCACGACATCTCCGAAGACGGGTCGCCTTCATCTGGTCCGTCAATGCGTGAGTCTTCTGCAGCTTGATGGGGCGAAGTCCCATGCGAGATTTGACGATCCTACGAACAGCTCTATTCGAGATATTCAGCTCCTTTGCGACTTTTCTGAGACTCCGCTTGGGGTTATAACGAACCTTGTCTCGGATGCTTCTCACGTTGAAGGAAGTGGTCGCGGTCACTGGTCTGCCGCTCCTGGGACGGTCATTCGTCGTACCAGTCTCACGAAAGCGACGTATTGTGTTTTCAATTGTCCTGCGGGAGAATCCAGCGGTTCTGGCGATGTGCTTTTGAGTGTGACCGGACTGGCTCAAGCGCAGAATGTAGCCTCGGTCCATATCAGAGAGCATTACCGGAAAAAGAAAAGAGTTATCATTCTGGTTTTTTCAGGTTATGTTAGCAACATCATTAATAAAATACACATGAAAAATCACACGACCGCTACACCAAACAAAAAAGATGCAAAGTGATAAAGTTGTCCACCTGTACTTTTGCCGCACCCTGTATATTTACAATAACTCTCTCTGGGCACTCACTGATGAGCTCCTCCCAGAGAGTTTCGAGGTCTGTCTGGGCTCAGGGTGCGAAACAGACCTTGAATCATATTAAGTAGTTACATGTATTAGAAACCTCTTTTTTGTCAGTGGTTTTTGACTTCACTTCTTCACTAAATAGGTAAATAGCACTGTTGAGAATTCCGAAAAACACGATTACTTGATCGAAAGGTCAAAAATAATGAAGAGCTCTTCTTTCTCTGCCCTTACCATATAACTCGCTTTTCATTATCCCAGACTCAATGCTTGCAAGTAAATTTTGTTGAGATATGGCGATTACGATGGCAGAAACTGATCTTCCGAGAAAGATTAGCCGATAACCAATCCTATCCGTAGTCTGAAGGTTTAGATTATGACTTAGAGTTTTTCTTGGTTTGTTTTCTTTTTTTTGCCTACTCAATAGATAAGAATTCCGGCAAGGCCAATTCGTCTTCTAGTGCGCTGTGGAACAAAATCGCAGACCACTATCCAAAGTTTACAGAAATTGAGGGCTTTGTCAAGGTTTTCGAGAAAATACCGCCTAGTAAACTCGAAAAAATTCCCCTGTACTTGTCTTAACTTTACGATCAGTAAGGATCATTTTATATTTTTCCTTTTTTATACATACTTATGTTAGTTAAAGACAGTGACAACAAACTGTCTTGTAGTTAATAAAGTAATAGTAATATTAGTGGCTCCGAAGAAGCTGTTCTATTAAGATTATGTATTGCTAGTAGTTTACTCAGCAGACTACCACTCGAAGACTTCATTTTGAAAACCTTGCTCTGTAATTGTTTCAAAAATTTTCTCCCAATAATCGGCGAATCGTTTTCATAATTTATAAATTTAATCTTTATGAAGATGTTATTATCCATTTCGACTTCATCATGTCTTGAACGAGTGAACCATACTAGGAACAAACTTATTTATCCATCACAGCTGATATTCAAAGACACGGGGTAGTAAATTAGGACAAGTTTGTCGACAAAGCGTCAGGTGAGCGATTTTCCTGACGTCTGTGTGATGACCCACTCTGCATACTTCTCTGAGGTCTCCGTCACTGGCAGAGCTATGAACTCCGGTGTGTCGTAGGGATGAGATGAGAGGATGTGAGTCCTTAACAGCGAAAGATTATTTGTATAACTACGAGCTTTTTCCAGGTAGTCTAGTGAAACCCCGGTAGGATTGATACGGCAGGGCTCGATTCCGCACCGTGGATAAGGTTTTGTCCGTGCGAATGTTCAACCATACAGGAAAAAGGCTTGTCGGAGTGCAGGATAGTTCAAAAAATCATGGAAATTTCAAGCAAATTTGCATGTGAACATTTTTGACGCCTGCCTTCAATGTTCAAAGTTAGATTTAATGAGTTAATAAATGAGTAAGTTGATGAATAAATAAAGTTATGACTTGAGAGCCTCGACGGTATCCACGGTCGTTTTCATGATGAGCAAGTGTTCCGTGTCTTCATGAACTGTACCTTCCCATTCGTAACTATAAACATTGAATAGTTATACATGAGAGATATCAAAGATATATACCTAATTCAAACACTTCATTAAATCAAAATTGATGAATCAAAGGATTTTTGTGTTTCAACATCAGAAAAACCGTGATCTTAAGTTTATTCTTTAGAATCGTAGAACTAGATAAAATTTCTTCAAAGCATGATCCAATAGTCAGCCTGCGTCTTTTTCCTTCTTTCATTCTACGTTTGCTATGTTATAAAGTTCATTAATCTTTTGTGTTCATTCAACTCTCACCATACCCAAGTGAGCGACATCCAGGTGATTTTCAGCGGTCATTCTCTCCTTATCTGTCATTCTCATAAAATTTCTCATGAAAAAGAAAAACTGATTGAAACGTCTTCAGGGGCTTCACGTCATGAAACTGCTCAAAACCCCTCATGAGTTTGTCAAGTAAGAGTAAGAGAGAACAACACCAACATCGACTTGACCCCTGGGATTATGTTAGTGCAGGCCGCTAGCTTCTTTTCGACTGCCGACCTGAACGATACTTCTCCATGTACAGGGTAGGTATCCCATCATAAATTGATGATCGAAATTCGTTAATAACTTTTCGCAGAGTTGACCGAATTGGATGAAATTTTTAGAAGCACCTACACTCAGGATAGGACGATGATTCTGAAGTTTCAGAAAATTTGCAAAAAATTGAATACCGTTTAAAACTTTGAGCCAATTTTGGAATAATACATAAAAAAAATTTCTAAATTTTTTCACCAGAAATGTTCTTCAAGCATGACCTCACTTTCAGTTTTATTGTTTTCAATTTTTTAGATCAGTTTAATGCAGTTTAAAACGAGTGATTTTGTCACTTTTTCAATGCGGATATGCAAAGTCGTCGATATCGAATGTGTTTCTCCGACTTATTCGATATGCAAATCGGGCAATCTACCCAAAAAAAATTCAATATTTCGTTCTGTCCTCACAGTGAAATCACTCGTTTTAAACTGCATTAAACTGATTCAAAAAATTTGAAAACTTTGAAACTGAAAGTGAGGTCATGTTAAGGGTTACTTGAAGAACAATTCTGGTAAAAAAATTAGAAAAAAATAATGCATATCTCCAAAATTGGCTCAAAGTTTAAAAGGGTATTCAAATTCATGAAAACTTTCTGAAACTTCAGAATCATGCGTCCTATACTGAGTGTAGGTGCTTCTAAAAATTTCATCCAATTCGGTCAACTCTGCGAAAAGTTATTAACGAAATTCGATCATCAATTTATGATGGGACACCCTTCATTTCCGAATCTATGAGTTTCTGATTCTCCTACTCTTCACTCGCCAATTTTTTTCTGATCTCACTCACATACCTTTTTATCCTTAGATTTTTTTTATTCACCCAATACTATCGCATCATCTCATTATCTTTGGTTGACTCTCCGAGTGTTCGTTACTTTCTTAACGGGTGATATTACGCTAGGGTGTCTAATAGTCTGCGAAGGTTCCTATGTTCGAATCCAACGCCAGACAGACCCAACCAAACCAATTCTCGACTTTTTCACCGCTGTTTTACACATACTAGCTCTGTCCATGAGAGTAAATCAAAGTTACGTCTTTTTCTTAATTTAGGGAAGCGCGAATCCCGCTCCGAGGCCGGAATAAGATCGTGTATGATATAATGTTGATTAGTTTCGGCTAGAAACTTCAGAGACGTTAAAGGTGGATAGAAAGCTTCCAAGGTATAATGCATCATAGGAATAATAGGGAGATTGTTTTCAAACAGTTTCTCTCATTCCCATTGCCAATAAAATGTGAATGCTTTCCTAACTGGCTCAAAACTGGGGATAAGAATTCCGTATTGTCGCGATCGCTTTTTTTTTTACAACGTGTTATGTTTCCACAATGAGTAATTTATTCTACTAAATGGTCCTCACTCACTCTTTTTGAAGATGCTAAAAGGACCTTGATTGTGGTTTACTATAGTATACTACAGTACCGTCGCAGCACTACAGTATTCTTGCTACACCTTTCATTGTGGTCTTCCACTACTCCTGTGAAGTGGCAATAGATTCCGGTGTTTTATTGCTGAATCTTGTTTAAAAGTGATTGCTCCCTTGTCACCCGACACGGCTGCTCAAGTTTTTGAAGTTTCATCTCACCTTGCGAGTCTGTTTGCAAGTTCCATCTCACCTTGCGAGTCTGGTTGCAAGTTCCATCTCACCTTGCGAGTCTGGTTGCAAGTTCCATCTCACCTTGCGAGTCTGGTTGCAAGTTCCATCTCACCTTGCGAGTCTGGTTGCAAGTTCCATCTCACCTTGCGAGTCTGGTTGCAAGTTCCATCTCACCTTGCGAGTCTGGTTGCAAGTTCCATCTCACCTTGCGAGTCTGGTTGCAACCTCCTCGGACGGAGCAGTGACGAAAACGACCCGAAGCGAGCTCATGACCACTCTTCTAAAGAGCATGCAATTTAGGACGAGTCCGAGGCCGAGAGATAGCGCCGCAGTCAAGATGACGAGTTTATAAGAGAAAACCAGCTTGTGAGGTCTATAATAAAGAGTATTCAATCGTTTGGTGCTGCACATCTCTTTGCCCACATCCAATGCGTTAGATGCTAGATATTGGTCACAACCATTTAGAATTAAGTTCATGGTAATGCGGTTGAATATAATGCTAGATAGAAGCATCGAACTATGGGCTTAAGAAGCGTTAAAGCATTGCCATATAAACAGCGACGCCCATGAAAAATCTTCATACAACTAGTATCATGCTACTAGTAACGAGCTCCTATTACCGGTCAGAAATGGAGAAGGCTGCTTCTAAACCCGTCGTTTATCTTTTTTCCGTCTGATATTCTAAGATTATTCAACTTTTTAGGACAGAAAAATTGCTTCTTGAAACACATTTGCCCATTTAGTTTTCTTTGAGTCTTTCTCGTGACTTAAGACTTTCAAGCGAATGAGATTTGTTCATTCACACAGTTTAAAGTGAAAAAATTATTGTTCTTTATTTCGGCTATACGAACTTTCTACTGAAAATAAGATTACGCTTTTGTTACACCTAATCGCGCAAAAAATGCTGCAGCCGGTCCAAAAATTCACTAAAATCTGTGCAAACAAGGAATTTCATGCCCTCTATCACGTTTAATCTTATGGAGCGTTAAAATTCAAAAAAAAAATCTAAAGATAAGTTTGACGAGAGACAAGAGCGAACAAGATATAACTTTGTCAAAGGCCTCGTTTCAGCACGAGTTCACCCATACTGGTTAAAAAGTTCATTCTTCTTGACAAGAACGGCATTTTTTTCAGTTCGACGTAGGCTCCTCCACCCTGCATTTTGATGCACCTGCTCTCTCTCATTTTCCTTTCTTTCTCATCTCTCTGTTATTTTAACATTAAAACACGCTTAGGCTTAGTAATAGTTTACGCTAACGAGGCCGCACGGCTTAGGCTAACGAGACCGTATCAAACGAATAGTCATAAATCCGTGACTCCGCCCCCCTGAGGAGGGAGCGGAGCCTACCTTGAACTGGAAAAATACCAAACTTTAACACATTCGAGTTTTGTAGCGATCGATAAGAGCAGGCCCTTGAAACGTGGTGAGTTACCCAACCAGAGAACTCGGCAAAAATAATTAGTTCTTTCAAGGTAAACACAATGGTCTCAAAAACCAATAAACTTGCCCAATTATTTTCGGAGTCCTTATTGAAGATGAGATGATTTACGAAAGGCATCGGCTTTACTGTTTCTTTAATCAAAGTAGCAAGTTATTTGTTCATGGACTCTTCAAACTCATGTCCGAATCCTGACACTGTAATTTACTTTTTTTATGTGCAGTATTATAACTTGCTCGCAAGACACGAAATATACTGTAACCATGTTTATCTTTCAACAATAACGATAGGACAACACATGATCGTCCCTCTCAAGCCTTGGACAAATATGCAGTTCTGGTGGCAACAGGGGGCGAGGCCGCGTCCTGGTTGGCAATTAGGTCTTTCTTCAACAAGCCCATAAAGGCCTGCTTCTCCGCCTTTGTCTGGAATCTTCCGTGACCAAATTTGGACGCGGTATCGATCCACTTCAATGAGATCTTCTCGAAGGCGAATCGCTTCGTCTGCACCTTGAGCGACTTTCGGAGAGTGATCGGCCTCTTCTTGGGTCCGAGAACCGCCCCGCGGATCATGACATAGTCTTGGTTGACCATGCCGTAGTGAGGAAAGCCACCCTGAATCAATCGCAAGCTTTCTTGATTATCTCAAGCATCGTACAACTGCCAAGAGAAGATATGTCTCGCTCAGTTTAGTGATCATCCTCATAATTGTTCAGAATTGCAGATACAAATATAGAACCATCATCGCGATTTGCTTACACAATCATTAGAGGTATTATTTCAAACCAACCATGGGGTTGATTGACTTCTCCGTCAGATCGAACTCAGTCGAGCCATTCGTCTTCCCGTCAGGAGTCAGGCACGAATTGGCGATGCGGTAGATCTTCTTGTTCATCTGTTAATATATCACAATTATTCTTCTCTACTTGATATCTAGACATCAAACATTCAACTGACAGTATTTTTCCTGAGACTGCTAACAACAACAAAAAACAGGCTTTCTACCCGACAGAAACGCCTTCTAGAGAAATAATGATGCACCAACCTCAGTCCTGTGATGGTATCCCTTCTGACCAGCACGGGCGACAGTGAACTGCACACGAGATGGATGCCACGCGCCGATACACGCAACCTAAAACAAGACTCAGTTTCCTTTTTTCTATTTTTCTTTTAATTTCTCTTCTTTGAGTATTTAGACTTCGAAAGGCTCAGCACCGGTTGGGAGTCACCAATTCTCTTTCTGTCCACTACTTTCATTTTGGTTACCATCATCGCCTTTTTGCTGAATATCAAAATGAGCTATTCAGTTTACACCTTAAAGAAATGACACTCCTCATATGAGCGGATGTCAAAGGCAGATAAATTTGGTATGGTACAAAGAATTCCTCAGGGAACCTTTCTGAGACCCTTGTGTGTCTTGCGCGGAAGTTTCTTCGTATGCCATCTGGATGTGACTCCCTTGAATCCGTGTCCTTTCGTCACTCCAATCGTGTCAATCATCTCATCAGGAGAGAACACCGAGTCTACCTTAATCTGCAATAGGCAAAACCTTTGTGAACTGTTTTAAACATCTTTTTTTTCAAACTTCAAATTCGTCTATTGAGGGGAGCTTTT
The DNA here is from genome assembly GCA_964056735.1 of Allodiplogaster pararmata. Lineage (NCBI taxonomy): Eukaryota > Metazoa > Nematoda > Chromadorea > Rhabditida > Diplogasteridae > Allodiplogaster > Allodiplogaster pararmata. Next base: position 1,883,048 of record OZ057408.1, on the reverse strand, counting down.
GTTTTGAATGTATTTTAATTTACACCATTTTCTCTGTTTTCCCACAAATTTAGTAAATGAACCGACAAAAATGTGAGAAATTTATAATGCGGTCCTGTCAGGGGTTAAATGGAGCCGCTCAATTTGGGTTTACATGCAGGGGTTAAATGGAGCCGCCAAATTTGGGTTTACATGTATCCGCCGCTCAAAATTGGAGAGAAAAAGAGGGGATGAAAGAAAAGGGTAAGAAAAGAGAGCGAGTTTTTTGTCAATAGTGTGTACATGTATCCGCCGACGGGACCGATCCGGTCACTATTTAACCCCTGGGCCCTGTTCCTCAGTAGTAAGACCTCGTCAGCGTAACCTTTGCCTGAGCCTTAGCGAGGGAAAGCAGTGAAAAATAGCTGCAAAGAGCTAAGACAAATTACTCAACTATACCGCTTTAAACAATGTTGTGGCTAATTATTCCATGCGGCCAGGTCCTGAACCGCATCATATGGTTTCTAAGCCGTACGGTTTCGTTAGCAAAAACTTCCCCTGAGTCCGAGCGAAAAATCTGTAGAATGTCACTTGAGCCCCCCTCCCAGTAAAAGAGCGGCTCCCCGAAGTTGCATCTGCCTGAAAATTACCTGTTTTTCGAACTTCTCCCTGGCCCAGTCCACCTTATCTGCGATGGTTCCACCATTCAGCTGAATCTCCATGATGTTGGCCTTTTTGTCGCGGCGTTTGAAGAGCTTTTGCTGAAACATTAATCGATAGCTTTCTATGAATTTATAGGTCTACAAGTTTCTAAATCGACTAAGAATGAATACTCGTTCGATTTCAGAGATTCACACAGGCTCATTTGAACTCAGAAGGAAGGCAGCAGTGGACTGGGTAACATTCGTCACGATTATCGGACATACAACCAGTCTTTCCATCATTGTCCACAATACACTCTTATTCTTGCATCAACTTTTCATAGGAAGCTTCTCATGAATGCATGAGTTCAAGCACGATTGAAGGTCTAAATGGTTCTCTCTTGAGAATCAATCGTTCTATCTTCTGTGCCCGAACTTCAAAACCTTTTTCTAAATGAATTTAATTTCTTCCCCTCTATACAATAACGTACCTGTGTGTGTGCGATGACACGGATGGAGGAGCAGTATTTCTTCATCTTCTTTAGATCCGACTCGATCGACTTTTTGCCATCATCATCGGTCCACTTCTTCGTGGCCTTGGTGAAGGCCTTCTTCTTGGACTTGTGCCTGAGGGATTCCGTTAATCTGTGCGGGAGTCTATCAGCGAGCTTGCGCTACACTGATCTACTCCACACCCTTCATGTGTTTAATCAGCACACAGAGGAAGGGGCTCAATCAACCATTCACGCCAATACATACTCATGTGAACGAATGCACAGAGGAGATGCATTGTGAATACTGTTACACTGAAAAAAGTGAGTTTAGGTGAAGTTTTTTTCCAGAGAATCTGAATCATAACGGATATATGGGGCTTGAATATCGAATAAGGGTGGCAGAAAAATGAGTTAATCACAGAGCCTTTCACCAAGTTATCTCTTGTTCAGTTTTCCGTCAAGCTTCTCATACCGTAATCAGCTCATCGAAGTGAAATTTACTAGTTTTTTCGCTCTCCCTTCCAACTTCTTATACCGTAATCAGCTCACCAAAACGTGATGTACTAGTCCCGTCACTAATTGTTTGATACGGCCTCGTTAGCCTAAGCCGTACGAACTCGTCAGCGGAAACTATTACTAAGCCTAAGCGTATTTCAATTTGAAATAAACACGGACTCCCCAACATACGAAGTTCGACGGAAGAGTGAAAAACTAATAAATTACATTTCGGTGAGCTGATTACGGTATGAGAAGTTTGACAGAAGAAACAAGAGCGGACAAGAAGGAACTTTGTTAAAGGCTAATCACAGGAAGTGGTTATATTCGGTGCTCTTGAAGGGGACGGATATCTGAGACACGATGAACACCCTAATGAAGGCCTAAAAAGGAAGGTTTTTTTGGCAACCTAGAGTCAATTCCATTCCAAGATTCACCAGTTCTTGTAGAGACGGCGTCGGAACTCTTCCCCGAGATGTTCAGCCCAGACAGTTTTGAATGGACGAGGACCGCGGGGAGTATCGATGTAGCCGACAATGCCGCAGATTACCATAGGAGGACACTCGAGGATGGTGACGCCCTCGACGACTTCTTTCTTGTTAACCTTTGAGCCAGGCTTATCGACCTCAACATATCTTGGGTAGAACAGGCTTGTTAAACTCACTAAGTCTGGAAATCGTGCACATAGACTCAGAAGGAAGGCAGCAGTGGACTGGGTGCTATTCATCATCAAATTTCGGACGAAGACCAGTCTATCCATCATTGTCTGCTTGTTTTTGATTTAAAAGATCTAATTAATCTCTTACCTCACGGACGATATGGGTCATGCCCGCCTTGAAGCCGATAAATGCAGTGAGATGGACTGGCTTGGATGGATCGTCCTTCGGGAACGACTTGACTTTTCCAACATGACGCCTCGACCGCTTCTTGGGAGTGAATCCCATAGAGCCATGCCTAGGCGCCGAAAACTTTCGGTGTGACATAAGAACCCCTGCAGAGTATTAATTTTGAGAAAAAAAAAGCGTTTCTTTACTTCAAAGCGAATCAAGTTCTAGATCGGAATTTAAGAAATTAAATTTTTTTAAAGATCTTTATAAGTTACATAACAAAGTTATTTGATTAGAGAATTTGGCTCAACTCTCTAGCACGATGCATATCGATAAATTGTTTCAGAAAACATTGAGATAATATGAATAAATTCGTAAGCGAAACGATACCAAAACATAAACTGGGTGTTGACTAAATAAAAGGCTGGCCTAAAATGTTGTTATTACGGTAGCGTTGGAAGAGTTTTTGCGCGTGTTTGAAGTGTTACTAATTTGCGGGCTCAGAAAAAAATCTGTACCTAATTAGTGAAAAAAATTAATACAGGGTCGACCTTTTCTCGGGCCGTATGCACGTACCATTTTCGGTGAGAAATGGTAAAGAAAACAGTGCTATTCTAGAGCACTTAAAAAAATTTTCCTCCATTTTCCACCAAAAATGGTACGTTCATACGGCCCCTGATAACATTAAAATATCAAAAAATCCGTGCTATACATGCCCAACTTGCTTTTTTCGAGAATCTTTACTGAGAAAAAAAAGGTTTTCGCCTATTTTCTCGTACAGCCTCATGATGTCTGACAGTTATTAGGTCACGACATTATTCCTGGCATCGACTCAGTAGTTAGACAATCTTGCTTTGAATTGGTACTTCCCTGGCTTCCCTAGGGAGCTGTAGAAGAAAACTAAATTTTGATCATCAAAATTTTCAAACTTTTCTCTTTAGAATTTTCATTAGATTTTATCTTAGTTTTTTGAGTTAATTTATTTTTCTGAGCCACGTTTTCACGAAATATGACGAGTTTTTTTAAATACAGAAATCTTAATCGGATCAAGCACTGGTTGTTTTTCGGGAAAAGAATTCTCTCGCAGAAATTCGTTTTTCTAAATTTTTTCTGCCTGTGTGCTTTAGCAATTTTTTTCAAAAGTAGACGAAAAGCTTGATGTGTGAGAGATTCGATGACATTAGAAAATGCTTCTCCATTCGTCGAAGATAGATAGATAAAAGGCCGAATAGCTTTTTCGTTATCGCAACTGCATATAAAACAATTGTTTCTTGGTAATGAAGTGTTAACGTTATCGCCCTTGTGAAAGAGCGAGAGGGACGACTCGGTACAACCCCGAGAATTACGCGGAAGAGAAAAAACAAGAAGAAATAAAGCTTCTTTTTTTGTTCACAATCAGACCCAGACGTCTTTTTTCAGTTCCAAATAAGCTGAAGTGGAATTCCATGGGATCGAGAAACAGAAAAATTAACTAAAAGTTAATTTGGATAGTTGGCTATTATTGTCGAATAAGAATGAATAAGATACATAGAATAAATACACATGCCAAAGAGATAGAATCATGTTGTGAAAAATAATTTGCTTTGAAATAATAATTTGCACTTTTGCTTTGAATTTTTCGGTTTTTCGAGAACACTATTTTATGACTGAATTTATGTTCCTTTCCCACTACTCCTATATAAACTTCCAGCTGAAGCGTTTGAATAGGTTACAGTTTTTCTACTAAAATACCCCGATATCTATATATTCTTTCAAAAACCTATCATTTGAATAGTGTTTAAACGAAAAAAAGAGTTCAAAGCCTTTTTCATCCTTATTTTCTTTGTTATATAACGGACGGTGAAACAAACTTCTGTTCTGTTCCTTGCAGACTAATACAGCTTCTGAAAGATGAACACCACTGAGTGCTAGGATAGAAAGAGATTAATGGTATTAGGGTATCAATCTGTAAGGTCGTCTCTGGTGGGTGTTTTTTCTTCTTATTCTTACAATTAGGCGTGTTGGTTAGAGCGGAGTGAAATCAGCAAGACAACCCACATTCATCAAGTAACCGATGATCTCGAGTACTACAGAGCGAGGATTGTATGTCGGAAAGAGAGAAGGAAGTAAGAGAGAAAAAGCAAGAAGAAGAGATTGAGTGAAAGAGAGAAAGAAAAAAATAGAAGAAGAGAGAGAAAGAAGATACTTTGGAAGTAAGAGACCGAAAAAAGAGGACTACTAAAACACCTTCAGCATAGGAAGGTGTTGAAGACTAGGGAAGAGAAAGGAGGCTCTCGTCAACGGTATGTACATAATATACATGTTTTGGAGCACTTGTGCTAGTTTAGACTGGAGAGTATGTACTTCTATCTGATCTGCACTGTCTCCTCAATAAACTGCCCTTGGTTTTTATTTTCATGTGTGAAAGAAAACCCATTATCTATATGCGGTTCTCTTTCTCTTTCTATCTTTATTACTCGTCATCTTTTTCTTTCTTTTGCTCTTTCCCTGCCTCAAGTTTTCTCTAGCTCTAGCTTTTTGCAGCCTTACATACAGTACCGTGCCAAATTCTATCATGCTTTGATTCTCTGTTGACAACTTTTTTTTTCTATTTTCTATCCAGTAGTTTCAAATTTCAACCATTCATTATTACACAAAAGATCACAAAAATTTGAGTCAAAAATCACGGGAATAGGAATACTAATGATTGAGCTGTAACCAGAGAACAATTGTATAACAGATAGTCATTGAAAAAACTTGAACTGATTTGAAACATATCTAGAACACGTTTTTACTTCTGATAAGACGACTCATTCAATAAAAAATCTAATTTAGCAATATAAAACAATTGAATTTTCCGTCAACATTAGAAAAATTGGAAAATTTTAGTTTTTGATTCTATCAAGAGATCAAAAATGAGTTTTGTTTATCTTGAAGTTTATTACATGCTGTACATACTATAACTACAGCATGTAATTCCATAAAAATACACCCACAAAAAAGTTTTTTTTAAATCAAAACAATATGTTCGCTTTTTGGAAAGTTATGCTCAAAAATTAATTTTTTGAAAGTGTTTTTACGGTACTAATCATGTTTTACTATCATTCTTGTTTTTGTAGATTTTAATTTGATTCTTGTTCTAAAAGCTTTTGTCTCTGCTTCAATTAACATCTTCCTTTTTCTATGTATTCAGTTTTTTTCAGATTCATTATAATGCGTCAAAATATGTATGTGTATTAGAGTTAGAGGCGGATTTTTTCAACGACGATCATTGGTTACTTATCGTCGATATTCAATGGTTTCGTAGTACACACATGCAAAATGACTTTGCTTTGATCTTCTTTTTTTTTATTATGAAAATTCCCTTAGCTGCAATTTTTTTGTTGATTGTTTATCATCAAGAGCTGGGAACTAAGTATGTTCTTTGTTATATCAAAACGATCAAATTAATAACAAACGCAACAAAGGGTGCTTTATCCTTTCCAAATTCACAGAATCATTGCTCCGGCTTCATCAAGAATGAAATGTTTCTCATTTTGAAGTATCAGGTCAAACTTCTTTTTTTTTTACAATCTGTATCTCTACCCTTCACTCTCCGTTAATCGTATTATTTTTCCTTTTTATATATTGTGTATCTTTCTTCCATTTTTTTTTATTTATTTTCTTTCTTTTCAGTTTTCCTCATCTCTCAATCGTTTCCTTGCCATTCCTCATGCTTCTACCTACTCTCTGTCTTAGTGTCTTTTCCCCCTCTCTCTTTCTCTCTCTCTATCGATGTCTCTTCCACTCAATGTCTCGATGCCTTTCTTTCTCTGTTTTTTTCTCTCTTCCTCTGAACGTCTCGCTCTCTCTCTCTCTTTTTCTTTCTCTGAACGTCTCGCTTTCTTCTCTGTACCTCGAACTTCCGCATGTTCGCATTAATTCGGACGCTCGTCGCTGCTCTTAAACAAGCATCCACTACACGAGATGGTTTCTGTTGTGCTTCTCTCTAGGAAAGTGTCTTTCTCTCAGGTTAACTCTCTCCTCTCTCTTCCTCCATAGGTCTCTATTTTTCTCTCTTCTTTTTTTATCTTCTTCTCTCTCTCTGTATCTCTTTTTTTTCTCTCTTTTCTCAATCTATTTTATTCTTTTAGTTGTCGTTTTTTTATTTATTAAACTTTCTGTCTCTCTTTTTTGCGCTTTTTTCCACATCTCTCAAAGTCTCGTCTCGTTGTTTCTCCTTAGCCTTGCAGTTTTATGTTTTCCTCTCCATGTATGCCTATACACTCCTTATCCATACGTTTTCTCTTTCTGCCTCTTATTTTCATTGCATCGCACCAGTAGTATTCTTTTCGTCTCCTCTTGTCCCTTTTGTGTATCAAAGTAATACTTATGAACGTTTTTTCTTCTCCCTCTCCAAAAATAGTTCAATAGGACATGTTAAATAAATGCATATGCATTTTGTGCAGAATATAAGTTGTGCTGATTGTGTTGAGAGAAAATCATGACTTCAAAATGTTTCGATGTGCTCTTCTTGTTTTCTCTTCCGACACGGAGTTATATCCAGCAGCAGACGGAAAATAGCGTTTCGAGCCGCCAGGAAGCAAATAATGAGACTTTTTTGAACAAAAACGCTTTGTTTCACCAAGCAATCAAGATGGACTGTGATGTGTTTTCAGAAAGATTGGATCAAAAGCTCTGAATTTGTTATTTATTCGGTTGCTTTGTTTTTCTCTCACTCGTATTGAATACGTTGACGTTCTAGTCTTGTAGACTTCTGGAACTCGTAGATTCGTCAAAACATTCAGTGATCCCCCAAAACCTTCCAGCGCAACGTCACATTTCCTCCTTCATCTTCTGTCAAGTCCATTTTTTAATTCATCCTCAGCGATTGCTCTCAACGTTCATCTTTTGGCAAATGAAACGAAACATCGAAGAAGCTCATATCTGATATCGGAAGGTTCGTCTAGACATTCACATATAATATCTTTCAGACAGAGTTTTGAGACAAAACTATTGTCGAACGAAATGTTACCGAAGACCAATGAAGGTATTCTGTCACCCTCCTCTAAATACTTGAGAGACCGAAGTTGAAACAAAAAGTACCTCGTAATGAATAAACGGTATATCTCTTTTTGACTGAGAAAAACATCGAAATTGACCAAGAAATTGACCATTCAAGAATTTAAATGATCGATCTTGATCACTTCTGTTGTTTGCTCTCTCTACCAATACTTTTTCGCACATCCTCTGATCTCTGCAACTGTTTATTCTACATATTCTGTTATGTTTTTCTCTTTCTCTCTATGTCCCTTTTGCTCTTCCTCCATGGTTGTTTCTGCTCCACACTCTCACTTTTTCCGCGTTTTTCATCCTTTCTCATATCACAAAGTAGGTTCTGCGTAGTAGACGAGACAAATAATAGACCGGACACGAAGTGAACCCTACCTCCCCCCAACTTCTTCATAGAATCTTTCACTGGCTTATGCGTCGCTTCTCTCTTTCTCTCCCAACCTTGCCTTGTCCCTATTATATATTAACCTTTCTCAGTTTTCCTCCTTCCTGTTTTTAATCCTCTCTCTCACGCTCTTTCTCTCTGTCTCTATCTCTAGCTCTCTCACGCTCTTCCTCTCTGTTTCTATCTATCCCTCTTCCTCTTTGTCCCTCTCTCTAGCTCTCTCACGCTCTGTCATTCACTTTCTTTCTATATTCATGTTTCGATTCTGATATTCAAAAAAAGTCTTGGTCGCATGAGTTTTCTTTTGAAGTTCCATTGTCATTTTTGGTGAAAGAAAACAAGAATTGTTTTCTTATTTTTTTCCCATTCAATATCCGATTTCCCTTACATTCGGCTATACAGACGACGATCTTTCTTGCAAGACTGACATCTGAATCGTTGCAAGTCTCACTAACTTTTATTTTACAGTCTCACAAACAAATTCAGCTGCAAAAAAGCCTAAGAGTTTACCTTTGATATCATCTTATATTCTTTTTTTGATCACACTGGTTCGATAAATTCACATTCAAACCAGCGAAAACTTCTTCTCAAAGCTCAATCCCGCCTCATAGCAGGATAATCGCTACTCTGACTTGAGATAGAAACTTTGGGTAAACCAGTTGCTGCTATCTGGCTAACGGGTAGTGTGCGTAGAAGGGTCCATTGCCGACATCGCTCCATCGCTATTCTTAATTTTAGTAAACCTGAAGTTATAATTCCAATAATTCGGCTTTTTTATCCCTGCTTCTGACCGGAACATCAATTTAAGATATGTATCTATGGTATTAAGCTTTTGAAACATTTTTGTGCGGGCCTCTTAACTCGACATGTCAATATTAAGTTGGAAAAGTGCACCATTCCTTTTGAGATGAACGATTTTAGAAAAGAAAAGTCTAAATCTACCATAATCAGAGAAATTACTGTAGTGTTGTCGTCGTTATTCTCCCTCACCTAATTTGTTTCTTCGTTTCAAAAAATTGGCGACTGTGTGTAATAACAAATCTTAAATAATTTGTTAGTTGCAGGTTGCCTAATTTGACCTATCGCATATTATTCGATGCATTAACTAGCGTTTACTACTGAAGGAGATGAAGCAACCTTTATTGATGGATATGCTCTTGTGATTTCGGTAACGTTTAAATTCATAAGTTTATAGAACATTCCAGTAGGCTGATGTCCCGGTACATATTTTATATTGAGTCAGTGTACTCCGCCTTACGTAATCCGTTTATGCGTACGTACGTATTTGAATTTTCAAAAAAAAAGTTTTCAAAAAAAGATGTCTGTAGAAACAGAAAAAAGAGTTCGTTTTACGAGCGTCGAGTACAATCCCCTCTTTTTAACCGAAAGAAGCGCTCGGTATCTTTTGCAAATGTCATTACTTCTCTCGGTAGCTTTGACGACTTAGTTCCCATGAGTGGAGCTCTTTCTCAATAGTGATCGCAATAAGCCTTTTTGGGCGGTTATGTAGGTAACTTGACACAACAACACAAAACTTTCAGTATATTCAGAAAAGGGACTCGAAAGAGTTGCATAGTGCTGACTACTTTGAATCTCCACAATTCTCAGCCTCAAAAAGTGGAATTCATTCGAGTTCAAAAAGCTTTAGTTTTTATTCTTCTGATTATGTTCAAACAGTTATTATTAGTTCTGGCACCTATCACCTACTGTCATTTCATATGATAAGATGGAAAGATCAAGAAAGTTTCAAGCCAAATAAACTACCGTTTTAATAATTGTGTTGATATTTTTGATTGTTTTGATGACATTGCTTTTCTGTTTCTAATTTTGTTTTCATTTCATAGATTTCATAGATTTAATTTTTTCTCTCCAATATCCTCACAAAATACCTTTTTTCGAAGTCTAGAAAAAGGGAAAAGATTTTTGTACCTCATTCATTCATTGTGACTCTTTTCTTCTTAATAAATTCTAATTCATCTTCTTTTACTCCTCACAAAGCTATTCAAAATCTCACTTCAATTCTGTGGAATATGGAAACTTGTTCGATATATTAAATCTAGGTATATTTCAAACATAATCCATTTTAGCAGTATAAAACTTTCCGAACTTAGCACATACATTGAATGAATCTATTTTAAAAAGCACAATATGATCATCAGTTTTGAAAAGGTGTCAAAGCATCGACGGCTGTTTTTTGTCCTTTTTTTGCTCAAGTAAAGTGTCATGTAATCAATATAAAAATCCACTGATGAAGAAAAACCCAAGAGCAAAAAAAAAACTATATTTCATCTTTTCCTCTTATGTTTACATAGGGTTTGAAGATGAACGCAATCTTTTATTTGCACAACGCCTGCATTTATTTAACGCACTCCGGGTTTGGACCACGTGCCGTGCCGGTCTCGCTAAATGAAAAGCTGCAGAATTGTTATTTCTTCTTCCTTTTTCCATCATTGTTCGACATAATTTCTACACTATATTACAATTTATAATTTGAAATTAAAATGCATTTTTTAAGACCTGTTGTTTTCTTCGTAAGAATTACAATTAATTTCGTCTACTTGTCGTTTTGTCTCGTCGCCTCAATTCCTTCAGCATTTTTTTTACGAATTCAAGCTCTTTCCGGTACCCAAAGGTTTTGAATGATGACGGAGATGAAACACCTGGGCAGCTCTCATGCATGACGCATTAGCGTGGTGAAGCATTGAATTTTTTGGGTAGTGTTGAAGTAACTCTCTGTGAAATTTATGGCAATAGATTCCACTTATTTTCATGAAGATAAATCGAATTACTGCTTCTGCTCTTAAAAATAGGCAATACTGCTTAATGTGTAGCTTTTACAGAGTGTGGAAGAAGCTCAGTGATACGATTCTTCATTAAACCTCTGTCTCAGCTGTGAAGGGTTCGAATGAATACTCCGAAATTTGCCTTTTTTGTTACCATGTGTCATGAAACTCGCCACGAAGCGCCTTGTTTTGACATGTTCCCTGAAAAAAGACCACATTTGTATCATTCGGTCTTTTGAAAGCTTTTGAACTGATTCATTCAGAAATGCTTCAACCATTAACTTATAAATATCTGTTTCAATAAAAAAAATTAATTATTCTTTTTAGTTGTTTTTACTAATCTTTTTTTTTGTTCAAGATGATATACTATTAATATGTATTGACGAAATCGACCATATCTATACTATTTGCTCAAGGCTCAACTCTATCATCTGGTTACATTACATTATGAATGGGTTTTTTCTTATCTTCTAGTCCAACACTTATTCTAATTTCATCCCATTTTCGTTAAGTTGTCCTGAATAATTGCCATTTGCAAGAGAATGTGTTAATGTTTTCAAAACATGGAAAGTCATTCACTATAAAAAGCAAATAACATGTTTTCTCTATATACTATAGGCATATCGTCCCATCCGAAGATTATGAGAGTTAGAACAGTTTATTAAATGGATTATGAGAGTTAGAACAGTTTATTAAATGGATTATGAGAGTTAGAACAGTTTATTAAATGGCTGGAACATTGGGAGAAACACCCAACTCTATAAACAACACTCAAAGTTTCTCTTAGGTGCTTGAAACCTTTGTGATAAGTGAGATACCGTTTATAAAAAAAGGAGACATTGATAAAGACCCCTAGAGTATCCCAGTTTATTTTACCGGGACTCTTGAAATGGGTGTTTGTTTGTGTGGACAACACCGGTGGTATCCATGGACACTTATCCATAGGTTAGTCATATATCCTATCTGTCTCTGTTTCTCAGCTTTTTTTTCTCTCTCTTTCTTCTACTCTCCGTCCCCTCTCGCACTCTCTCTGTATATTCTTCCCTCCATATTTCTCTCACTTCCTCTCTTTCTCTATCTATTTCTCTTCCTCCCTCTCCGTCTCTCTTCCTCTCAAGCTTTGTTCTACTCTCAAATGTTTCTCAAGCTCTTCTTTCTTTTTCAAGTACCATCTTCACGCCTCTCTGTTCTGTAATTCGGTATCCGCCTACATACTTCTCAAAATCTTTTTTTTCTGTAAACTCTACAGTTAATTAATGTTATCTTCATTTTCCATCTACTGTTTCTATATCTGGCAATCGCTCTTTCTCTAAAGTGATCTTTCTCTGGGTCTCTCTCTCTCTTTCTCCTTTGTTACTATCTCTATTTGCCTCTTTAACTCTCTCTCTCTCTCTCTCTCTCTCTCTCTCTCTCTCTCTCTCTCTCTCTCTCTCTCTCTCTTATCCTCTTCTTGTGTCACATTTCTCTGCTTGAGAAAACGCTGTAGACTGGTGTCCATTCTCTGTCTACCTCTTCTTTCTCCTTTTGTCTCATTTCTTGCTGTCTGCTCAGAAGAGAAACCGAACCTTGATAGACATTTCAGGACTGCTTGAGAGATGGGGCTCTCTTCATGAACAGGAGAGGCGTATTCTTTTTTACTCATGTTTATACCATATCATTTCACTCTTTTGCCATTCTACCACTTTATTCTCTCTCTTTTATCTTCTGTTTTTTGCTCTCTCAAACACATCATCTTCATCTTTTCATTACTACTTGCCATTTCAGCTAAACTTTCTGGTTTTAGTTTAAATTTTTGAGATTATCTCTCTTGCAAGCTAATTTATTTTCTCTTCTCCCTCTCTGCTTTTTTCTTCTTTCTGTCTTTTCTCTTCATTTGTTCAGTTTCTCTCTCTCTCTATCTCTCTCTATCTCTTTCTTTCTTTGTCATTTTCTCTCTGTTTTAAAAACTTTATCTGCAGCTCTGAAAACCGTATTATACTACGTGGTTGTCTTCATTTCTGTGCTTCCTCGCTATTTCCGTCAAAATTTCCAATTTCGTCCTTCTCTTCCTACCTCCTTCATTCCTCCTATTTTCGGTAAAGTCCTCAAATCTCCGCTAATACCACTCTATTAATAATAAATTAGTTCATTTCACGTGGATTTATGTATGTTGCAGGTCTCCATTGCATTCAATCTTCCCCTACCCTATTTACTGCTCTCTATCTCTCTCTCACGCTCTCTCTTTCCTTCTGTTTTCTCTTTCTCTCTCTCCTTGTGTCTTTTCTCTCTTTCTCTCTCTCTTCTTCTGTGTTTTCTCTATTTCTCTCTCTCCTACTCTTTTCTCTTTTTCTTTGTCCTATTCTGTGTTTTCTCTCTTTCTCTCTCTCCCTCTCTCTTTCCTTTCTTTTTGTTTTTTCTCTCTTTCTCTGTTTTTCTCCCCTTCTCTTTCGTTCTCTCTCCTTCACTTTCTCTTCATAATTCTCTCTTTTTCTTTTTTTCTTTGTATTTGCAAAACAAACCAATAGATCTCTATGTATTCTAATTGATATTTGAAAGCAATTTCAGTTCTATAAGCCTCCAATTCAACGCCACGGCATAAATTTAGTTCAAGGTGAACTTTACCAAAGGATATGAAAAAAGGATGAATAAATGCTAAAACGAACTGGAAATGTTTACGAGAAAGCTCTAAGGCGGCGTGGGTATAAAGGATATACAGGTACATTATCCATGTATGTACGTATCAAGAGAACACAGAATATGGCATGTTGATATATTCAGATTTATGCATGAATAAGATATTTGCATTACTGATAATATTCTGTCATTAATGTAATGCTGCAGAAAGGCCAGACCATAAAACATACAGTGATACAGTGTGAAGCTTACTAAAACGAACTTAATGATTTCCCATACTAAATACATGTTTTTGATTAAAAAAAATTGTATTTTGTTAGAATTAGGTGTAAATGTGTTAACCTCATATTCATCTTTGATACTCAGTGAAGTCTGATAACAAATCAGAGTTCCATCGTGATTCGAAAATGGTGGCTTAGTCAAAGCTCAGTTTGGTATAATCATGGGTTTGAGGAGGCATGGCAAAGTAGCTTCCGTTCAAATCTCCGATTCACCCTGTAGTATACGTATAATCAACTAGGATAGACGAGTACCCTGTTCTCACCAAGTTTACCAATCACGCGACATCGGAAGAATGCTCTAGGAACTAATTGAATCCGAAGGAGGACCTAGTCGCTTGCTCTCTCACTCTCTCTCTCTCTCTCTCTCTCTCTCTCTCTCTCTCTCTCTCTATCTCTCTCTCTCCTCTTTCTCTCCCTCTCCTCTCTCAAGCATGGGCCCCCCGGAAAAGGAAAGACTTTTTCCCTTAGGATATTGTAAAAACCATTGTGGAATTTTTCTCACGGTGAACCCTATTCGAACTTCTCCGCCTTCCATTTTGAGAATTAATATATAATCTGTCCTCTTCGATAGGTTGGAGAAAATTTCATTTGCATATCCACTACAATAATTAGCTACATGTACACGTGCATTTCACGCTCTTGAAAGTTTCTTCTTTTGAACTTTACTTTTCCTAAGCGGCTTGTTGGGTTCTAATTTATATTTTTTCCAATCATCACCTTCTCCGGTCTTTTTTTATGAACTGTTGCTCCTTTTTTCTCATCACTACATCTTCTCTACATTCTTGAACACTGCATTCTCGTAACTTCTCATCTTCTTGCAGTTCCTCGTTTATCAGTAAGCGGCTCTTGTTTTCTCTTAACTTCCATCCTCTTAAATCTTAAATTGTCTTATGTCCCGAACTTCTCTAAAGCTTCTTCCTCTACACATAACCTCCTAGACTTTTTCTTCTCCGAAAACTCGCCTTCTATAGTAATTTTCTTAACTCAACCTGGCAGTACTTCGTAATTTATAGTCTCTTCTTAGAATCTTTCTTCTTTTCGCCAATTTTGAAAGCCCCCTCCCTCTACTATGTACTTTCTTAGCTTGCAAATACTTTTCTGTTAGTCTCACTGCGCTTTGACCACTAAAATTAGAGAAGTTTGGTCATCGTGGGAATCGAAATGTGTGTAAACTTGGTGTAGACTAACGCAATTTGTGAATTCTCTACAAACAGATTGTAATTAATTCAGTTGTTTCTTGTATTTTGCGTCGTATATAATCAATTAATTTTAACCTAGCTTGCAATCTAATTTAAAAGCCTTTCTTTGAGTCCTGACAGTGTTTTCCAACCATACTGCATCGTCACCAACGGACGGAAAAGCGTGAACTTGTTTGAGCGCTTGATGACGCCAACCCTTCTACGGGAATAATTATAGAATAGCTACGTATTCTTATGTCAATAATATTTGTTCATTAACTATGGAACTTTTAAAGGACTTTGTATTGAAGTTTTTGCTGGAGTATAGATGGAGATTCCAACTTATGTGGACAAAGTTGACAGTTCCGTAATCGGGAAAATAATAAGGTAGAATTCTTGGCGATGTTATCAGCAGAGCGAAAGGAGCATTATTTTGAGAGGGAAAAGAGACAATGTGAGAGAGAAGGGGAAAAAGGAAAAGAAACAGAGAGAGAAGAAAGAGACAGTTCTGATTTTTAGAGGATAAGCATTATTTGCTTTACAACTTGATACTCTAGACTAGCACACAACTTTTCTTTTTGTTCAAAAGATTCGGACGTTTACTGATCGCTCTTTTAGTCCAATACATTATAATTTTATATGAATCAAAATAATAACCTGCGTCCAGCAGCCTTTCTTACATATACATCAGCTGTCTTCATTTTTTATTAAACCAAGCGGTGCTACGAAAAAATAACTAAGCGATGTCTCGAATGAATAATTAATAATGTTAATATTTACTTTTCATGTTGATCAAACACTTCTAATCCATGAAGTTCATCCGTAAAGTGGAAATTGCTTCCTCTATTCCAGATGGCACAACCTTCCACATCTAATGATTCGAAAAGCGCATTCCATAACAACACTTTCAACCGAAGAAATCAAATAGTCTCTACCTTCAAAGCGAACACAATGCGAAGTGAGTTTCACTTAAAAACGTTCATGAGTCCTATTCTCTGAAAAAAAGAGCAAGAAGACAGAGTAAAAACATTGAATTCCTTTTCGGAGATTAAATTTCTTTTTCAAATGTTTTTAGAAAATTATTGGTACCATTCACCAAAATTTATCCGTTCCATGTATGCATAGTACATTTGACAATGTACTTCCTTCCCAAAACGCACCACTGACAGATCTACGTGAACCAGCTGAAGCAATAAGAAATGTTTTTCGCGTGGTTTTATTAAAAGGTATATCCTTTTCTTGCGTTGAAAATAGTTTATATTCCTTTCTTCCTCTTTTTTCCTGTCTTTCTATTTCCTGTTTTCTTATTCTCATGTCCTGCTCTTCTAGGATTGATTGTATTTATTTCACTGCTGTTAGACTTTTCCTTGCTGCTCCTTGTCGCCTTGGCCGTGAGTATGTTCACCTCTGTTCATGCTTTTTGCAAAGGTTACTCTCTCACTAATTCCACTTTTACTTTCACTTCATTTCTCTGGTCGAACTTGTTTCTAATTATAATTATATTGTGTTCTTTGTACGTTATTTTTCGCGTTCTCTGTAAGATAATTTTTTTAGTTCCGTTGTTTTTCTTCTCTTGAGACCCGATACTTTCTTGTTGGAAAATAGCGGAATATAAATAGTATTTTGTGCGTAGGCGACTCATATGTTGAGTTTATATCTGAATTATTAATTCATCCATTTAAATTAAATGATTTAATACCATATGTTGGTTTATGCACTCTATCTGAATCTCTTCGAATCTATTTAAGGGTTATAGGAGTAGTCTGCAGTTGAGATCTTTGTCTCGCCGTTTCACTCCTCAAATGACGCATTCATGCACGACGTATGGAAACCTTAAGATTCTTCCTTGACTTGCAGTCCCTTGTAAATGAAAACCTTAAGATTCTTCCTTGACTTGCAGTCCCTTGTAAATGAAAACCTTAAGATTCTTCCTTGACTTGCAGTCCCTTGTAAATGAAAACCTTAAGATTCTTCCTTGACTTGCAGTCCCTTGTAAATGAAACCTTAAGATTCTTCCTTGACTTGCAGTCCCTTGTAAATGAAACCTTAAGATTCTTTCTTGACTTGCAGTCCCTTGTAAATGAAACCTTAAGATTCTTCCTTGACTTGCAGTCCCTTGTAAATGAAACCTTAAGATTCTTCCTTGACTTGCAGTCCCTTGTAAATGAAACCTTAAGATTCTTTCTTGACTTGCAGTCCCTTGTAAATGAAAAGCTTCAAAAAGTATTAAATTAATTATTTGATGTTTCATTCATTGCTCATATTCAATCAAATTGAACTAGCTCTATAAAATTTAGAAAAAGGTCTGTTTGAGATATGAAAAATATTCTATTGATTCATAGTTTTCGAAAAATCTGTGTTTGCGTAGACTTTAACGTTGAAATAGGTGAATAATCTAAAATGAGCTCATTTATATGGGAAGCTATGAAACGTTGTTTGTATAGTTTTAAAATAAAAACTATCGGACCAATCATGACTTAATTAATTATTTATTATTTTTTCAGGGGTGTACACATTCGTCGAATGGCTCTGGTATAAGATGGCCTTCCTGAAACGAAAGAGAGTCAAATTTTCTGTGGATTTACAGGTTGGCTCACGCTCATATGTAGGTCACCAAGGGGAACGAAAATCCCCCGGCCCCTGCCCCAGAAGGATAAAAGCATTCCATTTATCATTGCATTGAAGTTGAAGAAAAAAACAGTCAAAAAATTGAAGAAATTGCTTCCAATAACGCTCCGCTACAAACTGCAATTGTTTTTTATCTTGAAGTTAATTCTAAAAATAAACAGTAAAGATTCAAAGGATTTCTCTGGGTTTAGCTCGAATGAAGTGTTAAAAGCTTCAGTTAATAATTTTGGCTTTTTTGCAAAGGAACTTTTCTAGGAAGAATAAAAATAGAATGGCATTTTTGCTAGGTGCATGGTTTTAAAAGACATTCTGCTGATCTAGTTTTTTTCTAAAGCTTTTTCGAGTTTCTGATTAGGTTTTTGGGCCATTACGCCATGCACGCCAAACACCCCAAATCTTTCCAAATGCACGCCAATGCGCGGGAAAAAGAGAAAGAGTGTTTGACGCACTATTATGTTAATTTTTGATACGGTCTCGTTAGCCTTAGCCGCACGGCCTCGTTAGCGTAAACTTTTGTCTAAGAAGCCTAAGCAAAAAAAACTTGAAAATTTTGAATAAAGCGCATGGGCAAAGTTAAGAATTTTCGCGTGCAGTGGCGTGCATTAGTAATGATTTGGCGTTCATTACATGCGTAGCGTACGTAGCGTGCTTTATTAATAGCCGGTTTTTGTCATTATTTTCATTGTATTAAAACAGCTAGTCGATGTCTAGAGAAAAAAAACCATTCAAGCATTTCCTTCCCAGATTTTTCTTATATTTTTTCTTTCTAAGTTGGTCTGTCATGTTTGTCGTTCAAAATTCATTCCTTCAGGTTTGTCACTTGAGTGACGTTCCTCTGGTCAACGCCGTCTTGTTTGCAAAAGTGCGCCTTCTTGAAGGGGGAAGCTTTCAGGACAACACCGAAAGGGTAGAGGTCAGATTTGAATTTCAATTTGTTTAGATTTTTTCAGAGCTATTTTAATCAGAATTTACAGTCGCGCGCAGTAAAACTGTTACCACAGGTAGAATATGTCTTGATTCTTCCATAGGTCAATCGGTTGAGGTTCAGTTACGGCTAATGAAACGTTCCATTCATGTAGAGGAATGAAGTTTTTTTTCTCTTTCAATTCAAGCTGTGAAAACTGTGATACATTCATTTTGAGTGAGGGTCGGTAGGTCGGTCGCCCTATAAATTGTTTTTGCCAGTTCGCATTTTACCTTTGACTGTTACATAGAGACGCTCAGCTCAAAGTGCGTATTGGTGAATTTATCGCAGTTTTGACAATAACTCGCTTTCTCTTAACCCTATTCAAAAGGCGAAATAAGTCTTTATTTTTGAATAGGTCGATCGCTGAAACAGGTTTAGAGTTTTAACTTTATGAAACCGGTTAAGGGTGAGTGATAACTAATGTACTGCTCTATTTTCTGTAGAGTAATCATAGGTCACCTAAATATGTCAAAAAAAATTTCGTGGGCGGGGGGGGGGGGGCGGGCGAGGTTTTGTGTAAAATTTGATTTCTTACTGTATTTTCTTAGACTCGTTGCCGGGCCAAATTATAGGCTCCATAAATTTGTAAGGCCTATCAGGGTTTTCGTATACCAGCCATGCATTGAAATTTGTTAGCAGAGTTCAAAAGTTTACTTGAAAGCTCTCGGAATAATGTATATGAATAATTATTATGAACGAAAGTTATTATGAACGAAAGTAGTGTATAAATTTTGAATGAGTTACACTGTTTTTTTTCTAAATTGGTTCGTTTTGAGAACCAGCTATACAATTCTAGTACTTCCATGAAAGTCTCGAATTTCTCAAACTCATTTCCTATGCAACGTAATCCGATGCAAGGTTCAGTCTCTTTCATTCTTTCTTGAGCAAACAATAGTTGATAGCGCGGCTGGCTTGGAAGGATTGATATGGGACATTGCTAGGAAGAAAATATGTATTATACTTTTTTCATTGATGTTAAAACAAGTTTTGGTTAAAACATGGAAACATCGCCGTATTTGATTAATTACATAGCTCACCAGCATGTGTTGAATATAACTTTCTCGAGTGGTTGACCGGGCGACCCTGGGCGGCCGGAGGGAGGGGGAAGTCAACAAAATCTTTGTTAAGTTTAGTGAAGTCTATTGATCTTTTATTTCGCGTAGTCGGGGCCGTAGTTTAACCAATGGACAATAAGTTTATTCACAAGTATTTACTTTTTTGGATCAACTTCTGTTATATTTTCTTCACCATTAAACCAATTTCTGGAGGACCGGGCGGGCGACCGAGAGAAATTTCACAAGTTTGGTAAGCTATGATTAAATATCACTAATCTCTTCCAGAATAAAATTTAAAGAAATAAGCTAATGAAATTAGGCAGAGATTTAGAATTATTAAAAAAGCGAGAAGCAGTAATTTTACCATCATTTGTGGTCGGGGAGCGATGAGTCTCTGAATACATTTTTTAATTATTCTTTCGGTTCTTTACTGCAAGTTTCTGAACTAATTCTAATTCAAAGCTTAGAAATTCGAGGCCGCTCTTAGTTCCAATTTTTTGTTGTTTTCCGTTCTTCATTTCTCTGTCCTCTTAAATTTCACACTCAAGAAGCAAGCTACATTTGTTAACAACACACGAAAAAAAGAAGCCCTTGTTTAGGAACCTTTTTTTCCCAAACATCATTGAGAAATCAAAAATTTCATGAGATTTCTAAACATTAAAAAAATGGCAAAAGAATGAGGAAAAATAGCGAATAACTAAATGATATATTTTGTATTCAGGGGTTTAAAACATATCAACCATAGGTTATTAAGGGGTACAAATAACCCCCGGCCTCACGCCCGAAAAAATAAGAATTTTTTTTAAACTCAAGTATAGAAGCATTTACCCGGTGCAGATATAGTTCTATATAGAAAAGGCTGCATGCAATGTTCTGAGAGAAAGCGACATAAACTAAGCACTTTTTTCTGCTTATCCTTTTTTTTTCCTTGAACAAAGTGAGAAATATCACACGCATAGCTCACTAGGAGGTGCGGAAAACTTTATTTTTAAGTGGTTAACCGTGAGACCCTTTGCGATCAAAAAGGGAACGGGAGCAAGGTTTTTTAAGTGTGGACGACAAAGGTACAGACGCCCGCCGAAGGCGGAAAAATTGTTTTCACTTAAGGGTGTACCCTTATGATAAAACAAAAACAAAGGCCCGTGAAAATTTTTTGTTTTACACAAGGGTCCCCCCTTATGATTTGGAAAAAGAAAGGCCCGCCGACAGAAGGTCTTTCATGACTATTTAAACCCTGAAAGGGAGAGGAAATCAACGAAATTTCTGGTCTGTTTTACGGATTCTACCGATCTTTCTTTTCTCGCAGCGGGGATTGGATTTGAACATTCGGAATTTCGTTCACTTAGAGCATTTAGTTTTTTAAAAAGATCAACTTCTGTTATATTTTCTTCGCCAGTAAAATTTTTTTTCGCTAATTTAAGACGACAAAATTTTACAAGGTTTGGTGAGCTATGATCTCACATCACACACAGAAACTGTTAATTTTCGTGATTGTTAAATAATTGGGTAAAGATTATGTTATCTGCAGGTAGTGAATCACTCGGCTACCTGGACACGTCGGTTCAACTTCATCTGTCGCATATCTTCGGATCCAGCGACAGGGATCCTTGAGAGGTGTCCCTGCAGAATATCTATCAGAAAGGTAACCTAGCAATATGCAAATCGTCCCTCTGATGATCTGATCCCCGATTCTTACTGAAAACTAGAAATTTTCTCTCCCGCATTTCTCGTAAAATCTATGCGCTATCCCGAAAAGGCTAGTGGTAAGGGTTCAATTTTGTAGGAGTTTGCAGCAAGCGGCAAACAGGGGTTAAATAGTCATTTCAGACCTTCTGTCGGCAGGCCTCTTTTTTCCCAATCATAAGGAGGGAAATCACCTTATGTGAAACAGAATTTTTTTAGGGGGACTCTGTTTTTTTATTATTATCATAAGACCCTTATGTAGAAAAGTTTTTTACGCCTTCCAAGGGCGTCTTTACCTTTTTCTTGCACATTAAACAAAAACCCCTGAGTTTGCCCTCAACTAATACACAGATTCGCCGAAGTTGGAAGCCTAGGTCTTGCAATAGACAATATGACTTGGTCATTTAACCTCTGGTATGAAGATGGGCATATAAAGACTGCTGGGAGACCTTCGCTTCATCATCGTTTAGAGATAAACTTTTTTCCGTCTCTGATTTAGGGATTCCTTCCCAGTCATTAGAGTCGGTATACCTTCTTTGTCCGTTCCCAGGAACAGAAAGGCGGTAAATCCTACGTGAAATTGGGCTATGTGGACATCAATCTGAGCGAGTTCGCAGCTTCGGGAGTGGAGGGGCTCTCCAGGGCATATCTGCTAGATGGTCAGCTGTTTAATTCACTGCATCAGAGAGAGAGAGAGACATAAAACTAGTGAAATATCGACGTTCAAGCTTCAGTTCCTCCAAGTATAGGCCCTACCGTCTACTGGTCTATTCGTTTGTCGTGAAGCTGAAAATGTCTGAGCGTTAACGTTGATAAACAATTTTATCGAATTTTACTTTTTAAAAATAGTTTGAATCTCAGGTTACGGTCAGAATCAACGACAGGACAACAGCAAAGTGCTGGTGAAGATGACGATGTGCCACCAGAGTGCCGATCCCTTCTTTAAAGTGTACGAAGGTTCAAGAAGCCCCTTTGAGAAGGAGAACAATGTTTAGAGAAGGAAGACAATGTTGCTTTAGGTTCTATTTCATCTTTCGGAAACATATGAGAAATTCTCAATATCGAAAGAGGATCAATCTCGAAATCGCTAGTAATGAGTGAAGATTTTTTTGATTTTGCGGTTTTCCTCTTTCATTCCAGCTCTTTCTTCCCCTACATCTCACTTCACGTCTGTCTTTCACACTCTTTCTCTCTTTCTCTCTCTCTCTCTCTCTCTCTCTCTCTCTCTCTCTCTCTCTCTTACTCTCGAACTAATCATTTCTGGTTCACTTCCTCTTTCGCTTGCTGTCTAACTCTCATCTCTTTCCTGAACATCGAGTTAAATAATGTAAAAATAGGACAAAAGCAGCTATTTATACCAATCGATAGCTCTCGCTCGAATGAGGTCTCAAAAGTAGATGAGACTCGGGTAAGATATGTTCATAAACTCTCTGCAGTCCTCACATGATCGGAATTCGAGATGACGCGGACTGTTCATTGAATCCGGAAGAGAGAAGGGCACCGAAGGGGGAGAGCGAAGAGTGTGAGACAACATCCATTTCTGCTGCCTCTGATCGTCAGTTCAAACAGTTATACTTTCAAGTAGCAAACAATTATACTTTCATGTAGCTAACAGTTATAATTCCAAGTAGAAGAGTTATTCATACCCGCAAAACTTGTAAACGTTTACACTTAAAGCTGGAAAAATTAATTTTTTTATCTAGCTTTTCGTTTTCGCAGTTCAGATATTTTCCAATTTCTACAGTCTTTATTATTTTCATTTCCGTGCTTAAGATCAATTTTTTAAATTTTAAAGCTTTTGCGTTGAAGTTGTGAATGTTGTTTTTTTTTTTTTTGCAGATACGGCGGGTTCAGCTAGCAATGGAAGCACCGTAGCATTCAGAAACCACGGGTATGAAGTGCAAGGTGAGAAAGAACCCATTTATAATTTCACGTTTCGCGAAAACCTTTTTCTAGAAATACATTCGTAAAATCTGACTTTATATAAAAAATTTCTATATCTTGCGTGTAGCGTTTTAAATGTCTATTTTTGAAGAAAAAAGACAGAAACCACATTTTAGTGCGTGTTTTAATCATTTTCCTATTTTTCCCATTTTACCCGCTTTTTAAATTCATCTCTTTTGTTTATTCATGATGTTCTTAAGTGCGCTTTGAGAACTGGAAAATCATAAGAAAAGGCTTTTTGTTGATAGAAGAAAGGGTGGAAGGCGAGAAGTGATGAATTGGGTTGAGAGAACGAGAAAGGGTTGGGATGTTCATTTGAATTTTGCATTCATTGCGGAGAATAAAGCGGGATGTTGAAAAGGAAATATGCTGAGATGAAAACAGAAAAAGAGGCTTTTTGAAGAAGAAGAAAAAGCTGAACCGAACAATGACCGCATTTATAATGAGATAAATCTTCAAATGCTCAGTTACACAGTTTTAAGGCAGTGACGCCTGGTGGAGAAGACAAATTGATCAAACCACCGCACGGAAAAAAGCGAGATATTGTATAATGAGATATTGAGAAAAAAGGTGAGAAAAAAATGCCGTGGTGATTCACGAAAAAAAAAATTGGTGGACGTGCCCACAAAATTTGGTGGACGTTAGTATTTTATTTGGTGGACGTTACTATTTTATTTTGTGGACGTTACTATTTTATTTTGTGGACGTTACTATTTTATTTGGTGGACGTTACTATTTTATTTGAGGGACGCTACTATTTTATTTGGTTACACTTCTATTAAAATGGTGGACCAATAATTCATGCCCGATTATAAGTAACCTGAAATATTCGAGAGAAAAACCTCTTTTGCGAATGGGGAACCAAGAATGAAGAGAAGGAAAGGGGGAGAATATGACATTAAGTAAGATGGGAGATTTAAAATAGTTCAAGACGAAAATAGGAGACGATCATGTAAAAACTAGGAAGTTGAAACGGGCGCGAGAGTTGGAGAGAATTCGATACCTAAAGATGACGAATGTATGTTTTCTGTAATCTTTGAGTTTTCTGTAATCCATAAAAGGTTGAACTCTTTCTTTCTGTAATCTTTGAGTTTTCTGTAATCCATAAAAGGTTGAACTCTAAGCGTTTTTCAAAAAAGAGTGAAATAAATTATTTGCTCTTATAAAATTCTTCGTTTTTCATCGAACGCTCTTGGCAATTTTTATAAAGTCTGCCATTTTCTCATAAGCAGTTTTTTTGTTGTTAGTCTACATGCTTTTTGATGGCTGGTTAAAAATTTCCTGGTTAACGACAGGTTCAACTGCTCAGATACGAACTCGACAGCGTTGGAGAGAGGAGAGGATGCGGTGTCGGTCGCGAGTGATTCAAGGAGGGCTGCAGTTGTGGCAGGGGGAGTTGACAGGGCAGTCGCCGGCCTCTCCAGTCAGTCTTGCAGCCGATCAGATTAGAAAGTTCACAATCACTCACCAATGACTGGATTATACAACGTTTTTTCCAAGAGTTGAATCAATGGACTATTGTCCCATGGGTTTTGGTATTAAGTCACCAGCACAATTGGAAATGAAAAAAAAGTTTAGTGAGAGAGTCTAGAATAGTAAGAAGCTTTTTCTCTGCCCTCGGCTTCTAGCTCGCTTCTCATTATTGCGGACTTCCCCGCTTGAAGAGCGGTCGTTTTTTTATTGCTGAACAATTAAAAGGTTTACGTTGCTGAGCTATGCTGAGTTTGATCCAAGAGTTCGCCACCTTGCATGACTCTGCAATATGTTTTGATTAAAAAATTATTTTGTTCTCAAGTTTTCTAAAGGACATATGTGAGTTTGCAGACAGTCTGCGGAGGCTATCTCAGGATCGTAGCAATGCGCCTCGTGTACTGAGTACGAGGTAAGGAGATCTTTCATTATCATTATTCTAATAATTGATAGTCATGAAAAAATCAGCCCCAAAATTATATATTATAAGTCTCTAAATCAGGGTGTTTCTTTCACACGCGCTGTGGGTGAAAAAAATTTATGCGCTCTTCAAAAAATCCGGAAAAAAAACATTCAAATCTATCCACTCGAAAAAAGAAATTCTCGATTTTCACCTAGGAAAATTCCAAATTTCTGAAGAAAATTATTCCAAACTCTAAAATTCTGGAAATAAATGCGCTTGAGAAAAATTCAGCGAGTGGTAAGAAACACCCTACTCTTAACTAAAAATTGAGTTAAGTGGACGCAAAGTATGAAGAATTCTCAACATAGTTTCCTTTTCCGAAATCACCCTTGCGATAAAGTATTATTATTATAGTTCACCAGGGATAACTGATCTTCTCCGGTCGCCCATGCGTAGATCTCTTGCATCATTCGCTCCAATCCACCATCTTCTCGTTCTCCTGTTGTTCCTATTTCATAATAACCTTTCTGATGTGTACCGACTTGCTTGCCTTTTTATTCGAAGCTTCGTCACCCGTCTTGGAGGTTTTCTTATAAGCTTTTGAGGAAAGCAAGCTAAAAACAAGTTGTTTATGTAGAATCGACGCAGAGGGAGTGATTGCTTCCGTTCTCGCAGGGTCTCGAATCTCCGAAGATGTCACCAGTGATGGAGATGCATCGCAAGGTTGCATTTTCTTTAGGCTCTTTCTTAACATCGGCTCAAAAGTGTGCAGATCAAAAAGACAAATTCTGAGGAGGCAAAGATGATCATTCTTGAAGAGAGAACTATAGCGAAAAAATACATACAGTGATAAGGAGAATTTTTCTCATAAGGGCTATGTATTAGGATAGTGCATAGATCGAACTCAATGCAGGTTAAAGCAAAGTCGTATTACTGATGAACCCTAGTTTGAGTCCTTTCTCCACTTCTGATCTGCTGATGCATAAATGCATCATTGGGTTAAAGGAAACATGAGAGATGAGTATTATAAAGTTTCTCGACTTGAATTTCCTTTCATAGGTTTAACATTCAACTTTTTCATGCTAAGAGTTGCCTCGAAAAACGTACAATATCTTTTGTCATGGAATATAAACCTTTCTGGGGTGCTTTTTTGGCACTCAGCTATTTGGTGTAGCAGTTGATCGGGTGAGTAAGAGACGAGCTAGCAGTTGATGGGGTGAGTAAGAGACAAGCTAGCAGTTGATGGGGTGAGTAAGAGACGAGCTAGCAGTTGATGGGGTGAGTAAGAGACGAGCTAGTAGTTGATGGGGTGAGTAAGAGACGAGCTAGCAGTTGATGGGGTGAGTAAGAGACGAGCTAGCAGTTGATGGGGTGAGTAAGAGACGAGCTAGCAGTTGATGGGGTGAGTAAGAGACGAGCTAGCAGTTGATGGGGTGAGTAAGAGACGAGCTAGCAGTTGATGGGGTGAGTAAGAGACGAGCTAGCAGTTGATGGGGTGAGTAAGATACGAGCTAGCAGTTGATGGGGTGAGTAAGAGACGAGCTAGCCCTGCCAACTTTTATTAACTCGCTCAGTTTAGTTAAAATCGCTGACAAGTGGGGAGGTTAAATTAGGACCCTTAGCACCCAGGGGTTCAATGGAGCCGCCCAATTTGGGTTTACATGTATCCGCCGCTCAAAGTTTGGAGGAAAAAAGAAGAGGGGGTGAAGGAAAAGGGTAAGAAAAGAGAGGGAGTTTTTTGTCAATAGTGTGGGTGCATGTATCCGCCGACGGGACCGATCCGGTCACTACATATTTAACCCCTGTTAGCACCGCTGACGAGCATAATAAGCAGCACTTTTGCTTCACTTCTCAAACGTTAAAAGCTCTAATTTCGTCCAAATCTTTTTCAGCTATAGTCCTTCAAAACTAGTGTTAGCCTTGATCTCGTTCAACCAGATTTAAGCTCGAATCTCGAACCAGCTTTTTCCAGGTCTTTCGCTTTATGTTGGCCGTGACGGTGAAGCGATGATAGCCCCTCCAGCCGCTTATCGAAGCCTTTTCGAGAGAGTACACGTGGCGTCTGACACGAATGCTGGCAATTTGTGAAAATTGCGTTTATAGGCGCAGCGATTAAGTATGTGTTCGATGTTTGGGAAATTGTCTCGAGAGTGCCTCAGGTGGTTTACAGTTGGTTAATGAGAAGACTCGCAGCTAGTGGGGGATGTATCACATGATAAAGAAAAGCCTAAAAGATTTATAAGCTGTTTATAATTATAAAATATTAAAAATGCTCCATTATCCTTTTTGAATGTTTAAACGGAAAGGCTTTTTGTTATACTATGTTCAATTCAATGTGTACAATGTACTATGTAACGGGTACGGGAAGGAAGAACATAAGTTTCACTAACCTGTTTGCTTGATTAACTGCTATGTTTTCGAAGATGTATGGGATGAGCTTGTCCATTTCAAGAGTTTTCCTATTTAACATTACCACAGTTTTAAAGTAGCACTTTTAAGTATGTAAAATTATGACTCGTTTCTTGTCAATGGTCTACTGTTAACAAATTGTAGTCTACTAGGAATTCAGTTTGGATGGTAAATGTGAAAAGTTTATGCCGTTCTAGGTTTCCCATTATAACTGTTTGAATTTCACCAAGTTTCGTGAAATTATATTTCTTATCTAATTCTAGTCAGTGTTAAAGTTTGAACACGATTGCGAAATTGAATATTTAATTGGTCTTTTTTCGAAAACTTTTTTAGTTTTCAGTTGTTACAAGTTGAAAAATGCTTAATGAGTCTCTTGAATTTGATTTTTTACACTTTAAAACAGCATTGTGCTAACCTGAAAAGAAATGTGATTTGTTAAATTTAAGCCGGTCTTTTTGTGTGTCAAATCGTGAATGCCTTTCTCATAGTCTCATCTGTATTTAATTTTTCGGGTTGTATTCAGATAGTGATTGCAATTATATGTGACGAGCGGGAAGTGCTAATTGATTGGGCATCATGTGTCATTAGTTCAAACCTCTGGCAGTTTAAAAGAGCTTAATGATAAGTTCTGACCTAAATATTATGGAAACATCCGTTCGGAGTGGCGTTTTCGATACAAATTCGTCAAAAAATGAAGAAAGTTTGGATAGCATCTGTTTTTAACTCCAATGGTTCGATGAGCATTGTGCTTCGAGTTATAATAGAAAGATATGGGCATTCTCGAGAATCTTATTTTTTTTGTACTATGATTTGCTCTGTATGATTTGGATGTTCAATATGTATAATCCACCATACACTTGTAGAGAATTGGCATTTCTCTGTGAAATGGATGTGTAAACAATCCGGTTACTGGTTTCAATGAAGAGTTTTAGTTGAAACTTAGAAACACGACTTGCGAACAAAAACCATGTGGTCATGGTTTAAAATTAAGATAGAAACCGAAAATCACAGTTAAAAAACGGCTAATTCAGTACGTTGGAGTGTTTACGATATTCGCACACGTATGTCTTCTCGATAAGCGCAAATAACTTCAATTTAGTTGATGTAGCAGTAAACATTTCCGTTCATAAGTATACAAAAAAACCAACATCTTTCTCAAATAACGTGTTACGGGAAATACAAATAATTATGGTTAAAACTCCACAGTTGTTAAGTTAAAGCATGTTAAAGGTTTTTTTCTTCATGGAAGTGAGTCTATTAGGTGAATTTGAATAGTTTAGAAGCAAATATGTTAAAGAACCAACCATTTTTATACTTATGTTCAGTACTGTATATATAAATTAGAAAAAAAGGTGAATGAAAGCTGTTTTTTGTCTTTGGAAATTAAAATCCATCCATTCGAAGGCGTTTGGGTGAGGTTTCCTGACAAATTGGACCTGGAAAAGAAGGAATGAAAACTCTTTTCGTCTTAGAAAATTAAAAGCCATTCATTGCCCATCAATTCTTAGGAAAAGGAGAGTACATAGAATGACGATCAGTGTATGAAAAATTGCCACAGTGTTTGAATCAGTCAATATCGCGCCGAGGGTAAAGTGGCCGACTTTGTTATAGCTGCATTCCGATATCGCAAACTAGCAGACCTCGAACTGAACTATATAATTGAATGCCTATCTGACAGACCGGTCTGCAGCAATTTATCGGATTTCTGAGGACGTTAAATCTTCAAACAACTGCCCTCTGATTTTTCAACAACTTGAAAAACGACCAGTTATTCAAGCGGGAGACTTCATAGTCAAGACCCCTAATAATCTGTCAATCTCTCTATTTTCTTTGCCCTCCACCTATCGCCCCGTTTCTGATAATATGGACCGCGCTAGAGTACACGGTCTTTCTTTTATTTGACAGAGAAGCTTCACAAAATTCACGGAACCCTTCTGAGTTCGAAAACTGGTTCATTTATTTATTTATTTATTTATTTGAAGTACATTTTGCAATGTGACAACACGAGGAAGACTCCTACTGACAAATTTAAATTAAATTAAGTAAAAACATAATTTAAAAAAAAAAAAAACAAACTTGTTTAGGGCGGAACTTGTTTTTCTGGAGCATCAACACTCCAGAAACAAAAATAGTGGTTGCTGATTATGAGCAAATGTTTAATCGTTGACCCACCGAACTGATTGCGCATCTTCGAAGTGATCGGATCAGTCACGCACAACAGACTGCGCGACACGTATTAGCCTTCGTCGATAACTTCTAGCAGCGAGTTCGATACGAAACCAATTCGTTCAAGGAGTATGTTATCGTTCCACTCTCTCTCAACATCACAAGCTCAGAGCGGATAATTTTTTAAAAATTCAAACTTGCGGAAAAACGAAAGTTAGATCAAAAATGGCCTATCTACTTTTTTCTCGATTCTCATGAGTTCTCATATATTTTAAGCATGATTTCTCTTCTCACTTCCTTCTGTTGTCAACATCTATCATCGGTTTTCGAGCATTTGATTCTTACAGTGTTTTAATAAGCAAATCAGTTACATAGTTTGTCGATATTCAGTCATTGGAAAGTGATGTTACTGCGAAAATTGAGTTGCTGGATTTTCTTCATTAAGTCCCCTACCAGAAGACGATCTTGTTCACACTTCTCACACTAACCGACATCGATCAATCTCATGTTTTATCATGAAACTTGAATTGATCAGATGGAGAAAGCTGAGCGTGGTCGTTCTATGGAGCCCGCCGCCCTATCCAAAGGCCACAAGTGTGAAGAGGCGTACATCAGCGGCGCTGCCTCTCTGCCTCTATCAGGTTCCAGTGTGATCTGTTTTGGCATATCACCACCTTAACCTTGAATATACCACCACCACAATTACATCACCCAGTTGATGTTTTCTTAGATATTTATTGAATGGTTTATTGCTCAAAACAATTAATTAAAATCTTTGTAATGTTGACAGGTTACACAGCCGGTCCCTATTTTTGACAAAGAGAAAGAAAACTCTTTCTTTTCCGAGTGCTGGGTCCATTGAAAAAGAAAAAACCAAAATTAACTGCACTCAACTGAACGCTAATCCTACTTCTGTCCTATAGAATTCCGGACTACATTCATGTTAATGAACTTACCAAAATTACCACAAATTCAAGAATTGAAAGCCTCTTAGCAGTGCTATTGAACGATGTAGATCAAAACCAGACTGTCTCTCTTTAACCGCGAAAGAAGCGTTCAGATCGGAAAAAACAAATCTTGGGAGAACGGCAGACTAATTGTAAAGAGATGAACCGAGATCTTCTGTCAATAATGAAGAACGCTTACAAATAGTGAAATCGTGTCACTAGTATTTTTGGTCACCGCATAGAACCGCGCATATATTGCACTCTCATTTTGGATTAAAGAAACATCCAGTTGACCACAAAACGGGTAGCCTGGAACTTAATCGTTCAAAGAGAGCACGAGATATACGGGTAATCTTGGAAACATATACCGAGTTGACAAACCTTGAACAGGGTAGTGTTCAACTCACAGAATAATTAATGTTGTAAAAAGTAATTATGAGACTGCTGGAACAATATGATTTCATGCATAACCCTAAGCCGAGCGAGCGCTTGTTTTAATTTGAATCACAGTAAAAAAAAATACATCGTTGACGAAGTGTATTATATCAGTTCTTTTGCGAATAGTGCTCAGACACGTTCATGCTCCGTCAACGCGATAATTGGTTTCACAAACGCCGCTAACATGATTCTTGGCAGCTCCTGGGCACGTCGGAGAGGGCAAGCGGATAAACGCCGTCCCCCCACTCCATCTCGGCGAGTCCCGCATGCTTAGCTCGCTCCTTAAGGAGGCGCATCAGCAGCAGAAAATGCCTGAGGATTGTCTGTCTATTCATTCATTCATTCAGTTATACACCATATTGAATAGACATAAACCACATCAAATTATTCAGATTGACAGAATGATCTTCTAGGGTATTAAAACTTTGTTGGTATAGCAGAAGCAGAAGCAAGAAAAAACTCGCTTACAGGAGAAATTTTAGCGATATTTGCTCTGAAAATATTTCTTCTCTTAGTATCTTGATTTTTTTCCAAAATTAGGCTGAAAACTTTGCCGATTGGAGGTAAGCTGCTTTCATCCTTCGACAAATACCTAAACGAATAAGTTGTTTTCTTAAGTCATACCTTGTTGCGTAGGTCACTCGAAAACATTACTTCCAAACAATGTAGAATCGACATCTGTTCACAAGGAATTCAAATATGTTCATTCAAGCTTTGAATATGAAAAAGAAACACAAAATGTGTAGTTTCTTGCTCCTTTTTTCTAAATGGTCCAATAAAAAATAAAGTTCGAAAAAACTAAATTAAGATTTGCCGGATAACAAGGAACATCAGCTGCAAATGATGCTCATGAACTATCAGAAACATGTCGCGGCTGCCAATTCCAACATCTCTCCGACCACTTCGTATCCTGCTGCCGCGCCTTGTCCACCGGGTCCTTCTGATCAAGAGAAAAGGTTTCCCCCTCTATTCTCTCTTTCTTTTCTCTCGCTCTCTTTCTCTCACTCTCTTGGTTGCTCTCTCTTTGTCTCTTTCTCGCTCTCTCTTTAGATCCTGCTCTCTCTTGGTTACTCCCTTCTCTTTCTCTTCAGGGTGTTTCTCTGAACCGCACCACAAATCTATGCGCTCTCCAGAAACCCCGAAAAACATTGAAATGTATGCGCTTGGAAAAAAAATTTCTGGGATTTTTCGTAGGGAAAGTTCAAATCATAGGAAAATTTTTAAATTGGACTCTGAAATTTCAAAAATTTTCTCGCTTGAAAAAAGTTGTGCGGGTGCTAAAAGACCCTGTTTCTCTCTTTTTCTTTATTTTTTAAACTCTCTTTTTTTCACTTTCTGTCTTTCACTCAATCAATTTCTCTGATCCTCTTCCTTTCTCACTAACCTTGTATATCTCTTACAGGCTGCTTTTATTACCCGCAATCCGTACATAGGTTACCAAGGGGTACAAAAAACCTCTCGGCCTCCCGCCCAGGAAGGAAATTTTTTCTTACGTTCATAAGTTTCTATCCGATGCGGATTTATTTCCTCATGTTTTATCAAGTATGTAGCAGTCCATTCACAATTTCATTAAGTTAAAGAAGTTACGGTCAAAAACTCAATTGAGAAATCACTTCCGATGAAACTCAGCTTGAACTTCAATTTTTTTTAGAATTCAAGTCTAAGAAAATACACTAAGAAATCGAATTTTTACACAAAACCCAGCCCGGCCCCCCCGCCCGCGATTTTTTTTGTGACAAATTTAGGTGACCTATGAATCCGTATGACACCTATACGCTTGTCATCAAAGCTAACTGTTTCATAAGCGTGTCGTTCCCGCACAATTATCCTTTTTGATCTACAGTCTTTTTTGCGTTTTACCATAACAGCCTTGTCTTAGAGCAGTAATTGTATCATCGATCCATTCGCTCGCCTCTAAAGTTACCTTTTATCGATAATGATTCAGTATTTTTCCTATTTCTCTATACTCTTTTCGTTTGTTTGTTGTAATATTGCATTGTATCATCTCAATTATGTCAGCTAGTGATGTAGCGAACACAAGCTTTGAAATTTATATAATCACTTCGCTATATTTTTTACTCTCGGACCTATGACCATCAGCTAGCTTTCTGTACGTTTGTGACAAGGATTCATCTGAATTTCTTTCATGTCTAATGCTCGCAGCGAGAACACTAGTGAATGTGTAAAAAACTATAATAAAAACTATATATATGGGCATACCCTGCGTCTTGTCTTGCAGATGCTTTTTTAAAATCTTTTTTTAACATAAATTTTTTTATACGGTCTCGTGGCTAACGAGACCGTATAAGCCGTTTACCTCGTTAGCGTAAAACTTCACTAAGCCTAAGCGTTTTTTAATGTAAAAATAATTTTTTGATGTAAAAAAGAACCCGGAGTTTTTGTTTCAAGAACCGGAGTCCCTGATGCTCAAAATTATCACCTATGAAGAAAAATTTCGAAACCGTAGCGTTTAAAGCCAATTTTACGCCTAGTATGCCCATAAGGGGATAAGAGCCAAAAGACAGTACTCTCCAGAAGGAACCTAGTTTAAAAGTATTGAAGACTGTTGGGCATTCCATTTGCGTCTCTGATACCAGAACCGAGTCGGAAGGGCCTCGTTTGTGAATTATCTCGTTCTTGAGTAGTTTTTGAAGTTTAGGTATGAAACCTAAACTTTTTGGAGATTGGGCCAGAATTTTGAATTTTGAAAGAAACCATTTATAATAACCGCTAAAAGTAATCATCTCGCTTTCGCTCAGGCTAAGGCTTAAAGTGTCAAACAGGCAAGAATCTTATCAATTTTAAACAAAGTCTGGTTTTAGAAATCCTAGGGTGTGTTTGATCCGAATTGATAAATAAAAAGTATTCAGTCGATCTGAAATAAGATAAAGATTGAGTATTCCAGAATGTTTTTAAAAGCAGCAATCATAGGTAACCAGTAATGTTGATAATTTTTTTTTTTTGCGTCTCTGATACCAGAACCGAGTCGGAAGGGCCTCGTTTGTGAATTATTTCGTTCTTAAGTAGTTTTTGAAGTTTAGGTATGAAACCTAAACTTTTTGGAGATTGGGCCAGAATTTTGAATTTTGAAAGAAACCATTTATAATAACCGCTAAAAGTAATCATCTCGCTTTCGCTCAGGCTAAGGCTTAAAGTGTCAAACAGGCAAGAATCTTATCAATTTTAAACAAAGTCTGGTTTTAGAAATCCTAGGGTGTGTTTGATCCGAATTGATAAATAAAAAGTATTCAGTCGATCTGAAATAAGATAAAGATTGAGTATTCCAGAATGTTTTTAAAAGCAGCAATCATAGGTAACCAGTAATGTTGATAATTATGATAAACTTCCATTTCTGAACAGGATGGTCTCATAATGAAAAGTGATACCTTTTTGCCGTGTATTTCTACCTCGTTTCTTATCTCAGATTATTCCGCTCAAAGTATGTTTTTTGTAACTTTAATTTCTATACAGATGACCTGAGTTGAACGATTTCAGGTCTGCTTCCTGTCAAGATGGGCAATCAGACTTGTATGAGTCATAGTCAGCCGTGCCTGATAAACATCGACTGCTGTGATACGTAAGTTGGCTTTTATCAAGACTTAGCTGCTGTCTGCGTCTATCACGTCCGGCACGATGCCAAAAACTGTAAAATATCACCAAATATTGTTGCATGGGCCTTAAAATGTGCATTAATTTGTGTGAGTGTGTAGCTCGGTGGGTAAGAGCATTCTTCCGGAATGCGAAAGGTCGCGCGCGGGTTCGGTTCCTGTCACACCACACGATTTTTGCACAAGTTTCTGCGAACAGTCCGCTCCTCTGCTCGGTAA
>OZ057408.1:1686280-1848225 GCA_964056735.1 Allodiplogaster pararmata | reverse complement strand
AATAATAAAAATACAAAAAAAACTACAAACGGAACAATTAAATGTAAAGAAAACAAGCTTAAATAATAAAAATACAAAAAAAAACTACAAACGGAACAATTAAGTGTAAAGAAAACAAGCTTAAATAATAAAAATACAAAAAAACTACAAACGGAACATTTAAATGTAAAGAAAACAAGCTTAAATAATAAAAATACAAAAAAAAACTACAAACGGAACAATTAAGTGTAAAGAAAACAAGCTTAAATAATAAAAATACAAAAAAAACTACAAACAAAGTGTCGGGATACGAAGTGTCGCGGTACGAAGTTTTGGGTACAAAAAGTCGCTCATACGAAGTGTCGATGGTAAGAAGTGTCGCGGTACGAAATGTCGCGGTACGAAGTGTCGAGGGTACGAAGTGTCGGGTACGAAGTGTCGGGTACGAAGTGTCGAAAATACGAAGTGTCGTGATACCAATAGCACATGTGTATCTCGTTCTATTGATATCTGGAACAGTTTACCTGATCACGCTGTGAAGATGAAATCCTCTCGTTTGTTTAAAAAAATTATCATTAACTTGCCTGTTGAAATAATTGTACCTGAGTCCCGCTTGCGGTTCTAAATATGTTCCTGTATACTGTGACTAGAATAGTTTTTTACCTGTAAATCTCACGCTTCTTTTCTTCGTCTTAATCCGTTCACTGAACTCACTCTCGTGAAAGTATATCCGCTGAGACTTAACTTTTTTTGTTTTTGCTCATTTGGAATAAAGAATTGAAATTTTGAATCTTGATTTCAAGTCCAAGATTAAGTTAGATGAACAAGGTATCATTAATGCAGAAATATGTTTATCTATTACAAGATTTTAAACATAAAAATTAGGAATTAGAGTTGGGAAAGGATGTTGACAGGTAAACGGCGATAGAAAAAAAATTCGCCGGAAAACTACTTTCGACCTGAAACTGAGCATAACGAACAAAGAGATATGCAACAACGTGACTTGTAAGCAAGCAAGCGCAAAATTATCTCTTCGATTGATTCATACAATCATGGTTTTAGAAGGAGTGTTCAACAGATGCTTCGAGCAAATTTTTTTCTAATTTTTCAAATACTTTAATTTGTGCCTCTAAATCGGACAAATCATGCCAACAAAAGTTCTCTTGTGCCATTGCGATTCGTACTCAACTTATGTATTCTTAAGAGTTACCAGTAACTATGTGCGCAGCAGTAACAACCAAAGTATTTTTTAAGAACAACCAAAATATTTTCAAAATTTTCCTCGCAAGTTTTCCTGAATATCAGTGAAGTGTATATTCCGTTCATTTCTAAATTATTTAAGAACTTTACAAACAGTACGAAGTTTTTCGATGAATTTTACGAATGGTTTATGAATTTAACCAACTTGCTAAATAATTTTTTTTACATGCGAAAAAATCATTTTCTTGCTATAATCTCCTCGTGTGTATGATCTTCTGTTTTCATGGTTCTGTATTTTTCTGTTTTTCTTGTTCTGCGTTTTCAATAACGTATAAAGCATATATATAATTTGGCTTCATATTCTCCAATTTGAGGTATTTGGCTTTTTGGCAATTTTTTTGTGTTTAATTTTATCAAAATGGTGTTTCAATTGATTTTTCCTTTTTTTTTGATTTTTTTCTTTTTTTCTGTGTTTTTCTTCTTCTCGTTTTTTCATCTTTTTCTCGTGTCTTCTTCTTTCCGTTTTTTCTTATTTTTTTGTTGTTTTTTTTCATTTTCTTTCTCGATTAATTTTTTTTTCTTTTTGTTGTTTTTTTCTCTTCTCGTTTCAAATTTTTTTCTTCTTACCCCCCAATCGAAATGCCCTCTCCTTTTCGTGTGAAAAAACGAAAAAAGTCATTAGATGACAACATGTGGAATGGCTTTTTCGCACAAACTTATTCAAGGAGAAGATGCGCACACAGAAATTCAGACAGGCAGTAATTCAAGGCGAACTGGAGTGGAAATGCTAATAAATTTGTTGAAAATTATGAAAACCAAAATGAGCAGACCAGACAAAAAAGAGTAGGATACATAAATTTCCGATTCCGCTACTGTAAACAACAGTCGTAATTTATGAAAAAAATAAAATATAAAAAAGGGTATCGCGACAGTTTGTTACAAGACAGTTTGTTACACTACACTTTGTTACAAAAAATTGTTACACGACGATTTGCTCCGATATATTTTGTTCCACAGTTTTTAGTTTGAAGGACAGTTTCTTCCACGACAGGTTACTTTTTTCTAACTTTTTCTTTCAAGGTTAGTTTTTCTTCTAACATAAATTGACCTTCAAAAGGTTCTAAATGAGTTTTTTTAACTGTTTGATTTTTTGTAGTTGTTGATTCTTGTTAGTTTGTTTTGTAATCAATTTGTTTAGAAATTGAACATCAGAATTGCGGCTGTTTGTTAGATTTCAATAAAAAAATGTAAAAATAATTTTTTTGTAAATAATTTTGTAAATTTTTAATGTAAAAATAATTGAAATTCAAAATAGCCCCCACCCCCAAGTGAAGCGGAGCCCACCCCCAAGTGAAGCGCCCCCCCCCCCCAAGTTAAAAACAACCAAACTTTGAGAATGTTTCTAAATTAAGTTTTAAAAACAAGAGCAACAAAAATTCCGTGAACAAGAGCATAGCAAAATGCGCATCCGCCGTTCCTCCGTCTTTCCAAAACTTTTGCGTCCTCTCCCTATCCCTATCTGACTAAGAACTAAAACCAAGGTTGGAAATTTTTTGCAGGATGAAAATATCAGTTAGTTTTCTTTCAGAACGAAATTAAATTCAGAAATTTTTGTTCAAATTTGTTTCTGTCAATGAAAAGTTAATTAACAAATTTTTCAACAACAACAAAAAAAACTGCGCGCAGTCTCTCAAACAGACCGCGGTCTCTCTAACAAATTATAACTTTAAATTGTTTTTTACAATATGAAAAGTTTTCAAAATCCTAAATTTTGTTCAGCCTTTTCCGGGAAAAAACTGTCCGAACGGAACATTATGTAAAAAAAACTGTCGGTTAAAAATGTACTGGAACAAAAAGTTGATGCCTCCGTTCTCCGTTCTTTTTTCAAGCGTTGAATGTGATTTCCGAAATCGTCGGATTCTCGACAAAGCTAGAGAAGTTGCCCCAGAGCCAAACTTGTCAGCTTCGGCTTGAGGATCTGAGAGAGGAGGCTTACAGGCGACGAGGAAATGTGGCTGTCCATTAATAGAGTTTATTGTTATACACCCCTTCATTTTTCGAAGTTTTAATTTGTTCAGAAAATTCAAAACCAAAGA
The DNA here is from genome assembly GCA_964056735.1 of Allodiplogaster pararmata. Lineage (NCBI taxonomy): Eukaryota > Metazoa > Nematoda > Chromadorea > Rhabditida > Diplogasteridae > Allodiplogaster > Allodiplogaster pararmata. Next base: position 1,844,950 of record OZ057408.1, on the reverse strand, counting down.
CCCTTCAGAGTTTTTTTTCTTCTCGAAAATTTTTTCATTTCAAATTTTCCTAGTAAAAGTTTAAACCTAGAAAAGGGAACCAGGAATGAACAGTTGAATTTGATATAATACAAAAAGGTTTTTTAATAGTATATTTGAAGACTTGATTTTGTAAAAAAAAACTGCTCTCTCTGTTTCGTTCGATCATGGTCTCGTAACAAAATGTACTATTCCCCACTAAAACTACTTTAAAACTCAAAAAAACCAAAACTGAATTTTATCAAATATGCATAAATATATTATATAGCCTTTTACAATTTTCATTAGGTTAAAAGAATTTTCGTGTAACAAACTGTCGTGTAACAAAACGTCATGCAACAAAGTGTCGTGTAACAAAATATCGTGTAACGAAGTGTCGTGTAACAAACTGTCTTGTAACAAAGTGTCATGGATCCTAAAAAAGCCTTTTGTAAACTCTCGTAAACATTATTGTCGAAAAAGATTAGGAGAGCACTTTAAAAAACTTATGAATTTGAAGTTAACGATTTTATAAAGTTCGTAAATAGTTCAGAATTGGATTGGTCCCTGCTCATTATTAGAATTTTTCGCTCAATTGCTTGCCTTGCCATCGAAGCTGACTGTCTGATAAGCATGCCGTTCGCGAACGATCACCCTTTTTGATCTACACATTTTTCGCGCTTTCCAGAACTGCTTTGTCTTCGCAGTAATTGAATCATCAAACCTTTCGCTCGCGTCTAAAGTTACCTTTTCTCGATAATGTTTCAGTATTTTTCCTACCTCTCTACAATTTTTGGGCCCTTTGTTACTTCGTCTGGTAGGCGCGTCGCGGCTTTTATTATTTTTTTCTCAGAAAGAGATTTTATTCATGAAAACTCCCTTCCCCCTTTCTCCTTAGGTTCCCCCTTCCCCCCTTTAGGGCCCCCTTCCCCCCTTTAGGGCCCCCCTTCCCCCTCCCCTCCCCTCCCCTCCCTAGGGCCCCTACCCCCCTTTCTTAGGTAGGGCCCTCTTCCTCCCCTTCCCCTTTAGGCCCCCCTACCTTCCCTGCTTAGGTAAACCCCCCTCCTCCTCCCCGTTTCCTTTCCCCAAAATTTATAAAGATAATTTTTTAAAAAAAAGGAAAAGAAAAGAAAGAGAAAAAATGAGGGGCCGCGACGCGCCTACCAGACGAAGTAAAAAAAGTACCTCTTTTTGTTTGTTTGTTTGTTGTAATTTTACATTGTATCATCTCTATTATGTCATCTAATGATGTCGCGAACATTAAGCTCAAATTTATCTAATTCCTTGGCTCTTATTTCCTGTGAGGGCATACCCTGCGTCTTGTATTGCAGTCAGTGGAATACAAAACGAAAAATGGCTTTAAACGCTACGGTTTTAAAATGTTTTTTCATACGTGATCATTCTGAGCATCAGAGACTCCGGTTCTTAAAAAAATTTTTTTAGAAATTAATTTTACATTAAAAAAAACTCTTAGGCTTAGGCAAAAGTTTACGCTAACGAGGCCGTACGGCTTAGGCCAACGAGACCGTATCAAAAAAATGCCACTCTGCACTGGCTGGCGTCTAGTATGCCCATGAGTATATAAGAGCCAATTCCTTCGCTATATTTTTACTCTCGGATCTATGACCATCAGCAAGCTTTTTTGTACGTTTGTAACACAGACTTTTCGGAACTTTGTTACTTGGAAGAGGGACGCACTTTACTCGGGGGAAGGTCACTTTTCACTGATTTTTTCGCTCAGGCTTAGGTTAAATGTATGCTAACGAGGCCGTACAGCTCAAAAACAAAGCCGTATAGAATAATTAGAATATTTTGTACTATATATCTGAAAATGTTTGCAGAGATATTGAATGTTCCTAAGCCATATGCGGCATGAGAAGATTTTATTTGAGAATGGTTTTTGAAAAGATAGACCTAAATATTCGTATTAGGCAAATTATTGACTCCAAGATGATAGTTTTTCTCACAATTGAAAACGGATTCGTCTATATCAAGTAAGTGCTCTAGGTGATTTGTTTGAACATTTGAAGGAATAACTGGCTCAGTAATGAAATGTATTATTCGCTGGTTCATCCGTATTGATTTTTCAAACTGTTGTCAAAACATGAAAAAAGGATAGAACTCCTTTTTTCAGGTTTCATTATTTCATTCAGTTCTACCTGTGGGTTTATAAGTCTACACATTAACGTAAAGTTGGTGCTGAGTTAAACGCATTGGAGGAGTATCCAGAAGACAATACACTTATTTGCTGTGTCGTGCCTTTTTGAATGCGCTGTTGAAGAGACAAGATTGGTCCGAACGTTTCGCTTTATCAAAGCATCTTCAGCGAATAGATATCATCCAGGAATGATGATAATGATGAAGGGTCAGAGATGAAAAACCACCGTAGAAGAATATGAAAAAACATCATTATCATCATTTCTGGATGATATCTATTCGCTGAAGATGCTTTGATAAAGCGAAACGTTCGGATCCATCTTGTATCTTCAACAGCGCATTCAAAAAGGCACGACACAGCAAATAATTCTACACATTAACCTTAGAACCCAAACCGGGAAAAAGAGGGAGGGCCTTTTATTAACATTTTAACTGCTATTAGAAAGAAAAAATACAGAAAGTTATCCCGCCAGAGGTTCTTCAGTCTGTCCTTGGTAATCCATCCTATCTGAAATTCGGACAGGTCTTCCGAATCCGAGATGCGAAAAGCCCTCTCCCATCTCACGAAAAGCCGCTCGCCTAAGCTCCCACCGGTAAAGTTTACATATCTTGGTTTTTTCTTGCAAAAAAGGGTATAATGTAATGAGTCTAACCATAAGCCCGCCGTTTAAAATTTTTTGCCCGTCTCTCGCATTCGGGACCAGAAGCTTGAGTGTCCGTACCCGCCCCAATTGAAATCGATAAGAAAGTTGTCCACGGAATATAAGAAGTGCAATCTGCTTTGAACATTCTACATTTTATAATGGTATTCGAAGCTCCAGGTGCTTCAGCAGTGTCAACTAAAAACATTAGAATTTTGAAACGAATGTGTCGAAAATGTTTCCAAAATGAAAAGCTCTTATCCGTGACAGAATCCCGCCCCTGCACTTTCTCCACAAAGTCTCTTGCCATGCTTCTCACCCACACAAGTGAGTTTTGCTTTATTCGCCATTCAGAATCAAGAACTCACAACAACTTTAGTCGAAAGCTTTAATTATCTTCACAGCCACAGCTATGTATTCAATGGTCGCATACCATGGTAAAGCAAAATACGACCGTTATTTGAGGGGGAGAGCGTGTAATAATGAGAAACGAGCAAGAAGTAAAAAGAAGAAAAAAAGAAGGCTCCCCCCATTATTCTAGGCTCCCTCGCTCGAAGAACGGTAATTTTTCAACAACAAAAAATTACCTCTCAAAATCTCAACAGAGCTGGTGACCTATGTTTCTAGCGCATTTCTTGCGTGAATGCTAGTGAACAGTATTTGACAAATAGTGGAGGTGGAGTTGAATAGACACTAAAAAGCTTCAACAGGGTCGATGAGAAAAAGCAGTTATGTTTAAGTTATTTCAAATTGGGCAATTTTGCACTTTAGTCACCCCCTACCAGAGGTTTAATGGGTCATTCGTCTGACTCTTCAAGATAGCGCATGGCCATGGCACAAGAAAGCACTCGCACTCTTCTCCCGCGGAGAACATAAATATGCGCATACAACCACGCGATAACACTCAATCCTATTCAAACATGGCTCCTCCTCCTACTTTAGTTATATGCGTTGTATGCGCAGGTATAAATTTTTATGTTCTCCGCGGAAGAAGAGCGCGATTCTGACCCATTGAATCTCTGTTGAGCCATTGAACTCATCTGACCCGTTGAACCTCTGTTAGGGGTTCGACTAAAGTGCAAAAGTTCCTCTGGTTGTAACTGCGGGTATTGGTAACGGCGTTAGAGCACGAACGAAATAAAAACAAGTTCGAAGGAATTATAGGTGGTATATCGAAAGCTGAAGCTTACAGCTAGCTTACTTGTTTTCAAGCTTTTGTGACTTTTCAGTAGAATTGAACCTGAAAACAAAAATGTTGTATTAGTTTATCTGTTCCTTTATTTGTTTATATTACATTGTGTTGTTTATTTATAATTTAATTGTCTAAATATATTTTTAAAAAATAGATGATTCTGAAGTGCACAGGACTCGCGCGATACTTATCATAAACACGAGAGACTCGCTCAACGTCTAAAGGAAGAGAATCAGAAATTGGAGCAGCAATTGGAAGCTTTGATGAGAAATACAGACAAGCTTCAGAAGGTTAGTGTAAAGCAAGGGAAATAGTTAGGAATAAGAAAGTGATAGAGAGAGGAGTTAATGTTATCTTAAGGAGAAGTAGAGGAGAGACAAGGAGAGAGAGAGAGATTGTTCCATAGATATAAAATGTGTGCCTGTTTAGCTGGAGCAAGCTCATGAAAGGATCGAAAAGGAGTACGAGATTCTGCTGCAAGACAAGCAGAAACAGGAAGCTTTCGATAAGAAGGCCTTTCGTAGATTAGAGAAGAAGCTGATAAAGTGAGCAGGCAGTTTACCGATGAAACATTACCTCCTGGGAGATGTCTAGCTGTTGGGGGTTTCTCTTTCGCATATGTCATATGTTCGAAATCCATCGTCATAAAAAATCTGTCATATGTACTTTTCAGAAAGGCGAAAGTAATCAAAGACCTTTTTTTCCGAGCCGGAAACATATATTGAAGTGGAGCGGTTGAGAAGCCAAGGGCAGAATTATACTAATAACAACTTACTCATGGAGAGATTCTAATTATTCTCTTTTTTTCCTGCTAAAAGAACGGTTATTTTTGGGAATTTTCAACAGTCAACAGATCAACTGAATGCGTACCTGGCGGACCTTGCACGTGTTACAGGATGGTGGAAGATAATCATGTACTCACTGAAAGAGTCGAATCACTGTATGCGATGAATTCCCCTCCTCCGCCCGGTGTTCCAACGCCCTTAGAACTACAAGTCGCCAGACTGAATGCGTATCTGGCGGACCTTGCGCGTCACAGTTGGTCGCTTGTAAGATAGAGAGAAATCAAGAGAGGTATTGTAAATCAAGAGAGATAAAGGTAATTAGAGAGAGGTTGAGGGAAAAAAGTAGAGAGAGAAGAATAGAATGAGAAAGAGAGAAAAAGAGTGAGGAAGAGAAATAAGCCCAAGCTTTGTTGAAAATCCGAGCTTCTAATTAGTGGAAATAAATCTATTATCTTTCTGTCAATCTCTTGTGACTCCATTAATATTATGGAAGACAGATAACTTACTCAAACACAATTAGGATGTACTCATTATACCTTGATATCTCGCTTTCCCATTTCATATTTTGATGGCCAATGTGGTTCACTAGGAACTTCTCCTTCAAACATCTATCAATTCTGATCTGATTTCTGTGGCCTTATCCACCAATATCGCGGGAAGGTCTAGCGCCAAAGCTCTCCGTGGGAAAACACTATCCACGAAGCCGCGGGAAGTAAGCTTCCCGAGCCTTCCTGCGGGAAACCAGTTAGCTGGCGCATTTGTAGTACTTTCGGAGGTAACTAATTTTTTCTCTTCAATTTTTAAAACTCTGAAAAGTGTTATATGATTTTTTTTCTCTTCACTTGTTTTATCTTCACTTTTTTTATCTTCCTTTCTCTCAATTTTTTCTTTATCTCTTTTCTTACTCTCACCTTTTCACCCTATCAATTCTTCATTGTTTTGGGTCAGCGACACTTCGTACCCACGACACTTCGTACCCGACACGTCTCATTCCCAACCTGTACGGCCTCGTGAGCCTACGCGAGAAAAAAAGTGAAAACAATATTTTAAAATTAAATTTTGGGTGCAAAGTGTTGCGGGTACGAAGTGTCGTGATAACCTTCCTAGACTTCTAAGCTGTTTCACTTTGGGTGGAAGGTTACCATTCACAGAGAGATTGAAATCAGGATGGTCAAGTTCCAATCGCATGTGGCACGTTTTAGCCGGTGATATACATAGTAAAAGCCGACAAAGAAGACCAAGCTGAGAGAGCATTTTATTCTCTCTGCAGCAGAGATGCGTCATTCATTATTCTCTCTGCAGCAGAGATGCGTCATTCATTATTCTCTCTGCAGCAGAGATGCGTCATTCATTATTCTCTCTGCAGCAGAGATGCGTCATTCATTATTCTCTCTGCAGCAGAGATGCGTCGTTCATTATTCTCTCTGCAGCAGAGATGCGTCATTCATTATTCTCTCTGCAGCAGAGATGCGTCATTCATTATTCTCCCTGCAGCAGAGATGCGTCATTCATTATTCTCTCTGCAGCAGAGATGTGTCATTCATTATTCTCTCTGCAGCAGAGATGCGTCATTCATTATTCTCTCTGCAGCAGAGATGCGTCGTTCATAGTGAACAGTTTGGAATCGTCGGCTTGGCATCGACTCTTTAAGAAACTAGTAAGAAATCTTCTTGAGAAAAAAGGTTTACCTTCCTTTCTCTCTCCCTTACTATCCCACTTTTCCTCTGTTTTATTCTCTATCTTTTTCTATATTTCAATCTCTTATTCTCTTTCTACCTCTCCCCACTCTTTGTTTTTTTTAAATATTTGTCTCACTATCTCTCTCTGTGTGTCTCAATTTCTCTTATTTCCTGTATGAATTCGTATTATCGGCAAGATGAAAACGGTTTTTACACCAACATAGACTTCGATTCACAAATTTTTCCCTAGCCTTTCTCTCTCTTTATATGTAATCCTCTGTTTCAATTGTTAGTACATATATGTGCTTATATGTATGTATTTTTCACCTTCAAAACAAAATAAACATTTTCCTCGATAAAAACTGCTTTGATCAATATATTTATTTATGAGGGAAAGCTGAAAGAAAAAATTTTTTTAAAAAAATTGACTTAATTTCGAATTTTAAAACACGAAAAAGTATTTGAATATGAACGTTTCACGAAAAAAAAATTAATTGCGGGATCTTCCCACACCCAAAAAGTTGGAAAGGTCCGGGAAGAGAATTGCTTCCCGCGGAAAGGCTCCGGAACCTCCCGTAACATTAATGGATACCAAAATTTGCAACAAAAAAAACAAAACTTTCCGAGCCTCTCGCACCTTACCGCGGGAAGACTCGAAAAGCTCCCGGGGCATTGGTGGATACGGCCACAGCATCATGCGATGAGAAAATCAGCGTAAAAAAGTGAGATAGCAGAGTCGATTAATGCATTTTATCAATCAGACAGTGAAAAGATTCGAATCATTTTAGACGAAGTGCTGAAAGCGTCTTGTGAGCAGAAAAAGATAGAGTGGGATGCACAAGCGACAACCCTGCATGTTAGTTAAGTATTCACTGAGTCACCGCCAAGTATTATTCATATCATAGTCATCACTGAGTTTGCGCGGGATAGTAGTCACATCATAGTCTTGTAATCACATATAAGTCAATCATTACATATGATGTGCAAGTTATCAGGTTCCACTACGTAGAGCATGAAAAAGATCCTTAAAATTTGCGTTTAATATTGAATACTATAAAAAAAATACTATAAAAACAGAAAGTGAGCATTTTTTTATGTAGAAGCTGTGAAACAATTACTTCACTTCTTCATCAATTCCCGTAATCGATTGAGAGTCGAATGAATTTTTTTAAATGTTTTTTTTACTGAGTTTGTAATCAAAAATTAAATAAATAATATTCCCTTTCAGGAACAAAGAGCTCACATAAACATGTTGGAAGTAGCACTCAACAATACAAAAGAGAGATTCGCTCGGAAAAATTGGGTGAGTTATTGTATCCGGTTTAAAGAGTTCTTCATTACCTTCAAAGCACAGGCCAATTTCACAGTTCTTTAAGCGAGAAAATCTTTTTTGGGCTTCAGGAGAATTACCTCACTTTTAACCAGAGCAAGAGCACGCCAAATTCATATTGTAAAGAACTTATTTCTGTGTTTTTACACCATTATAAAAATTACTTCCGACTAAAACTCGACAAATCTCAGGCTCAATCAGGTTTGTCAGCGGCGATTTATTTATTTGTCTATATTGTGTATTTCTTTGTCAATGGGATGCATGCATTTCTTGTTCCATTTATATATTTTTTGTCGGAAGATTATATTCTATTCACGGAATGAGCTTCTTTGTTTTTAAAGTGTATTGGGATGTTCCACGGGATGTCTCACTCCTTTGTCCTTGGAGTATATTTCTTTGCCCTTGGAGTTTGCTACTCTGTCCAAAATTAGCCTTTTGTGGGGCGTTTATAGCATTACTTTTGACCTTCATATCAAGACAGGAGGAGTGAAAAGTGTTGCAAGAGTTGCAGATCTGTGAATTACTCTCGCAAGAGGCGAGGAAGGTGGAGCATCTGCAGAAAATGCTACAAGAGACACTCTATGATAAACAGGTAATGTGGGCCGGGTGGGGGCAGATATGTGAGAAAATGCATTCTCATCTCCCATTTTTGACGGATGTTGTTGTTTCTTGCCAAACGGTTTGTCTTCCTCCACGTGACACATGAGAATGTAGTCGAAGTTCTCGAACCTCAACTGTTGCTAACTCTCTCTCACTCTCACTCTCTTTCTCTTTTTTTCTTGACAGATCATCGACACTTCGTACGCGCGACACTTTGTACCAGCCACTTTGCGCTAGTAGTAGTAGTATATTGCCCGCCGTAGGCCTCCGGCTGGGTAGACGAGGTCTTCTTTGACATGGCTCAGAAAACAATAACCTTACTTACATCATTTATCCACTTTGCACTCGACACGTCTCGTTCCTAAGCTATACGGCCTCGTTATCGTAATCTTTACCTGAGCAAGAAAAAAGTAAATTTAAAAAAATTTAGTTTTGGGTACAAAGTGTCGTGATACCATTCTCAATGCCTGAGCAGCTATTTCAGGGAACGCATTTTCATCTCCCATTCTTAACGCTTGGTCAGATATGCCAGGGGTCGCATTCTCATCTCCCATTCTTGAAGCCTGGGCAGATATGTTAGGGGTCGCGTTCTCATCCCCCTTTCTTAACACCAGAAGCAATCAGAGACTTGCTTGTTCATTTCATCAAACTTTTATTGTTTTCGAAGGTTTTCGTTTTTTGTTTTCGAAGGAAAAGATGGGATTTTTCTCAGTTGCCGTAGGCTAATTAAGATGTCCTTAAATTTTGAGAGACTGAAAAAAAAGAGATTATACCGTGTTCAGGAAATTCACAGAAGTTGTAAGTGAGGCGGAGTGATTGAATTGAGTTTGAAACTGAATAAATACTCGGGGGATGAATACATTTTTGAGAGGCAATTCAACTATACTCGGTTCACTATTTGCTTGTTCCCGTCAAAAAAAGAAAGATTCAACGGGAAAAGCTCGATTTTCAAAATTGAGTTGGTAGTTTTTCTGATTACTTTTCTTGTATGAGTAGGCAAGAGAGGAAGCTCATGCGATGGACAAATCACAAATGGAGATGGAAATGGCGCAACTAAAGATGGACGTCAACAAGGTACCGCATCTTTTGAACTTAGGAACTATGATAATACAACGAGAAGTGTAAGCCTGCTTTCTTATGGGCTGGTACTTGATACTTGGAAAATTTTGATCTCGATTACGGATTGACACAGTTTTTTGTCTGATTTTCTTTTCCGTCTGATGTGAGCGAAAGTTGTGGTTTCAGGACAATGCGATGGGCGTAGCATTGCAAAACACCACTTCGAGTGGGAAGATGGATGCTAGCGAAGACACGATAGCGAGGTGGAAAGAGGTAATCCCCCCTCTCTGACTCTCCATGGTGGGCGTGAGACCTCTATTAAGTCTGATGAAGCTTTAGAGAGAAAAAAATTGGACTGTAATGAATCCACCAGATGCTTCAAGTGCGTCATTTGTGCTCGATTTAGTAACCTGAATTCTCCTTAGATCTCTTGAAAGTTTCGAAAGTCATTCACGTATTGAGCGGATAATTTTGGCCTGCCACCACACTGAGAATTTGTAGAGTTGTTTGAGCTTCTTTTTCGGGTGAGTTTGACATTCGTTTACCAGGTACTTGGAATGTTGTCAATTTAAACGGCGTGAATAATAACTGGCTGTTTCTTGTCACCCGCGTAATGTGTAGATCGAGGACTTTGGTGGGTGAACGGGAAAGCCTAGGGAGTGGGTGTGTGAGGTGGATGACTCTGTGACCGATTTTTATCGATTGATTTTTAAAGGTCAAATATAAAGGTTATCGTAAAGGTCATCGATTATATGATTTCTAAAGGTCATTTAAAGGTCATTTAAAGGTCAATTAAAGGTCATTTATCGATTTTTCAAAAATTTTTAAACTTAATTTTTCATTTTTTTCTCTTTTTTTAAAAATAAATTTTGTTTATTAATTTTTTTTTAAATTTCAAATTTATTTTTTTAAAATTTTGTTTATTTATTTTTTTTAAAAATTATTTTTCAAAAACGTTTTTTTTTTTCTAACCGTCTCTTCTTTTTACCCACTATTTCTTGGCGCGCTCTGACGCGTTTTTTCTCTAACCGTCTCTTTTTTACACACTATTTCTTCGCGTGCTCTGACGCGTTTTTTCTCTAACCGTCTCTTTTCTACACACTATTTCTTCGCGCGCTCTCACGCGTTTTTTCTCTAATCGTCGTTCGTCTGTAGTTTTACCGACTGCTCTCTCTCTCTCTCTCTCTCTATCTCTCTCTCTCTCTCTTTCTCTACCCTTCCCGCGTTCTCTCATAGAATTTTACTGTGACCGATGGCTTTCTCTCTCAACATATTCCATTTATCATACTCTCTCATTTTTTTCTAACTTCTTACTACCCTCTCTTAAAAGTATGTATCTGACTCTCTGCTTCTTGTACGTTGTTTCTTCACGCGCTCTGACGCGTTTTTTCTCTAACCGTCTCTTCTTTTACACCATGTTTTCTCACTACTCTCTAATACAAATTTTCAAAACCTTTTTTCAAATTCAATGTGCTCGATGATGACGTCATCAAACCCTCAAGCTATAAATCTTTGGTGTAAACCCCTTATATCAACAAGCCCTCTCTACAGTATTTTGTAGGGTAACCTCTCTCCCATTAATCACTTGTTGCGCCAATCCGTCTCTCTGTACTCTTTTGCGGTAAAGAACACATCTCTGTTGTGTATTCTTTCGCATTTGCAGAATGAACAAGACACAGTTTAATCAAATTTTTCATTAACAATAACAACGGTTAAGTTCGGAAAAGGCATCATTTAAGAAAAACAATTCATTGGAAACAGTATAACTGAAAGAGTGTTATGGAAAAAAAAACAAACAAAAAACTGCGTTTTATTAAACAACATAAAAAGAGGACATGTTTAGAGATGTATGAAACTAATTAAATTTCATTATCAACATATGAAAGAGATAAGCAAACTTGAAAGATAGAAAAACGATCAACTACAGAGAAAAAAAAGGAGAGCAAAAGAAAAAAGGAGATGCAAAACAAAACTCAAGATAACGATCAACTACAGAGAAAAAAAAGGAGAGCAAAAGAAAAAAAGAGATGTAAAGCAAACCCTTTACGGGTATTCTACTACTACTACCTGCACGGGGTAAAGGGAGCCGTCCATTGTTCTGACACACGGCGTGTCTTTCTCCGTGATGATTATATCGTGTTGCCCGAAGTAATAATCCTACAAAGCAAAACTTCAGATAAAGTTTTTAAAAAAAGAAGATAATGTTCAGAATGCAAAGCAAACCTTCAGATAATGTTCACAAAAAAAAAAGAAAAGCTAACCTTGAGAGGTATGCGTACGTGTCTCACCCCAAGGGGGTTCTTTCTTCCCGACACTTGCATCCGTACATTCACAAGCGTGAAAGATGAAGTTCCAGGATCCAATCTTGGTGTGTCTAGATAGATGGGGTTTTCCAAATGTCCTGCCCTCATTCTCAACTGCATGAAGCCAGCGTTGACTCTCTCAATCTGGCTGGGAGTGAGATTACCATGAAGGTCGATGTCCAACTTCAGAAGCATATACGTTTGCAGAGGTATCATCTGAAAAAAAATAGACAAAATTAACACAACATTAATTAAATTAAGCACAACCTCAAATCAAATGGGAAAACTAGATGACTGAACCTAGGGAGGAGCTTGTCCTCCCTCCAGAGACAAATCTCCCCTTGATTAGTATTCTTTAAGAGTTTCTTTCTCAGCTTTGTCTGATGTGAAGTAAAAGAAAAACTAACCAGAGGCGGGGAGCGCTTGTCGGTGAGCCCTTTGGTCTGGCAATCGTTCTCCTCTCCTTCAAGTTCTTCACAACAATGTTGTGGTAAATGGCTGATTGCATGCGAACGTTTGTGAGAATACAAGAGTTACACAATTTGAAGGTGATGGTGTGATCAACATGAGATATGACGGTAGGTTTGGAACATTCGTTACAAACAGCCATAGTGATGAATCTTTGTGGTCTGAATATAGAGAAAGGTCTTCCTTGGAGGTGAGGCTCTTCGTAATCGTTGGCACGTTCTTGTGACGGAAACTCAATAATGAACAATTACTGACTGCTATAACTCAACAAAATTGAACGATTACTTACTGCTATGAATCCAAAAAATAAAGATTCTCAATAAACCTCAATATTTTCCTCCTCTCGCTTTCTCTTCCGTTTGAAATGAACTTCTTCGTGAGTAGAAGTATCGCTTGATTGAGACATCTCAATCATCACTTAATTAATTAGCTTGGAGAAATTGTACAAATATGTTATCAGATTCATCTGCGAGTAGGTGAAATGAACCAATATTACGAATGTATCTAACACTTGTATCTCCTTCAATACGATTTCTCGCTCTTCGTAGAGTTATGCCAGTCTCCATAACAGTTACCACGTTTTCGCAATCATTTGCGAGTTCCTTCTCTTTCTTAATGGAAGAGTTAGTAGATGATTCAGCAACCTTTACGGGGTCATTCTCAGTGAGGAGGGAAAGTTTATCGATGGACATGGCAAAGAAAATGATGGATTGTGATCTCTCTTCACCTATTTATACATGACTTGAGATGATGGAGATACCATTTATACACTAACGAATCGTTTCTGCTCAAATTCTTTCGATGGAAGCAATTTTTCAAATATCTTATGCTCTTACCTTTACATCTGTTATGGAGAAAATAAAGACAAAAGTGACCACATACATTACTAAAGTGACTCTGAGTACGGAATGGGAACATTTCTACCAAGCAAAAGTTGGACAGCCACTCTTTGAGGGTAATCAAACATTCATCTCCGTTGGAGTCAAAGTATTCGGCAATATTATACTTATTCACAAATACAGCTACCCAGTGTTCTCCGGGGGAATTAGCTTCGCCAGTATTGAAAATGAGACAAAAAGGTCGACTTTCCGGAATATCAACAATTGCATCGCAAGGGAAACTACCTAGATAATAGAATCTCGTGACAGGACAATTTCTCAGAATATTATTAAGCTCTAGATTTGATAGAGCAGCCGTATTCAGCAACATCAATCATTGCTTTCACATGAGAATACTGTTTATAAGAATGAGTCTACACTTGCTGGTCGTTGAAAACATTACGATAATGATCAATTTGATACATTCCGTCCTACTCGGCATATACTATGAGTTGTAGTCCAGATGGAGGAGTTTGTTCGGCAAATCTCAAAGCTATTTGAGTGGTTCCACTTTGAACAAGTTCAAAATCATTATTAGCATCAGTTGGTACGAGGTTAAAAGCAAAGAGAGTGAAACCATTCCTATATTTCTTATAAGATATTGCAATGTCGCGATTTTCACTTATAACTCCAATGTTTTCATAAAACATTGCGAAAGCTTCTGCATAGCAATTTTGCTTAAAGTTGATTTTGAGAGGCTGAGCGGGGAAAGTAACTCCTCTGGCATCTATAGAAATCTCAGAAATATTAAAGTGTTTGAAGTTGAAAGGATTTTTTGATGAATTACCATCAAATGCATCCTGCTCTACACATCCTACAACAATACGTCGTGGAACAATATCAGTGAAAAGCGTAGAGTAGGGGAAATCTGATCGCCCACCGGGTATAGATATCACACGTAGACGTGTTCTGTGATAAGGATACCTTGCAGGATAAGAAAGTAAGGTCTTTTCTAGTGCGAGACTTGCTGAACTTATGACATCTACCGCACGGACCAAGAGCTTCATTGACACAACTTCAATCGATATCCCTGATTGTTTACTGGTTGTGAAGTTTTCTGTTATAAAGTCATCAGAGTTACGATAGAGACGAAATTGAAGATTTAGATGAGGAATAAGGAAACGGTCGGTGCTAAAGTGGTCAATGTGAAGAGGTGCGACTAGGTCCACTACATCATTCGATAAAACTTCCACTCTAGACTTGTATCCATCATTCTCTGAAGTTTCTAATCCATTATCACCATCTTGATAATAACCAGCTGCTTGAAGGAAACCTTGCTTTTGGTCCGTACTATGGTTCAAAAGACATTCCAAGTAAGCTTTGTAAGCATAATTGCTGCAATCAAATACTTGCTGATTGTTAACCTCGAGAGTGACCTGATTGAAAAAAGTTGCGCCAATGTAGTTAATCAAACCATATTTTTCCTTAATCATATTGTTATCTGATCCGACTGGTCGTTTGACTCTCAGACGAAGAGAAATGTAGGATTTGCAAACTTAAAGAAAATGGCGTGAATCCACCAAATTGAACATGTAAGGACCAGAGTTGTTGATTGGAGTACTTGTGGGAATAGACAGCCATCTAGCGGATTCTAACGCAACTTGAGTAGAAGGTATCTCAAACACACTCAATTCGCTTCGAGTTGATGGAACAGACTTTGGGTCAATTAGTTTCCCCATTTTCACTTTGAAAAAATGTCTTTTAGAGAGTTCAAAGACCGTTTAACCGTTCGACGTCGTTGACGTTTCAATACTGACCGCTTTCTAGTCTTGACTCTCTTTATCTTCTTAGTTTTACGAGATTTACGCTTTCTCTTACCTTGACCGCGTTGTATTCTAGCATTGGCGCGATTCACTAGATTTTTATAGGCTTGACGACCATGTGTCTTTAAAGATTCTTTTACGTTTTTACCATCGATGACGTCATCAACAAACTTTTCACTAGCATTCACTGCCTCACTAGCAATAGACCTTCCTGCTGATTTGGCAATTGGCAGAATGAAACTGAACAACTTGGAGAGAACACCACCCAAACCAGAAGCACCACGCTGATAAGGATAACCACGAAATCCCGAACCACTCTGACGTGCTTGTTCGATAAACACATCATACCAGTCAATACAAGAGTCGGGATTAAAGGGTACATGCATACCTACTCTGCTGAACGTTTAGGTTTGAAATGAAGTACCATGCAGATCTTCCCCGAATGAAAATTTATATGCTCATCAAAGTCGTTCTTAATATCAACATTAATGCATTCAAAGTCTCTGTAGCGAACGGCGGCATATTGAGGTCTTGTGAAGGAAACGCTCACATTTTCACCCAACTCTCCGTTTGTTGCTATTACTTTCAAAAGTGGGCATAAAACATTGGAAACCATCTGGTTCTCCACAATATTAACGTAAATGAACATCATGTCTTTTGCGACGTGAACGGGATGAGAAGAAATATAGGTTGATCGATGTTCTATAGTTTCCTTGATACCCAAAAGATAGGCAAAACGTTTAGAGAAAATAGCTCTTCCAATTTGTTCAGGTAGAGTTATTTCACATTTACGTGTATACGGGTTGTAATACAACATGTTCATATTTTTCGTATTATACTTGAAGCTGAAGAATTCATTCAAAGAATAGTTTATCTGACCAATCAAGTCAGAACCTGATTTGTAAGAACATGGAGTGACAGTCACAGTTCCAACGGATCCATCAAAGTCTTTCAGGAATATAGTGTTATCGTTAAAATAATCGTCTTCTCGTCTATCGGTCAAAAGGTCAAATGTGTTTGGATAGATTATCTCTGTTAGCGCCACTTCGTAATCTTCTTGCAAATTAATTGCAGAAGGTAACTTTACACGGAATTTAGAAATAACGTCCTCTTTACGAGTGTTACTCAAAAGAGTTAAGTAAAAGTCTTTCATAATTTGTTAGGAGTGATGGAAGGAGAAGGTAGCAGATACCCAATACAGGAAGAAAGAATGGCAATCCACAACTTGTTATCAGGACAATTCGAGAATGTTAGGTTATATATAGACACCGAAACTACAGCATAGATTAACATGACTTGAGCGACGTAGACAACTAAAGCTCTTGAGCAAGAAGTGGTACCCAAATGCCAAGAGTTACCGGATTCTTCTTGCATCGCCGGAAGGTATCCAAGAATTGAAACTGGATGGATAACCTACCCACTTCACGAGTAACTCGGTTTTTCTATTTTTCTGCTGTTTACGTAAAATTTTCTCGATTTTAAACTCTTGTTTAGGAACGTACTTGACAAGTTCGGGCTCATATACAATACTGTCAATCTCCTCACCGTTCAAGTCTTCAATGATATAAACAGGAGGATCCTTGTATAATAATTTTTTTATTCTGAAAACTTCTAATGTGAATGTGTTTTTATAGCCTTTTTTGAACAATGTATTAAACTTGGAAAGTCTGACCGTATCTCCAACACGAAACATGTGTTGAGGAGTTTTATACTTTTCTTCTCCGTATAGTTTTTGCCACACTTTCTCCATGTTTCCATGATTAACATCAGCGGGTGGTATGCCTCCGATAGATTTGATCGGTGAGACGTTCAAACCATGTACTACATCTTGTAGTACATCTATCCAACAATATGTATTATTCTCAGAGAACACACGATACAGACGGGTTTTAACCCGTTTCACAGCGTTCTCAGCAAGCGCACACTTCACATTATGGTTCTTTGGTTTCTTATGTATTATCTCTTTTTCACTCAAAAGTTTTTGAAAATGTGTATTTAAAAACTCTTTTCCCTCGTCAGTGTATAGTCTGAACGGAATTCTTCCGCTAGAATAAAGTATACCATTATAAGCAGTCGCGGTTTCTTTTCCAGTTTTGTTTTTGAGAGGTGCACACATCACAAATCGAGAGAGGACGTCAACAACAACAAGAATGTACGAATAGCCCTTGTTATACCTCTTCAGATCAATAAGAACAGCAAGATCAGCTTGATGATCGCTGTCAAGCCCCGTCGACTGAATTTGGCCTGTTTTGAACTTTGTTCTAGACGGATAATGGGTCGTGTATGTATCACATTGATGCAGAAATCTCTTCACTTGTTTACAAGTCACCTTAATTCCGGCATTATTGGCTGCTTTTAGCAAAGCAGTCACTCCTCTGAAACCTCCGGGGTTTTGGGGGTCTGAATATATCTTCTCCAATTTATAGTCTACTGACTTGAGAACCATTTGCTCACAGCAAAATCTGACCGGTTCTTGTTTGCAATCTGCTGAACAGGGAATCCTGTGGATACAAGTGCTCGAACAAACTCTTCGCTACCCATAGGAGGTGTCGAACGACTCCGCCATCTATTAGAGAGGTCCGAAATTATCGGCAAAACGTCAAATTCTTCATTTTCCAAGTCAATTTTCCCTTTGTCGTTTATTATAAAAATGTCAGGAAATTTTCTCAAATGTTTGACTATCAAATCAGCTTTTGACTTTACTGTAGCATTTGTGAATTTCAATTCATCCAAATAAATTTTCTCTTTTTTCTCTTGTTTTATTTGTTCCGTGTTAATTGAAGAGTCTTGAGGATTCTCAGCGGCAGTTTTCATGGAGGAAGGGGTTGTTTCTACACTACCAAGATTATTTGGAACGTGATTCGACACCTCCCCCTGCCAGTTTGGTTCTTCATCTTGATAATTTATATTTTTATGAATAGTTGACGTGAGTTGTTGGAGAAGGGATTGATACAATCTCAAGCGTTTATCATCACTCTCTGTCGAAGAGAGCAAACTGCGTAATTCTCTCTCTATTCTTTCGATGTACGTTTCCGGTTTGATGGAAGAGAGCGCCGCTAGCCTTTCTTCAGGCACTAACACCATTTTATTGAAGGAGGGCATTGGAGAGTAAAGTACTCGCCAGGCTCGCAAGTATCGGTATGATAGGTCCAATGAACCCTCCCCCCACCTGGACGAGGGCCTTCTTTGCTTTTTGAACGTTTCTTATAGGAGCAAGTTTACGCATTACTGGCGCAAACTTTTTCATAGTTTTACATGTTTTCTTAGTAATGGGAAGATTTCCATAAAGAATGTTGCAAATGGCTTCAATAAGACATATCACTTCATTGTCTGTCAACTTGTACAAACCTTGCTCAAACTCTTTGTCGTTTGACAAAGAAGCAATGCTCTTGATACACTGTTCAGACCAAACCGCACGCTTCATTTGGGAAGATAACAAATAACCCGATCAGTTAATGGAAAAACACTCGTACGCAGACGGAACTTGACATCGGTATTCTTATGCAAATCAACAAAAAGGTAAGCATGAGGTTCACGAGTGGCATCTTCGTAACAATCTATAAAAAACACTCTGTTTGTAGGGTAGAGTTGTGTGGCAAGATTACGGATAGTCAATTGATCTGAGTTGTTTTTGAACAGGCAAAGGTAACTAGAATTGATTCTTAAATTACGCATCACTCGAGAATAAAACAAGGAATGAACAACAGCAATAACAGACATATTGTAATGATGAGATGCTACAGTGAATAGTTTCTCAGCATCAGGCCATTTATCGAGAGCAACCATCAAATCGTCAAGTATCAACAAAGTAGGGGTTGAATCGAGTTTTTTCAAGTTTTCCAGTTGCGGAAGACCTAAACACATTGTTACTAGATCAAGATTAGCAAATTCATCGTAACCCTTTTGATACTCGTTATAACAAAAATATATGCGTTTCGGTTTTTCTTCATAAACTTGATCGGGAGACCTTATAATACGATGAACAAGGGTACTTTTTCCACAACCACTAGGTCCACACATCAACATTGTAGACGGCCACTCAAGAAGCATCACAATTGAGTTAATGAGAAACAACACAAGATTACAACATGAGAAACATTTACGAATATTCTTACTTGAAACCGTAAGGCACCGTGTTGTAAGTTCCCGGAACAATTACCCTTTTATCAAACACAGCATTTAATCTTCTTTCTTGAGCGAGAGATGTGACCAAATGATTTCGTGTCGTCACTATTCTATCGTATGTGACCGTTACTGGGTCAGGTTTTCCTCCTTTTTTCATTTCTCTCACGAACTGATGCATCTGCTCAAAGTGAATCGTATGTGATGCGTCAGAGGTTAGTGGAAAGCCTTTGCACTTCACAACAGTCTTTTCCTGCAAGAAAACAAGACATTCTTTTCTAAAATAGTATAGGTATGGAGAAAAGCGTGTAAGTTACTCACCAGGCCGTCATGCGTGACGTATTTGTATGCATACGTCTTTGGTCCTTGCGAGACGAACTCTGTTCCTCTTCCAGAAATTTCGTCCGTCAGGTCTCCGAGAAAGTTCCCCTTCAGCTCCTCCAGGGGGTCCACTTCACTGTCTTTGTGAAGGTAGATGACCGAATCCGTATCTAAAGTTGAGAGTTGAAACACAAAAGAATTGTAATATACAACAAATAATAACGAAAAGATTTAAACGAACCACAATACAGCAGCCTGGAACTTTGCACTCGCGAGATGATATTGTATAGCGTCACTCTTGCGTAAGCCGTCGTGAGCACTGCCGACGCCAAGGATGTAGTGCTTATTGGCTCGGAATGGTCAGTCTTCTTCTTGAAGGAGACCCAGAGCTTCTCATCGGTGAGGACAATGATGTCCCCAACCTCGGTCTCGGCCTCGATCAGAAGGCTGTGCAGTCTTTCGGGGGAGACAATCATTTCCTGTTGTTTCCTTCCCGATCGCTCTCCGAGTTTCCCCCACTGAAAATCCAGAATAAATTGTTTGTAATTATTTAATACAACAAGAAGAATCTTACCAAGGAGTTGAGCATCAGCTTTGCAACTTGTCTTGCTGCACTGTTTGGCACCATCTTTGAAGGATCGAGCGTCACTCCTTCTTTCTCTTTGAAGGCCTCAACGTATTCGGCCTGCTTCATGAGGTCATTGCCAACATCTCTGGGCCATCCGCTTGCTTCCTTCAAACAGCTTCATTTTTGAAAATATCGCAAACAATGAGAATCAACAACACTACTAAACAATAATTAAAATCACTAACTGTTTTAAGCTTCACAAATGTGTTCATGTACTCGGAGAGGATGCCGTGACGTACATGTCCGCTTTCAGGGTTCATCTCGTATTGACTCCAGTCCTCATAATGTCTTCCCTGAATTTTAGTGATTGAAGACGGTGATTGATTAGAAGACACATGAAAAGTGATTGAAGTGATTACCTCATAGGCCTTCAGCACTTTATAGCAATTTCTCAAGGCGAGCTTGATCTCCTCCGTGGCCCATGTTCCTTCGAAAACTCTCTCCTCGTCCGTATGCGTGCATGAAGTTCTCTCTGATGACCTCTCCAAAGCACATTGTTGGCATACAGCGTATATGCACTTTCCTCCCACTCTCATACACAGAACCGGTAGATGCAGTTTGTGCGGTGCCAATACCTGAACAATAGGATTGTAAATAAGTAACAAGAAGACGTTACGAATTCAATAAGAAAACATACTCTGCATTTCAGGAATCCGTTGACTCTCAAATCTTGTGGTTGGTTGATTGGACACGAAATATCCTCTCCAGAAACGTAAACTCCAACTCCGATCGGGTATGGCTTGTACTTGTTGGTGAATGGGTATAAACTGAAAGCAGATTGATGAACATAAAAAATACCATGACAAAGAGATATTCAGTAACCTGCAAACATCAAGATAGCGGATGCTCCATCCTTCTTGACATTTTGCGTGCAGTTTGAACGTTTCAGTTCTTCCGCCAAAGAAAGCATCGTGGATATCAAGAGGCTCCTCAATTGAACATTCATTCAAGAATAAAACAAAAATATAACAAAAAACTTACTAGCACGCGATGCTTCATGAAGAATATCTTCATTTCCTCGTCCCGACGCAACATCTTGTTAATCTCACACTCTCGGTAGACCTTCACTTTGTATCTCTGCTCGAGCGCTTCCATTCTCAATTTATCGTCTCGTCTTATCTCTGCAGCCGTACGGCCTAGTATGACTGCGTCATCCTGGTATGAGCAGGTGCAGGCATGGAAGTAGCATCCGTGTATCTACAAAATAATGTTTGAAAGAACCAAATGTTTCAACATTATCAGCTAACCTCTATCGCGATAGGTTTCTTTCCCTCTCTAGGAATGTAGCCGTCCACATGGTATCTCGTTCCGGGGACTCTATGTTCCCCGCCATGCGTTGCGTCTTGAATCCTTTTTCTCTCCGTCTCACGAAGGTATCTGTGAAAATTTTGAGATAAACTTTGCAAAAACATGTGGAAATTTGTTTGATTAACTTACGCCAAAAATTTGAGGGCTAGGATGCTCTGCCTCTTGCATGGAAGTATCGGAGCTTCGATCGCCAGCTTTTCTCTCTTTAGGAAATTTCTTCGGAAAATGAGCATTGCTGCACTTGCAGCGGTGGTAGTCTCGTGAAAAACATGAGTTCCTGATATTCTGAAGCATTCTGTATCAAAGGCCATGGCCCCTCTGCTGAGCAAAGCTACATCAGAGTAGCAGTAGGCAAGTATTTCCCTTCTAAAGTTGAACTCGATGTCGTGCTGTGCTCTATGCCATTCCAGGAACTCTGCTTTAGCTTCTTCCTTCATCTGAGTCGGGTTGTACAAAGTCAGTTCTGGTACGGTGCCGACGTAGTTGTAGTTCTCAGGTCGATTGAAAAGATGGGGGAAGTACCCTGGAAGAAATTGTATTTTCTTTAAGAAAAACAATGCTTATACAATGTTTGAAAGAGTATACTAACCTTTTTTCAACTCTACAATTCCAAATGCTTTCGGAAACGATGACAGCGGCATCTGTAGAAAGTTGAGCGTGTCCACAAAGCGAACACTTTTGTTGACTAGCTGCATCAGTTTCAGTCCGGAAAGCACGATTTTGCTGGGCACATCATCGCTTTTCATCATTGTGCGCAAGAGAAACTGCCCGTCATACCTCAACACTTCCATGATTCATTGGAGAGAACGCAAAAAAGAGGTTTTTAATGTCAATGAAGAAAAGAGCTCACCCCTTTAGGTTATGAGCAAGCACTGTGGCATTGCGGTTCTCCTTCAAGTTCAGCCATTTAACGAATTCTCCCGCAAGGTCTCTGTTGCCTCCATCCATATCGTGCCAGACATGGACACGGCGCCCTCCGCACTGATTGCACGAGTCTTGAGACTCGTGAGACTCTGGCGTGCTGTGCTGGCAGGCACTGCACGAGCGGATGGCAATGATAACGTTCGGGTTGTGAACGTTTTTTTCCATCCTCGCTCACAACTGTGGACTGAAAAAGAGTATGTATCAGTTTATGAAGCTAGTTTAAAAAATTACTACCTCAATATCGAAGGCGATAGTCTTGAGTTTGAATCTGGAGGAGATGGGGGTCGCTGGCGTAATGAAGCAAGTTGGATGGTCTTTAGGCATATCCGTCTTGCATCGAAGGCAAAACGACATGCCACACACGTGAGCTCGCCCTGTCCGTCCTTCGTTGATCAACTACAAAAAAAAAATGTAGTAACGCCTTTTCCAAGGTGAACAAGTCAAGTAAATTGAATGACCTGATTGCACGTCTCACAGATTTGGACGCGCTCACATCGTGATGCACCTCCTTGGACACCTTGCTCCAAATGACGTTTGAAGCAGTCCTCGTTGTTGAAGACGAATCTACACCTAGCGCATTCTTTATGCAGCCGGCCACTACACTCTTCGATGCGTGGGTGGGTGCATAGGGAACACCTAATAGGGCAGTTGTAATGGGCATCTCTGTTCATGTAGAGCGAGTTGCAATTCCCGCAATAGTACTTTGTGCCTGCAAAGAATTTGGTTTTTTCTCTGCATATTTGTAACTAAAACATTAAACTGTCAACTTATCAAAGATTTTCTCTCTTTTGGGTCTTCGTTATTAAAACATTAAACTGTCAAATAACCAAAGAATGCAGGGATTTTCTTGATGTGGTCGTAGTGGTTGTTTCTGAGTCGCAGTCCAACGACCTTTCCATCTCCAGCGAAGGGACCTCGGAATAATGGATGCTTGGCTCCATCAAATACTATGAGCTGGTAGTCGGTGAGTCTCTCCTGAATCTCCTTGACATCTTTGAGATCGTACGATTCCTTTTGGGGAAGCCCCAGTCGGTTAAGCAATTCCAGCGCAGCCTTCTGCTGAGGCTTCATGAACCGAGAAATAGCTCTCCATTTGGGGGAGTCTCTTTCTCGATTCAAGTAGGCAATGCCTACGGCGATGGCTTTCGGGAGGCAGTTGTTCCCTTAATCAACATAATTGTTTAGCATTTCGTTCTCGTACATCTTTTTTTAAAAAATGTATACATATATGGTATGTATACTTAATAGTTCGAAACAAATTGTAATTTCACCAACACCAACCTATGACTTTGGTGATGTTGTCGTCTCGAGGGGACGCGTTGCTGGCCGGGTCACCTGATCCTGACGGCATATCCACCCAGGAAACACGCATTTCAAGCTGAATTTGTACATTTAGCGGGAAAAAACAAAACAAGGATTCGAATGTTCACTAACGTTTCCGAGAACCAATGGGGCAATGATGCCAGTACTCGTCTCGGCGATTGTCAACTCGCGTCGAAGCGTAGAGGCACTGAACCGCGGATAAGGCACGGCCCTCATCCCGAAGCTTTTTGTGCTCCCATCCTGTGTGACGCCCACGGACACGTACAAACTCCAGCGAAGGGACCTCGGAATAATGGATGCTTGGCTCCATCAAATACTATGAGCTGGTAGTCGGTGAGTCTCTCCTGAATCTCCTTGACATCTTTGAGATCGTACGATTCCTTTTGGGGAAGCCCCAGTCGGTTAAGCAATTCCAGCGCAGCCTTCTGCTGAGGCTTCATGAACCGAGAAATAGCTCTCCATTTGGGGGAGTCTCTTTCTCGATTCAAGTAGGCAATGCCTACGGCGATGGCTTTCGGGAGGCAGTTGTTCCCTTAATCAACATAATTGTTTAGCATTTCGTTCTCGTACATCTTTTTTTAAAAAATGTATACATATATGGTATGTATACTTAATAGTTCGAAACAAATTGTAATTTCACCAACACCAACCTATGACTTTGGTGATGTTGTCGTCTCGAGGGGACGCGTTGCTGGCCGGGTCACCTGATCCTGACGGCATATCCACCCAGGAAACACGCATTTCAAGCTGAATTTGTACATTTAGCGGGAAAAAACAAAACAAGGATTCGAATGTTCACTAACGTTTCCGAGAACCAATGGGGCAATGATGCCAGTACTCGTCTCGGCGATTGTCAACTCGCGTCGAAGCGTAGAGGCACTGAACCGCGGATAAGGCACGGCCCTCATCCCGAAGCTTTTTGTGCTCCCATCCTGTGTGACGCCCACGGACACGTACAAATTCCCCCCTGCTGGTTTCGATGTTTCTACGAGGTCGTGGACCACCTGTAAAAAGAAATTTTCTGATGTTGATATTGAGTATGCAAGGATACAATAATAACTCAATAAATCATGTTATATTAACCCCAGTCCGGGCGTGGCATAGTGGTAGTGTGATAGACCATTGTGCGAAGAGTCCCGAGTTCGACTCCCACCCCGGACAGATCCACCCAAACCAAGGGGGTTAAGAAATGTTGGTAGTGCTCATGCACGAATCTGACTCTCCCCACTGCTGCTAATCACACTAGCAGTGATCTAACAGGCAGCCACTGGTTCTAACAGGATAGGTCTGTCCTGCATCTCAGGGGAGCGCGTACCCTGCCGCGAGGCGGGAACAAGCGCGAGGAAGAAGAAGAAGAAGATTAACCTTGTCGAAGAGGTCCTCAATGGAGGACGTGCCGTTGGCCAACTCATGTAGCCTGAATGTCAAGTTCTTTTGAACTACTCTAAACTTCTTGGAGTAGGTGTTGTCTTCTGCTGTGAGGGTGTAGAAGTCCTTCACGTCGTGCAGAACGTCGTTCACAACGAGGCAGCTCTTTAACATGTAATTCAGTGTAACTGTTAGCTATTCTTACTGTAATTTGAAGATATACCTTTTCAACCTGTTTTTCGTCAGAGTCGGAGTCATTTTCTTCGGAAGTAAAGTACTCCGAACTCCTCATGTCAATATCAACTGATGTTGAGGCCCCGCCTCCATATTGTATTCTACCCTGTTCCAGCATCTCAAGTTCTTCTTCATAAGTGCATTGCATCTGCTCCTGAAAAACGTTGGATGTAAAATGGTTCATAATTTTCTGAATATTAAAATGAAACCTCTTCAGATTCGCGGTCGGAGTCCATGGCAGAAGCTCGAACTGAGGTGAGTTATCTGAAACTTGTAAATTAAATAGTGTAGTAAATTAAATATTTCAGTTGGCAGATTGGTTTGTATCCGGAGAGAAGACAAGAAAACCCGCTGGCGGAAAGAAGATTCGTCCTGACGGACAAGGATACGAAACGGTTAGTAATCTTGAACGTATGACTATATCGACACTAATGACTTTTTGTTTCTTCAAGACATCCGATTCTAAAGAAAGCCTGGAGAAGGAAAAGCCGATTCAATACGTCTTCAACATTGAGAAAGGCAGCAAAGTGGTCTTCAACTTTCACGAGTATGTTAGTTGTAATCTCTCATCTTACAGTTATCAAAACATTCCTTCTGTCTCACCTTCTCTCACACCCTTCCTCTCACTGTCTGATTTGCTTTCACCTCCTCCCTCTACTTTTCTCTCTATCCCTCTTTCTCTCTCTTCCTCACACTCTCTCACTCACTCTGGCTACTCCCTCGTGCTCTCTCACCCTCTCATTGGATGACTCATCCTCCTCCCTCACTTCCCTACTTTTCCCCCTCTCTAATTCTCTCTCTTTATAACATTAAATCGTACTCTCTCTCTTCCACTCCTTTTTTTTTCATGTACTCGAGCTATCCTACTGCATTGTATAGAGATTGCATTAGCTGATAACAATAATCATGGTTCAGTAAGTTAACCTTCCATTCTTTTCGAGTGAATCATCGTCAACTGGTGGTTGGGGTTCAGTCTGTCATAAAAGTGTGAAGATATTTGTTATCATCTTTCTATTTTTTTCCGGGTTTTCCCCAAAATTGTTAAAACTTCTTTGTTTCAATGATTTTCTTCCAGAAATCAACAGCTCCAAAGCTCCAACTAAATGCAGAGTGACAACGTGAGTTTTTTCTCTTTTATGTTGTTGTAATAATCAAGAAATTTCTAAAAGTTAGCTTTCAATTTATGATAATCATTTGCAGATAATTACGATGGATCATACAAAAGTCGAAATCGAGAAGAAGCTGGATAAGAAGAAAAGAGAGAAAGGCGCCCAGAAGGTATGTTCATTTTCAGTTAAACGTGGTAATGAGTATGAAATTATTTCATTTGCAGGTAACCGAGCCGTTCAAGGCAAAAGGGAGAAGACTTGATGAGGTTAACTTTCTTTTTTTTTTGTAGATAGTCTACAATAAGTATTTTACCTTTCATAAATTACCCATTGTTGAAGATGTAATATCGTGCGGTTCGAGAAGACGAGAAGCTGTCCTCTTTTTCGCAGCGATATCTCGGCCAGCCACGTTCCCATGTGCTCATTCTTCAACTTTGTCGTGCCTGCGGCGATCAACTTCCACTTTTGAAGAAAGAAGTCTTCCATGAAGGCCAGCCGTGCCTTGTAGTACCCTTGTGTACCACATGCATTTACGTTAAGCGTAAAAGTGGTTGCGACACTTTCTTTTACACTGTTCTCAAAAACATTCATACCATTTAGTTCACATACAATTCCGTGTTTAAATTAGTTTTTTCTACGAAAACTTCCTTGGTAAATTTTACATTTACTTCCATGTTGAAATGGAAACTATTACGTCATGAATGAAAAAAAAGTCATGAATGATGAAAAAATCTCCCCTCGTCATGTTGCATTTGAACATTTCTGAACTTAATAAATCTGTTGTTAATGAAAAATTTGATTAAACCGTGTCTTGTTCATTCTGCAAATGCGAAAGAATACACAACAGAGATGTGTTCTTTACCGCAAAAGAGTACAGAGAGACGGATTGGCGCAACAAGTGATTAATGGGAGAGAGGTTACCCTACAAATTACTGTAGAGACGGCTTGTTGATATAAGGGGTTTACACCAAAGATTTATAGCTTGAGGGGTTGATGAAGTCATCATCGAGCACATTGAATTTGAAAAAAAAAAGGTTTTGAAAATTTGTATAAGAGAGTAGTGAGAAAACAATGTGTAAAAGAAGAGACGGTTAGAGAAAAAACGCGTGAGAGCGCTAGAAGAAATAGAAATTTTTACAAAGTAGAATTCGAGTGGAACCGCCCATTTGAGCGGGAAAGTGTGAACATGCAACCACGCGATAACACGGATGGCTCAGGGATGGTTCTGTTCAGTCGTTAAAAAAAAAGTTGGAGAAAAACGCGTGAGAGCGCGCGAAGAAATAGTGTGTAAAAAAGAGACGGTTAGAGAAAAAACGCGTCAGAGCACGCGAAGAAATAGTGTGTAAAAAAGAGACGGTTAGAGAAAAAACGCGTCAGAGCGCGCCAAGAAATAGTGGGTAAAAAGAAGAGACGGTTAGAGAAAAAAAAAACGTTTTTGAAAAATAATTTTTAAAAAAAATAAATAAACAAAATTAAAAAAAAATAAATTTGAAATTTAAAAAAAATTAATAAACAAAATTTATTTTTAAAAAAAGAGAAAAAAATGAAAAATTAAGTTTTAAAATTTTTGAAAAATCGATAAATGACCTTTAATTGACCTTTAAATGACCTTTAAATGACCTTTAGAAATCATATAATCGATGACCTTTACGATAACCTTTATATTTGACCTTTAAAAATCAATCGATAAAAATCGGTCACAGAGTCATCCACCTCACACAAGTGGGTGTGATGGAAAAAAAGAAAACCGATAAGAACAGGGCATAGCACGGAAAAAGCTAGTTTAACGGGTGGGATCTAACCAACCACCCAAAGAAACATTTATATCAGAAAGACTAATCATTAGTGAACGGTCAACTAAGGAGAAAGACCTAGTGGGGAAACATAGAGAACGCATACGAACAGTGAATTTGTATCACTCAGCTCTCACTTTTCTGACCGGGAATAAGTACTTTATCAGCAATGTTATTTGTATCCAGATGAGGCTTCCTCGAAAAAACGAAAAAAAACCAGCTAAAAGGCAAAAAATAGAAGGAAAGAAGTCGAAAAAACAAAAAAAGCGAAAAAAATTTCTTGAGTTTTTCGACTAATTCGAAAAAATGTCGAAAAAACTGGAAAAATCAACAAAACAAAAAAACGAAAAATGTGCAACCCTGATCCAGATGTAATTAGGTGCGAATGGGAATTTCGGTGCAATTGCATTTTTGATTTGCTGATTGTGATGGTGAGAGTAGGTTTATGTATTGAATGAGATGGTGAGAGTAGGTTAATGTCATGGTTGAGATGATTGCACTGCGTGACGATCGCATCATCCAACTGGAGAAGGCTCTGCTAGAGATGCAGACCAGAATGCACGAGGAGGAGGAACGGAACAAAAAGGCAATCGAGCAGTTGACCGAGACCCTCGAAGTCAAGATCCAGGAGCTGGAAGAAGAGAAAAGAGAAAGGGTACACTGCTTTCTTTTAAGGGTATCAGGGAGGGGCATGATTCATTAGGTCTCTTCGAGAGAAGTAAAAAAAAATGTCCTCAAGAGGGGTAACAAGTGTCTTAGAGGAGTAACAAATGTCTTCGAAAAAAGAAAAAAATGTCTTCAAGAGGGGTAACAAGTGTCTTAGAGGAGTAACAAGTGTCTTCGAAAAAAGTAAAAATATCTTCAAGAGGGGTAACAAGTGTCTTTGAGAAGTAACAAGTGTCTTCGAAAAAAGTAAAAAAATGTCTTCAAGAGGGGTAACAAGTGTCTTAGAGGAGTAACAAGTGTCTTCGAAAAAAGTAGAAAATTATCTTCAAGAGGGGTAACAAGTTTCTTCGAGAGAAGTAAAAAATGTCTTCACAAGTGGTAACAAGTGTCTTCGAGAGAAGTAAAAAAATGTCTCCAAGAGGGGTAACAAGTGTCTTAGAGGAGTAACAAGTGTCGTCGAAAAAAGTAAAAAAATGTCTTCAAGAAGGGTAACAAGTGTCTTAGAGGAGTCAAATTGATCAAACCACCGCACGGCAAAAAGCTAGTCACCGGGGGGACTCGAACCCATGCAACCATCCGGGAGCGAGCGTGTTAACCATTACACCACGGTGACACATTGCTATTCCGTGCGATAGTGCTTATTAAAGGCTCAATTGCCTCGTTCTCTTAGTCACGCATGCTCATGAAGCGAAAGCGTCGTGAATGGAGCATAACTCCAGATTTCACAATTGAGACAGAAGAGAGGTCGAAGATGGATAATAAATCTTCAAATGCTCAGTTACACAGTTTTGAGGCAGTGACGCCTGGTGGAGAAGACAAATTGATCAAACCACCGCACGGAAAAATGCTTATTAAAGGCTCAATTGCCTCGTTCTCTTAGTCACGCATGCTCATGAAGCGAAAGCGTCGTGAATGGAGCATAACTCCAGATTTCACAATTAAGACAGAAGAGAGGTCGAAGATGGATGATAAATCTTCAAATGCTCAGTTACACAGTTTTGAGGCAGTGACGCCTGGTGGAGAAGACAAATTGATCAAACCACCGCACGGAAAAAGGCAAAAGGCAATTGAGCCTTTAAAAGGCAATTGAGCCTTTAATAAGCACTATCGCACGGAATAGCAATGTGTCACCGTGGTGTAATGGTTAACACGCTCGCTCCCGGATAGAGGAGAGATGGTTGCATGGGTTCGAGTCCCCCCGGTGACTAGCTTTTTTCCGTGCGGTGGTTTGATCAATTTGTCTTCTCCACCAGGCGTCACTGCCTCAAAACTGTGTAACTGAGCATTTGAAGATCTTAGAGGAGTAACAAGTGTCTTCGAAAAAAGTAAAAAAAAAAATGTCTTCAAGAGGGGTAACAAGTGTCTTCGAGGGGTAACAAGCGTTGTTGTTGTTTGTTGCCCAGCGGGTTGTCGTTCTACACGTGAAACAGAAGAAAGTAGTCGAAGCTCTCGAACCTCCACTGTTGCTAACTCTCTCTTTTTTTAACTCTCGAGAGGACAGCTGAAGGGGAGAGCTGTTTCGATTTTCCCTTGGCGGAAGATGAACCACTTGGGATAGGTGTAATTTGGAGTCCTTTACGTCCAGGATTTTCGTCCTGTCGTCATTCGCACGTCGCGTAGGCGACTCAGTTGGCGAACGATTACAAATGTCTTTTGGCGAACGGTAACATTTTGCCAGACTGCGAGTGTCAGATATGACATTATGTTGTGCGCAATAAAGCTTAGTGTTGGTAAAACAGGCAGTTCAGAAGCCTAAATGATGTTGAGACATGTGTTTTCTATGTGTATTAGCTTTACGATAAATTTATAGATAGAAAGTGTCATTACTCTATCAGAAGCGACAAGTTAGGATGAAAAAGCCAATTAGCGAGCAAAGCGAGCAGACAGTGCTGCTAGAGATCGATTGCAAATGAGAGAACGTATAGAGAGCAGAGATAGCAAAAAACCGCTTTTTTGTCGGCCACATAAAAAGCTGAACTTTTGAATTGAGAGTGGCCATTGGCCAGATACTCTGGTACCTGGCCAGTGGCCACTCTCATACCAGAGTATCTGGCCGTGGTCACTCTCATACCAGAGTATCTGGCCAGTGGCCACTCTCTAACCAGAGTATCTGGCCAGTGGCCCCTCTCATACACCAGAGTATCTGGCCAGTGGCCACTCTCATACCAGAGTATCTGCCAGTGGCCACTCTCATACCAGAGTATCTGGCCAGTGGCCACTCTCATACCAGAGTAACTGGCCAGTGGGCACTCTCATTCCAGAGTATCTTGTCAGTAGCAACTCTCATACCAGAGTATCTGGCTGAGGTCACTCTCATACCAGAGTATCTGGCCACTGGCCACTCTCATACCAGAGTATCTGGCCGTGGCCACTTTCATACCAGAGTATCTGGCCAGTGGCCACTCTCATACCAGCGCTCTCATTCCGGAGTATCTGTCCAGTGGCCACTCTCATACCAGAGTATCTGGCCAGTGGCCACTCTCATACACCAGAGTATCTGGCCAGTGGCCACTCTCATACCAGAGTATCTGGCCAGTGGTCACTCTCATACCAGAGTATCTGGCCAGTGGCTACTCTCATACCAGAGTATCTGGCCAGTGGCCACTCTCATTCCAGAGTATCTGGCCAGTGGGCACTCGCATTCCAGAGTATCTGGCCAGTGGGCACTCTCATTCCAGAGTATATTGCCAGTGGCAACTCTCATACCAGAGTATCTGGCCAGTGGCCACTCTCATACCAGAGTAACTGGCCAGTGGGCACTCGCATTCCAGAGTATCTGGCCAGTGGGCACTCTCATTCCAGAGTATATTGCCAGTGGCAACTCTCATACCAGAGTAACTGGCCAGTGGCCAACGATACTCTGGTGTTCAACTGATTGACGTTTTTTTAAAAAAATTTTCTTTTAAAATTAGTTATTTTCTTTTAAAGTTGTATTTAATATTGTTTTCATATAATGTTAGAAAGATCTGATTCTACCTAACCCCCCATTTTTCTGATCATTAGTCTCTCAGAGCGAAAATGTATCTCGAGAATGAATGTTCTTGAGCATTTACCATATTGTTATGAAACAGCCATAACTTGTATAAAATACAGTGAAAAATTCAGTCAAAAGAGAAAGTTGTACGATTACATCCAACAATCATGAGCCACTAACCGAAAATAGATCTCTTCTATGTCCTCTAAAGTCCATGTTCTCGAACAAATCTCCCCTAACCTTCCTCTCAACCAATTCAAAGTAACATGAAATGAATGAAATGAGTAATGTGCACATGTGTTGAGTGGGACAAGTTGCTCTTTGAGGATCGCCGAATCGCTGTGCTGACTGAGGAGAAAGATAGGTTGGAGGATCTGGCCGGAAGTGATAGCGACGCAGAGGAAATCAGGGTTGGTTGAGACATTCACGCGCTAGCAGTTGACCTGCTTCTTTTCAATCCAGCCAGCGGTTTTATAGAGAAGGAAACTATTATTCGATTCATGACTGTCAATCGCACAATATTCGGGGCAAACTTGAAACTCAAAAGAGGTTCCATGAAAACTTGGGGAGAAAAAAAACTATTGCTCTCTGAAAGATAGAATTCTAACCGTATATTCGATTTGCTTCTCCAGGAGCGTCGAGATCTGGAGCAATTGTATGAGATGAGGATGAAGATAGAGGAACGGCAAAGGCAACGGGCCGCGGCCGTGTCAGTATAGTGTTATTAAGTCGAAAAATTGCGTTTTTGAAGATTTTTGAGCTTCAACTCAAATTGACTTTTGAGAATTTCTGTTTCAGCACGATTGATTATTCAATAACCCTTTAGCTTCCACGTGCTATTTTGGAAGAATTCCGGTTTTAGCGACTCCGTTTGTTCCTTTAAAACACTTGTCGACTACTCAGAAGTTCAGACCTAACCTCAACACAAAAAAACTCCTTGCAATTTTTTGAAAAGTCAGGGGAAAAACCATCATTCTTCGAGCTTCTAGAATAAAGAGAAGCGAGCTAGAGGTCAAGGGAAGAGAAGCGAGGTTTTTTAAGATGACTTTCTGGACTCCTCTGCTCAAAAAAGGTAGTTTTTTCTAGATTGTCAACCTTGATGGTGTCCTATGTATAAAAACAGGTCACACAGGAACCTTGGTCAAAGAAGTATATTCAAGGTCCAGGAAGTCAAGGAAGTATAGTCAAGGTCAAGGAAGTATAGTCAAGGTCAAGGAAGTCAAAGAAGTATAGTCAAGGTCAAGGAAGTCTAGGAAGTATATTCAAGGTAAAGGAAGTATAGTCAAGGTCAAAGAAGTATATTCAAGGTCAAGGAAGTACAGGCAAAAAAACAGGTCAAGGAAGTATAGGCAATGAAGCGGCGCTGTCAATGTGCGCCTCATCGCAATGGTGGCCTTAAAATAGGGTGGAGAGCTCAATAGAGCGGCCACGACATATTCAGACCGAAAACAGGTTATTCTGCAGTGAAACAACTCCTCATCAAGGCGGTCCAACCATCGTATATATTGGTGAACGACCACCCTCGGTGACGAGTCCTCGATCGGTGCGTAGTCCAGAGCAGATTGAGACATCCAGATCAATCCAACCCTTTACTGAACTCCAAAACTATACCACGAGAGAACCGCGGCTTCGTGATGCGCGTGCCGCCTTGAGCAGTGATGTAGGGGTTGACTTATAGTGTGGGGTAGATGTTACGATAGTTTCCTGTAAAACTGATCTTATTGCCGATGAATATATCAGAATGAAGCATGATGACTATGAAAAAATATATCGGAGAAAGTAGGTTGAAAATTATGCATTATAGGTGAGTTCTGAAGCAGTTCTCTCTCTCTCTCTCTCTCTCTCTCTCTCTCTCTCTCTCTCTCTCTCTCTCTCTCTCTCTCTCTCTCGGCATCTCTTTAACACTCTTGGCATCTCTTCATCACTCTCTCTCTTTCTTTCTTTCTTTCTCTCTCTGTCTCTTTCTCTCTCCCTCTCTCGTTCACACACATTATGAGTGTTTATTTGTGAGAGTCGTTTTATACTTTTCTGTCTTGAAAGGATGGGAAACAGATTTCAATGTGAGCTCGTTCCATCGACTAGAAACGTTCTTGAGGAAAAAAGTAACACATAAGAGAACTTTTCCCATTTATGCAAAGAATCTGAAATAAAGATGTGGAGGTGTGTAAAGCGGCTTTCATAGCAACTGCCTTAGCCTTTCTACTAACATGATTTATACTTCATTAAATAGATTTGATTTTTATTCATATCGTCAATAATCTTTATTAATTTTAAATTCGTGATATTGTTTGAATATCGTTAAGATGTGAAAAAGTATTGAAGTAATTAATGATTATAGTTGAGTCTTCTTCTTCGATGTTTGTATATTCCGCATTAATCTTGAGATATTTTTCATATCAGATAATAACTGTCTTTGCTACTTAGTGAGTATACTTGTCTAACAGGGATGAATTACAGCTCAAAGTATGTACGTATAATTGGACATTTTGATGAATCGGGCATGCTAACAAGTTGAAACTGTCTAAGATTGGCCATCGGTTCGAATGATGCTCCTTTTAAGAAAAAAATATATTTTTTTATCTGAGTTTCTCAATCAAAACATTCTATACTAACAATACTTTGGAAAATATGTTTTTTTTAAAGATAAAAGAAGAACCGAAGAACAATGCAATTTTTAGATCAGAACCTTTATCTTTCTAACAATAACCTACAAAATTAGTTCTGTACAATTATGCTTGTTCAGTGAACTTGAAAGATAGATCAATTCAAAATGGAGTGTGGGAGCTATTTTCAATGACTCATGAATGAAAAAAATGTTATGGTTAAAACTACAATTGGGTAGCAAAAAATCCATTCGGCATCCTCTTGTTAATTGATCTTTCTTCGCTTAACTTTCTATTCGAAACGGGATTTCAAAAAAACTGTTAGTCTCCTTGTGAGTAAACTGCGCATAAAAAATCGTTTTAATAGTCATACTTTCGAAAGCATGAAAATGGAAATATATACTTTAAAAGTAATCCAAATCGTTCTGCACACAAGTGTGACTATTTATACTTTGTAAGTATGAATAGTAATACAATTAAAGTATGCTAGGGATATTTTGAAAGTATGCTGTCTACACCATGAAAGTATGCTAAATATACTTCGAAAGTGTGCAAAAAGATGTAAAAGTTCATGAGAGCGCTTTTCCTTGCTTAACTGTCTTACAAAACTTATCTTATCGGACTTCAGAGAAAACAAAAATTCAGATTTGGATGGAACGAGAAGGGATCTGCGAGCAAAGGTAAAGTTTTTTGTTTCTCGGATCACAGTAAACGGAATTTCGAGTGAAATACGTTCGACATCAGTCGAGCGTTTCATTAGCAAAATTCATGAGGGAAATTTATTTGAGGAACTGTATATATATTTAAGTATATTTACATATATATGTATAAAAATGAAACTATTTGATAGTATGACGGTTCATATCAAGAGCTGGACTCTCTCAGCTCTTCATTTTAAAAATTGAAACAGTAAACGGGAAATTTTTTTTCTGATTTAGTTCTTTATTATTACCATAGGATAGCTTGTAAGGCCATCGCTTATATGGAATCATGAAATAATAAGGGGAATAATGAGGAATAAGACGGTCAATTTTCGTTGGTGTCCACTCTTGCTGTTGACAACAGAAAGTTCGGTAAAACTATGACATTCGAGAGGTCGATTTCTTCTAGAGCCTTGCCGAATGCCTCGATATCTTGAATCTCTTTGAAATTATCTGTAACTTTATTCCATAAAGCAATTGCTCTAGAAAAGAAAGAATGTGGATCATTGTATCGTTTAAAGTTCATCAGAGTTAATTTGGAGGTTCGGTCTGAAGTGCGGAGATTGGTTTCAGTTCTTAACTTCAGCTCTTTTTTGCACGTCTGACAATCCGCTCTATCAGAAAGTAGACGAAAAACTACCAATAATTCAGAACGGAGTCGTCGAATGATTAGTGAATCTAAATTGAATTCAGCGAGACGTTGGGGATAGCTCAACCTAATACTCCCACAACGAGAATAAGCTTTTTTGTGAAAAGTCTCTGAGGATATTCCAACCTTTTCGAATTATTACTGTGGACTTTCGGAGAGAAAATAATTGTACCATATTCAAGTAGTGGTCTGATGTAAGTGGTGTAAACGGTTTTGTAACCGTTCAAGTCCAAACATCTAAACACTTTGAAAACTTGTGAAATTCTACACAGAGTCCTAGCACGTATTATTTCTACGTGTTGCTTGAATTTGAGCTTAGAGTCCACAAAAATACCTAAGTCTCTGACTAAATTAACGACTTTTATCAGCGAGTTATCAATGAAGTAATCGTTTTGAGATTTCCCAAGACGGAGACAGTTGATTTTCTCGACAGCTAAGGGAAGTTTGAATTCACGTGACCAATTTGAGATATTGTTTATACATAGTTGAAAAGAATCAGAGTCCTCACTATGAATTTTAAGGTCATCGGCAAACAAGGAAAACTTTACAGTTGAGGGAATACAGCTCTCAATGTCATTGATGAAGCAGAGGAACAAGAGGGGCCCGAGAAATGTCCCTTGGGGTACCCCGCTGAGTACTGGGAAAGAATCAGAGTAGACATTTTCTATTCGAACCTTAAATGAACGGTTTTGCAGAAATAAAGTAATCCAGTCTATTATAGTAACATGAAGTTCCATGTAATGAAGCTTTTTGATCAACTCTGAGTGTGAGACCTTGTCGAAAGCTCTCGCGAAATCAAAATATACAACATCTAATGCTTGATGTTTCTGAAGAGATATTTCCCACTCACTGATAGATTTCAAAAGTTGCAACTCACAACTTCTTCTGGATATGAAACCATATTGGGATTTGGAGAAGAAGTTTCTGTGGTTAAGTCTGACGTTATTATTTTCCAAAAAATTTTTTTTCACGATTTTCTAAAAAAAATCGTGAAAAAAACGGAAAAAAATAACCAATGAGAGTTCACTACACATCCATATTTCTTGTTTTCAAGTCCTTTCTCTCAAAACAATTTTTCTTTATCAAATGCGACTGTTATTGATTATGGAGTTATGCGAGTAAAAAAACAACGATTCTAATTCATTGGTCAGGTACACCAAAAAAAGCGTATTATTACTCATACTTTCAAAAGCATGAAAATGGAACTATATACTTTAAAAGTATTCCAAATAGTTTCGCAAACAAGTGTTACTATTCCTACTTTGTAAGTATGAATAGTAATAAAATGAAAGTATGCTAGGGATACTTTGAAAGTATGCTGTCTACACCATGAAAGTATGCTAAATATACTAATAATTTAATTTTTTATATTTATTTCTTTAAATTTTATATCTTACATTTTAATTATTTTCTATAATTATAAAGTCATTCTTTCTTTTTATGACTTTCCCGAAGGGCCTTTTTTCCCGAAAGGCGTTCCCGAAGGGCTTATTACAAGGAGAGCGCTTCACAGTCAAAATTTTTTCCGATGCCTTTCTTCCAGGATGGCTGGGTCAAATGATTCACTCGAAACGATTTTTCCGTGTAAAGTAATCG
This sequence comes from Allodiplogaster pararmata, assembly GCA_964056735.1. NCBI lineage: Eukaryota > Metazoa > Nematoda > Chromadorea > Rhabditida > Diplogasteridae > Allodiplogaster > Allodiplogaster pararmata. Next base: position 1,807,779 of record OZ057408.1, on the reverse strand, counting down.
AGATAATATCTGTATATAGAGAAACCTAAGTCAACCGGGTTTGCAGATTGGATAAGTGCCAAGAAAAAGAAGAGAGCCACCAAAGCATACTTTCAAAAGTATCCCATTCATTGATTGATTGTAGGCGTTTTTTTACTAGCATATTTTCTCAAACTCATCCTTTTTGTGTGTGTGCCGCCGTCTTGAATGTTAGTATACTGTGATATCTCTTTCTGGAAGCGTGTCACTCTTTTGGCTACTTGCTCATGGACATTTCTGGAAGCGTGCCACTCTTTGGGCTACTTGCTCATGGACATTTCTGGAAGCGTGCCACTCTTTGGGCTACTTGCTCATGGACATTTATTATAAAGTCATTTTGATATTGAAATTAACCAGAGATGTTATGAATATTCCTGTATTTTGGAATAATGTATTTATAGATAAGGAGGGTTTGGGAGAAGGGAGAAGGCTAAAAATCGTTTTGAAACTAGCGGAAGTGCAGTTTTTATATCATATGTAGTGCTATTTTAATATTAAAAAATCTTTTGTTGAAAATGAAGAAAAAAATCTCCAAAATTAAAAGAAGAATTTAATTGCACAAATGAAAAAAGTCGGGGGTTGATTGAGGGAACAAGAGCCGAATTGCTCATCGAGTGGTTAAAATTTTTCCTACTTCTTCAACTTCGTGATATTAATAGGTTTTTTTTTCAAGTTTTGGCTCCTATTCCCTCATGGGCATACCCTGCGTCTTGTCTTGCAGATATTGGAATACTAGACGAAAAATTGGCTTTAAAAGCTATGGTTTCGAAAATTTTCTTCATAGGTGATCATTTTGAGCATCAGGGCCTCCGGTTCTTGAAGGAAAAATGTTTTTCCATCAAAAAATTATTTTCACATTAAAAAAATATTTTTACATTAAAGAAATATTTATACAATAAAGAAATATTTTAACATTGAAAAACGCTTAGGCTTAGTAAAAGTTTACGCTAACGAGGCCGTACGGCTTAGGCTAAAGAGACCGTATCACCAAAAAAAGGCCCTCTGCACTGTCTGGCGTCTAGTATGCCCATGAGTATATAAGAGCCCAAGTTTTGGTATTAGCGCTTTCGAGCGTGATGCGTCATGGTTTCTAAACTTTGAGCCTCAAAGTCGACTTTTTTATGAAGGATTTTAAAGAATTAGTGAATTTCCGGAAGTGAAAGGGAGTGTCTGAAAGAGTTCGAGTCCTGCTAGAAACTAGTTTCCCATGTTTAGGATCACAAGATGCAATCCCGTCAGGCGACAATGCTATTCCCCACATAAACAAAGACATGGATGAATTAACATGAGCTCAGATACATACATAGTTTGAAGGCAGTGGCCTAAACAAAACTGAATCTTTGCATTGTAAAAAACGTTCTCGGAAAGAGATTGAGCTAGCTCTCTCTAAGATTTTTGATTCATGTTTGATCTGATGCTGTATGCACGCAGAATTACAGTTTTTGATGAAAATATAATTCTCCACTACATCTGTATATATATATATATATATATATATATATATATAAACGATTGATTCTAATTAAAAAGTTCAACATAAAAAATTAACTTTATACAAGAATAATGAAAAGTAACAACATTAAAATAAGAACTTGGCAATAAACAACCTCTTTCTCACCTTTTATCTCTCGTCATTCTCTTTCAAGGGTGAAAAAAAGAGGAAGGGGAAGGAGAGAAAGTAGAGAGAAAGAGTAGGAAAAAGAATTAGAGGGAATGAGAGAGAGGGGGAGATGAAGAGAGAATAAGAAACTAAGGAACGGATAAAGAGCGTATTACGACATTTTGTACCCGCTACACCTTGTACTCGACACTTTGTACCGCAAAATTTTGTACTGTTTAAAAAAATGGTTTTTCACTTTTTTCGCTCAGGCTCAGATAAAGATTACACTAACGAGACCGTACAGCTTAGGAACGAGACCGTTTGAAAAACATTTTCACAAGTTAAATTTTTTGCCGATTTGATCATGGGTACAAAGTGTCCCGGGTAAAGGCGGTAGAAGGAAAGAGTTAAAGGCTGAACGGGGCTCACTTGACTAGATGAGTAGCTGACACTAATCAGGATGTTTTTTAGAATTGACATACTGTCTTTGATTGGAATAAAGTTTTACCCGCTTATTTTGTTCTGAAAAAGCTCGAAACTGCTTAATTTTGTAGATGAGATGTTGAAATAGAATCCTTCATATATGTTTATTCTTTAATTTTATCAGCAAAGATGAGATCAACAGGATAGCAAGGACTCAACTCATACAGTTACAATTTTTTCTCAACCAGAGTGCTTAAAACTCTACGATTATGTTTCAAATTCAATTATACCTATTTATATTTAAACTTGAGTCATATTTGAACTGAGTAAGAAAGGGACTCATATAGTCTTTGAATACGTGAACAATAATAAGTAACAAGTTTCGATGAAATTGTGCGCGTTTGAAATAAATTATTTTTTATAGCTCTAAGAAAAAGATTGAGAAGGTTTTATGAATATTTAAGCGAAATAGTATAACTAAGTGAATGCGTGCATGACCAGTAGGCGACAATAGAGGCAACCTCCATCTCAGTTTAGTGAACATTGTGAAAAAGAAAATTACATTGTAACAATTTAATAAATTTCATGAACGTGCGGTTTTCAGAATTCTGGCTAAGTTACAGAGCATAATGCCAACAAGATTGAGCAATCAAACCAAGGATTTCAGTTTTAAATGACCTGGAGTCTTTTATAAATTAACGAAATTTGTTTTTACTTTAATTTTTTTAACTCTCGTTACGAAATGTTGTCGCTCCTGAGATGAAACATTTGAAAATCTTAACTAATGCAAGTGAAAAAGGTAAACTAAAGGTTGAGTGACAAAACAGAAGAACTTAATGCTTAATTTTCAGTTAGAAAGTTGTAAAAAAAACAATCTTGATCGATAACGAAAAATCAAAAAAAGCGGAAAATCAGCAAACTCATAGCACTTCAGAGAAAATTTCGAATATCAAGATAACAAAAAAAAATTCAATTCATTTTTTTATTCAAATTTTGTAAGAGTACGTTATGACATTGTTTTTTATGCACAAGCGGCCGGTCATTGTTGATAGAAGTGTGAGAAGGCCGAATCTCATATCGATCACAGACCAGAACGACTAGAAAAACACAGTGGGCGCGCCGTCTTGATTGGTCACTGTGATTGGAACGAGATGCGCCGGACCACCGCAGGCGCCAGGGCGGAAGCTGCCTATGGCACCGGTTGAGCGGCCCGTATCGATTGATAGAACGGGCGGCGGAGCATGCATCGGGAAGCGAGCACTCACAGGAGGAGGCGCGCGTTTCTTCCCTCGCTTTCCCTCGTCTATTGGCGCATTGACGACGTATCTAGAATGTTCATCAGAACATCGTCATTATTATCGAATCGTACTTCAGCCTATATGAATTAGGTTTATGTTTCAAGCATTCAGAAATTTCTTCAATTGCGAAAATCTTTCATAACTAATAACTACATAAAACAATCACGCTTTCAAAATTTTGTGCATACTACGTGAGCTCGTACCTAGTTTTTTTCTATTTGTGCACCGGGCAAATTCGAACCAGAGCCTTCCATCCAATGCAGCAAGCCGGTCTGTTAAGTAGGTACAGAAAGGAAAGAAAAAGGAAAAGCGGGATATAAGTGCAATTCTTCACAAAACGTTATTGCCCACATCTATGAAAACAAAAGCTGGTGAGAGCGAAACAAATTCCTCTAATGAGAACCGTGTAAACAGGGGTCTCATAAAACTAAGAAGAAGCTGATTTCGTATCCTGAACGAGAAAATTGAGGAGAGAGTGAAAATATTTTACGTTTTTAGTGATGTCTATTATTTTCGAAACAGTGTAATCGTGATAATTCGGAAAGAATTGGAAAGAAAAATGCAAGGAACCCTCATAAAAAAAAAAGGTGAAATTGAGTATTTTTGAAAGGTCAAATCCGTCAGTGTCTCACAGCATAAGGGCTGAAAGGGCGAAAAAGACGCATAAACATAATGAGCTGTAATCTAGTGTTCAATCTCATCTTAACGCGTGAAGGATTTACAAACAAGAAGGGGCACTTGTTAGTAGCTAAAAGCTCTAGTCACGAGGTGAAATAGTGGAAAGAGCTACCGATGAGGGGAGTGTGTCGAGGCGGTCTCGCCCGCACACGACGAGGTCGCATCCGAGGACGAGAGAGTCGAGAGGCACCAAAGGTTCGAGACTTCCGTGGGATCACTCCACCTTAACGCAAGCACTTGCACACAGGTAAAAGGGAAATTGTGCGACGCGGAGAAAGAAAGCATTTGGATGTTCTATCTAATGATTACCGTCTCAGATTAATTTAGAGGTACAAGGCATCATTATTGCAGAAAGATGTTCAATTAGTACAAAGTTTTCAACAGAAAAAACTAGGATATAAAGTTGGGAAAAGATGTTGACAGGTACACAGCGATAGAGAAAATTTCGCCTGAAAACTACTTTCGACCTGAAACTGAACATTGCGAACAAAGTGATATGCAACAACGTGATTGTAAGCAAGCGCAAAATTATCTCTTCGATTGATTCATACAATCATGGTTTTAGAAGGAGTTTTCAACAGATGCTTCGAGCATTTTTTAAACTATCATTTCAAATACTTTGATTTATGTCTCTAAATCGGGCAAAGTCAACAAAAGTTCTCTTGTGCGAGTGCGATTTATATTCAACCTATGTATTCTTAAGAGTTACCAGAAACTATGTGCGCAGCACTAACTAACAACCAAAGTTTTTTCAAAGTTTTCCTCGCTCAAGATTGTAGTTTTCCTGACAATGAGGAAATTGCATATTACCTCAGGTTTTTGTTGATGTTTTAATCGAATAACTTTTTATTAATTGTTTTTTTGCAGACTACATATTTTGTTGACATGCTTTGCCCTATTTGTCAACTAGCGTCATCACAGTGATCGTGCTGGAATATTTTCTGAGATCATTCTCCATTTTTCAAAATATACTAGACGTTTCAAATTTTATTTCTACATAGATTTCGTTGCTCTCATCGAATATTTTTCCCATCTCAGGTAAGAGGAAAAAAGAGATAAAGGTTTACTGCTTCATGCCGTTTCACCCCTACCACCCCTACTGCTCCATGCCGTTTCACCCGTACCACCCCTACTGCTTCATGCCGTTTCACCCCTACCACCCCTACTGCTTCATGCCGTTTCACCCCTACCACCCCTACTGCTTCATGCCGTTTCACCCCTACCACCCCTACTGCTTCATGCCGTTTCACCCCTACCAACCCTACTGCTTCATACCGTTTCACCCCTACCACTTAAATGAATATAAAAACTATTTGCAACATGGTGCTCACACCGATTTTTCGTGCCAGTTTTGAGCCTCAAAATCAAATGACGATTGATACGTTAAACTTTGATTGTGCAAAACAAATTTGAAAACTTGGAATGAAAAAACTCAATTGACTGACTGTTAGTTTGTTAAATGGTGGGTTGAGTGAAGATAGTAGTGCAGCGGAGAAGAATGTTTAAAGATGGCTTACAGTGTGTTAGTACCGTTATTCAGAATTAAGACGGTCAGGTTAAACGAGGGCGAATTCGACTAAGGCAAATGATCACATTGACAGTCTCTAAAACACAAACTGTAAGAACAAATACCTAAGGGCACTCTATGTTCAGGAGTTTTTGCAAAAAGGTTTCGCCTCAAAAACACTTTTAAAAATTATTACTAACGAGTCAAAAAGAACTTAATACATATAGAATAATCAGGAGTAAGATCTGAGATAGGTTGGCAGGAGTTCTTGATACCTACACATAACCTTTTCATTATTAAGTATTATCTAAGGGTTCTCTTCGTCCAAAGCTTTCTAGAGAATGTTATTGCACTTTAACTGTTATCGCTTTCAAGAATTATCTTGCACAATAGCACAGGATGTATATCAGAAAGAGTCAGAAGTAAGATATAGAAGGACTACATGTGAAGCTTAAGACTTTCTGGAAAAGATCATGCAGATGCGGTGAGAGATCCGCCGCTCGGGATGCTGGGAGTTGGGGACCAACGCGTTCTCCGCGTGCAAGTTTTCCTGGAATAAACACAGTCAGGCTGTTAGTAGAAAGCGTCTGTAAATCCTCAAATCAGTCCTGTCGGTGTTTATTGCAAAATGTGCCACTCAAAAACCATGGAAAAAATTTTCTGCATAGAGTTTTGAGAGTATTCCTCCAAGAACGAAGCTTGAAAAAAGCACTGAATTGTATCTACACTGTATCTCTTTCTTGCACGTTCATTGGGTAGTGGTAGAGTCTTCGAATTAAGCGCTGTGAGATGAAAGTGAGACCTCCCCCTTCAATCCCTTCAGGGAGACAAGTTGTTTCTCTGAGCCCTGGTATAATACACCCTAGCACTAACTCTCCGAGCAGCTAATTCACCTGATTCTACCAGGTTGCCTTAGGTCTGTTAATCTCAAATTAGGGGATTCTGAACTTTGCTCTAAGCGGAATTGAGTACGAAAAAACAGTATAAACTTTTTACTTGCAGCGTCTTGAAGTTTACGTTCCAAGAAGTACAGTGAGTTCACAAGAGCTTTGCTATTTATTATAAAATACGGTCGCGCATTTAATTCCTACCGAACGCTCAACCTTCGTACGGGTTTCTCTTACACGAGCATGGTCCCTTCTTCAGAAAAAGTAGTTCGTTATGAATTTGTAATTTTGTTACTGAACAGATATTTTTCATGTTTGAACGATAAATACTTACTGTCAAACCGAGGATGCCGGATTTAGGAAACTTGATCAAAGTGATTTTGTTGAGGCATGCTGGGGAAAAAAGAAGATTGTTGATGTTTGAGCGTGTTGGTTTTTGAGAACACATTTTAGTGCATGCCAGGAAGAGAAAGTGCATTGTGTGCTGTTCGTAAACTAAACAGAAAACAAAAGATAGTTGTAACTCAGATAGAGATAGGAGTGCTAACACAGAAAAAGAGAGATCTGCAAGAATCAGTGAAAGGCGCCGGTCGCACACCGCTTCTGCGTCAGAGGTGCAGTGTCTGGCACGCCGCGGGCGTCTTTGTCCTTTGCGAGAAAGAGGCCGTTAGCTCTACTTTGGTGCATGAGGCAGTTTTGGTGAGTGAGTCTGTGGAGGCGGACTCTTCTTCCACTGACGCATAGTTGATGCGGCGGCAGACAAAAAAGAGCAGCAGACAGAGCAAGAAGACGACCGCAAGCAGGAGAAGGATCGAGATGAAGGAGTTAGAGGCTAATGAGGACGACGTGTTGTGCACCAGGACCTGCGACCAAAAAAATTTAGACTTTATTCCAACTTTTATGCTTTCCTAACGACCTTTTGCTATAGACAAGGGTTCGCTTTTCGGATATAAAGTTGTGATTTCGCACCCGTATAGTGCTCTTACGCTATGAGAATGGAGAGCTGCCACAATTTTCTTCAGACACTTTTCACACGATGTTTAAGTAGACAAATAGTTTAGCCTGACCACTCATAGTACCAATCACACTTTTAGTTCCTAAGAGACAAAAAATTGAAATACATAGGTTTCTTGCGCAATAGAAAATGAAGAGTGGAATGAGACCACAACTACTTTTATGGGAAAGAAAACGTACGAATGACTTAACTGTTTATTTCTTTCTGAATTTTGAGTGGTAAATAACAAATTTTGCCTGTGAAATATGTATTTCTTATTCGCACTTACCTTCGCTAGCGCGACTCGTCCCTGGCGATCCGTCGCTGTAACAATGAGCTCACAGAGGTCACAAGGCGGCGTGCATCCCTCGATGATCGATAGACGCCCGAGATCGTCAAGCGCGAAAAACCTAAGATTAGCTAAATTGGAATCGTTTTGTATTTAATTCGTGATATGAAGCCAGCCAAAAACGAGGCCGTATTGTATCTTGAACCCACTTTTAGTTGAGCTATCTGCTTGTTGTTGTTGTTGTTGTTGTCTTGCCCGAAGGTCCTGTCGAGGGGAGTCCTTTTGGGATAGGTTGGTGGTGAGGATCCTTTTGAGTCCGGAGAGATTTTCTCCGTCTACACTCGCACCGCAGTCGGCGATCCTCTTGGCGAGACCCATTCGTTAACCGGAGAAGGCAAGAGGTTATTTTACTGGCGCCTCGACTCGCCATTGAAAAGTATAGCGGAGTATCGGCTGATGTTTTGTCCGGTGGCATGCCCAGGCCGGTCCGGCATCGCCCTACTTTGACGAGCTATACTACCCAGTTTTGGTCCGCGGCGGGATTTCTCCCGCTACCTCCCAGCACGAATTCTTCGTAGGGAGGCGTCCCTCTATCCGCCACCTGAGGTCGCGCTCGATTCTGGACTGGATAATCCGGCTCCATCCGTGACAGGCTCTTAAGGCTGTAGAGTCACGAATGGCCACTGTTGCCAGTGTGTTTCGAGAGCTCTCTGCCAGCGGGTTGAGCTCTCTATTAAATGACCTACGAGGTAGAAGTACAGAGACTACTAACTAATCAATATCTTACCTATTGAGGTTGAGAAGTTTGAGCATTGCGGGATCGGATCGAGGTGCGAGGGAGACCTCGCCAATGACTGAGGAGCTACTAGTTAACTGCATCTCGTATGAGTCATGCTGCAAAAGAGTTGTAGAATGGGAGAGTTTAAGGTATTCTAATATGAAGTTTTGACTTTGATGCTTCATTATTATCTTTTTTGTTTAGAGCTTTTTTGAACGAAAGCTGTCTTTGTATGCTAATTCTCTGTCTCTCTATTTCTCACTATCTCTTTTATTTCTATTTTTAATGTCATTTTTTGTTTCATGATAAATGCAATAGTCAGCAAGCACCATAAGTTATACGATTCGACACAATCATTATTCGTTCTCGTTTGATTCTCTCTACATATATTCATGTAGATTTTCGAAGAAATATCTTCTTCTTATAGAGCGGACCCTGTTCTTGGACGGGAACAAGCGCTAAGAAGAAGAAGAAGAAGAAGATATGTCTTCAAAAATTTAAATGAATTTCCTCTACTTCACTTATTAAGTGTACTAAATCCTATTTTCGACTTGGAAACGAGTCTTGTCGTTAATCGTACTTTAAGGCCTACCGTATAGTTTTGGGCTTCCATCTTTTGTATAATGCAAATGAGAACTTACCTCGAAACGTATCCCGCCATGGCAAGGCGAATCTGGTGATATGTACACATGTAACTTGGTCCTAGCGGTCTGAAAAAATTGCGATCGTTTAAAAAACTCGAACACAATTTCTATGAGTGGATAATATTTCGAAATTCTCGAGATGAGAATTTGATATAGTAGGTTTTGAAAATCGTGATTCTCCATTTCAGGTTCTTCTATGTTTGTTTTTTCTGCTGGTCTGACTTGTTTTCCGTCGTTAGCCAGTACAGTGTAGCTGAAAGAACCAGATCGTTTAGCTTTGTTTGCATCGCCATAGTTTCCCTTGAAGAGAACCTGCAAAGACATATTCTGTGTTATTTTATTATGAAATTTTCATTATTCTAGAAGAAGAAAAATCTTCTGAGCCGGAACTATTCATTCCTAATTAAAATAGGTTTTTTTTCTTTGTATTCTATTTTGACTTTATGAAACTATATTCACATAAAATCTTTGCTCACAATTTCCAGCTTCCCATGTTTGCGTTGAAAAAAATATTGAAAAAAACTGTTATGAACATTATTAGTACCTGGAGACATTTTCCTAATCGTATTCACAATAAATGACTCAAACATAATTGTGAAACTAATTTCAACCTTGCCGTATTTTTCATCGATCGCTATTAAGGCGTCCGAATCGTTCAGAGCGTAGTGTATTTGGCTCTTCTGAAATGAAAAAGGCTCTCCCAGTCCATACAATTTATGAATACCCTTATAATTTCAAAAAACTTCCCTTGAACTCGCATAAAACTTGATTTTTTGTAGTTGACGATTCTCTAAACCTTAAACGCCAGCTTCTATTTAAACAAATCATCGTAACAATTGTATAATTTTTGGAGTAATCAAAAGTTCCGTTTCTTACCTCATTGCGCGCAAATGCTCGCACTTGCGTGATCTGTGTGTTTGGCGCAGCATCTGAGCGAATCTGTAATACATCAAGTGACATGTAAAGATTCGAAAAGAGCTATTTCGAGCGTCCCCCTGCTTCTACAAAACATTAGACAGATAATTTATTTTTAACCGGTCGTTTTTGGACCATTTCAAATCGTTTTACACGGTGAGTTATCTACTCATGACTACACTGACCCGACAAGGCAGTTTGAAAAATTTATTGACACTTTTTGAATTTTCGACTCTCTCTCTCTTTTTTCTCATATTCATTCTCAACTGAAAATTTTCTACTCATTCTCTCTCTCTCCCCAACTCTCCCTCAATTTGGTTCGAAAGTCTAATTATTTCTATTTTCTTTCAAATTTCAGGTTCCCGTCTCTATAACTCCGCCCCAGCTCAACTCACTTGTGCAGCATATCGATCGAACTCAAACTGAAGCGTGGGGAGTAGATCAACATACAGTATGGCGGTCGCGTTGCGGTCTCTGTTGTTTTCCTGGTACGCCTGCAGCTTAAGGACTATTATTAACTTTCACTTTAATTATAATAACCTTCTTCGCGCTTGTTCCCGCCTCGCGGCAGGGTACGCGACTACTTTTGGGAGAGTTTTTTGAATGCTAATTTCATTCAAAAGATAAAGCAACGTTTTCTACATTAAGAGAGATTTTTCGATCGCTGTAGCTAAATTCATGTATAAGTTTTATTGTTATTTCTCAATGAAGTATAGTTCAAACGACAATTGAAAGAGTAGTAAAGATTGGAGACATGAATGAAAAGAGTAGCGAGTGGTGGCGGAGGGTTGCTGCGGAGACGAACGGTGCCTGATGGGTCGATGGCGAAGTGCTCAGTTAATTCTGGAACATCGAAAAGTGCTTTTTGGAACACCCTCAAGTTTATTAATGATACTGAAGTCTTACTAAGATGTAAGTAATTTTTACAGAACACAAAACATTTTATTGCCAGCGGATTAGAAAAAGTAAAATTACTGGTATTTTGTATATCTGCTTCTCAATCTTCAAGTATTAGTATTGAAAGGTAGCCCTTAGTATTCAACTTTGAAGACTGATAGAAGATACCTCCGGATAACTCATATAGTATCTTCGCCTTGAGAGCGTCGCCGTCCACCGCTGTTATAGATGTGGAGCCCATTATCAGCTCACCATCCTGCAACAAAACCTAATTGAAATTAATTTGACTTTCGGAAATGGCATTTTTGTCAGTTCAAGTTCGAAAGCTTTATCATCAATGGAATATGAAATGAAGCGCCACTAAATCAAGCTATTCCGCATTCTGCGATTCGTAATGATTAGTAAGAGATCGTTTTGCCGTTTTCATATTATTTTTCTTTGCCAGTATTCTTGTCAGTAACTAACATTTTGTTTTTTGTCATTTACGCCCTTCACACTTCAAAATGACCTTTTTTCTTCAAAAGTCAAATTTTGTAACTACCAATATCTGATTTGAGTGATAGTAGTCTTTGTCGAATCGTGGCGGTTGATCATCTATGTCGATTACGGTGGCTCTGCAAAGGTATACTGTAGAAAAAATGAACAGGAGTGAACTAGAGAACCACCGTAAACTTAAAGGAAAATTAGGATGCAAATAAAAAGTTTTAAGTAATGAAAGGAATAATTTTCTGAATTTCAATTCACAAGAGCTCCAGCTGAATTGGATGAGAAGTCATTAAATTTTGAGCTAAACAATTTAAAATAGTTGAAGCCTGTTGAGAAATATTTATTCTTGTATGCAGTTTTTTCAAAACAGACACAAAACAGACACTTATAGCAATTATACAACGATACGTGAGACGTGAAACAATATTTTTGTCAACTGTAAGTGGTAAAAAATGTAACGATATGAGATACGGCATTATTGACAGATCTCGAATGTCCGAAGTTTTTTCTTTGACAGAAGCTAAATATGAAAACTGACAAAGTGTGAATGATGTAAAACGTCAAGATTTTGGTTATGGAAGAAATTCGGAAGAAAAGGACTGTCATGGAGGAGTGAGAAGCTTGCTAATCGCAAATGAATGATTGAATGATCTAACTTGAGTGTGGCGACACTCCATTTGGCCGGAATCCCTTGGTCACGAGCTTCAATTTGCACGGAGAAGCCTTGCAGAGGCTGCTCGAAGTCTATTCGCTTCTGCAAATTTACTCCCTGCTAACAAAAGTATCATCATGGTTTTTTTATAGTACAATATTAGAAAAAGCTTTACCCTTTTTCTGACTCTTTTTAAATGTTTTGTGGCTTTTTTCGTTTTCTCTCCATCTTTCTATATTTGAATTACTCTCTCTCTCTCTCTCTCTCTCTCTCTCTCGCTCTCTCTCTTTCTCTCATTTACTCTTCTCCTTCCCAGATCTCTGTTTCTTTTTTATTCTGCCTGTGATTCTTTCGTACCAGTTATGAAAAGTTTTACCCGTAGAGAAAAATAGGGTTCCAGATTCAAAAGTTTATTCATCAGATCAAAATTTTGAGTTGGTATGAGAATGAGAACCTTCACGGTGACCAGAGGCCTGAAAGGGTCCGTGATCTCCAGGTATTCAGAGTGAGGGCCCGCCAAAATGGAGTACCGCACCAAGCTGTTTGGGCCCGACTGGTCCGAGTCTTCTGCCTCGAAGTCAGCAAACACTATGGTACCTGCATTCGAGAAATTATTCGCTTTTCTGACTTTCTTTCTCTTTTCTTCTGATCAACAGTTAACAACACGGATTTTTGGATTAAAAAAAATAAACCCTGTTGTTATAAATCTTTCGCTATTTTGATCTAATTCTATCAATATAACTTGAAAAACGTTCACTTGATTTTTTTCTTCTTCATTTCATTTCATTTCTTTATTCCAAGCACATGATTCTTGATAACGAAGCACATTGAATCAAGATTAAGAATTGAGTCGAGAGATGTTCAATGAATATAAACCTATTGGGAGTTCTTCGGAGATGTTCACTCGATACTCATGCTGATCGAAGACGGGCGCATTGTCATTGACATCCTTTACAGTCACCAGCACACTGATGTTCAACTTGAACAAAATAACTATGAAAAACTTGTCAATTCATTGTGTGACATCGTTTTTTACTCAATTTTAATGAAAATCATTAAAATTATCTCATGTATTATATGTTATATAACAAAACAATTACACAGACAAAAGCCTGTCCACTGAAGGGGGAGGGGATGAGATTTAGGAGCGAGTATTACTAAGAGAACAAGGACTTTGAGCCTTCAATATAACACAATCATTCGGAGTATCAATGCGTCGTGGGTGGTCTTACTGGTCTTGCGCACGCATTCTCAGTCTAAAAAGAAAGAGAAAAGGCTGGGTTTTATATACTCGGCTACTAATTATCAATGACAGCAACTTTTATCGATTGTAACATGAGAACTCTGCCCATAGTTTTTACATTATGGGCTCAAACTTCGCTAACCAAGTAAAAGATAACCCGAAACCAAATATTCTTTGATTTGAAAGTTATGAATTAACAATATTACCAACCTCGCTGAAATCACTCTGTGCGTCGACCATTCTGCATTCTACGACGGCTTCTATTTTTGCGGCGCCCTGCAGAAAACCCCAAGTTACCTTTTTGTTGCATTAATTCATATTCACAAAGCTGGAATAAGTTATTTACATATTATGCTCTGATTACTCGGAGTAATTGAAGTATCATATACATGTTTCAGTAAACAATCTGCAGTCATGAGCGTTCACATAAGGATCGCTAATTTACTTGAAAAAAGAAAATTTTACTTAAAAAAGAAAGATCGCTTAAAAAAAGAAAATTTTTGCATAGTACAGAAAAAAGTTGGGGAATGGTGTTCGTTTGCAATATATTGTACGGCCATGTTAGGATTTATTAAAAAATAGATTTAATATATTTTTAACATCTGGATTTCATTTATTTCCGAAAAATTATTTTTGACATAAAAAACCATTAGAGTCTACTTCTGTGAGAACATTGGAATACGCCTATTTTCATATGCTGATACCTAGAAACTTTTGTTTATCTAATCTTAATGATTATACATAGTTAAAGAAAGTTTCTTTCTTGCTCTCTATTTTGCTTTTGCTCTTACTTTCTCTTTCTTTTTTTTCTCATAATCCTCCTCACATTTTTTTCGTTCTCCTTTTTTCCTAATAAAAAAGTTTTTTCTCTATCCATCCTTGTTTGGTTTTCTACAAAAGTTATCTGACCCGATGAATTAGGTGCATAACTTCATTTGGTCTTTTCTGTTCTGCTTAACACATTCTCAATACCAATTTCTCTCACTATATACCCCTGTGGTTACTCTCCAGATTAGTGCAAATGTTGTACGAGGTTACAGTAAACAAAAAAGATGGATATGCCAACATTTGTATTGGACTGTGTAATTTGTATCAAGTCATATCAAGTCAGTCACAACTTGTTGTCAAATACATTATGAAAGGGGATAAAAGTGTTTACTATGTACACGAGGCCATGGAGAAGTCCTAATGGTTTATTAATCACTCTCGGATTGCTTTTGCTGTTGCTCTCTTACTCTCTCTCTCTCTCTTACTCTCTCTCTCTCTCTCTCTCTCTCTCTCTCTCTCTCTCGTATGCCTTTCTTCATCTCCAAGGTCTCTCTTTTTTCTTTCTGCTTGTTTTCTCTCATTTCCTTACTCTGATTCTCTTTGTTTCTCTCTTTCTCTCTTTCTCTATCTGCGTTAATTCAAGATCCTATTCATTTGTTTCTTAATTTCTCTATCTTCTTCTGTCTCGTTCAACGCTCTCTTCACTCTCCCTTCTCTCCCTCCTGTCATAGAAGAAGCCTTATATATCTATCCCATTTACTTGATGAGTAAGTATAGAATATTTATCAACGGAGGATGTTTCCAATGCTATTGTGATCAACGGCAGCTACTCACAATGATTGACTTTCTCCAATCGAATTGTATTGAATTCTCAAATCAATATATTTTTTCAAACAGAGTTTAGGCCGAGATTATTAATAGTGACTTCACAGTTGTCCAAGTATACAATATGATATTTTAGTGCTACTATACCGATTGAGCCAGTTGCGGAATCAGCTGATTATTCAAACCTTTATTAAAATAAGAAATGAAGGGTTTCAAAATGGACAAATACATATTATATCACAATTTTCAAGAGCTTATCTTAGCATAAATATACCAAATATTTGAAAATGAAACACCTCATCTCTATCAAGAGGCTTTCTCAGCAGAAGGTCTTTGGAAGACTGGCGAAGTTCAACGTATTCGGTTCCTTTCACAAGTCGTAGTTTTATGCCTTTTGAAGCTCCCTCTGAGACATCTCCTCTTATTGGTAGGTTACCGACAAGTCCTCCTGAATTGGAGAGATATCGAAACAATAAGCCTCAAAGAACCCGTTCGTTAGATATTCCGTATAATAAACAAAAAAGAAATGAATTGATGTTTCAATGGCAAGATTTGAGCTGAAGGCTTTCCACCGATCCTCTATTTCACCGATCCTCTATTTCACCGATCCTCTACAAAAAAAGACAAATTAAGCTGATAGTGGAATTTTCTTAAGGCTTAAGAATAAAAGCTTTCAAATGTTTTTGCTTGAAGCATATACCTTGTGATATTTGAGGGTTCATCGTAGGTTGAGTTTTGATATTGTACATAAAACACTTGGAATCTTTTTTTAAAGGTAAAGTTTATAGTAATATGCCCTTTGCTACTGTCCTTGGTGGTTCATTCGAAAGAAAAACATCCGAAATAAACTTCCATAATACCAATTATGGTGCCTTGCACGGCAGTGATACTCTACTTTAATATAGGAAAAGTACTTATTCCCCGAAAATGTGACGTCTCTGTTATGATTCGTTCAAATGTGGTTAAAATATAGTGTGAATAATTATACATTAGAGCGTTATCTAAACTCGAACAGTCATTGACATGTTCATTTCGATCCTTTTTTTACTTAAGAGAAGTAGCTTTAAAACGTAGAAGATGCATGAGTTAACTCTTTTTGACACTCATGAACGGGTGATAATAGCTTCAAAGTGTCTTTATAAGTACTGCCAAGGCTGGTTCACTACTTTGAAAGCAATAGGATTTGATAGATGACCTGTTGACAGGCGTTATCATATTATGAATTTTTAATATTTTCAATTTTGTTGAAGATTGCGGATCTTTTCTTAAATTTAAATGGAACCCTTTTTCAATGAAATAGATGGCCCGATCTTCATAAATTACCCAAAAAGGTTCTAAGTAGTTCACAACTCAACTTGTTAAATGTCTTTTTGCAGTCGGAATGTTCTCTAACCCTCACACTTCAGCATCTCTTCTTTATTTTTATTAGCACAAATAATCATTGACTTCCCCCTGAGGGCGCTTCTTCTGAAGAAGTGCTTGAGATCAAGAAAGATAGAGGGGATCGAGAGAAATAAAGATTATAGAGAGTGTATGAAAGAGTTAAAGAGAGGAATAAAGAAAAAGAGAGAAAGAATAGGAATAAAGAGAGAGAGAAAGAATAAAATATGAGATAAGGCAAAATATTGCAGAAAAGAAATGTAGGAAAAACCAAAGGTAGAGCGTTAAAGAAATCTGAAGAGGATGCGGAGTTGTAGAGAGTGCAGTTGAAGAGAGAGTTTTAGAGAAATGCAGGTACAAAGAAAGAAACGAGAAATCTAGAGAGATATACAGCAAGAAATTTAAAGAGAAAGAGAGAGAGATGAAGAGAGAGGCAGAGGGAGAGAAGATAGAGAGGAAGATGATTAGGAGGAAACCATTTTGGTGTCCCATTGATGAAAGCGCTGATGAGTGTGTGATTGAATTCGCTGCAGCATAGAGAATAAAGGACGGAGCCTTCATGAGAGAAGTGTTCAGAAAGTGTACGAAGAATTTGAAATAATCCACGGAGATGTGTTTAAAGAGAATGTTGTGGGTTTGAAGAAGAGCACCTGAGATTCGGAGAAACTGGACGGAGAAAATCCCTATTCTCTCAATTTCCGTTTCAAAAACTTAAATTTTAGTATATTAGTTTTTGATTAAGGTGGAAGGGTCCGATTAGAATTTGTAGTCAAACAAACGTGAGCATCAATTCGAACTTGTCAGTGAAAAAATGTTTTAAAAATTCTAAGAGAACTTTGTATTAAAAGACACAGAGAAAGATAGAGATGAAGAGAGGAAGAGTGCGTGAAAAAAAAGAGAAGAAAAGAAGAATATAGAGAAGAGAGGAAGGAAGAGAGAATGTAAGCATATAGCTGCAATATACGCATAAACCTACCATGTATCTAACGAATAGCTTCATCTATCTCGGCATCCTCATGGCGGGGACCAGTCTTGTAGTCAGATTCCGATTCGCTGTAGTGGATCTCGTAAATGCCTTCGTGTTCACTTATTTCATATCGAATTACAGATGAGACATGTTCCTGTTGAAGTGAATGGGATAAGAAAATAAAACAACTTCATAGAGACCTCAATATTCTTTTAGATAAACATATCCTCTTACACTGATCAAGCATGTTGTTCATAAAAAATTCTGCTAGTTAAAAAAAAGAAAACAGCCATCCGTTTTACGAGTGTGGGAAAGGTACTCATTCCCTAAAATGTTATCCGGAAATTCCCCTGCAAGTTCAACCGGCTGGGAAAGGTACTCATTCCCTAAAATGTTATCCGGAAATTCCCCTGCAAGTTCAACCGGCTGGGAAAGGTACTCATTCCCTAAAATGTTATCCGGAAATTCTCCTGCAAGTTCAACCGGCTATCCTCAGCTCGTTCTGCCTTAAAATTTATTTTTGAGTGTTTCTTCTATTTACTGACCTTTTTATCTGCACAAAACAACATTGTTTTTACATGAATACACTCTCTGTCGATTATGTTTTTTGTGAATGCATAGGTCGTCAAGATAGGTTCAAAAGGGAACTCTCAAAAGTTGAAAACAAACAAAAAATTTGTAGCTCTCTGATTAACCATGCAGACCTCCGCACTAGAATCACCTTCTCTTTATCTCGGTTTCTCTTACTGAAAGCCTTTTTGACTGTTTCCAACTCTCTCGTTCTCTCAAAGTCGTAAGAGGTCCGTAAGTCTATTATTCCCATCGTTTGCTCAATATTTTATTGTTTTACCTACATGAAGGTAAAAGAGCCATTATTTTGTGTATTAACCAAAGGATTGAGAAGAAGTGAGTAGAAGGATAGTAAAACAATGAGCTGAGTGATTAGAAAAACGTGAAATGTTTTGTATTTTTTCATAGTATGACTTAGAAATTAGGAATAGTTTTGTTCACTTGAAGATGTGGAGATGTAGAAAAGGAAAAAAATCAAAAGAGTAAGTCATTACAGAGCGGGACGAAAAGAGATTACTTTGTTGAGGAAAAGACAGTAAATGTCTTAAACGATCGAGGTAAACAATGATCCGAGGTCATTGAAGAGATCCATAATAGTTTATATAAAATGTTGACGCTGGGACAACTTTTTGCCCAAACTTGATTTTCTGCAGTTTTTGATTAATTTTGAACGCTTATAAGAAAATTTTGTGTCTCAACTACCTGAAAAAGCGCCATTTTCGAAAAATGTCATTTTGAGGTCAAGGGCTTCAGACCATTTTGCCCATTTTTTAATCTTTCAATATTTTTCGAATATTTTTGATGTTATAAATGACCACGAATAGTTCTGAAGCCATTGACGAATCTTGACATACTAAATCTAATAGAAAACCTAAGAATCAAAAATTTCCTAAGGTGTTTTATGAGATACAACTTTCCAGATAAGATAAATTCCCAGAAGTCGGAATTGTGAATCTTGATTCTACGAATAATGAGGCTACTCATGGGGTTTGCTAAAAAAGACGAGAGAAAAAAGTTATTACTTCGATTCTTCTGAATTAGATTCACCTCATGAAGTTATCAATTATCTCAAAAATAATTGTTAAGAAGAAAATATAATTGATTGTTCTACATTTCAAGTACAAGAACTTGGTAGACATATTCGTGTTTATTTTTGTCTTCTAGTTTTGAGAATGCTCAAAACTTGTGATTTTCAAAAATTTGTGTTATTTTAATTTAATAATGTTGAACATCAGTTTTAATCTCAGATTAAAAAATTAACAAATGAATCACTTTTAAAGAGGATGATGTTTATTTGAAGTAGTCTAATTGTCTCAATCCAATCGGGTTTAAAGTGTGACAGAAGGAGATTTTCCGTTTCCGTCTAGAATTGTATTGGTTTGTGAGCGAGAAATCGGTCAATCGAATGGTGACTTGTCTCTTCCTTCCTTATGTCGTTATGGTGGCTGTTTCAAAATAACCACACATATTATATGTATTCGACTATGATACGAATTGTTCATATTTCCACTCGAATATTCATATATCGCTGTTGCAATCTCGCTTCGTGTTGATCTCGTTGCGCTACTTAGACGTATTTATCTCTCAATGAAATAAGTGTTGAGAGACCTTATCCCCACCATAACATTGGGTGCCCTAAAACTCAAAAAAAAACCTGGTGATGCAGAAATCGCGTCGGCACCGACCCTCGAGGCTTACTTTAACTTAAAGAAACCGAGACTAAAAATGCACAGCCTTAATAGCTATTTCTTCTTTGAATACAATTTTCCTTCCGCTTTTGAGTTTCTTGGACAAGCGATCCCCCGTAATTCACACCGTCTTAGGCCTAGATTTGAAATAATGCGTTTATTCGATGCGGCAGGAGTGACGGATACAAGCAGTTTTTTTGTAAAACTTCTTTTTTTTTAAACTTCGTTTATTACTTCCAGGAAAGAACTTCTATATCAAGAGTCATCACGAAACGTTTTATCATTGCTTTGAGAGAGAGTCATAAGAGAAATTCCGTTGTGATATCATTCAAAAATTTAGAACCTATTCGCGGATTATAACTCGAGTTAAGTTTTTGTTTACTTCTCGTGTTGACAACACAAATCTGATGCTCTTTGCGGAATTCTCGAATTAGCCAATAAAAGTTGGGCGATAGAAATGCAAGGAAAACGCTATGCTGTACACGCGCCTTTCATCATTTTGATCATAAAAGTGAGAAAAACTATTTTAGTGGTAAGCCATGATAGCCAAAAGGCAATATCAAATGTTCACAATCATAACGCTTTTCGCAAAAGGAGGTCCCAGTGATAAAAGAGTCATGCACATCTTTGACTAGGAAGAACTGCGCCTAAAATCGTTCGGATAAGAAAACCATCTTGATCAGCGGAAGTGTTTTTTTTTGTTGTTCATCTGGAATTGTCGACTGGTATTGACTGCATATAATCTATTCTGGTATTTACAAACACAACTAAATATATGTATGCAAAAGCCAAGGGCCCATGGGTGTTGTTGTGACACTTTCGAGCAGTCGTTTGAGTAAAGTTAAGTAACAGGAATGAGGATCCCAAGCATCTTTTTCCTAAAATTTTATTTACGGATCGTTTTTATTTTTGAGTTTTTTTTCTCGTCTGGTCTCTCCATTTTTTCGATCGCCTCTTCTTCTATTTATTTCTTACTCTCTTTCTCTCTCACACATTCTCTCTCTTCTAGTTTCTCTGTTTCTATTTCTCTACATCTAAACTTTTTCTTGGTAACTTGCATCTCATTACTCTCCTTCTCAGATTCTCTCTGGGTGTTCCCATCATTTTTCTCTTTTTCCACATCATTCATAACCTTAAAAGCTCCCACGATCACACAGTCAATGCCGTCTAATCTCACACTCAAGTTGTTGGGAAAGTGATGTACACTTCGTAATATGGCGCAAGAACGAGGTAGAAGAAGCGAGAGAGAAAGCGAGAGTGGGTGAGAGAGAGAGAGAGTGAAAAGAAACAGAAAAGGGCAAGAGAAAAAAATGGAGTGAACAAGAAAGGGTTAAGAAGAGAAAAGTTAGAAAGAGAGCAAGAAAGAGAGAGAGCTGAAAAGAGAGAGAGAGAGAAAAGAAGGAGAGAGAGAGAAAGTGAGAGAGAGAGCGTAAGCCGAAGGTAAGTTTTATATCATGGTATACTAGAGATTGACCAACATGAAAAAGAGAGATCAGGGAACTACTGAAAATCTGTTTAGAATTAGACACTTATGCATAGACTGGTAAAAGCAGAAACCATATAAAACAGTTTAGAAGAGATATAAATGGAGAAAAAAATTTGAAATTTTCTTTCAGAGAAGAGCGTTGGTCTCTGGGAAACTAATCTACCCTTCTAATAAGGTGTTTGATCAGAATAAACTACACTTGTAAACGCAAGTAATGCATGGAAAGAGATAAAAACAATCGAAGCGATACTCACTGGCATATTCACGGATGGTAGTGAGGTTACCACACCTTACACAAGTAAGAAGATAGTAGATCACAGACATCGAAGCGATACTCACTGGCATATTCACGGATGGTAGTGAGGTTACCACACCTTACACAAGTAAGAAGATAGTAGATCACAGACATCGGAGCGATACTCACTGGCATATTCACGGATGGTAGTGAGGTTACCACACCTTACAAAAGTAAGAAGATAGTAGATCACAGACATCGAAGCGATACTCACTGGCATATTCACGGATGGTAGTGAGGTTACCACACCTTACACAAGTAATAATGGTCGTGATGTACATATATGTAACTGTTGGATCATAATAGCCCGTAATATTCTCATGAGTTCTCAAGGGCGAATGTGCAATAAGGTTAAGGGTTTTTTCTTTGTGTTTTCCGGTTCATTAGAATATCGCGACCATGGAATGGATAGCGATTCAGAAAATCCTAGTTTGTCGAAGAACAATCAGAGATGACTAAAAAAAATAGTAAAAAATAGAGAAACATACATAAGTACATATAGCTGTAGTAAACCGAATTCAAATGAACTTTTGGAAAGCCGATGAGCTCGAGAAATCCGGATTGAAGAAAAAAAACTAGGGTTAGTGACTTTATCTGTTGATCCCTTGATTGGAGAACGCATTTTGATCTACGATCCAAATAAAACTATGGAAAAACATCAGGAAGTTCTTACATAACAAACGAATTTAGAGAATACTTTGGAAACAGTGTTGAATGTCTCTGACATAGATGAAAATCGCTTTTTCTCTGAGACTTTTTCTTTATCCGATCTAACAAAATGAATTACTCCACGATCAACTGACCTGGCTTTAGGTCTTCAAAGACAGAAAGATACACAGCCGAGCGACCGTCTTCTAGTAGGCAGCTGGTCGTCAGCAGCGGAAGCGTCCAGAAAGCGACTAAGTAGAGAGAAAGCATGATCCGGCGGGCTCGGTGCCACCGGAGAAACCGTGGCAGGAGGGGTAAGGAGACTCTTCCAATAATAACTCAGTCAACGGAAAGAGCCTTTTGTAGCACTTTTTACAGGGATTCCGCTTATCTGGGAAGAATAGGATCATTATGAAATGACTGGGAAGGTACTTTATGACATGGATATTTAAAGTGAATAAAAGTTCTGCAGGGATACTTTTGCATGTATGGAAGTTAAACAAAACGTTTGCATGTATGAAAGTTAAACAAAACAAAAAATAAAAAAATTGCAATTGATAATTTGTGCAATAAGTCGTTGATAGCAATCTGAGTCCAATTTTTTCACGGAAGCAAGACGATAACAGTATGAATATCCATTTAAGATTTAAAATCATTCTATTTTGAGCGATCAAGTATGAATATTCATGTCAGATTTCGAATCATTATATTTTGAGCGAACAATCTTCGTAATGAAACAAATGTTCTCAATGTATAAAGCAGTCACAGATGCCTAATAAAATGTATTGATACTGTGAGTTAACTAAACATGACACTCCTGTGAAGACAGATGGGAGGAGACTGTATTGCATAGAGTAGAGGAACAGGGTGAGTTGAACACAAGAAATAAGTGGGAGTAAAGAAAGAAACAGAGAAACAAGAGAATTCAGAGTAAGCCGGAGAAAAAAAGAGAGAAACCCAGAGAGAAAACGAAGATTGTTGAATTGTGAAAGAGATTATGAAAGAGTTAGAGAAAAGGAGAGACGCATTGTGTTAGAGAAAGAAAGAGAGACAGAGAGGGAACAAGAGAGAAAGAAAGAGATAGAGAGAAAGTGAATGAGAGAGTGAGAAAGAGAGAGAATGAGAGAAAGCGAAAAAGGGAGAGAGAGAAGACACAGCAGCCAATAAAGTGGAGAGCACGGCCGTTGGCCACTAATAAGATTGTGCCAATGATCGCTCACAAGCTCTGGGGCTCAAAGGCTCAGGCGCACCCCGCTAAATCTTACCCAATATTCTAAATTTTCTACATTTACAACGCTTCTCAAAAATACACGCTCTTTTCTCACTCTGATTGTCTGCACCCCCTTACATTCCTCTCACCTTATTCAAAGTGGAAATGGAAGCGGAGATGCGCAGGCGTAGCAAGCACATGTACATACTCTTCTGAGAAATTGCCCCAGGCAGGGTCCTGGCCGGAAAACTCGAAGGAGAGTGAGGCAATTACGGTAATAATATTTGAGTGAGGAGACTCCTAGTAGCAGAGATGTCAGGGAATCGGAGTGAGGAAGCGCTGGAAGTGCAGCATAAGCGAATTGAGGCTCTGGGGAAAAGCCGTCAACGATAAGTCTAATTCAGCTAATTTCGAATGTTTCGTGTGTGAGAAAGATAGTCAACACGCGTTTTAACTGATTTTGGCTGTTGTATGGCAGCTAAGGGAGCTGTTAACTATATCATTTATTCATCCTGTCACTTCCTTTTTTTCTCTCCGACATTGCTTTATTTTTCTTCACTTCCTCTTTCTCTTCTTCATTCTTTGTTCAGTTTTGTCTCTTTTTTCAAAACTATTTCCTGCTCTCTCTTCCTCTTCCTCTTCCCGAGCCTTCTAATAGAATTCAAGGCCCGACGTAGCAGAGATTAAACCATTATAAGCCCGGTAATCAGTCACTTTGTTGATTGGAGAGAGAACAGTTTACTTTCCGTCGCAACTGAGTGTTTGCAACGCAAGTCTTGAAACTAAGACGATGCGGCAATTAACCCAAACCTTATTTATGTTGGGTATGTTCATGATTTTTAGGGTTAAGTTACCAACAAAGGAAAATTTAGAAGAAGCAGGAAAATAGAGCCTCAAAAATGAAATAAATAAATGTTAGTGAACGATAAAGCGAGAAGAATGATGAGAAAGGCGAGACTTAAAAGCTTCAAAAAATCTTATGAATTTTTTTTAATCATGAGAAAGAAAAAAATACCAGGTTTTAAAGATGGTCAAAATTCTTCTAAAATGTATCTAAATTTTCTAATGATGTTTTGTTCAAAAAGAATTGTGAGATATACAACTTTTGAAAACACTATCTTCTTCTAATTTTTCTATCTTATAACTTTCAGAGGCTTCTGAAAAAATTTTGTTATGGTCATGAGACAACCAGGTAACAAGACAAAGATGAAAGGTGGTCAAAATTAGTAATAGACAGAAAGACAAATAGAAAGACACAAAGTGAAAAGGAAAGAAAAAGAGAAGGTAAAGAGAGACAGAGAAAGAAAGACAGT
The DNA here is from genome assembly GCA_964056735.1 of Allodiplogaster pararmata. Lineage (NCBI taxonomy): Eukaryota > Metazoa > Nematoda > Chromadorea > Rhabditida > Diplogasteridae > Allodiplogaster > Allodiplogaster pararmata. The sequence continues at coordinate 1,783,320 of OZ057408.1, read as the reverse complement.
GAACAAGAGAGAAAGAGGAAGAGATATATATGAGAGGAAGACAAATAAAGAATAACTAGAAAAAACGCGAAGACTAAAGAATGAGAGAACTGAATGAGAAGAGATCGTCGTAAAAAAATCTTTGTATGATTTCATAGAGCTCTCTCAAAGAAAAACATCATCGACAAACTCTCAATCATAGAAAACAACTAATTTCAAGGCTAATCACACCGAAAACATAACGTTCAAAACTCGAAAAAAGCTTAAATCATTACACAAGGAGCAGAAAATGATCAGAGAATGCCCTAAGTAACCAGCTCTTATCGAGAAATCGTAAATTACCGCTTCTTCGATGGTTGGGAGAGGAGAATTTCAGATGGCTGAGAAGGAAGTGGAATCTACATATAAGAGAGGTCAAGATTCTCAATAATCCCACGTTTCTTTAAATTCTGGGTATTTCGCTCAAACCATCTTTCCTATATTTTTCAATCAGTGCAGGTGAAATTCGGAACGAACAACAAATTCGGAACTCAATCGTTCTCGGTTAGCATTTAGATTATTTGAAAGATGTTTAATAATACTCTTCTTTCATTTACTATAAATCATTCGCCTTTAGCAGATCAATATAGAGCCCAGTAATACATTATTTTCGCCACTCAAGTTAAGTTAGGAAGTTGATATGAAATGCAAAAGACTGGAAAAGCTTAGAATACTGAAGATACCGGAAACAGGAATGGATATCTTGAAGAATATTTAGTAGCATAACAGAACAAGAAAATGCGATGAAAATATGGGAAAAGAGGTTCTGAGGTTAAGGATTGGTCAAAGGGATAAAAAGAGAGGTAGAGAGGTAGAGAGAGAGAAAGGGAGATCGCAAGAGAGTTAGGAAGAAAGAGGGAGAGAAAGTAAGAAAAAGGGATAGAGATAGAGCAAAAGAGAGAGAGAGAGAGAACCGAGTTTGATAGATACAACAGAGAGATACGTTGTTTAGAAAAAATTAGGATTTTGCCTCCGAGAAGAGAGAGTGCAAGATCCAGAAAGCACTTGATGATATGTCAACTGTACGTAGAAGCAAGCACATGGGAGAGAGAGGCGAAAGGGGAAGTCTCAGAAGCACGGCACTGTGCATATCCAGTGGAATATTAGGAAAAGTCAGAGAAAGGGGTTGGGAGTGGAAGAGCTTGAGGGGAGAAGGCACCGACAGAAAAGAGAGAGGGAGAGAGATAATGGCAGGGCTAGATAGAAGAAAGTTTGTGGGGGATATACAGCAAGAGAGACAGAGACAGAGAGGGTGAAACATAGTCAGAGAAGGAGAGAGAAAGATAGTGAGAGAGAGGGAGAGAAAGATAAAAAAAGAAGGACAGATACAGCTGGAAAAGAAGGTCTTCAGTGGTGAAAGATGCAATAGATAGAGGGATACTGGAGAGGATAAGCAGAGAAAGATTCTGAGGCGGCTAACACTAACAGTCTGCTGGTAGGGACAGTGGGTATCTCCACTCCCGTCTCCATCTCGAAATGTTAGCTCTTCTTGGTCTCTGTCCTCTTCCGAAGAGTGAGAGATGGGAGAGTTAGGAAAATAGTGTTTAAAATAGATAAAGATGAAAGAAAGAACACTGGGAGAGAATAAGAGATGTTAGAGGGGGGAAAACCTTGAATATATATTGGAGAACTGCAGAGAAAACTATCAAAAGTACAGAATGATTGAGAAAAGAAAAACATTGAGACTGAGAAGGTAGAGGAAGGAGAAGTGTAGAAAATAAGAAAATTAAGACAAAAAGAACGACCAAATTGTACATAGGGGCAGAGCCTTTACTTCCCTTTTTTAGAAACTAATTCTCGTAGATACCGCAAAGTTAATGACTTCGACATTTTCTGAAACATAATCGTATAACATTTGCTGTAGGTAACCGTTTGACGGTTCAACTATATACTTATTCACCTGGAAAGGCCGATTATTAACTATTTTTCAAAAAACTGACTGAAAATTCCCAGATATTTGCTAGTTCTATTTAAACAATTATTGAAGTTTCATAATGTAAAATTGTATTCTTGATCAGCACTTCTACAAAACTTTTTCGGGGAGATACAGAAAAAATCAAATTAAAACCCTGATAATAAAATTTTAAGTATTTGTTCTCCATTATCTCTCTCTCTCTCTCTTTCTCTCTATCTTTCTTTGTCTATATAATTCTCTAACTCTACCTCAATATCCGTATGACTTTCATCTCTATCTCTGTATGTCAGTCTTTCCCTATCGGCTTTATTATATGTCACTTTCTCGATCTCTGTGCCTCGTTCTTTCTTTCAACTTCGCTGCCTCTTCATATCTGCATCCTCTATTTCTATTCCTCTCCACCCCTCTTGACTTCTCTCATTTTCATTTTGAGACCTTTTTTTCTACATCTCCATTTCGCCTTTCGAACTGCAGTTTGTGAGTGTAGCCTGCGTTGCCAACTCTCTTTTCATCAATTTCCTTGCTTTCAGCATTGTTAAGACCGTGATGGCTCAAGTGGATGACTGTGTACATACGTAAACGAACATAAAAGGAGTTTTGTTGGTAAGAGAGAGATAGAGGAGCACAGGAAGATAGAAAGTCAATAGAAGAAGAATTAAAAGGAAGAAAAAAGTTTGAAAGAGAGATATAAACAAAATTTAACAAGAAAAGAGAAAAAAGAGACGATGATAGAAAGTGAAGAGAATTGGATGTAAAACAGCGTAGCTTGAAACTGAAAGACATATAAAGGAAAATATATTGCGTGCATTTGATGCAAAAAAAGCTTCTCTGTTCATATTGAACAGACATGAAGACAATCTGCCAAGTAAAACTGGAGACAAGGAAGTTTTTTTCTCGCAAGTCAACTGGTGTTTGGCGGTAGCTCCCTGACCTCTCTAGCAACCACCTCATCTCCAGGGTGGCTGGAAAGTACGCAGTCCGTGGTTTAGGAGTGTGCTACGCACTATTTCGTGCACGCACCGATTCCTTTTTTTTTGATTTTCGAAGTTTATTGTGTTTTAAACATCGTGTTGAATTTTGACAACGATTGTTTAAATTTGAAGGTAATGACGGGTCCCCATCTCCAGTGTGCCGCTATCGTCGATTTGCACTAGCGCGGGTACTCCAACTCCGACATCGCGAAACGCCTCGTCGTCCGTCGAGATCTTGTCTGGAATACCAACAAACGTTACCGCGAGCTCGGAAATCTCGAGGACCGTCCAAAAAATGGCCGACCTCGATCTGCTCGGACTCGGACGTAAAACAGCGTAGCTTGAAACTGAAAGACATATAAAGGAAAATATATAGCGTGCATTTGATGCAAAAAAAGCTTCTCTGTTCATATTGAACAGACATGAAGACAATCTGCCAAGTAAAACTGGAGACAAGGAAGTTTTTTTCTCGCAAGTCAACTGGTGTTTGGCGGTAGCTCCCTGACCTCTCTAGCAACCACCTCATCTCCAGGGTGGCTGGAAAGTACGCAGTCCGTGGTTTAGGAGTGTGCTACGCACTATTTCGTGCACGCACCGATTCCTTTTTTTTGATTTTCGAAGTTTATTGTGTTTTAAACATCGTGTTGAATTTTGACAACGATTGTTTAAATTTGAAGGTAATGACGGGTCCCCATCTCCAGTGTGCCGCTATCGTCGATTTGCACCAGCGCGGGTACTCCAACTCCGACATCGCGAAACGCCTCGTCGTCCGTCGAGATCTTGTCTGGAATACCAACAAACGTTACCGCGAGCTCGGAAATCTCGAGGACCGTCCAAAAAATGGCCGACCTCGATCTGCTCGGACGCCGGCGAAGATAAAAGCAGTGAGGGAGCGAATACGCCGAAACTCCAAGCGGAGCACTAACAAGATGTCCCAGGAGCTTGGAATATCCCGCTGGTCGGCTCAGACCATCGTCAGGGATGACCTCAGCCTGCGCCCTTATCGTACTCGCAAGGGTGCCTTGTTGTCTGCCAAGAACACGGCAGAGCGCGTGAAGAGAAGTCGGGCCTTGTTTCGCGACACGGCCGCACCTGGTACCGACGAGATAGTCTTCTCAGACGAGAAGTTGTTCACGATCGAGGAGGCCTACAACTCCCAAAACGTGTGGGTTATCGCCAGAGATCCTGAGGAAGCCGATCGCAACGGAAGAGTCGTCAACCGCATCTTCCATCCAGCTCAGTTGATGGTCTGGGCGGCTGTGTGCGCTTCGGGCAAGTCTCCGCTCGTCTTCGTTGATCAGGGCGTGAAGATCAACAAGCAGAACTATATCAAAGACATTCTCGAAGGCGCCTTGCTTCCCTGGACCCGTACGCACTTCGCTTGCCGCCCGTTCTGCTTCCAACAGGACTCCGCGCCCGCTCACAAGGCCGTTGTGACGCAAAAGTGGTGTGCGAACAATTTGCCCACCTTCATAACGAGTAAGCAGTGGCCCGCCTACTCGCCGGATCTCAATCCGCTCGACTATTCCGTATGGTCGGTCCTCGAGGCGAAAGCCTCGGCTTGTCCCCACCCCAATTTGGCGTCTCTGAAGAAGGCCCTGCTCAAAGCTTGGGAGGAACTCGACGTTGATTACCTGCGTGCCACGACTGATGCTTTCCCCAAGCGTCTCCGCCAAGTCATCCGCGCCAAGGGCGGCCGCATTGAAAACTGACTTTACCCAGTTGTACATATATATGTTGAGAATAAAATGTGTTAAATTGAGAGGAATAGGATTATTGATTACGATACAAAAGCGTTTGACTTTCGGACTGCGTACTTTCCAGCCACCCTGTTGCTTGACCAACCTCAACAACGTTTCATCAGTGCAAACATCTCATATCTACTACTCGTTTGAGTTAACACAAATGTAACTTGCTTCAAAGCAACATGTTAAGTTTTTAATTTATACATCTAATACATTTTGTGCAATACACATTCAATTCCATAAGAGTCGATAGTGACCTAAAACTCACGATCTTCTCTGACCCCACGTCCAACAGCAGGAACCTCAAGATTTTACAATACAACTGCAATGGATTCTCTGGCAAAACAACGGAGCTCCATGAACTCGTAACTCGTCTGAAAGTCGATCTATTTCTCATCCAAGAAACTAAGATAACGAACCGTTCCATATGTCCAAAAGTTCCTGGATACACCCTCCTTAAAAAAAGATCCTGAGAAGAACTCCGGAGGCGGTCTCATTACCGGGACCAGCCAGTCAGTAACATACACTGTAATGCCCTCTCCGACCGACATATATTTAGAATCTCTCACCGCCCACTCCTTTCTTGGCTTGAGTCTTTTTTAACTAATAGATATTTCTCTGTGCGTATGGGTGATGTCACTTCTGATCCAATGAATGCCACATTGGGTGTGCCCCAAGGGTCTGTCCTGGGGCCACTTCTTTTTACTCTGTATATATCCGATATAAATGAAGTACTAGAGAACTTTCCTAATATTCGTTATCAAGCATACGCAGACGATCTCAAGATTTTTGTTTCTTATGATAAGAACTCATACGGCGAACTAACTCGAGAGCTGCAATCAGCATTAGATTCCGTATTCGATTGGTGTTTAGTTAACCAACTATCTCTTTCTCCATCCAAGTCTCTCCATACTCACATTGTAGGTCGATCTCTATTTTCCTCATACAGTATAAATAATGTTTCCATTTCATGTGTGTCTCATATACGTGACAAAGATCTCAGATATCAAGTGCTTTAAAACCGCACTTGGACTATGCTTCGAATATATGGAATCCATACTATACAAGAGATTGTGATAATATAGAGAAAGTTTTGAGGAAATTCTCTCCCATAGTTTACCATCGATGTTTCGCAAATGAAGTTAATACGAGGTTTCTTCCTTCTTACCCAAATCGACTTGCCCGCCTTGGATTCGTTCCTCTTTCCAAGAGGAGGGTATTTTCTGACTTAGTTATGGGTTTCAAGATCTTCCATGGACTTTTGATAATAGATAAAAAGCGATTTTTCAAAGAGGCTATTCCAACGCGAACTAATATAAATGGCTTATTAGTTCAGGGTAGCAAGAATACAGCTAGGAAAAACTCTTATGGAATTCGAATATCCCGCCTTTTCAGCAAGCTACCTCGAAACTTGATTAATAGTATGTAAAAAAGTCCAATTAAAAAGTGGTGTTCTATCTACTCTTCTCTCCTCATGAATTCAGAACTAAACTTCTTTTTTTGTCGTTTAAATCGTTCTATATAGGTTTGTTTGTTTGTTTTTTTTTGTTTTTTTGTTTTTTCCCCGTTCAATTCGCTATATTAAAGTCAAATTTCTGTATCGTTTTGTTATCGAATATATTCACTTATTTGACAATTGTTTAGCTGATCTATTCATTCCTCATTTTCAATTGTAATTAAATTTGTGCGTTATTGCATCGAAAGATGTAGATAAAAAAATATATATAACGTCGCACGAAATTTGGCTGACGTTTTTTAAAATAAGTAGACGTTTTAAAAATTAGATAGACGTGAAATTGTCGTCCCTTCGGGAAAGTCATAAACAAACAAAAAATTTTGAATAAAAAACCCAAGAAACGACATACTTACATTCTTTTTGTAGACAGCACACTTTCAAAGTATATTTAGCATACTTTCATTGTGTGGACAGCATGCTTTCAAAGTATCCCTAGCATACTTTCATTTTATTACTATTCATACTTACAAAGCATGAATAGTAACACTCATGTGCGGAACGATTCGGATTACTTTTAAAGTATATAGTTCCATTTTCATGCTTAAAGTATGAGTATTAATACGCTTTTTTGGTGTACCTGACCAATGAATTAGAATCGTTGTTTTTTTACTCGCATAACTCCATAATCAAGAACAGTCGCATTTGATAAAGAAAAAATTTTTGAGAGAGAGGACTAGAAAACAAGAAATATTGATGTGTGGTGAACTCTCATTGGTTATTTTTTTTCCGTTTTTTAAACGATTTTTTAAATAATTTTTCCCGTTTACTGTTTACCGTTTCAGTTTTTTTTAAATGAAGAGCTGAGAGAGTCCAGCTCTTGATATGAACAGTCATACTATCAAATAGTTTCATTTTCATAGATATATATGTAAATATACTTAAATATATATGCAGTTCCTCAAATAAATTTCTCTCATGAATTTTGCTAATGAAACGCTCGATTGATGTCGAACGTATTTCACTCGAAATTCCGTTTACTTCTCTCTGTGATCCGAAAAACAAAAACTTCATCTTTGCTCGCAGATCCCTTTTGGTTCCATCCGAATCTGAAATTTTGTTTTTTCTGAAGTCCGATAAGATAAGTTTGTAAGACAGTTAAGCAAGGAAAAGCGGGCCGTTACAGAATCACACCGTGCACACTGTGCGCACAGTGTGCACGGTGTAATTCTGTAACGGCCGGAAAAACGCTCTCATGAACTACTAGAGGCCGTAGATTAGGGGCGAGGGCTAGCTAGATCATGTTAGACACACTACATATGCATCGGTTTGGTATGATGACAATTTTGAATTATATTGAATTGCAGCTGCCTGTCCAATTTGCACTAGAGAATCTTCTTAGCTGTCTTTTCAAAAGATGTAAAAATGATCAAAGTACCTGGAAAGTTGTCTAGATTTTCACATAGCTCTGTTGTTCAATATCGCTTTGAAAGAACTGAGTTGAAGAATCGTTACAGAACAATGGCTTCTCTTCTCATGCTCAATTTGTGGAAGAATCAACCAGGAGGACCACAGGATCCAAGTAAGTCTAATTATTTTAATTTTTTCGTTGATCGTTCAGGTTTGCATTTCTTATAGTTTGAAAATGTGTTAATCATAGCCGAAGAAACTAAATTACGTATATTGTGTTTCCGGCAATAGTATAAAAAAATACTTATCTAGTTCGCGAAATCCTCAGAATTTTAGAGTATTTAGTAATTTCTGATTATAGGGAAAGCCGGTTGAAAAAAATCAGACTCCTTCTCCATTAGTAGATAAATTCTTAAAAGCTCGTAAATTTACTCTGTGAAAAGTTCAGAAACGAAAAAGTTTTTTTCCTGATAAAAAGCGACATTTAAGTCGCTTTATGGTTTTATTCAATTCGTTTTAATGATTACTTTTAGCTGCGTACATGAGAGTGATCGAAAGTGAAAGAAGTTCGGTGAATGAGAAGAGTCTCATCATTAAGTTCTTCGATGACTGGGAAGTCTTAACTCCGACATGGTTTGAGGTATACTCTACTCATCCCTCGCATCATTTTTGAACACTTGAAAGAAACGGAAAATGTATTTTTTGATTTTAAAGTTTGCGCGAAGAAATTCGAAGGTAAGAAACATTGATTGAGGAATTAAGGTGCAGAAACTTTAAGCTTCATCCTTGAACTTTTGCCGCTTTGCACCCCCCTACCAGGGTGCGTTCAATGGGTCAGATGGGTTCAATGGGTCATGTAATACGTCTGATAAGGAGAAAACCTTTATGGTCTCCGATTAGGGAAATAGGCAGAGAGAGAAAGAGAGAGAGAATCAATTAAAGAGAGAGCCGTTGATATCAGTAAATTTCCAGCGCGATGTTTTAGTGCGTGAGTAACACACTTTGTTATGTTGAAATATTCAAGGTTACGGGTAGCCACCGAATTGAGAAGCGAATTATAAGGTCAAAATTGAAAGCTCTTCATGAATAAGTGTTCTGAACTCTTAATGGATCGCATTTGATGGGCGATGCTTTAGAGAGTTTTTGTTCAAAAACATTCGCCTGTTTAGATACGTCACGTGATAGGTTAAATAGTGACCGGATCGGTCCCGTCGGCGGATACATGTAAACACACTATTGACAAAAAACTACCTTTTTTCTTACCCTTTTCCTTTATCCCCTCTTTTTTCTCTCCCAAACTTTGAGCGGCGGATACATGTAAACCCAAATTGGGCGGCTTCATTTAACCCCTGCGTCACGTGATTTTAACAAAAGTTGTTAAATGAAGCGTGAGGCCCAAAATGATGATCAGCCAGAGAGAGATAGGGGGAAGGCAAAAAAAGGAGAAAAAATAGGTAATATGAGAGGCCAAGATTGTGAAGACTCGTTTGCTATCATTTTTAAGGCCCCCGCTTGATTTAGCGCTTAGGTAAACTGCCAACTGGCAAAAAATAAATTTCAGGGCGACCGATCTGCCTACCATCTTCCTCACTCAAAATGAATGTATCACAGTTTTCACAGCAGAAATCGGTAGAAAAAATCCTCATTCTTCGACATAAACAGAACGTTTCATTAGTCACAACTCAATCTCAACCGGTTTCTTAAATTTAAAAGTAAATAATTTAAACTACTTCAGCGATCTGCTTATTGAATAGACATATTTTACCTATGATTTAGCGATTGCTTTTTTTCCAAGAATTTTTGTTGAGTTCTTAGTAACTCTGACTCCAGGTTGCCGACCATCTCGCTGCAATCGAATCTCTCTATTTAGTAACTCTAACTCCAGGTTGCCGACCATCTTGCTGCAATCGAATCTCTCTATTTAGTAACTCTAACTCCAGGTGGCCGACCATCTCGCTGCAATCGAATCTCTCTATGACGACAAAACTTTCCCGGAGCGTCACAGAGCGGCTTTACTCGCTTCCAAGGTTTAGCTCTATTCAGCGTTTTTCTCAAGAAAACTGCTTACAAAGCAAGGCTAGTATTATAGAGAGAATTGGACGCAGAGGGCAGCGGGAACTGGCAACAACAACAAAAACCGGGATCTGTCTGAACATATTCTGGTCAGACAAACCCCGGTTGTTGCAAAATGAAATGTTTTTTATCGAAAGAAGTTGTTTACACGTAGGTTTCAGGCATTACAGTTGTAACAGAAATCTGCTGGAATCAGCAGTTGAATGAAACCGGTCTAATATGTACATGTTTGTACGGGCCAAACGAGTCGAAAACAGGGTGAATCTCTCACCCGCAGTGCGGGTGGAAAAATCTGTCCATTCTCCGATAGATCCGGACAACATTGAAATCTATTTGAGACATTGCGGGAAAAAAGTTCGGATTTTCGGAAATTTTGAAATTCTATGCGCTCGAAAAAATTAGCGCGGGTTGACAAAAGAAGGTGGAAATGCAAGAAGAGTGAAAATAGAAGTAGAGAAATAGTAAAATAGAACGGAAGGAGACGATCACGTAGATCATTCTCGGCCCGAAGATGTATGCGCCAACACAGCTGGACCGGTAATTATTACACCTGCCTGGAATTGGAAACAGACTTCAGTAGAAAGACTTTAACACTTGATGATTTCACCCGAACATCACATCATTCAAGATCTCAGATTTTATAGTTTTACCGAACAGAGATGTTCGAAAAAAATACTAAAAAGAAATCAAATTGGTTTTTCTACTTTGAGCTTTTTAAACTGTTATTCTAGAGCAAAAGCTCTTGGTTGGTGTTACACCTTTCACAAGTCTTTGTTGTTGTTTTTTTTTTTACCATATCTTTATTATTTCCAAGAAACTTTTTTTCATGAAAAGTTTTTCATTCTGAGATCTAGTCATACTATGTTTTTTTTTAAACTATAAAAGAGGTGGAAAACATCTATTGGAACTTCAAGCTTTGTGAAAAAATTATAACCAGCAAAGCAGTGTTTTTTTTAGGAAGGTGAATAGTGAATAGGTCCAAAAAAAAAAAGTTCGACCTATTCTAATCAGTTTTCTATGGATTTTACCAATTTGTTTTAGAAGCTGTTTTTTTCAGTTATAGTAAATCTCAATGATTACTTCGAAAAAAATTTTCACGGAAAGTTTGATCTTTAACAAATTCTTAACTAGGAGTCCCTGAATCTTGCACTCAATTACTCTCGAATAAAATACGAGTTCTGCTTGGAAAAAAACTAATTTACTAAAATACGAGTTCTGCTTGGAAAAAAACTATTTTTTTCAAAAACGCGTGAGAAAAGTAATGCGCAGAATAAATCAAAAGCTGCATTTTCTATCAACAAATAGTATTTGAACCATATTTTATCACAGTGAAAATTCAATTTTGTAAGTAGAAAGGAATTAGAGCCCTTCAACAATTTATCGAGAAAAAATTCCGAATTCTGTCGTAAAATTCAAAAAACAATAAAAAACCATCCCTGCTTATGAATAGGGTACAGAAGCTTGCTGAAAGTGATATTTTTGCCTAAGGGAGGCTAAAAATGTCGGAAAAAGTTTGGGGTTAGTGAATCCTATCTTGTTATAGCAAGGCAGGGCCCTGCAAAAGGTATTTAAAAAAGGACCGCTGAAGGCCGGTTTAAACTAACTATTTAAATCCTATTGGAGATTCATTACATCTTCACTTTTTTGAATTTTGTCTCTCGACTCTTACAAAAATGCTTCCTCTAACAAAATATTAACGTGCAATTAGCGTCAGGCTGTTTCTTACCTTCCGCCGTGCAGCATTTAGACCAGCAAGAGTAATCATGAATGAACGAAAGAGTTTTGAGAGATATCGAAAGCGTCTGTCTGGAAACAAGAACGCATACGAACATAGAACTGTTATCAATCGCCTTTTTTGGATAGCTCATATTTATTCATTCATTCTTTATTCCAAGCACGTAAGTATTTGAGACAAAAACAAATTACTGATGAACAAAATATGCATGGACTACATTATACATAAAGCTTGTTTCTTGTTTCTTGTTTCTTCAGCATCTTTCTCTGAATTCTGTCAACTAGTAACTTGCAAAATTATAAGTAAACCTAGTTTTCTATTAACTGTTGTCTACCGCAGCCCTAGGTGTTACTGTGTGGAATTTCAGAACTGTCTAAATTTCCTGGATTCTCAAATCATTGAAAACAATTTACCTTTTGTTCTCGTAGGTGATTTTAATTGAAATCAAATAGACTGGGATCTTACGACGATTAAAGTTTCTGATTCTCATCCAGCATCTCTTTTCCTGTCCTTCTGCTCATCTGCTAGACTCACCCAACACGTTCGCAGCCCTACTAGGTCAGACAAATGTTTGGATGTGGTACTACATCGGTGGTTCAGTGGTAGAATGCTCGCCTGCCACGCGGGCGGCCCGGGTTCGTTTCCCGGCCGATGCACCATGTAGTCGCCTTTATCTAGCCATGCCTCCCATATAATCAACTGCCACACTATTCCTCCACTACCTTCTTTAGACCACTGCCTGGTTTATTACGAAATATTATCCTCAAAGCCCAAACCAACCACAAAACATTTTTTGAACTTTCAGAATGCCAATTTCATTCTCGCTGAAAAGTTGATAAGTGGGTTTGATTGGGTTGGTGTATTGAGTTTTAGCAATAACCCTGACGCTCTATATGAAGCTTTTTGTGAAATTGTGAAACAAATCATAGAGAAAACTGTGCCTTCGAAAGCCTATAAAAGTTGTCCGAAACTAAAATACACTTCGAAAATTCACGGGCTTCTTAGGAAGAGTAGAAGACTATACAAGAAAGCCCATTTAACAGGTTTGAATCCTTATAAACGGGTCTCTAGACTACTTCGAAAAGAAATTCGGCTCTATAACTCTAAACAAGAAGCTTCTATTGCTAAGGCTGGTCCCCGCCGCTTCTATTCTTTCGTAAATGAAAAACTGAAAACAGATTATTCCATCTGTTCTATTAAAGACACTCAATCAGGAGAAACTGTAACTGATGACTTTGAGAAAGCATCAGTCTTCAACCAAGTTTTCTCTTCTTCTTTCAATCAACATCATTTAGATCAACCATTAATCTCAACAATAAGGACTACTACTTCTATTGATTTCGTTGATATTGACCCTTCAATTATATACAGCTATTTAAAGAAACTTCCATCGCGAAACTCTACATCACCCGATGGTATTTCATATACATTTCTAAAGGGCACTGCTTGTGCGATTTCTTTGCCTCTCTCTATTTTATTCAACAGCTTTCTTCTACATGGAGTTACACCATAACTCTGGAAACATGCCATTGTGAAACCAGTATACAAACGCAAGGGAAGTTTAAATGACCCTAACAATTATCGACCAATTTCTCTAACTTGTTGCACCAGCAAGGTATTTGAGAGAATAATACGTCATTCACTGATTGATTATCTTGAAAATCACGAGCTACTTTCAGCATGGATTTCGAAGTAAGCGCTTTTGCTCGTCAGCTCTTCTTTCTACTCTCACTGAATTTCACGTAGCCTTAGATCAAAACAGTTACATAACAGCTGCTTTTGTTGACTACAAAAAAGCTTTTGATTCCATTCCAATAGAACTACTTTGTAAAAAGTTATCGTATTACGGTGTTTCTGGGTGCCTTCTTAGGTGGATCTCATCATTTTTGAATGAACGGTCACAAAGCGTTGTAATCAACAACAGTCATTCAGAACCTTCGGCAGTTGTTTCTGGAGTTCCACAAGGGTCTGTCTTAGGTCCACTATTTTTTCTTCTTTACATAAATGACCTACCACAGTGCCTCCCTCCCGGTATTCATTGCTTTTTTTATGCTGATGATGCTAAGCTCTATTCAATTGGTGATCATCATCTTCTTCAGCAAGGCTTAGATGCTCTTGCCGACTGGTCTAAAAAGTGGGGACTTTCTATCTCGACCACTAAAACGGTACTCATGCGGATAGGACAATCCCATCCTTCTTGCAAGTTGACCCTATATGATTCTGAACTACCTGAGGTTTCTTATTTCCGTGACTTGGGCGTGGTATACGATTCTAAATTATGCTTCAAATACCATATCTCTAACATTTGTAACAAAGCCAGATCTATAAGTTTTCTGATATTACGTTCTTTCCAAACACGAAACAAGCATCTTCTCTTTAGTCTGTTCATTATATACGCCAGACCCATCCTAGAATTCGCCTCTGAGGTTTGGAGTCCTAGCGACATATCTTCTATTAAAAAACTAGAAAAAATCCAAAAGAAATTCACCCGCTTAATATTTAAACGTTCACAATACAATATACCATCTTATAAACAAAGACTTGAATTTCTAAACGGAAGGACTTTATATTCACGTAGAAAAGCAATAGATTTGCAGACTATTTACAAATCTGTTTTTGGTAATCTAAAGACATCAGAGAGCTTTCTTAAATTCGCACCCAGGAATCGTTTCAACAGAGGTCATAGATTCAAATTGCTTTTGCCGGTCTGTAAAAAAAACAAGCTCAAGAATTTTTTTACCATATCGAGTCGAAACAATGTGGAATGAGCTACCCGAGTCATTTTTTAATTGCTCATATAATAAGTTTAAGTATTTGCTAGAAACCTCGATAATCAATTGACTCAGATTATTGGGCCACCTTCCATCAGATTATTGGGCCACCTTTCTCCCTACCTCCGACATTGGCGGTCCATGTGACCGCCTCTCAATCCGTGTGCAATGGACAATACAACGCCAAATGAAGCAGTCCAATACCTCCCTTTGCCCTCACCTCACCCCTGCCACGATCAAGAAATTAAATTAGTGGCCGTGGTTCGAAGGGGGAAAAGAGAGATTTGTGCATACATGAATTTTATCCACATACCGTGTTATAGAAACACCACTAAAATAACACCGTTATTTTAGCGTTATTATTCATCCATATAAACTGGACGCTATTCCAGATCTCCTATACACTGGGCGACTACACATCTGCGCTGCAATCAGCCCTGGCAGCAGGGCAATTGTTTTCTCTGCAGCCGCGACCTGGTATCCCCGCCATCGGAAACCAGGATGAAATGGTAATTATGCTCGTGGCTTGGAGGGGTCTTCAAGTGAAAATAGGGATTTGTTTCCGAGTGGGAGAAGGGCTCGTGTACAAAGGTGGTGAAATATTGACGATGATTTTAATGCATAATGTACCCGTGTTGACTTGATGGGTCTAACTTATGAAAGAAGTGGGGCCCTCTCATCCGGATTGGTTAGTTTGCAAGTTTTTTAGACTCTCAAATTCTGGATCAAAGAAATAGAAAAAATTGAAGAAAGCATTATAGTTTCATCAAAACGTATTTTTGCAGTATGTCGGTCGTATCGTGGAAGAAGCTCTGGACGTATACAAAGTGGGCAAGAAGAATGGAGCGGAGATCGATCCGAGACTCGAAGAACTCGTCAATCGATTGTTCAAGAAGAACATGAAGAAAAAGGTTAATTTTTCTTGAAATAAGGTTGGATTTTGGTCAATTAATAGTTTAATGAATTCGTACTGCGCTCTTTTACCCGAACGGTTAAGGTTTTTTTTTGTTGCTAGGGTGAGAAAGAGTCGTTTGGGTCCGAAAACGAGCTGAGGTTTGGTGCAGAGTTTCAATATGGAACATTAACTCCCCTTCTTCTCAAAGAGTTCATGAATAAAGATTTTATCAAATGAATGGGGTCGTGTTGTTCAAAGGGATATCATGTATCGTTCCAAATGGGTGCATGTACGTATCCGCCACTCAACCTAAAAAAAAATTGAACTCGAGGAAAAATGTGACTTAATATTTTCATTTGAGTTTTGAAAACAATTCAGCAACAGCAAATGAAAAGCATCGAAAGCAGAAGCCAAAAACGCGAACTGTACAATTTCTAAAACCAAATTCCAGCAAAAGAAAAAATAACGGAACGGAATGTTTAGAAAAGCAACAAAAAATCACAGCAGAAAGACTTCTGTTATCACACATAAACGTAGAGAGTGTGCCTCTGCTCCACGGGTCATGTTTATGACCAGTCTTTAAAAAGTGGAGGAACCCTGCGCAAAAATTTTTCCACTTTAACGAACGCAAACAATTTGTTCACATGGTTTTTGTAGCCCGCTGGTGCGTTAGTCTAGCGGAACGTTTGCGCGCACGTGGAAAGTTGAAATGACTTCAGAAAAACAAAATAAAAAAGTTTTTCGAGTTTTTTCTTTTGTCCTCCCGGAAAAAAGTGATTCGCGTGGACATGCATACGAGCTTCAAACCCACTGTATCAAAGTCTGGTTTTTGAAGTTCATAGTTTAGTTGTTTTCGAAATATTTTTCGGGAAGAAATAGGTTTATTTTGAGAATTCCGACAACGAATTTTTGGAAGAAAAAAGTTCCTAACTGATTACTGTGCTTTGATTGTTCAGTCCGACTAAAACCTCTTCCCGCACACTATTATCCCAACCGAGCATTTTTTTAGTATAAATTTTTAAAAAATTTTTCTCGTGATTTTTCACTCTACTATTTTTATTTAAATGTTTTCCTAGCATGTACGTATCCGCCACAGGAGTGGCAGGTCACTATATTGTACCTGGTTGTTCCATTTGCACTGTGGTTTGTGTCACAAGAAAAGTTGACGTCCGGGCTTGGCATAATGGTAGTGTGTGAAGAGTCCCGAGTTTGACTCCCACCCCGGACAGATCCACCTAAATCAAGGGGGTTAAGAAATGTTGGTAGTGCTCATGCACGAATCTGACTCTCCCCACTGCTGCTATTCACACTCGCAGTGATCTGGCAGGCAGCCACTGGTTCTACTAGGATAGGTCTGTCCTGCATCTCAGGGGAGCGCGTAACCTCCCGCAAGGCGGGAACAAGCTCGAGGAAGATTATTATTTACAAGAAAAGTTGAAAAAAGTAGTTGAAGTTTTTTTTAAAAATCTAAAGCAAGGCTTTCTTTCTTGTTTTTCTTACCTTTTCATCACTGTTTTCCATATACTTGCCCAACAAAAACACCTTGATAGGGGTTTTGCGCTTAGCATAGGAAGTTGTTTTGGAATACTCACAACCGAAAGAAGAGCATAGGTCACCACCACTGTTGAGATTGTTGGAAAACGGCAGTTCTTTAAGCGATGAAGTCGGGAATGATGACTAACATTCTTTCTCCGCTCTTAAGCTCGTTTTTTATTATTTCAGACTCGACTAACACTTCTTTTTCCGCTCTTCAGCTCGTTTTTCATTACTCTGGACTCGACTAACACTTCTTTTTCCGCTCTTAAGCTCGTTTTTTATTACTCCGGACTCGACTAACACTTCTTTTTCCGCTCTTAAGCTCGTTTTTCATTACTCCGGACTCGACTAACGCTTCTTTTTCCGCTCTTCGGCTCGTTTTTCATTACTCCGGACTCGACTAACACTTCTTTTTCCGCTCTTAAGCTCGTTTTTCATTATTTCAGACTCCCCCGCTCGATGAGCTGTTGTTATTCTTGAATTTTCAATAGTTAGAGTAAGACATATGCTGAACTATGGAGAACAGACCCGCCGAGTTTTCATGATCAACTCCTAACAAACTCACAGAAGCACTATGTCTAAATTGACCAAGTTTGAAAAAAATTTTACTCCAAGGAATAAGATTAACAATGATTTAACTGCAGGAGCTCCGATATGTGATCGGCCTCGCAATCGATACTCGTCGAGTGGATATGATAGAAGCAGCTGTCACTGCGAGTGACGAGCCATCAGGTGCGGCTCGTTTTTTTCAATTGAGAGTTCGCATTCAGATTGATATACTCATTATTTATTTCTTCCGAAACATTTCAGGCTAGTGTTTATATAGAAGAACATAGCATGTAATGAACGTATCACGGACTAGGCCGCGTCTATTCGATGAAGGTTTCGAAATTGGACAGACAAATCCAACCAAACCATCATATCTCACCAGCACATGTCAATGACCGCTTATCCGAGCGGTCATTGACAAGTTGAAGGGTAGTAAAATACCCTTTAACCGGGCCTAGAATAATGAGAAGCAAGCCATAGTTGAAGGGTAGTAAAATGAAAGATTCATTCTTTGGAGCCCCCGCTCGGAAGAACGGTCATTTTCGAATTTTTTGACAATTGCTGGTGAGCTATGAACCAAACCAAGAGGATTAAGAAATGTTGCTAGTGCGCGGGGAATACCATCATAAATAGACCTGCCAGCCGACGGTAGCACTTTACCTTCTTCTCTCCTCTCTCTCGCGAGACTCCTCCACCTTTTTACTTTAACAGATTTTCTGCGAAGAAATGAAGAAAGACGGTCTTAGTCCGAGGGATCGCACATCAAAAACAACAACCTTCTTCTTCCTAGTGTTTATCCCGCCGGGCAGGGTCCGCTTTATAGACTACACCACGTCATTTCACCCGATCAGCTGCGTCTCCAGTCTTCAGCCCGGTCGTCTTCATGTCTACTTCGATGCAGTCTCGCCACCTAGTTTTGGGTATGCCTCTGCGTCCAGGACGATTGAGAAACGAAATGGAGATTTGATCTCATCACGTGCCCTTACCATCTCAGCCTTGACTTTCGAAGCTTTTCAGATATAGGGCGATCTCCAGACGTTCTCAGTTGGTTTCATTCCGCACCTTGTCTAGACGAGTGTGTCCGAGGCTCCATCTCAGCATTTTCATCTCCATAACATGCAGTATCTGTAGAGTCTTTGCTGTGCATGGAACACATTCAGGGCCGTAAAACGCTACTGGTCTGACAACTGATCGGTAAATTTTACTTTTCAGTCGGTACGGCATTTGCTTGTCGCAAACTACACAGGTTGATTCTCTTCATTTGAGCCAGGCAGCATTGACTCTCGCATCAACTGTAGCCTTGGGATCAATTCCAAGTACACGGTCTTTTGGAGGTTTAGTCGTAGACCATAGTCTTTGAAACGTTCGTTCCACTCTCCTAGCTGTCTCTCCAAGTCCTCTGATGTGTTGGAACATAACACAACGTCGTCAGCATACAGTAGCGTTCTCGGGGACTTGTTTGTAGATCTCTGGTGATCGTGTCCATTATCAGTATGATTAGCAAAGGGGAAAGCGCGGATTCTTGATGAACTCCGACAGCAACCTTGAATGACTCCGAAGTACCCGCTGGACTTCTTAGAGTATTTCGAGGATCAGCATACATCACCTGAATCCATCTTATGTACTCTTCTGGGACTAGGTGGTCTCGGAGAGAACCATATCAGCTCATGAGGCACACGTTCGAAAGTTTTCTCCAAGTCAAGGAAAGTGCAATGGAATGATTTCTCCTTTTCCCTGTGTTTCTCTAGATAAAGACGAATGGTAAAAATTGTCTTCGTTGTTCCAGTTCCTTCGACGAAGCCCAGCTGAGTGACGGTTATGCTTACATTTTTGCGCAGCCGTGCTTTGATGATATTTTCCAAGATCTAGCAATTTAACTTCTAACTTCGGAAAAGAAGTAAGCCTTCGCGGTTGCAGTTCTTCTATCGGAGACGGTCTCCCGCGTTCTGGAGGGGCACATTGACGCCTCTTTGCGGTCGCAGGTGCTCACGCTCATCCTGGACATGTACAGCAGGGATCAGCCCGACTTTGTCAGCATCTGCCAGGTTAGAAGTTGTTGAGTCGTGTCAAAGGGTAGCGATGTTTTATGAAGAGAAGGGCTCTTGAAAAAGATGCAACGTGAACAAGCTACTTTGAATTGTGAAAAAGGAAAGCCACCGAGTTCATAGATGACTAAGAATTGTCCATGAAAATGAGAATAAAATTACCGGGGGTACGGAAGTAGGCCTAAATTTAGAAAGGATGAGAATGTGTGTGTGGAAGGCGATAAGGGCGTAAGATTGAAGAAGAAAAGAGAGACGCCCGAAAAACTACCCCCTGGTCCGATGATTGACCTATGGAGGGTTGACTCCATACGTAAACTGCAAACTCGCAAAAAAAATTTCTAGGGCTACCGACCCTCTCTTTTTTATCGAAATGAATGTATCAGAGTATTCACAGCTTAAATTGAAAGAAAATATCTTCATTCCTCTACATAAATAGAGCGGTTCACTAGCCATAACTCACCATCGACCAGTTTCGTGTAGTTGAAAGTGAAACTTTTAACCTTCTTTAGCGATCGACCTATTGAAAAATCAAGATTTATTTTACCTATGGATGACTCCAAGGAGGTACCTAATACCTATGGATGACTCCAAGGAAGTACCTAATACCTAAGGATGACTCCAAGGAGGTACCTAATACCACCTATGGATGACTCAGAGGAGGTACCTAATACCAAGAGAGTGGCTGGAAATGAAAAGCGGAAGCGGGAGGGTCGAGCAATATGAGCTAGAAAACATAGATTGAATGGTAAATTGATCCAGCCTTTTGAAGGATATCTCTTACGAACAATCTCTCTGTTTCCGGAGCGAATATCGTATCTGTTTTTCGTAACGATTCAAACCCCAACATGTCAAATTTTCGCTTTTTCTTGATGTAACTAATTCAAGATGGGAATGAAGGTTTAAATGACAACTCTTTTCTCTCAATAAGACCGAGTTAACCGATGGTTTTCCGTTCATGAGCATTCCTTCTCGCTCTATCTGGACAATGTGTCTTTTTTGGGCCCTTCAAAATAAGAAATCGAACTGTGCTTCAGTGTGTTTCTTAGCACGCGCACAAAATTTTTCAAGCGCATAGAATTTTAAAATTTCGGAGTTTAAACTTCAATTTTTCCAATGATTTGGACTTTCCCTACGAACAATCTGAGAAATTTTCTCTCCAAGCGCATAGATTTCAATGTATTTTCCGGTTTTTTTGGAGAGCGCATAGATTTTTTGACCCGCAGTGCGGGTCAGAGAAACATCCTGTTGTGCTTGTCAGTTTCGTGATAAAGATGAGCTCAGATTAATATTCTGGTTTTCAGTGCATGATCAAATTGGAGAGATCACAAGATGTGGCTGTGCTGTTGACAAACCTTGTCAATGAAGACAGCAATACAATGGCTGGTTTTTTCTTCTGATCTACTTTCTGACTCTTTCCTTCTCTCTTACTTTATAAATATCTCTCTTTCTCATTCTCTTCACTCTCACTATCACTCTCTACCTTCTGTTTTTGCTTTGTTTTGCTCTTTCTTCAGTTTTCCTTCACTTACTTTCTTCCTATCCAACGCTAGTCTATTTATCTTCGATTGTCTTCAAATTTCATTTTCAAGTGGAAATAACTCGACTGCAGGAAAGCACCCTGATTGCTTACCAATTGGCATTCGATCTATACGAGAATGCATCACAGCAGTTCATCCTCAAGATTCTGCAAGAGCTGGACAATGTAAGAACTTTAATGTGTTTCAGATTCAGAGGAAAAAAAAGGAACTTTTTTCAGTCTTTTCCCGGTTTAACGTGGAACGGTTCGAAGCAATTGGGTATTGGTTAATTCAAGGCAAAGTTATGATTCTTTCACTTGAAATGGTGTGATTAAAACCAAGATTTCTCTAGACTTACGGCTAGAGTAAACTATGAGAACGTTTGCTTTTTCACTGCATCATCAGTCGATAATAAGAGAATGTGAGTACAGATTCGAGAAAAATTTAACACAAATATAATGAAAAATGGAAGTGAAAAGGAAAAGAAAATGGCTCCAGGGTTTAAATGGTGAAGTCTCATGGTTGGCCTATCTCGCAAACTTATACGGGTCTCTGTTTCATAATTCTCCAGAGGTCTAATCTTATGCTTTGTTTACATTTTGAAGGCAGATCATTACGGGAAATTTTAATTGATCTAGATTGAACGACCTTTTCTGACCCTCGCGGGACTCTGTTCTGGCTAAATTTTTCTTTCAGCAAGCTTCCTTGACTATTTAGGACGCATCATAAAACCACTAAATGGGCCTAGAAAAAAGGAGATATATTTGAAGCAGGTTGTGTTTTTCAGCTGGGTGAGAAGCACAATCCGGATGCGCCTTCTTCGTCGACTGGTAGCCCCGCCAATAACAGCCCGATACCTCCCGATGCTAAGGTAAATCATTAGGCGTTTTTTAGAGCATAATATCAATTCGCCCGAAGTATCCATGAGTGGTCATCGCCATTCAAAATTGTCGACTATTAGAATTCGAATATAACCAAAGAAAGCCTTTTTCTCTCAAATATCTATTTGAAAAGCTTGAAGAGTATATCATATTGATCCTCAAACCCGCATTGACGGTTAAACAATCTATGCGCCATTCGAAAGAGTTATAAATTTCAATTTTCGGTTTGTAACATATTATCTGATTTTTATTTCACTTTCTCGGTTTCTATCTTTCAAAAAACTGCTTTTACCTCTTGATTAGTTTTTTGTGTGTGTTATTCACACGCTTCTTTTGCGGGTCGTCTTTAGAGGGACAAGTTGAGAGTTGTATTTCAAAAGGGACCCTATTGAGGCACTAGCGTGGGTTCGTCTTCGGAAGATACTGCAAGGTGAAGAGACAATCAAGCATCACATGCAGTTTCTCATCAAAAACAACCACACGGATATGCTCATTCTCAAGGAGATGAAGGTAAGCTCCTGTTGTGTTTTGCGAGCGCGCGTCGCGCTTATAAATCGGACGGGACTTCGATTTTTATTGATTTTTTTTAAAGTTTAAGGTTTAATAGAAAAATACGAACTTGAATTGATCATTGGAACGCCAGGGCGATCGAGTATCGAGGACATCTGGCAAAGAGCCTATAGAAGATTATGGAAGTCTATGGCCAGACAGATTTTTTCTCCTAGTTTTATGTGATGATATTTCTCGCGCTTTTTCCAAAGTAGATAACGAGAGAAAACTATCCTGAGAGAATCAGGGGCTGACCCCTTGGTCCCTGCTAGTGTGTAGCACTGGTGGGGAGAGTAATTCGTGTGAGAGCTAACAAAATTTATCAACTTCTTTGGTTTGGGTTGATTTCTTCGGAAATAAAGGGGTCTTAACTTGGGACTAATCGCGTGATATTCAGGCACATCGCCATTTAGTCATAACTGAAGTCATAGTTTTATAACTTTTGTTTAAAACTTGGAAAGTATTACTATCGGTTGAGGATGTCGTGCGTACGGCTGCAGCTCACAACGCAACGCTGCTGGCGAACGGTCTGATGCACCTCGGTACGACGTGTGATGACTTCCTAAGGGACAATCTGGAGTGGATCAGCAAGGCGACCAACTGGAACAAGTTCAATGCAGTCGCCACCCTAGGCCTTATTCATAAGGTAATACTTGGTAGAAGTTTAAATGAGGGATTAGAGATAAACCGAACATGTTATCCTTTAGTAATTAGTTCGTATACATTGAAAAAAATTTCTGTTTTCAGGGTCATGAAGCGAATGCTCTCAAACTAATGGAACCGTACTTGCCAAAAACGGAGGCTGACCAATTCGGCTTCAAGGAGGGAGGTGCATTGTATGCTCTAGGTCAGGCCTTCATTTCTTTAATCCAATAACGGAGGCTGACCAATTCGGCTTCAAGGAGGGAGGTGCATTGTATGCTCTAGGTCAGGCCTTCATTTCTTTAATCCAATAACCAAAGTGTCAAGTTTCTGGAAATTTGAGTTCTTGATTCTATACTCTTTTTTAGTGTGCAAGACAAGGTACAGACGCCCCCCCCCCTCACATATGTGGGTTCCCCTTTCCCCCCCCTCACATATGTGGGTTCCCCTTTCCCCCCCCCCCTCACATATGTGGGTTCCCCTTTCCCCCCCCCTCACATATGTGGGTTCCCCTTTCAGGGGTTTTATAATGCGTTCAAAAAGGACACAGAAACCCGCAAAAGGCGAAAATTAGAGTAAACAGAGACCCGTGATTAGCCATTGAAAACGTTTTTACGAGAGACAATGGGGTTTTCTGAAGAAGTCTGCTCTCAAAATAGAAAAAGAGACTCGTCCAAAACAGAGGCCCGCTAACAGTTGTAAGGACTTGATCATTTAACCCCTGTGTTATGATAAAAAACAGAGGCCCGCGAAAAAAATTTTTGTTTTACATAAAGGATTTTTTAAAAACATCTTTTGTTTCACATCCCCTCCCCTCCCCCTTATGATTTGGAAAAACAGAGGCCCGCCGACAAAAGGTCTGACATGACTATTTAACCCCTGAACCATAACCGCGCCGGGAATGATCTACCTTCATTCATCTTTCAGTTCTCCCAAACTTCTCCTTGCATTTCTGTTTCAGTTTAAAAAAAACTTTCTCTAATCTTTTTTTCAAATAGCGTGGCACTTCCAAACACCTTTTGAGCGGTAACATTTAAAATCGGAGTGTGACTTGTGACCAGTCACATTTATAACGTATAAGGTTACACTTATATTTATAACATAGAGAATTTCAATCAAACTCGAAGCATGATGGAACTCGATGGAATAGCATGAGAAGACAATCATTCAATGCCCTCTAATCCCTTCCGAAATCATGACTTCATAAATCTAAAAGGGTTCAGATATTATTCTCATGATTCTTGTTTTTTTGTTTTTTTAGAAAATTCTTTTCTTGTTTTTTCTCCAAAAAATATATACCGAGCTGTTTTTGATGAACTGCAAAAGAAGACACGGCTAGTTGAAGGAGACTATTTCTAAGGGATTGGCATACTTGAGGGCGGACTAAGGAATTGGCCTACTTTAGGGGGGACTGAGGGATTGGCCAAACGCGCGCTGTTCTTAAGATCAGCCTGTAGTTTCGTTGTTTCCGGCAAGCTGTTTCTTACCATCCGCCAAAGCAGCGTCTATTCAATTCAATTCAATTCAATTCTTTATCCATGATCAAGGTTATGAATAAGACACAAAGTATAATAACAATTACTGATAGAAGCATGATTTGTTTTAATTGAAAAATCTATGTTAAAACGGGTTGGTCATTAATCAGCGACAGTGCGAAATTTGAAGAAAGAGAAAATCAAAAAATATCATGTATCAGCATGAAAAATCAGTTTAAGGCAATGATTGTATTCGGTAATATAACGGAACTAGGAAGCTCTTTCAACTCCTTTGGGAAAATGGCACTCGATGGAATAGCAAATATATCTTACGGTAACGTGTTCCAAATTGATAAGGACCTAGACACGCATGTAGAAAGATGAGAAGATTTGATGGTGAACGGTAAAGAAATCCTTAGGGAATGGGTATTTCGGATGTTCTTGTTCATTCATTCATTCATTCTTTATTTCCATGTACATGTGTATGTTTAACGTGGAATCGAAATATAAAAACAATATAACATGGATTTTTATATATGATAAAATTATGAAATGAAAAAGAAGAAGGTGAGGTAATACAGTGGCAGTGTATTAAAGCGATTAGTCAGAAACAATAGGGCTAGGTAAAATAGTATGTTTAGGAAGTTCTTTCAGTTTCGTCAGAAACATCATATCAGAATGAATGCATACTATTTCAGAAGGTAGGCAGTTCCATATAGAGATAATTCTTGATGCACATGTAGAGAACCGGGAGCTGTTTATAGCGAAAGGCAATGCGATTCTCAACTTGTGAGCATTTCTAATATTCTTAAGAAGTGGTTTAACAATGAATAGTCTGGAAGAATCAAATTCAGAACACGAATGTATTCTTTTTTGGATAAATACTAGGTCAGCAACAACGCGGCGGTATTCAAGTGACTCTAGATTAAGCATTTCTAGTCTTTCAGAGTAATCTAATCGAGGAAGTCCGTTCCTAGCTAGGATTCTTCTGGTGAAACTCCTTTGAACTTTTTCAATGTCTTTCACAAGGCCTATGGCTGTTGGGGACCAAACTACAGTCGCGTATTCGAGGATTGGGCGTACATAAGTGACAAAAGCTAGTGTCAGAACATCAAGAGACTTAGTCTTGAATGTACGCAAGAATAAGTTCGCAAGGTTTGTTGCTTTCTTACAGACAATCTCGACTTGTTTATTGGAGGAAAGATTATCAGAGAACACAACGCCTAAATCATTTACTTCAGAAGATTTATTCATGACCACTCCGTTAAGATAGTAATTCATCATGACATTGGAACCGAAGTGTGAAACAACGCATTTTTTAGCAGATAGCTCAAGATTGGAATGTTGACACCAGTTAGAGATGTTATTAATGGCTATTTGGAGATCGGAAGAGAAAAGTGGTACTTCAGTAAACAGTTTCACGTCGTCGGCATATATCGAATATTGCACAGTCGAAGGAATAACTTCCTCAATGTCATCGATAAATAATAAGAATAATTTAGGGCCGATTGTTGATCCTTGAGGCACACCACTAATTACAGAGGAAGTGCTTGAAAACTCGTTGTCAACACAAATAGTCTGCATTCTTTCAGTCAAATAATCACGAATCCATCCAAGGACAGGATTACAAATTCCTATATTTTCAAGTTTGCGTACTAAAAGATTATGGCCTACTGTGTCAAAGGCCTTAGATATGTCAAGGAGAACAACATCGACAGCCTTTCCATGAGACAGTAAATCCGCAAGGTAACAATGTGATTGTACTAGTGAAGTTACTGTGGACCTTTTGCTTCTAAAACCGAATTGATGAGGAGATAGAATAGAATTGTTCTCCAAGTAAGCATCAATTTGACTAATCAAAACGTTTTCCATAACTTTAGAGATTGAACAAGTTAACGAAATAGGACGATAACTTGAAAGTTGATCTGCCGTAGATTTGGGTTTAGGGATGGGTTTAACTATCGTCATTTTCCAGAGAGAGGGTGCCTTTCCAGAAAGTAAAGAATTGTTAAAAATAATAGATAACGGTTTCAGAAGCACAAAACGCAGTTTCTTGAAAACAATATTTGGTATGGTGTCAGGAGAAGTATTACACTTATTGCTCAACTTTCTAATACCATTCAATATCATATCATGAGTTATGAAATCAAAGTACAATTTCGAGGGAGTCGTCGGATAGATCTCAGGAACAATAGAACGAGGGGTCGAGTACACCAAAATAATCTTCCTCGCGGTTGTTCCCGCCTCGCGGCAGGGTACGCGCTCCCCTGAGATGCAGGACAGACCTATCCTGGTAGAACCAGTGGCTGCCTGCTAGATCACTGCTAGTGTGATTAGCAGTAGTGGGGAGAGTCAGATTCGTGCATGAGCACTACCAACATTTCTTAACCCCCTTGGTTTGGGTGGATCTGTCCGGGGTGGGAGTCGAACTCGGGACTCTTTGCACAATGGTCTAACACACTAACCATTATGCCACGCCCGGACCTGTCGGATAGATCTCAGGAACAATAGAACGAGGGGTCGAGTACACCAAAATAATCTTCCTCGCGCTTGTTCCCGCCTCGCGGCAGGGTACGCGCTCCCCTGAGATGCAGGACAGACCTATCCTGATAGAACCAGTGGCTGCCTGCTAGATCACTGCTAGTGTGATTAGCAGTAGTGGGGAGAGTCAGATTCGTGCATGAGCACTACCAACATTTCTTAACCCCCTTGGTTTGGGTGGATCTGTCCGGGGTGGGAGTCGAACTCGGGACTCTTTGCACAATGGTCTAACACACTAACCATTACGAGGGGTCGGATAGATCTCAGGAACAATAGAACGAGGGGTCGAGTACACCAAAATAATCTTCCTCGCGCTTGTTCCCGCCTCGCGGCAGGGTACGCGCTCCCCTGAGATGCAGGACAGACCTATCCTGGTAGAACCAGTGGCTGCCTGCTAGATCACTGCTAGTGTGATTAGCAGTAGTGGGGAGAGTCAGATTCGTGCATGAGCACTACCAACATTTCTTAACCCCCTTGGTTTGGGTGGATCTGTCCGGGGTGGGAGTCGAACTCGGGACTCTTTGCACAATGGTCTAACACACTAACCATTACGAGGGGTCGGATAGATCTCAGGAACAATAGAACGAGGGGTCGAGTACACCAAAATAATCTTCCTCGCGCTTGTTTTGAAAACAATATTTGGTATGGTGTCAGGAGAAGTATTACACTTATTGCTCAACTTTCTAATACCATTCAATATCATATCATGAGTTATGAAATCAAAGTACAATTTCGAGGGAGTCGTCGGATAGATCTCAGGAACAATAGAACGAGGGGTCGAGTACACCGAAGAGAAAAAATCTGAGAAAGCTTCGGCTTTAGATAATGAAGTAACCAAAGTTCGATTAGATTGATCAACTATTGTGGGCATTGCTGAATTACGGCCCTTAGAGCGACTGCGACATTCGGAATAAAACAATTTCAGGTTTCCTTTACTAACTAGTTTGCTTTCTTTCTCAATCTGGTGCAAATGTAACTGTTTAGAAAATTCAGCAGAAAGATTGTGGCTGTAAACAGAATTAGGAGAATGAAGTGTAGCTCGTTGAAGCTTGTAATACATTGTTCGGAGCCTAGGTGGATAGAGGTCGATATCAGAGAAATCGGAGAACAATGGGACGAAACGGTCGATAAGGTGGACAAGGAAGTCAACAAAGTAGTTATTAGCAGTGTCAGAGTCGAAAAGAGCTAGAGAAAGTGTCCAGTCATGAGATGCAATCAGCCATTCCATCATAGCCCAATTCGCACGCGCGAAATTTCTTATAGAAGCAGCCGAAGCAGCAGGAAAAGCTGAGAAAGACACTTGAAATTCTACGGTGGCATGGTCACTTGATGAAAAAGGCGCAATCACAATACAGTCGGAAACAACTAGACTATTAGACAGCACAATATCTAATATGTTCGTACCACGTGTTGGTTGGGAGACGAATTGAAAAAAATGCTCATCGCAGCAAAAATCTAAGAACAAGGAGTGATTCTCATTGTAAGAAGTGTAGTTGTTGTTTGCCCATAGGTTCTGTCGAGGGGAGTCCTTTGGGGATAGTTCGGTAAGGATCCTTTTGAGTCCGGAAAAAAATTTTCTCCGTCTACACTGGCACCGCAGTCGGTTATCTTCTTCGTCAGACCCATTCGTTAACCGGAGAAGGGTAAGAGGGTCTTTTATTGGCGCATCAACTCACCATTACAAAGTATAGGGGAGTATAGGCTGATGTTTTATCCGGTGGCATGCCCAGGCCAGTCCGGCATCGCCCTCCTTTGACGAACTATACTATCCAATTTTGGTTCGTGACGGGCAAGCATGCATCTCGAATGCACTTCTGCAAAGAGACATCCATCTATCCACCACCTGAGGACGCGCTCGATATCGGTGAGGATAAACTGGTCCCTTGCGATGGTGCGAACTTGTGGGCTGTAGCACCATCGAAGGCGAGTCGATGTTCTTAAATAGTTGAGCAGCACATAATAATCGGGATTAATCGAGATTAGACAAACCGTAAATGTAGGAAAACCAGATCTGAATTTATTATACGGTATTCAAGAGGCTCTAAATCAAGCAATCTGAGTCTTTTATAGTAGGTTTGGCATGGAATACCAGTTCTTGCTAAGACGCGCCTAGTATAACTACGTTAAACTTTTTCGATCTCCTAGTTAAGCCAATCGCTGTCGGGGACCAAACGACCGACGCATATTCTAATATAGGGCTTACATAAATAACGAACGCTTTAGTCAACACATCTAAGAATTTGGTTTTAATTGCGTAGAAGAAGGTTAGCAAGTCTCGTGGACTTCTTGTAGACGTTGTCAACCTGCTTCTTACTCGACAAATTGTTAGAAAATATGACTCCCAGGTCCGTTATTTCACAAGATTGTGATAGAATATTGTTTTCCAGTTGATATTCTTGACGCGAGTTTTTACCGAAATGAGAAAAAAAAATACATTTCGAGATGGACAGTTTGAGATTCGACTGTTTGATTCGACAGATGTTTTCTAATGCATCGAAAGACTTATCATGAGGGGACGACAAGCCTTTGAGAGAGCCTGAGAGCGTGTGATGTAAAAGAGAGGATGCAGACGATCAGAGCATTTGTATCACCAGCTTTCTCGGATAGCGCATACATTTTACCCGCTCTGTGGGTTGGAGAAACACACTGGTTTTCGTTGCGTTGCTTCAGACAGGAAGCGTTTAACTCGCCTCGTTACTGGATTTTGAGCGTAGAAAACAATTTTTCAATCAAAAAAAGTGGATTGGAAATTATTTTCTTTAAAGAGCCTACCTCATCTTATATGTTCTCTCTTTATTGACTGTGGGTCTTAAGAGCCAATTTATCGATTAAAGGTCTCATCCATGCGAATCACGGCAATGAAGAGATCACCAAGTATCTGAGAGATCAGCTCACAGCTGCTCAGACTTCAATGGTTAGCCTTTCCATTTTTGAGAAGGGTTAGTTGGTTAGTTGCGAATGTTAATCTGTACTCAGAGACGACCGTTCTTTAGGGGGAGTGTAGAACAATGAGTAACTATTTCCTTTTTCTCCTTTGCCTCTAGCTCGCTTCATTATTCTAGACTCTAGCTTATCAAAAAGTGGTAGTTTTTTGTTGTTTTAAACTTGCAATTGAATTTTGAGCGATGGAATGAGCCGTGGATGTTTCTTGGTTAAAATGGGGGAGGAAATTCATTTACTCATTAAATTTTTATTGGAGGGTTTTGTTAAACATTTAAGATGTTTAGGTTCGCCATGGTGCCTGCCTTGGTCTGGGATTGTCGGCTATGGGTACCCACGATGCAGATGTCAGTTGGTTTTTGGTCCAGTGAACAAAGCTCGGGAACCGTAAAAGAAGAGAAACTCTCACTAACGTTTATCCTTGCTATTTTTTGTTCTTTGTGTTGTTACCATTAAGCTATTTGTTGAAAGTGAAAACAACCTTTTTAAGACCTGCGCTAAGAAAATGCCTTGAAAAAACTAGTGTAAATTAGCGAGCGATCTCAAAAGCTGATAATGATTCAGTCAGTCCACCAAAAAAAACTTAAAGTCAATAATTCGATGGTTCTCAAACTTATAATCTCAGTAACAATAATTGATTATGTCGTGATAGCTGTAGACAATCAATTAGCGATCACACTCTCCTTTCTTTGCATATTTTAGACTGAGTACTCAATCATGAAATGGAAGATGTAAAAAACCACTTTTAGTGCGGTAATAAATGGATTCATAACTGTAAAAAATTGGTCTGGTTAAGCTCTACGGCCAACTACGCGATGTGCTCTTCCTAGACGACGCGGTGTCTGGCGAGGCTGCAGCCACAGGAATGGGACTCGTGCAAGTGGCGTCGCTCAACCAAACCGCTTTCGATGTACGGCATAGTTCATTTTTATTCGAAGTGCTCTTTTCAGGTGCAACAAAAAAGTTCCCGCTTCTCTGCAAAATATGCCCCCAAAACCTCGCTTTCTCAAGATGAGAAAAAGACTTATTTTGGTATTACCAGCGGCTGCTTCTTGTAATAACGAAAAAAGGAGTACCGTTCAACCCATGCATAAGAGAAATTCCAATATACATTCTCCCATTTTCTCATTCTTCATGTAACAACTGTCCCCACTTCTCGTAATTTTCCCTTTTGCGTTATTCTCATTCAATAATTATTTCCATTCTCGATTTCATAACTCGAATCCCTCCGTAGGGACTCCCATCGGAAAACACCTCTACCCCCTAAATTCCTCTTATCCCCTATGCCCCAAAAACCCTCTATCTTTCCTCTGACTTATACATATACACGTGATGTTTCAAAACACTTCGAGTAATAAAACTTCAAAATTCAAATGAAACTCCAGTTAAAACTATTGATTAACTGTCAAAACAATATAAAAACTATTGATATTTTAATGGGTCAATTGCCTAATTCAGTAAAGTTTTCGTCTAGAGTCAGTGAATTAAGTACAAAGACATTATTCACACGCATCAAACTCTGGATTCATTGGCTGCTACTGAAAATTCAGAACTATTCATTCCCATTATCATCTTTAGCAGCCCTATAAAATTTAAGGCGGATCGATAAGTCACATGCACCTTTGAAATATTCTCAGGCAGTTCACAGTTCACTAATGGTGGGAACCAGCAAACTAAGCATGCCATTTTCTTTCACTATTTGAGTATGAGATTTGAATGGATGTCATTCAAGGAAATGGTCCAATACATCAACGATACGCAGCACGACAAAATACAACGAGGATTGCGCACAGGAATCGCTCTTATGGCATTCGGTAAGATTTTATCCCAACAGATTGATTGGGTTCTTTTTGTTGCAATAGTTATACAGCTTTATCTGGTAGAGCGTCAAGTCGAGGGTTCGGCTTTGACAATGAGTTATTTTCCAGAATTCTATCAGTTTTGCAGACGTCACTAGCTGATTCCCTCTTCCAAAGGCATTTAAAATTTTATGGCATTTCTATGTGAAAAGGCTCTCATGGTACGCAAAACCGTGTTCGAAACCGAAGTTCCAACAAAATGTTCAATCATGGGAATATCAGGGAAAAATGAGTAAGTTCTGAAGAAGGATTAGAAGGCAAACGGATCAATAATTGAGGCGAGTGGAGTTCGTTCAGAAATGTTCTGAAATTATGAGAAACAGGCTATAAGTAAATTGATAATTACAGGGTGTACAGAAAGTCCAGGTGTCTGACTTTGTCACTTTGTATCTTTTTTGTTTGGTGTAGCGGTACTGTGATTTTTTGCGTGTATCTCAGGCATAACGTTAACATCACACCCTGGAAAAATCAGAGTGATGTCTCTTTTCGTTCTTAGATATGGTCTCTGACATTGACCGAGGGTGTATTCTGCGCTTTAGCGAGTCCGGGCACACTCAGAAGCACAGCGCCAGAATCACCGGATTCTCGCGCAGGACCATTCAAAACACAATACGTCGCTTCCGTGAGACTGGTACAACGACTGACCGTCCCAGGAGTGGCAGATTAGTGACCGCGACCACTTCCTTCAACGTGAGAAGCATCCGAGACAAGATTCGATATAACCCCAAGCGGAGTCTCAGGAAACTCGCGAAGGAGCTGAATATCTCGGCTAGTTCTGTTCAGACGATCGTCGAATCTCGCCTTGGACTTCGCCCCATCAAGCTGCAGAAGACTCACGCATTGACGGACCAGATGAAGGCGACCCGTCTTCGGAGATGTCGTGAACTGTCAAAGCGGTTCAAGCCGGTGGACTGTTTGGATATTCTCTTCACCGATGAGAAGTTGTTCAATATTGAGCAGTCCTTCAACCACCAGAACGATAGGATTTGGTCGAAATCGGTCAAAGGTGCCAATAAGAGTGGGCGTTACGTCTCGAGAAAGGGATATCCTGCTTCTGTCATGGTCTGGGCCGGGATTTGCGCGACTGGCAAGACTCCACTCGTTTTCGTCGAGCAGGGAGTCAAAGTGAATGCCAATAACTACCTGAACGACATTCTCATGAAGGAAGTACTTCCCTGGAGTCAGGCTCACTTCGCGGGACGCAAATGGACGTTCCAGCAGGACTCTGCGCCCGCCCACAAGGCTAAAGTGGTGCAAGACTGGTGCAAAAGCAATTTCCCCTCCATGATCACATCCGCCGAATGGCCTCCGTACTCAGCTGATTTGAATCCTCTGGACTTCTCTGTGTGGTCGGTTCTTGAGAGCAAGGTCTGTGCTTCCCAACACAAGAATTTGGAAAGTTTGAAGCGCGCCCTACAGAAGGCGTGGGATGATCTTGACGTCGCTTACCTGTCCACCACGGTGGGTGCCTTCCACAAGCGACTCTGCGCCTGTGTCAAGGAGAAAGGAGGGCTGTTTGAAAGTTGAAAAAGCAGTTATATCCCAAACTATTTGAATAAACTTTGATGAAAATTTTGTTTGATTTGCTCAATCCGTTAAGTTTTTATCCGAAAAATACTACACACCTGGACTTTCTGTACACCCTGTAGTTAGTACCTCTCGTTATCTTAGACTCCTGTCTTGAATTAATTAAGCTAAGTTCTCAACTTCACTGCTGGGTATTTTCTAGCTGCTCTACCACGGGTTTTCAGGTCGCCAAGAAGAGGTGGAGCCATGGGTTGGTCGTCTTCTGGACAACAAGGCGAACGCGGTTCTCAGGCAGACGGGCGTGAATCTTCTCTCACTCGCATATGCAGGTACCAATATTTTATTTAATTGAATAAATAAATTGACACAGTTTCTACTGTTTATCTTCAAAGTTCAATTTTTCTTCCGAAAATTTCCATTTAAGAACATAGTTAAATTGATTTTTCAGATGCATTAGTTAAAAAAGACAATCGTTATGCATACATGTATCCGCCGCGAAAGCCGATCCGGTCACTATTTAATCCCTGCATAGACTATAGTTTTCCAACTTTGAAATCGTTTCCAAATACAGGAACGGCAAATGCAAACGTTGTGAGCCGACTGCTAGCCAAAGTCGCCTCTGATCCCAACAATGATGTGAAGCGATGGGCAGTGATTGGGATCGGCTTTCTTCTGAGCAAGTACGCCCTTTGACGATTTGTTTTTTTTCCGAAATTAAATGAAATACAAAGCAGACATTGCTCGACGTAATGGAGCGGTTTTTGGTACTGCCGTACGCTGGTACTGATAATTATATTGCAAAAGCAGGGGTAATTAGTCAATGCAAATACAAAAAAAATACGAAAGTTGAATGATCTCTTTACATCGGTTGCGTTTTCTGTTTTTTTTCATGTAATTGAGAGCTCAAATTATCAATTGAATGCGATTCAATCGAAGATTCTTTTCATTCGTTGATTTTGTTGTTTTTCCGCGTTTTTGTCATTCGTAAATCGTAAAATTGAAAATTCGTGTGTTTTGCGTCAGTGGAGAGAATTGGAGATGTTGTTGTTCTAATTTGCCCATTGGTCTCTGACTGAGGTAACGAGGTTTGGCTTAGGCTTAAGAAACGATGAGCCCTTTCTCGAAATTTTCTCTATATTTTTCTTCTCTCTTTTTGAAGCTGAAAAAGGTGAGGAGAGAAAGAGACGAGCCATCTGTAGTAAAAGAGTACCATGGGTACGTCCCCCACTCCGTTCCACCTTCGGGGGAAAGAAAGAGACGAGCCATCTGTAGTAAAAGAGTACCATGGGTACGTCCCCCACTCCGTTCCACCTTCGGGGGAGAGAAAGAGACGAGCCATCTGTAGTAAAAGAGTCCCATGGGTACGTCCCCCACTCCGTTCCACCTTCGGGGGAGAGAAAGAGACGAGCCATCTGTAGTAAAAGAGTACCATGGGTACGTCCCCCACTCCGTTCCACCTTCGGGGGAGAGAAAGAGACGAGCCATCTGTAGTAAAAGAGTACCATGGGTACGTCCCCCACACTCCGTTCCACCTTCGGGGGAGAGAAAGAGACGAGCCATCTGTAGTAAAAGAGTACCATGGGTACGTCCCCCACTCCGTTCCACCTTCGGGGGAGAGAAAGAGACGAGCCATCTGTAGTAAAAGAGTACCATGGGTACGTCCCCCACTCCGTTCCACCTTCGGGGGAGAGAAAGAGACGAGCCATCTGTAGTAAAAGAGAACCATGGGTACGTCCCCCACTCCGTTCCACCTTCGGGGGAGAGAAAGAGACGAGCCATCTGTAGTAAAAGAGTCCCATGGGTACGTCCCCCACTCCGTTCCACCTTCGGGGGAGAGAAAGAGACGAGCCATCTGTAGTAAAAGAGTACCATGGGTACGTCCCCCACTCCGTTCCACCTTCGGGGGAGAGAAAGAGACGAGCCATCTGTAGTAAAAGAGTACCATGGGTACGTCCCCCACACTCCGTTCCACCTTCGGGGGAGAGAAAGAGACGAGATATCTGTAGTAAAAGAGTACCATGGGTACGTCCCCCACTCCGTTCCACCTTCGGGGGAGAGAAAGAGACGAGCCGAGCCATCTGTAGTTGTTGTTGTTGTTGCCGGATGTAGCCGGCTTCGAAGAACGTCTGTGTACTTCGTTTCTTGTTCTTCTTTTTTTTTTTTTTTTTTTCTTATATCTTCAAGAACGCTGCGACATCCAGGGGCTTGGTCCAGAGGTCGATTGGAGACAGCGCGGTCGGGTGGCATGGGCAGTTGAAGAGATGCGCAACGTCGTGAGGTCCGGAAGAGCAATCGGGACACACGTCGGGGATGGATTCGTCAATGCGGTGGAGGTAGTTGTTGATGAATCTGCTGAATCCCGAGCGGAGCTGGCTGAGCGTGCATCTAGTCTTGCGGGGTAACTCCTTCTCTTCTTCCTGGATAAGGGGCGGAGGTCTGCCTCCCAGGATGACGGCACCCTTCAACGATTGGAGTTCGTTCGAGACCATCATCGAGTGTACGGTGTTTGCGACTGATTTCCCATTGTTCGGATCCTTTGACATCTGTTTCGCGGCTTCGACAGTCTTCTTGCAGCTCAACACGAGGTTGTACTTCATTGCGCGAGGGGGCGCCGGGCAGTCGAGGAGGCCGTGGTGGATGTGTTCTGGGTCCAACGATCTCGCGAGGTACTGCGCGGCGAGCATGTTCAGATGGGATTTGGTGCGCATGACCTTTGATTCGCGATGAATATGGTCAGTGTCGGCCATTTGATGATTCCCTGTCACGACGCGGAGTCCGGAGTTCTGAGAACGTTGGATTTGTAGTAAAAGAGTACCATGGGTACGTCCCCCACTCCGTTCCACCTTCGGGAGAGAGAAAGAGACGAGCCATCTGTAGTAAAAGAATACCTTGGGTACGTCCCCCACTCCGTTCCACCTTCGGGGGAGAGAAAGAGACGAGCCATCTGTAGTAAAAGAGTACCATGGGTACGTCCCCCACTCCGTTCCACCTTCGGGGGAGAGAAAGAGACGAGCCATCTGTAGTAAAAGAGTACCATGGGTACGTCCCCCACTCCGTTCCACCTTCGGGGGAGAGAAAGAGACGAGCCATCTGTAGTAAAAGAGTACCATGGGTACGTCCCCCACTCCGTTCCACCTTCGGGGGAGAGAAAGAGACGAGCCATCTGTAGTAAAAGAGTACCATGGGTACGTCCCCTTCGGGCCTTATTTACTTCTCTGTATGAGTTGGAAGATTTCTCTGTGACCATGCGCACTAAATCTATCGATGGTTGGAGTGAAGTGCCAAAAAAGCTGTGAAAAAAAGTTGAGATTTGTCATCAAATGATGGAAAGGACCAAAAAAATTCGAATAGTTCTTTCCACTTTGCTCTTCATTTTGCTCACAGTTGGAAAGACAGTTATTTGTTGTTGAATAAAGAATTAGTTGGACGGAAAAGAGGATGTTGCTTAAGCATAGCTCACCAAAGTTGTGAAATTTCTCACGGTCGCCCGCCCTCTAACCCAAAAATTATTTTACTGATGAAAAACTTTACTTGATTTACCTAGCAGAAGATATATGAAATTGATATAAAATTTACCGAGTCGATAACGACCTAAAAACTCATTACTGGAAAGTTTGCAGGTGGGACGGGGGGGGGGGTATGATTGGGTTGAACGGAGAAAAAAAGTTTCTTTTTTGTTGAAACCCCCTCCCTCTCCATTTCTCTCACAAGGATCGCCCGGTCGCCCGCCCAGAAAAGTTTTTTTTCCAGCACATCTTGGTGAGCTATGTGCTTAAGTAAGTCAACCTGGCGGAATAAGGAAGTAGAACGATAGAGCATGAAAGGGACAGACGAGTTATTTTTTCTTCCAAAAACTTGGCTATGCTTTCAAGTCATGCACAGTTGATGAAGAGAAGCAACAGACTCTGCACATTTTGTAACAAAGACTTTCACTGTCCAATTAACCTCCACGATGCGCTTCACTCAGTACTCAATATTATTTTGGTATATTTTCCTATGTAGTTTCTTTGCGTTCTCTCTTTGATAATGTTTTTTTGATAATGAATTATTTCATTTAAGTTGTGTTTCAACATATTCATTGCAGATCAGTTTTCAAACTGATTAGATCCGTCTTCATATGTGATAGAAAGCCATCGAGATTTATCGAGGAGAGTTATGCTCTTCGGAAGGAAGATAATCAAGTGTAGTCCCACTTTTTGCATCTCATTCAGTCAAAGTATAATCAGTTCATCTGACAGTTAAGGGCCCGTCTCCGTCACAAGCGAAAAAGTAGTTTAAAACATATTTTAAAAGATACTTAAGGTAAGAGTGGTATTTACAAAAAAAGAACAAAACTGTTTCCTAGTTTTTTATTAACTTTCTGTAGAAAACTGCAAAAACAGTGACCCATCAAGTTTGGTCTAGCTGTTGTTCCAGCAATCACTCACAACAAACTAACAAAAACAAGTTCAAACGTAACTGGTCATTTGTTTAATGCATCAAGGATAAGCCATGAAGGCGAAAGCTTAGAGCGTAAGGCACTTGTTTGAGAATGATTACACAAATAATATTCAATAGGAGTAAAACCATCACTGAGTAGGAACAAAATGGTAACTGAGTAACAACATTGCGTTTGAGACGAGTAGATGCCGATTATCATAATTAAACAGTAATGTTCGAAATGCATCTGTTCGCTATAAAAATGTTTCTTTGTACAGCTCCCCGCGTTTGTTTGCATTGACCAGTGTGAGATGTGGACCATTCGTAGCTGTGCTTGCTTTGGTCCCCTTAAAAAGCAAAATGCTCTCCTCATTATCCTCATCAGAAGATGCATCCGTCTCCGCAAGAGTACTGCTACTCTCCCGAAGGCTCCGATGCTGCTTTGCAAGCGTTGTCTCTGTTTGAAAGTAGGTTTTGAGTTTATGATTCCAAGCGAAAAATGATCAATCGAGAGCCTAATCAAAGATGTAAAGTTCAAATGAATGAATGAGGTTACCTGAAGCAAGCGTTCGCACTCGTAAGCCGTTCAGTGCCCTGTCGGCGCCCACGGGAACTCCAAACATGGCTTGGTGGTACAGGAGAAGGGGTCTGGCTGAGATCAAGTCGGCTGTAGGAATGCATCTTGTTGGTGTCTCCAAGAAGGAGTTGGTAGTGCTGCGACGCATTGAGTCGATGCCCGACGATGTGCCGTCGCGTGCACAATTGTCCTCCTGGCAGGCTCTCTCTGACGGGCAAATGGAGCTCGATGAAGAGGTCGTTGTGGTATTGGTAACCGAGAGCGAAAAAGGCTGAAAGATGAGAGCCCTCTCGTCCATGTTCTCGACAATAGGGGTCGTGGGATCTTCGTCTTCGTCTTCCGTTGGCTCACACGAAAACGAAGGGAGGTAGGAAGACTGCAAAAAAGGTTTTGAGATAAACAATGTTTTAGCCTCTCAATTAAGTATTTTTTTTCGTTATTCTTCAGTAAGCCATTTGCTAGCAAAAAAAGCTAGTCGAGGAAAAAAACTGGTGAAGTAGCTTGATCACCAAAGTGCTCAAAGATGACAATATCCTGTAATTAGTGAGCGATACAATCATCATTTTAACAATTTAGCTCTATGGATGCTACAATAAAATTTACTTCCGGGCAATGTTTGGAAACTGGCGAATGCTGCTTTTCAGAACTATTCGATATCAATGTTTTTTAGTAATCTTATTTCGTTACCCTTCATTGGATGAGATAATAGGGAAAAGCTTACGTTGTCACAATTTCCGACACTCGAAGCGCGAGTCGACGTGGAAATCTTGTTTCTGTTTGTAACATTTGAGGACTGTGTCGGAGGCGACCACTCATCCGAGCTGTGTCTGTAGCATCTAGAGTCGAAAGCGACGCTGCGCCCGTTCGCACCTGAATTCGAAATTGGTTCTGACTGCCGGAGTATCATATATATAACTTTTCGAAGATTTTTCTGTTGAAAACTGTTTTCGAGTAAATTACTGGTTTAGATATCCCGTCTGAAACGTTTGTGAGCATAGATCTAACCTTTTAACTGGCATTCACGCTCGGGATCTAGCGAAACAAAGGCTGTGAGTCAGTGAGTAAGCGAGCTCATGCATTGATGAAAAAAGATAGACGATATGAATTAACCCAATCCTCGTGTAGAAGCTCGGTATATTGGTCCATCGGCTTCGTCACGAGACATCGCTCGCTCCAGGTTGGAGCTACAACCAGGCAAACTACAGATTAGTCGAGGAATGATTTGGTCCAGAACAAAAGCATGTGCAGCGAGCCGTGTTTCAAAGTATGGAGTGTGTTTTTTGTTGTTGCAACGAGCCGTGTTTCAAAGTCGAAGGAAGTGTTGTTTTTTTCTACATCAGGGAACCCATCCGTAGTTAGAAACAATCTCATTCCTGCATTTTTCCAATTTCTTTCGTACCAACTTGGTAAATACTAGCTAGTATGATGATTGAGAAGAAGAAAAAAACAAGTATACCAAAAAAGTTTGTAAACTAAAGAGGGAGCATGTGATTTCAAGGCTTTGGCTGTTGAGACGTTTTTCCTTATGTCCCTGGCGTGCTCCGGGTATCTGACTCGCAATTCCTCCTCAGAGAGATGAAATCTATTGAAAGACCCGGTCATGTGCATCAGTCTTGCCTGACCATCATACAGTTTCCTATCCGGTTATCCTTGAAGTTTATGGTGCTGTTGCGTTGCTACCTTTGCTACATGCAGTTAAGCAGGATTGAATAGGAAAAGCAAATGCTGCAACAATTTTCTAGTATTCGCAGATTTGGAGTAATTGTGTGTTGTTTGTGAAGCTGTTTCTCAAGGCATAAACTTTTTTTCTTGAAAGTTTCTGTTCTCTTCCACCCTTTCTCTTAATCTCTCTCTCTTCTTTTCTCTCTCTCTCTCTCTTCTTTTCTCTCTCTAACTCTATCCCAGTCTTCAAATTGAAAAAGACAGAGACCTATAAAACTCAAAGAGGAGCCAAGATTGTTGTATTACATTGGAAACGGAAAAAAAAGTTTCTTGTTAAGAACACGAGCAAGTTGAATATTCGAAGTAAGTTTTCAACAACAAAATGGTTGCTTTCCTAAGAGAAATCCAAACTCAGAACCTTATGTGTTTACATGCTAAAGCTCTTATCATCATGAATAACAGCAGACAATCAGCTACAATTTAACTCTCTTTGAAGATTGCCCAAAACTTTAATTTGCTTTTTGTCCGGTTCTATTAAGATTCCTCTAATCTTTCTTGGTAGAAACTCATTAAAAGAATCTTATCGATAAGAAATCACTTTTCGTCTCTAATTTTGGAAATTCGACTACTGTGATTGAGTATATAATTAGACGATTTTAAACGTCAAAAACCTCAATGAAAAAGTAGAAGATATTATTTTGATTTAATCTCAACTTGACTATCTTGAATTATATTTGAATTCCATGATTCATATATTTGAATATTTGTCAAAAATTCATTTCTTCTCCGAGTATAAAAAAATTCCTCTAAAAATCATTGATATGATCTTTGTAAATCAATACTATAATCGAAAATCTTTATAACATTTCTTGTAAGCAAGTGATAAGTTTTTTTCTTGACGTGTTTGGTGCGCTTGATGAATGCGGGTTAAGTGCGTGGAACAAGAAAAGTGCATAAATGCCGAGCATCACTTTTCGTCTCTAATTTTGGAAATTGAAATCACTTTTTTCACCCCTCACCCCTCGCGGCCTTCACGCACCGAAATTCAATTGTGTTTTCTTTTGAAACCTCAAATTCTATAGTCGACACAATAAGGCAGTGTTGGGAGGGCAGGAAAGGGAAGTTCCTGGGCAGAATGTTTACGCTGTCAGACCTCATGACCTGTCACTGGCAACTTATGCACTCGTGAGAGGATGAATAATGAGAATATTTATAAGTCTGTCATAAGTATGTGTATCGTGTAGTAACAATTGTGTTTTAAAAAAACATATTCACGCTTCTCTGTTCTAAAAAGTAGATTTTCTCCCAAAATTAGACACGTTTTTATCATATTTGTATTTAATAAAAGTTATACCTACTAAATTAAGTTTAAAGTTGAAAACAAAAAAAAATTTCATAAGAAACTGACTATGTGAAGGCGTCCGGTAAGATGGTGTGCGTTCTGGAAATGTGAGAACTCGCAGAAGTTCGGTATGGATGAAAGCATTGGCCGCGCAAGATGCGTATAAAAGACTGGCGGAAGCGCTTGTTGAATATAGTGTAGATGAGTGGATTGATGGTCGATGAAACGTAGCCGAGCCACAGGAATAATGATCTGCAAATTATCGGATTCATATATGCGATACAAAACAAGTCATGCATGAGAAAAGCTACAGTTTGGGTAGAAGTATTTGAGTTCTACCGATAATACTCAATGAATTTGAATAAATTTTTGATTGACATCGTACACTTATAGGAAAAATATCTTTCGCTGAATCTTAGAAGACTTTGAAAGGTTCTCGATAAGAATGAATGTGAGAAGAGATAGGAACACTTTCGCATAATACTCTAACGGGGAATGCTTGGGACGTAAAGTGTGTGTTGTTACCCGAGCCAAGCAGGTGGAGAACATGGCTCTCCGCAGAAGGCCGTCACGAAGTTTGCTACAAAGAAGGGCGTCCAACAAATGAAGAAACACACGAAGACTACGGCAAGAACACGAGTGGCCTTGTGTTCATTCATCAAATCCTGATGTTGAAATATTCTTATTACTGCTGCGAGCACTGTACTTTTCAGTACCAACTCACTCAAAACACTATTGAAAACATAAATATTACTTTATAAAAAGTTCAGGCATGCATGATAATTCTATAAATAAAATGAGAAAAAACATTTTGGATCGTTCTGATGTATACTCATTGACGAAAATCAGATTGAAATTCAGTCAATGGATAAGAATGTATTCGAATCGAGCTATAAAAACTTTAAAAAATTGCACGCATAATAAAAGGTAAAAACTACATCACTTCTACCACCGACAATAAACAGCGGTCTTTCAGTTTCAATACAAGGTTAGACGAAACAATAGAGGGAGCACGACCTTTTTCCGTACCGAATTCGTCCCTTGATAAGAAGCT
This sequence comes from Allodiplogaster pararmata, assembly GCA_964056735.1. Lineage (NCBI taxonomy): Eukaryota > Metazoa > Nematoda > Chromadorea > Rhabditida > Diplogasteridae > Allodiplogaster > Allodiplogaster pararmata. Next base: position 1,741,219 of record OZ057408.1, on the reverse strand, counting down.
CGGTGTGAAACACGAGATACAAGAGTCGAAAAGTAGTTCGATGTTCTGCTTTTCCATCTATGTGTCGTGGAGGGCTTCTGCAACGTTAATATGTCTGTCATACATGAGTTACTCTAATGATGAAGGAACTAATCACTGACGCTAGGATCTTCATCTTCTTGGTCTGGAGAAGTCTTGAAGGAAAGTTTTATCGGAGCGTTGCTGTGTGAAACTCCAGTTGTCGAGTAAGAGATTGTGCTGGCTTTCCCGCTTCCCCCGCTCCCTGAGCCCTTCCTAGTTGCTGTCGCTGTGGAGAGACTCGATGATGCCCCGCCGCTTAGAGCGGCTGACATATAGCCGTTCTTGCGCGGAGGTGCCGCCCGTCGCAATCCGCCACCACGCTCCGATCCACTTTGACAAATAGCAGTTGCTTGTTTGTTCAGCAAACTTGTAGTTCGGACATAGGTAATGACCATAATGAGGAAGGGTATGAGAAAGGAGAGTGTGGAGCCGTAGATCATGTAACTGCGATTGTGCACCATGCATTGATCGCCTTGGAGTACATTGGTGGGATCGCGAATGGCTGCGACGGCAAGTGGTGACGAAATAAGTACAGTGATGAGCCAGACTAGCGTGATTTTGATCAAAATCGCAGTTTGTGACTTGTTGCGTGTCTTCAATGGTTGTGAGATGCCGAGGTAGCGGTCAAGAGATATCACCGACATGTGTACGATTGAAGCAGAGCAGAGGAATACGTCTGCGTAGACGTAGATCAAGCAGACGTAGAATCCCCACGTCCACACTCCTGCAATTAGTTATACTTTTGCTGAACCACATAATACACTAGTGTTGTGACTTAGTGAAGGGGTACATCCAATCAAGACAGTCTTTTGAAAACCAGAAAAGACTTCTTTTTTTACCTTTCTTCCAAATGAATACTGCGTAATAATTTCCGTTCTTGTGTGTTCTAGGTTAATGTTACTAAATTGTTTTTATTACTCTCAGTAATCGGATATTACCGTTTGAAAAAGCTTGATAATAAGTTCGAAATGCTTCTTAAACCTCAAAGAAAATCTGTGGCGGATATGAAACGAGTTCTACCCATCAAATACATGATCACCTTCGTTGATGGGTCGAGGGTTAATGGGGTTTTAAACGACTCCAAGATAAGATTTGTTTGGTTAAAAAAGTAGCTGAAATCGCAAAGAAAAGCAGCTGACTCTGCCAACCGAACGCTATTAATATCTTTGAGATCATGCTCTTGTTTAGCCTCAATATTTTTTTAAAAAAGATTTTAAACCGATAAAAACATTTTTTAAGAGATAAAACTCATCATTGATCCATGTTTGTTTTTACAAATGTGTTTTTCTTTTAATTTTAAGTTCTCCATAGTTTAGTCTTAAGAGTTATTCACTCGAGAACTGTATTATCAAGCGAATTCTCAGATGAATTCGAGATATATTTGAAAAGGATCTTTTTGAAGGGTCATTTGAAAAAGGTGACCGTTTTTAGCTTTCACAGCAGAAAAATGAGAAGAGCTGCCACGGTCGAAAGAAGACTCGCGTTTTACGCCATTTTAACATTTTTTTTCCCGAAATTACATTTGTCCTTTTCTCGAAAAATTAGATTTGTTTTGTTGCCTGCTCTACAAAGAAAAGCTGTTAAAACTGCCCTACAGTGTAGTGACCATGATAATAATGATCGAAACTGTTGGTCAAAACTGTGCTTTTTCCTGTAGCAATTTTTAATTGCACTTAAACTATTGCCCTTAGCAAATTGTAATTGCTCTTCTAAGTCGGTGAAAAAACCCTTCTTCGATCACTTTTTTGTTTTCCCAAGACAACTACCTAAATGATTCATGTGCTGAATAAAAATGAGTACTACAAGTATTTTGGATACGAAAAATTGTTTTATGTTGAAAGGTACCGTTAGAAAAATATAAACAAAAGCAGTGAGTTGAGAGAAGAAAAGCATCTTTGGTTCGCTATTTAAACCTTGATTGAGACAAAAAATACATGTTTCATTGCTAAAGCGCAAACGTTTTTCTCTATTCCCTCGTGCCTAGTATCGTGTTTCAAAGCTGCCTGTTGAGTGACTTCTAATGAGTGAGGAGAATGGAGAGTCTAGTCTCGCAATAACTAAAAAGGACTAGAACAGTTTTCGTGTCAAAGTTGCAAAGTCAATGAAAAAAGCATTGTAATGCTGTTTGTGTAGAGTACGAAAGAATTCGAAAAGGATGCGCTTGTTCAGAGATCATAGTTGAATGTAATTTGAATTGCCGGATACAGAAGTCCACGCAATGGAGTAAGCATCCAAACCACCATGAAAGGAACTGATACTTTTCGAGTAACCTAATTTCAGAAAGCTACAAGCAGGAAATTTTTATTCAATCTTTTTTGTCTTTCTGGTAACTTGGAAAGGCGTTGAATAGACAGAACCATAAAGATGCTATATCAGAGGTTTTAAATTTTTGATCCTCATGTGATTGAGAATGAAACTATTTGTTTAATCCCCAGTTAGCAAAGGTTAACGATGCAAAAAGGGCGCTAAGTGGTCAGAAATTTCTTCTCTTGACGACTAACCATGATTCACTTCCACGACGATGGAAAGAGGCATCACGATGCAACAGACGAGAAGGTCGGCAAGCGCCAGTGAGAAAAGAAAGTAGTTTGTGACATTCTGGAGGCGTCGATCTGTGGCGATGGCGACGCATACGAACGCGTTCCCGACGAGACCGACAAAGCAAAGGACGGGAAGGAGTAGAAGCGCGAGTGCGTTAAAGGTGTCTCGCGAATTCGGAGTACTGCAACAAAAGCATAAATGAAGTTGGATTTCTAAGTAGACGGGAAGATGCGGTTCATTGGAGAAACTCCTGAAGATACAGATACTACTGGAAAACAAGAGTTTCATATGAAGTCTGAAAAGGACACAGGAGCCCGTCGAAGACTTGAATTAACATAAAAACACATACACCCTTCGAATGCAATAAAAAAAATTGGTTTGCGGGAAGAAATTTTAAGGGTTTTGCGGGAAGGGTTTTACTTAGCGGTCTGTCTTTGATTGGAGATGTTCAAAATAAAGGCCCACACCGAAGAAGTTGACTAACTTGAGCGTGAGAATAACCTGATCAGATCAAGAAATTTAGGAACAATGAGTCGCGATCAACCGCAACTCATTCTTATCAATTCAGTTTCAAACTCAACTTTTTTGAAAGATGGTCGGAAGAGTATGTGTTTATGAGTGGTTTCAAACTTAATCTATTAACAAGCAAGTTTGTAAAACACAACTATTTCGATCAAAAGCGCGATTAGAACTGGTTTCCGTTTTGATTGGAAGCCATAATTTCCTTTCGGAAACCGAATGCGATTTGTTGCACTATTTTCTTGGTACAGATGATAGTCGGAAAAATTATCTGATTGGTTTCTACAAAAAATTGTTTGTGAAAGAAGATTCTAAAAGTATTACTTGATGTGTTCTGTGGTCAATGTTTAGCGCTTTCTGCAGTCCTTTTCAGAAAAAAACTAAACGTTTTTTTGCTTTCGGTTTCAGGTTTAGAAACCATACTCCTAAAAAGGTTTTCAATCGGTTTTTGTTTGCAATTGAATTGGGAAAACCATCTAATCATTCTTCTCCAGTAATTACCCTCTAGGAAAGCCGACTTCAGCTGCCCGCCAATGAAGTACTTGGTTTTTCGCCCTCTCCTTCTCTCTTCCTCCAGGAATTATCTTCTAAACTTGCGTCATAAAACTTTTGTAGATAAAAAAGTGTTCAGTAAGCTACCCATAACAACTTGGGGAAGAGATAAGGGAAAGGGGCAGAAGAGAAGCCGAAAGAACTCGAAGGATTTAGATAGCGAGGAGAGTAGAGATAAAGGCGCAATTCATTCAAGCATGGGCTGCTAATGAATCGGAGGCAAAGCAAGAGAATTACTTGGTCGAGTGCGAAAAAATAGGCGCCTTTTCATAGTGTCATGTCACTCGCATATACATGTACATATGTATATTCATACATGTGTTGGGCAGGAGGAAAGGGGCGAACTCGAGAAGAAAGAAGAGAGTAGAAGGAGGGGGAAGTCCATTCCCAACTCTGCCTCCAATGCGCCCTTTCTAGTCATTTTCAGATTATTAGATTTGAACGGAAGACGCATTGGTACTTGGAGTTTTGGGGGTGATGCTTGCTACATCTAAAAATTTCAGAATCTTTCTTTCCCTCTCTTTCTATTATATCTCTCTTTTTCATCGTCTATCAATTCCTAACTATCTTTCGTTCTTGACTTCTTTAGCCTTTATATATTCTTCATGCTTGTGCTGCTGCTTTCCAGAGGTTAAGAGCATAGAAGAGTATAATCGAGATAGCCGCAAGCCTACTAGCTAGCCAAGCCTACTAGCGGCTTATGAAAATGTATACTAGTGATAGAGAAGCTGCATTTCCATTAAAAAAACAATGAAATTGGATAAAAGGATTTGCTGCAAGTGAATGGTATTAGGAGTGTTTAATTTAGGGATACGAGGCTGACTTTTCAAGTCTGAAAAAGAAGTAAACCTCTGCTTTTGAACACGCTCTCAAGTTATGTTTCATTGAGTCAGCAAGCTAATAGCCGTTGACATACGAAAGGAAGAGGGGGAAGGAGAAAAGAAAAAAGAGAGAAGAGAAAGGTTTTAATAGAAAGGAGAAGGCAATAACATGAATAGAAGCAGACAGAAGCTGGAGAAGAAGACAAAGCGTTCCAAAGAGAAAAAGGAACTAAATCTACATAATTCTTGGGGAATGCAACTCCACAAGCATGTTTTGCGTTTGACTGGGGCAGAAGAAAGATGAGTTTTCAATTCAATCTGGAACCTGAAAGTTTTCGGGAACCTTTTTCAAACTAAACTTTTGCATCCGATAACTCTGTGTTGGTTTGAAAGGTTTTCAAGAATTGGAAGGATAATTCAATCCAATTAGTTAAATCATCCTCAACGCGTTCTTCGAACGTTCCGATTTATAACGAAATGAATTGAAACATCAAAATTAGTAATAAATCTGACTGGGAGGTGAGTACAGGAATTCGATGTATAAAACTTCAAAGAGTGCAACTTTTAGCATATCAGATGCCATCCACCACTAAAATTATAAGTGGATTATGACGAAAGCTAGTAATTTTCACAAGAATATGCGCTTCAGTGGATAGTAGCAAACGTAAAGTATACTCTTGTTAAATTTTTTCGAAGAAAAAGCATTATAATGTTGATGTGATTCGCTGTTTAGGTTCCTCGAGAAAGTAATAGTAGGTGAAACTTTTACTCGTAAAATGTTTTCTTTTTTTCTACAACGCTACGCTATTACAATTTCATGAAAAAGTACAACAAACTTCTGCGGCATATGTAAAACTATTTCTGTCTGCTAAAGGGGGCGGTGATTTAAAAGAGATTGGTACCGCACGCCTTTCTAGGTGTAGGGTTGCCAGCAAGCAGCCACACTTAGCGAAGAGAAACGAATACGCAGGAAAAAGTCCCCCTGGGCAAGCGACTGCTCGACTGCTCGCTTGCTTTCTTCTTCGGTTAAAAAAGAGACAGCAGCTTGAATATATTGTTTGTCAAAAGGAAGAAAAGGTTGAGCGCGAGGGGATAGGGCAGAAGGGTTCATGGTTGAGGTAAGAGTTGGAAAACCTCCTCGAGTATGAGTGGTTTTTACTGGCCGTAGAGCCCGTGGGAGTATTCATACTACGCTTCTAGCTCATGCCCATGTCTCAACCTCTCTCTCTTTCTCGTTTTCTCTTTTTCTCACTCCTTTGCTACCTCTCAACATTACTCTTCATATTTCTTTCTCTCTTCATATCTTTCCAGTTTTATGTCACTTTTTCTCTAAAATGCGTGAATACAAGAAATATACTCAAAATTCGAAAACTGAACTCTCTTGCCAACCTGTCTGTATCGGCATCCGATTTATCGCCGACTATCTGCACGATGGTGATTCTGGGTGTCTTGTCATCCTTGGACGCTTTAATGACTTCCTCCAGAGAGCAAACTGTCGCAAAAGTAGAGAGGAAGTGGAGGAGCGCGGCAAAGGTGCGCCTATTGAGTAGCGTGCCGCCTCCATGCGCGGCACGACTCATGAGCGTACAGCCTTGCGGACGCCAGGTTGGCCGCGTCGAATCGCGGCCGCCCCTTCACTGGCCGGAATATTGGCGGTGGCAGAGGCGGGGGGCGGTTGATACTCAATTGTGGCACCGGCGCAAAAGGTGCGTTCTCGATGCTGAATGGTGAACGGTGTTCGGGCTGTGCTTGAAGAGATTGGCTGAGTGGACAACGGGTGATAGCTACAAATAAACAACTTTTCATCATCATATTTTATTCAGAGCATGATGGGCTCCTTCGATAAAACTTCTCTCTCTCTCTCTCTCCCTCTCCCTCTCCCTCTCCCTCTCTCTCTCTCTCTCTCCCTCCCCCTCCCTATTATCCCTTTCTCCTAAGCCTTGAAGGAATAAAGCGCAAAAAGCATTCGATTAATCATGATCTTATAAAGCTGCACGGAAGTTAGAGCAGAAGTCACGAAAGATAACCGCAACGCTGAAAGTAGCATAGAGACGTTCGAATCGCGTCAGGCCCTAAATGTAACACGCTGCAGTAGGTAAGATGCGGCGGAATTCGAAAAAAGAGAAATATAAGGTAGTGATTGATATTATTCCATGAAAAGAGATGAATGACGAAGGGGCACATAAGAGATGTATGGAAATATGGGGCGTGAGCGTTTCAGAGGGAGAGGGAGTCAGGAAGGGGCAGCAAGATGTTGTTTCTATGGCCTGGAGTATAGAATTCAAGAAATCATTGAAGGAAAGTTCGACAGCATAGCGAAAATAGAAGAAGCAGCTCAGTGTCGTTTGCATATGTTCGCAAATCTTGCCTTTTTCTTCTTACTAATTTCTCCTCTCTACCCTTTTCTCGCTATCTCTCTCTATTTTTTCTCTATTTCGTTTTCTCCATCTATTTAGTTGTGCATATCCTAACTTCGTTCTCTAACTCGCCGTATATTATTGTTCCAGCTGCCTGCCATTGCACATATTCCCAAGTGACAGTTCAGTTTTACAAATAGGAAAGGGGTAATAGGAACACAGCCACACAAATAGGAAAGGGGTAATAGGAACACAGCCACACAATGTATGATGCGGAACATTTTGGAATGCTGCAGAGAAGACTGATTGAAAAAAATTTTGTTGTTCTTTTATCAATTTGAAAGATCTACTGCGTTTATCTTTATCACTTCAAATCAGTCTTTCATCCTTCCGATGAAAACAGTATTCTCTTAATCTTGATTTTTCATGAAGAAATCCGGCCTCATATGAGGCAGTGAACTTGAACGCACGTCAATGCGAACTATCTACTTTGAAATGTTCGTGTTGCAAGCCGCTTTAATGGGGACACGGACGCATCTTCGAGAGTCTTGAAAGAGTGAAATTTATCAAGTTTGAAAATTTAAAGTGTTATTTTCGAACCGGACTTAGCTATTCTGCGAGACGAGCTTTTGAAAAATTATGAAGAATTAACAGATTCAGCCGCAATAATAATTTCAAAGCGAAAGCTGAGATAATCAATACTTAAAGTCAAAAAAAAGTAAAATATCAATTGTGTTATATCCATTGAAATTGAACTCGAAGGGCAGAAGGTGAGCTGTTTTGTACGGATGACTTTGTTCCAACTGTTCTACATGTACATCGAAAGGAAATGGCTAATCGCGCGCTTTTTAGAGTCAAGGCAAAGGTCTGCCGTGCGTGAAGAGCAAAAATTTGTAACGCAGAAGATGGAGTTCGTTATGAGCCGTTCTCAGTGTAGTTCTTGGGTTCATTTAGGATACATATCGCGGAATGTGAGAGCGATGAGAGAAGACCCTTATATCGTAGACTTGTAATATCTCAATTTTACATCCATAATCAGTTTTTCTTTGAAGAAGAGGTTGGTTAATTTTTAGTCCCCCCCCCCGCGGAACAATTTGTGTCCGTGTGCTAGATTCATCATAAGAAAATGAAGCGTAAAACGATTTTGTATCACACTACTTTTTTCATCAACACTTATAGACACTTTTACACTTTAGTGCCCCCCCCTCCCAAAGGTTCAATTGGGTCATACTTCTGACTTATTTACATTTACAAAAAATTATTTTTACATTAAAAACGCTTAGGCTTAGGAAAAAGTTTACGCTAACGAGGCCGTACGGCTTAGCTAACGAGGCCGTATCAAGAAAATGACCCAATTTAACTTTAGCGACGCGTGACTCGAAAAGACAGAACCTTTTTCTGGGTGAACCGTAAATGAACAGGATAATCTGTTTGATTGAAGAAGATAACCCTTCACGCAAAAAAAAAACTAATTGTGGGATTCTATCGGGTGCCTTTAAGAACCAGGAATTCCATTTTAAAGTTTTAGTCAAGGAGTAGGACGTAATTTAATTGAGTTGCATTGGAAAAAAAAACTACGAAAGAGAGCAGTAAAAGTGTGATATGGTTCCTTTCATACCAAGTTGTTAAAATGAGAACAATTCTGGCGAAGTAAATAAGCGCGTGTTATCTTTTCCGCCCTGTAAAATCCTTTTGCTTGTCTCTCTCAATCTCGGAGATGTTGAGTATTGTCGGAAGCATAAACACGAGAGATGAGAATCGCTTGGGAAGATGAGCTGTGAGGTCGACTTTTCACTAGGATCAACTCCAGAGCGGGAGAAAAAGAATTAGGGGCGAAAAGAAAGAGAAGAAAAAAGATTGAAACACAATCTGGAAGAAACAGAAGCACTTGAATAGCAAGAAAAGTATGAAGAAAATACAACAAAAAAAGATTTTTAGAGGTTAAATTTCCCCGACCAAAAGTGTTCGGAAACGGTTCATCGCATTGCAAATATGATTACAAAATCTGGGAGGCTTCACTCATTCACAACTTGTAGAAAATTATGATGTACACGGGACAGTTACAAAAAAAGAAAATAATGAAATTTATGATGCGATTTCATGAAAGCATACGTCTATATTCGATTAGAAACATAAGAAAGAGTAAAACAGCTATTGAAGATTCATTAACAACATATTCTTATTGGAAAAAATAGCCAGTTTCAAGGAGCACTTTTCTTGAGCGGTGCAAAATAATGAGGGACGGATGAATTGTAAGTGGGCAGAGGTTGAACGAGTGTTCCCTCTATTCATTTCACTCCTCCTCGAAGAAATTCCCCACGGAGAAAACTGTTAACACAAGAAAGGAGGTGAATACACAAGGCGAGAACGTGGATAAAAGTGCTCTCTCGGAAGAAGAGCGAGGAGCGACCTTCCCGTTCCCTCTACCTCGCCTTCTCTCACTCCTATCCAGCTACCGCTTTTCTGTCATCATTTCCTTTCTTCCTTCACCTTTCCTTTTCTCTTACCCTTCCACCTCTTCACGTCCTATCCTCAACTCAAGCCACGCCCCTAAGCCATCTCTTGGCAAGACTCCGCTCTGCCTACCCTTCAACCCCTAACCTTGTGTCAAGATTCCCTGTCATCTATGCAAAGCCGACGACGGAAACACCCAAGTCTTGAATCGAGAGCGCCTCAGATTCATATATTGTGCAGGATTTCTCGATCCTTCATTATTCAGGATCTCCAGAATCATGAAATTTACAAATGGTTTTCTAGAATAAGAGTTGACCATTGTCAGGTCATGCGCAGACTCAGAGGCATCGGTTGCGTGTCCTGTTATTACTGTACAACGCAATCAGCTATAACTTATCATAAACCGTGTAATATGGTTATTTTTTTCGCTGAGGCCGATGGCTTTTTTCACGATTGTTTGATTTTTTCTTTCTCGGAATTTCTTCTCGCGAATATCGAAGTATTGTCTTTAGATTTTTTACTTTCGTTGTATTACTGTTGTATTTATAAAAATGTGAAGAGATCATTCAAGAATGGGAAAAAAGAGATTAGAGCAAGAACAATAAGAAAAAGGTGAACTATTTGAAAAACCCAAGGCAGCAGGTGAATAATACGACCAGTTACTTCGGAATGCGGCGAGAAAAGGTCTTTTTTTCTAGTGATCCGGAGCTATGTCTCTCCTACACGGGTATGCTCATCGAGCATTTCAACGCACACGTCCGCTACGGCGCAGCAATGGCGCTGGGAATTGCGTGCGCCGGATCAGGATATAAGGTAGGGCATTCATTTTCTTGCGCTCTACTCATAATACTCTCGTGAAGGACACATAAGTTGTTCTAATTAACAAACTTTCTACACAACATGACCTTTTTTCGCAGGAAGTTGAATTAAAGCCTCGGTGGCGTTTAGAGATATTTTTTCCGTGGGGAAAGAGAAAGAATGACCATCTTGAGGGCAGGGAAAGAGAAATAATGACCATCTCGAGGGCAGGGAAAGAGAAAGAATGACCATCTTGAGGGCAGGGAAAGAGAAAGAATGACCATCTCGAGGGCAGGGAAAGAGAAAGAATGACCATCTTGAGGGCAGGGAAAGAGAAATAATGACCATCTCGAGGGCAGGGAAAGAGAAAGAATGACCATCTTGAGGGCAGGGAAAGAGAAAGAATGACCATCTCGAGGGCAGGGAAAGAGAAAGAATGACCATCTTGAGGGCAGGGAAAGAGAAATAATGACCATCTCGAGGGCAGGGAAAGAGAAAGAATGACCATCTCGAGGGCAGGGAAAGAGAAAGAATGACCATCTTGAGGGCAGGGAAAGAGAAAAAATGACCATCTCGAGGGCAGGGAAAGAGAAAGAATGACCATCTCGAGGGCAGGGAAAGAGAAAGAATGACCATCTTGAGGGCAGGGAAAGAGAAAAAATGACCATCTCGAGGGCAGGGAAAGAGAAAGAATGACCATCTCGAGGGCAGGGAAAGAGAAAGAATGACCATCTTGAGGGCAGGGAAAGAGAAAGAATGACCATCTCGAGGGCAGGGAAAGAGAAAGAATGACCATCTTGAGGGCAGGGAAAGAGAATTAATGACCATCTCGAGGGCAGGGAAAGAGAAAGAATGACCATCTTGAGGGCAGGGAAAGAGAAAAAATGACCATCTCGAGGGCAGGGAAAGAGAAAGAATGACCATCTCGAGGGCAGGGAAAGAGAAAGAATGACCATCTCGAGGGCAGGGAAAGAGAAAGAATGACCATCTCGAGGGCAGGGAAAGAGAAAGAATGACCATCTCGAGGGCAGGGAAAGAGAAAGAATTACCATTTCGAGAGCAGGGAAAGAGAAAGAATGACCATCTCGAGGGTAGGGAAAGAGAAAGAATGACCATCTCGAGGGCAGGGAAAGAGAAAGAATGACCATCTCTAGGGCAGGGAAAGAGGAAGAATGACCATCTCGAGGGCAGGGAAAGAGGAAGAATGACCATCTCGAGGGCAGGGAAAGAGAAGGAATGACCATCTCGAGGGCAGGGAAAGAGAAAGAATCACCATCTCGAGGGCAGGGAAAGAGAAAGAATGACCATCTCGAGGGCAGGGAAAGAGTAAGAATGACCATCTCGAGGGCAGGGAAAGAGAAAGAATGACCATCTCGAGGGCAGGGAAAGAGTAAGAATGACCATCTCGAGGGCAGGGAAAGAGAAGGAATGACCATCTCGAGGGAAGGGAAAGAGAAAGAATGACCATCTCGAGGGCAGGGAAAGAGAAAGAATGACCATCTCGAGGGCAGGGAAAGAGAAAGAATGACCATCTCGAGGGCAGGGAAAGAGGAAGAATGACCATCTCGAGGGCAGGGAAAGAGAAGGAATGACCATCTCGAGCGAAGGGAAAGAGAAAGAATGACCATCTCGAGGGCAGGGAAAGAGAAAGAATGACCATCTCGAGGGCAGGGAAAGAGAAAGAATGACCATCTCGAGGGCAGGGAAAGAGGAAGAATGACCATCTCGAGGGCAGGGAAAGAGAAGGAATGACCATCTCGAGGGAAGGGAAAGAGAAAGAATGACCATCTCGAGGGCAGAGATTGAGATCCGGAATAGAATTGGTGTTCTGATGCGTTTGGATACCGCAAAGCTTAACGTGTAAACTCTCTTCTAAAACAAAACAATGCAGCTCCTCTGCAGAGAGGGAGAAAACTAGAGAAAATGCGCGAAAAAACCTCTCGATTCCAATTGAGTCGAGACATGGAGGAAGGGAAAAATGTGAGAGAATGGCATGAGAACAAATCGGTGCTACTTGAAACGTAAGAGCACTTCGAATGAATGAATTAAGTTGCGTCAATGGAAGAGTGGGTGTGTTATAGCCGAAGAAAGATAGATTTGTCCCTACAGGAGCATTTGAATGAGAGTTGAGGGCGTGCGAAAGAGAAATGGTCAGATTCCAACTGAGCGCGAGTTTTCATAGATGTACTTGAGAAATTTGTTAATGTATTGAATATGAAGGCCTTGAGGTTTTTTATTTTTGAGATACAATGAAAAGAGAAATTGAATTTAACATTAAGCGTCTTGCGAGAATGCAGCAAAAAGGAAAATATCGGAAGTTGGGGGGGGGATATTATTCAACCCACTCAAACTGAACTACATGATGTCGCGGGAGATTTTTTCTTCTTGAATATACACCTAATGAAGCATCAATGAGTGAGCTGCGATGTCTTCTCAAAAGCCATTCATTTCGCGCCCTTTTAGATTTCAAAGGGAATTCTTGCGTTCCAGGTCTTGCCGCATAAAGTCTTGATCTAAGACTCTGTTTTCCTTCTCACCACCTCGCTCGCTATTCTGTATTTCTCTCTCTCTCTCTCGCTCTCTCTCTCTCTCTCTCTCTCTCTCTCTCTCTCTCGGTTTCCTCGTCGATAACTTATCTTACTTCCGTCATATACCGTCTTTATGTTTTTCTCTCTCTCCTGCTCTTTCTTTTTCTTTCTCTCTCATCTCTCTCATCAGGTGTCAAACTGCTAAAGAATCTCTCTCCATCTTTTGGTTGTCATATGTCATCTCGCAATCTTCTCAGCTCCCTCTTCTTTCGCTGTCATCGGATCTCTCCTGAGAAACCTTCCAAACGCAAATCACTTCAAAAGAATTTTTTTGTTGAGGTTCTCTCACGTATAATTTGAAGAGGACGCTTGGATGTTTCCACTTCTGAGATAACTACCCACTATGTTTGTAGACTGGGAGTGAGTGAGAGATTAGGAAGAGCTCTACAGTTCCGAATTATTTCTATCATTCCATTAACAATAAGACAACAACAAAAAACCGTCATTCAATACAACGACAAAGTTAATCATAATTATGTTTTCTTATGAATGTTAGAGAGTTGCAATGAGTATTTTACTGTTTGTTCCTCTGAGGTTTTTCTATCGGATGAAGCTAATCTCTGAATAAAACCCTCAATATTTGGAACAATACACGCAACGATGATGATAAGAGAGAAAACAAAGCGAAAGCGGAGATCGTAATAGCGGGTAGGGCAAAGAAATTTCTCCCTCCCTCTGTTGCTCTCTCGTTGTCTCTCTCTATCTCTTCAGAGTTCTCGCTTATCTCCTCCCATTTCGCTTACACTGTCTCTATAACCTCTCAACATGTCTCTCTTTCTCTTATTTTCTCTTTCTATTTTTCGCTCTCTTTTTTTTCACTAGCTTTCTTTGTTGAAATTTTCTTTTTTTTTCTTCAGAGAAAAAGTAAGTATCGGAAACTAATCTGGCTAAAGAGAGAAGCAGAACAAAAATGTTGTGAATGAGAATCCGTGAGAATGTTGTACACGAACTCTGTATTCTCGTTGTTAAAACTTCTCAAGGGGAGTCAGAAGTGTGTTCCAATTGCGCTTCCATGGAACAAGCGGTTGGGTTGCTCGCTTCTTCTCTATCACCCCCATAAATCTATGGCAGTTAAGAGCCGGAAAACGTTTTGAGAGAGTTGGATCATTAGAAGCACTACGATAAAGATGAACACGTGTTCCAATCGTCAAGCTTCATGCTCAAATTAGCTGAGAACCGAGTCATCAAAGAGCTGCTCACACTGAACTTTGCTATTAAATTCTAATTTTCATTTTAAAATGGTTTTTTGCTCCTTAATGTACAATTTTTCTCTGAAAAACGCTTCACACTGAATCTCTCCGACTTTTTTGTATTTAGTTAAAGGATTTTGATGTTTTATTTTTTTTTTTTAGAACTTGCACCTAAAAGAGCGATTAGATGCTTACATTAAATTATAAAAAGTAAAGGTTCATCAAAAGGCGAATATGACTCATCATCAATGCCTGGGGAGTCAATGACTCATCATCAATGCCTGGGGAGTCAATTAGTAGCATATGACTCATCATCAATGCCTGGGGAGTCAATTAGTAGCATGATATCTTCTTTAAAAAAATTTTTATGTCTTAATTTTCATTCGAGAATGTCTCGAATGATCCGAGCTGTTTGGAGCTTTTAGAAAAAAGAATCGATTTCTTGTATCTACCGGTAAAGAACTTTGCTCTTACAAGTTAAAAGATTGCGTACTTCCAGTTATCGTGTATAACAAATTAGTTCACTCGGAACAATTTAGAGACTGGACCACCCAGAACTTGTTGGCATCAAAAGCTTTAATCGTGAAAAAAAACAATTAGAGGCTTCTATGTCCGAAAAGAGCAAAAAGGCGAAGAATATGAAGAAAGTAGGGATATCAGACGAGAAAGAAAAACGTACGACAAGGGAAAGGAAGAGTAAAATAAGGAGAAGAGAAAGGGGTCAGAAAGAGGGTGAGAGGAAAGGGAGAGACCAGAATAAGAAAGAGAGTGAGAGGAAAGGGAGAGACCAGAATAAGAAAGAGAGTGAGAGGAAAGGGAGAGACCAGAATAAGAAAGAGAGTGAGAGGAAAGGGAGAGACCAGAATAAGAAAGAGAGTGAGAGGAAAGGGAGAGACCAAAATAAGAAAGAGAGTGAGAGGAAAGGGAGAGACCAGAATAAGAAAGAGAGTGAGAGGAAAGGGAGAGACCAGAATAAGAAAGAGAGTGAGAGGAAAGGGAGAGACCAGAATAAGAAAGAGAGTGAGAGGAAAGGGAGAGACCAGAATAAGAAAGAGAGTGAGAGGAAAGGGAGAGACCAGAATAAGAAAGAGAGTGAGAGGAAAGGGAGAGACCAGAATAAGAAAGAGAGTGAGAGGAAAGGGAGGGACCAGAATAAGAAAGAGAGTGAGAGGAAAGGGAGAGACAGAGAGTGAGAGGAAAGGGAGAGAAAGAGAGTGAGAGGAAAGGGAGAGACCAGAATAAGAAAGAGAGTGAGAGGAAAGGGAGAGACAGAGAGTGAGAGAAAAGGGAGAGACAGAGAGTGAGAGGAAAGGGAGAGACAGAGAGTGAGAGGAAAGGGAGAGACAGAGAGTGAGAGGAAAGGGAGAGGAAAGGGAGAGACAGAGAGTGAGAGGAAAGGGAGAGACAGAGAGTGAGAGGAAAGGAAGAGACAGAGAGTGAGAGAAAAGGAAGAGACAGAGAGTGAGAGGAAAGGGAGAGACAGAGAGTGAGAGGAAAGGGAGAGACAGAGAGTGAGAGGAAAGGGAGAGACAGAGAGTAAGAGGAAAGGGAGAGACAGAGAGTGAGAGGAAAGGGAGAGAAAGAGAGTGAGAGGAAAGGGAGAGACCAGAATAAGGGTAGAAAATAGAAAAGTCTCCATGGTGCCGTTGTTGAACTAATTGCGTAGCCGCGAAGAGGTTAAGAGAAGCAAAGAAGGCCGAAGTTCTTCACTGAATGAGATTTAGAAAGATCTTTGGAGAAACAATGAAGGTGCTATAATAAAAGAGGAAAAAAAAGGATAAAGTGAAAAGGATGAGAGAATGAATTGTTATGGGAAGAAAAAGGACCACCGTCGTGATATGAATAAGTAAAAAGAACTGAGTAGTTGAGAGCAACAAGAAATATGGAGAGGAAGAGAGAGATTGTAAGAAAGAGGTAAGAGGCCGTTGCCCAAGGCAGGGTTTACTCTCCAAATGACAACTATTGTAAGTGAATGTTTTAAAAGCAGCATGAGATTGCATGCCAAGTGCGTGGGAGAAATCTGATGAATGTCTAATCGCTTACGTCAGAAGCTCGGTTTATATGGTCTCTGACTAAGTGGCTATTCTGTTTAGGAGGACTCGGGAAAGAATTTACTTCTTTCTGTATTGATTAATTCCTATATTATTAGAGATTAGAAGAGAAGTTTTGAAATACATGGGGGAAGGAAAACATTTAAAGGCGACAGAGCTTGCTGTAAAAGTTAAGCTGTCAAGTTATTCATTAACTCATTTTCCAATCGGTTTCATGTACAAAATTACACGAGGACCTGAATTCATCAACTATGTACCGCAAAATATAACAAAAATATAAAAAACACCTGAAAAGAGCGTAATTAATAAAGAAATTAGATGGCATTGTCTATTTATGTTGTTTCAAAAGGTTTTTTAGAAGCTAAAGGATGAGCTGAGCTCTTGGTGGAAATGATTTTTGTTCGTTTAGAGTTCGAACGTGAGTTCTCTTCATAGTTGGTGTGAAAACCGTCTCGGCATACCCAGTCAGGCTGCCAAAGCAAACTATACGCCGTAATACAAGTATAAGCAAAGTTACACTGAGGGCAAACGAAACACTTGAACCGAGTCAAGTTCAGTAACTTTAGAAGTGGAAGCGTGTTTGCAAAAAGGAAAGAGGGGGACCAAGAGAGTACTTCTTATAAGTAGTTTTTTTAATAATAAAACACTTCTAACCCATGAAGATCGGGAAAAAAATTTGATTGAGTAGCACGGAACTTTTTCGAAACCACGAGTTTCTTGCAAGCGATAAGCCTTCACTTTTAAGGCCAGAGATAGTATACATACAGTGCTGGACATAATGATAAGACACCCCTGATTTTTGATGATATCAGCCGAACGGTAAAGGTAAATGGAAAATTATGATTATCATATTTTTTTCGCCTTCGAAAACCATAGTAGCCGTAGTTTAAAAAAACAAAATTTCTTAGTTCTCGAGAAAAACATTTTTTAAGGATTTTGACCTGGACATAATGATAAGACACTTAACAGCTTTTATCAATAAATCTTTATTTGATATTTCTTGTCAACAAAAACGATTCAATAATTGATAGCACGACCTTTCTTCAAAAGAATGTCAGAAATCCGATTTGGCATGCTTCTATATAACGCAGAAATTACATGTGGCTCTATTCCATCCCACTCCTTGGTTATCGCAGCTTTAAGCTCGGCTGTAGTGGCGTATTGTTTGTTATTTTCATAAACCCGACGAACCAAGAGTCCCCAGAGATTTTCCATCGGATTCAAGTCCGGAGAACGAGCCGGCCAAGGTAGCAGAGAGACGTTCTTAGCCAACAACCATGACTTGGTGGAGGCGCTGGCGTGAATAGGAGCGTTGTCTTGCTGGTAGACAAGCTGACGACTGCTGTGACTCCTCATGAATGGAATGAGAGTTGTTTCCAGCACCTCTGACGTTTGATGTGAGGATTACGGCGAATAGCGCGTTGAATCGTTCTGCGAGAGACATTCAAGTTGAGCTCTGCCTTAATGTCCATTACGGAGGTGGTCGAGTTCGAAGCTTTTCTGGCGATTTACCTCTCTTCTCGTTCCGTGAGCTTGCGTGGACGTCCTCCAGAGGTTTTCGATCCATATCCAAGAGGGTCGGCGAGGTAGTTGGTAATGACAGTACGCGAACGGCCAGTGTCTTAAGTGTGTCTTATCATTATGTCCAGGCCGGCTCTACCTTGGCCGGCTCGTTCTCCGGACTTGAATCCGATGGAAAATCTCTGGGACTCTTGGTTCGTCGGGTTTATAAAAATAACAAACAATACGCCACTACAACCGAGCTTAAAGCTGCGATAACCAAGGAGTTGGATGGAATAGAGCCACATGTAGTTTCTGCGTTATATAGAAGCATGCCAAATCGGATTTCTGACATCCTTTTGAAGAAAGGTCGTGCTATCAATTATTGAATCGTTTTTGTTGACAAGAAATATCAAATAAAGATTTATTGATAAAAAGCTGTTAAGTGTCTTATCATTATGTCCAGGTCAAAATCCCTAAAAAATGTTTTTCTCGAGAACTAAGAAATTTTGTTTTTTTAAACTACGGCTACTATGGTTTTCGAGGGCGAAAAAAAATATGATAATCATAATTTTCCATTTACCTTTACCGTTCGGCTGATATCATCGAAAATCAGGGGTGTCTTATCATTATGTCCAGCACTGTACAGGGTGGTCCATAAATAAAGTTACAAATGTTCGAAAACATTTCCTGGGAAAGTGACCGCACGTAGCGGTCACTTTTCTCGTTTTCCTGATCCCCCGTTTTTTTTAGTACGTGTCAAGTGAGTTGCGATTGATTCCATCGATGTTTAGGGTAATGACAGCGTCGAATCGCTTGCGCATTGCGATCATTCGCCTACACACTCTTGGCCACGCTCCTACTCGCATTGCTGAAACGCTTCGCCTGCCTCGCATGACAGTGTATCGAGCGATCAAAAGATTCGAGGAGCTTGGCACATCTTTGGACCGTCCAAGGCGAGGTCGTCCTCGCACTGTTCGCACGACACCACTCATCGAAAACGTTCGGAGTCGGATCAACCGAAATTCACGACGAAGCATCAGACAGATGGCGCAGCAGCTCCCGATGAGCCGAACTTCATTGAAACGAATAGTCACGGAGGAGCTGGGACTCAGGTCGTATCGTACACGGAAGGCCGCTTTTCTGTCGGCTCGCAACAAGTCGGGAAGAGTCAAAAGATGTCGCGACCGTCTTCGCCGTACGCAGCTAGGCGAACATTTCAATATGGTGTCCTCTGACGAAAAGCTGTTCACCGTGGAAGAAGTCCACAACTCAAAAAACGTCAGAGTGCTTGCGAAGGACGCAGAGCAAACCGATAGCAAGGGTAGAACGGTCCAACGCAGTGCACATCCAACTCAAGTCATGGTCTGCGCCACAGGAAAAACACCGCTTGTTTTTGTCGAGAAAGGCGTCAAGATCGACACGGAATACTACCTGAACATGTTCTGCAAGACGTGCTCCATCCATGGTCTCAATCGCATTTCAATCAGAGGACATGGACCTTTCAACAAGACTCAGCACCAGCCCACAAAGCTAAAAAAGTCCAAACGTGGTGCAAGGAAAGTTTTCCCGGCTTCATTACAACATCAAAATGGCCGGCCTCATCACCCGACCTGAACCCGCTGGATTATTCCGTTTGAGCCTACTTGGAGTCCAAGGTCAACTCTCGCTCCCACTCAAATATTGATTCCCTGAAGAATGCCCTTCAGGCAGAATGGGACAACATCGGAGTCGAATACCTCCGTACAGTGGTAGAGGCGTTCCCAAAGAGACTTCGAGCTGTAGTTCGAGCAAAAGACGATAGTTTGAGCTGAACTTTCGCGTGAATGTTGACATTTATGTTGTTGATAAAATATGTTAATTTGAGATGATTTTCTCTGTTTTGAAAAAAGGTATAACAATTCCAATTTGTAACACTATTTATGGACCACCCTGTATATGCAGATGGCCACCACGAAACAACATGAAGTTTACATGCAAAGCTAGAGAGCTCTATCTATGCAAGCATGCAAAACACTAAAGCAAAAAGATGCTGCTCCAAAGTTTCTGTATCGGTGAAGTAAGAGTTTTGGAACAACTGAACATCTACATAGACTAGGACAGATTTTCATTTTGAAAACTTGGAAATTTAAAAAAAATAACATTACTTATTTATTTCTCTCTCGTTCGAGGTCTTTCGGAGTTCTATGCTTTTCGGAATTCTATGCTTTTCACAGAAAAAGCATGTGAAAAGAAATCCCTCTTCCTTATGTATTTGATCCATTTAACTAAGGGATCTCACTTTTTTCTGCGTTTATTGTTTTTTCATGATCAGTCTTTTTGATCTACTTTTCAGGAGTTAAGGGAAACAGCATAATGTTATTAGCTGCTTGTCATTCAAAAGTGGTGAGTTTTTTGATGATATTTGGTTGCAGGAAGCGATCGCTCTTCTGGAGCCTCTGCTTGCGGCCAAAGAAAATTATGTGCGCCAAGGAACCCTCATTGCTCTATCCTTCATATACATTCAGCAGACGGAGGCTACTTGTCCCAAGGTGAGAGGAAAGAGAGGGAGAGTGAGAGCGATAGAAAGTAGGAGAAAGAGAGAAAGACAGAAATGTTGTTGTTGTCTTGCCCATAGGTCCTGTCGAGGGGAGTCCTTTTGGGATAGGTTGGTGGTGAGGATAGAAAGAAATAGAAAGAGAAAGAAATAGAAAGACAGAAATAGAAAGAGAAAGAGAGAATTGAAATGAAAAAGAATGATACACGAGAAACTTGGCAAGAAAAAATACTAAGGAAAAATGTCAATTAAACATCATAGAACGGACGAAATGAAAGAGAAAAACATGTGAGAAACGAAACAATAAATGGAGAAAACCATAAAAGAGAAGAAGTAAGGGTGTTTTTTTTTGTTGTGAAACGCAGCAAAAGAATGGACAAAAGTAAATGAGAGGAGTTTTGAAAGAGGGAGAAGTAAAGAGAGTTTTTAGAGATCAGCAAAACAACAGAGTAAGCGAGATGCTTACCGTAGTTTCAAAAACTTTTTCTTAAAAAAACAACAAAAAACGCGATTAGTACGTTCTTTGTGAAGGAGAAGCGATTTCGTTTACCCTCGTGTAAAATTTGCTTGGCAAAGTTATAGCTATCAGTATAACCTGAGGTATAAATGGAGCGTATGAAATGAGTAAGTCAAGTTTTTTATTATCAAACTCTTTTGGAGGCAGAAAGAACTTTACTCATATTCTTATCGTTAAATGTTGGTTAAAGCACGGAACATTTTCTTCTTCCATTTTCGAAGAAGCGGATGGTATGTGAGCGACAAAAATTAGACTAACAATCATTCGTTGACCGGAAAAGGTTGAGAGGCCATTCTTGTGTCATGGTAACCATGGAGGGTTGGCGGTGAGATATCGAGAGCAGTGTTTGGTTGTGCGGTTGTTTTATGTATCATGAGGCCGAAAAATTCGTCCGTGCATGTTGAATGTGGTTATATGAAGAGAACCAGAATGAGATAGCTGAGGAGTAGAGTAGAAAAGGAACACAAAAAGAGAATGAGATAGCTGAGGAGTAGAGAAGAAAAATAACACAAAAAGAGAATGAGATAGCTGAGGAGTAGAGAAGAAAAGGAACACAAAAAGAGAATGAGATAGCTGAGGAGTAGAGAAGAAAAGGAACACAAAAACAACTCCAGCTAGGCAAGCTGCAAAAGAGAGAAAATAAAGAAATTATGCACATAAGGAACCTGGATGTTTGTAAACTATTTCTGTGTTCTCGCATAATAGTTCACGGATTAAAAGAAACATTCCACATAACGGGATATAAAAGCGAAAGATTTCTTATGTTGCAAGAGATAATCACCTTACTTGCCCTTATTCCCCCCCCCCCACCTTCAACTTTTGAAGGCAGAAGTGTTCTTCTGTTCTGATGAATAGAGGAGGAGTTTCCGCAAGGCTGAAGAAGCCTCCTTAGAATAGGAGATTCACTGGTTGTCCTACTCTGTAAATTGGTGTGCGTTTTATGTTCTTAGTGCTGTTCGTAGTTTCTGGTGTAGATTCGCGAAAACTATGAGAATGCTTGAGGAGATTCACGTAATAATTCTATCGCCAACTCGATAAGTGTACATATTGAATAATGATGTCCCGTAAGTGAATCATGCTGATGGGAAAAGGGCGCAGCGTTGATCACAGGTTGCAGGGGATATATGTAGTTCACTCAATTATCGATTCACTTCATTGTCGATTCACATGGTCTCCCTCAATCTCGATAGATTCATATCGGAGCTGACAAGAATACTCGAGTAGGGTCGTCGAGGAAGAAGACTAGAGCTTCCTGGGGAAGGTCTATAGGTATCCCGAGACCGGACAGAAGCGTGAACGCCGGGTAGAGTAGTAGAATTTTCTCGTCGCTTGAATGAGAGCTTAGTTTAATTATGAAGCTCAAGTTATCTGTATGAAGCGAAAAGTGTTTATAGCAATTTCAGATCAGAGTGTTTGCCTAGAAAGTAAGTTTCATACATTACTCAAGAACAGACTTTATGAATATTCATACATTACTCAAGAACAGACTTTATGAATACAGGTAGAGGTTTTTCTAGGTGAAGACTTCCCGTGAAAAAAATGTTGCGAGTTTCAAGAGAAAGCTGTGGTAAGATAGATTTCCTTTCAAAAAGTGTCCATGGATACACATGAAGTGAGATAACTATTGCAACGGATTGAAACAACACAAGCATGGAGGATCGAACATCTTTGCAAGAGAACACACAAGTTTTCATTCACTGTTAAGAAACTTTAGACTTTTCGAGAAAAACTCTTCTCGCATTGAATTCAACACCTTTTTTTTCCTGAGATTATGCAATGTTTATGCTGTAGTCGTTACAACGTGAACATTTGTTTCCAAAGGCATTCGAAGAGTATAGTTCTAAAGGAAAATTTCAATCTTTTTGAGAATGGTTTGGTCATTCAAACGAAGTATTCACAAAAACTTTCTATGAACCAACAGAAAGGAACATTCTAAAATGTTCTTCAATTCTATTGAATCGGAGACGTGAAAAATAATGGGATAGTAGAATCTGTAAACTTTGGTTGAACTTTCAATCTTCCGCAATGAAATTTGTTTGTATTTTGGTCAAGAAGAATCTAGGGGAGAAAAACTAGTTTGAAGAAGAAAAAAGCCGCTCGTCAGATGTTGGATGGGGAGGCGGAAAGGGCAATGAAAAAGAGCAATCAAATATGAATGAAACATCTGAGTGCCTAATATGAAGTGGACACATCTTACTAAATATAGGAATTTCCTCATGAAAGTCTTTATTCTTCTTTCTAATGATAAAATTCTTGCGTTAGTGATTCAATAATTTTCTAGGGAAGTGCTTTAATATCAGAGAGATTGGTTATTAAATATGAATATTATTAAGAGGGTCAAGTGCAGTTTGGTTTGATGACAGGTGGGCGAATTCCGCAAGCTGCTCACTAAACTGATCACGGAAAAGGGAGAGGATTCCATGACAAAGTTCGGGGCCATCATTGCCCAGGGCATCATTGATGCCGGAGGCAGGAATGTCACTGTCGCACTTCACAACAGGTTGAGAAAGGCATTCACTCTCCGGTAGTTTGTAGGTAGCGCACGTCCGGTAAAGAGGGGGTGAGCAAGACCCCATCTAGTGACTTGTGGTTTTGCCATGTGAAGAGGATATTGCTCTTGACTTCTTCTTCTCCTTATTCACATCGGGGGGTATCAAGGCAATTGGAGCTCAGACTGAAACAAACTTCTGATTACTGTATCTCTCTTATGATGAAAGTGAGAAATTCGATTTTTTTTCCTTTCTTGACCACGATACCTTAGGAGGAAAGTTTGATGTATTACCATGATGGTTCGTGTTACTTTCTATCAATGAGTAACAGGGGGGTCGTAATGTAAATTACACTCTTTTAGATGCGTATTCCACCCGCCTGGAATATTACTTCTCTATTAATTGGTATGTATATGAAATAGAACTAACAATTATTTGTGGTCGGGATCGATCTAGTTCGTGGGCCAACAAGTTGCGTCCTGTCACGATTTGAATTCTTCCAGGAATGGCTACGCAGATCTCGGAGGAGTGGTTGGTATGTTTGTCTCTCTGCAGTACTGGTACTGGCACTCCCTCGTCCACTGTCTCTCGCTCGTTTTCAAACCGACCGCTCTCATTGGTCTCAACGCGAATCTTGAGGTTAGAAGAAGACGATAACCTCAAAATGCAACTTTAAATTCAAATCCATGGAAAGATTACGGTAAAAAATGCTTTGATATCAGATGCCACAAATGGAGTTCCGTTCAAATGCGAAGGCTTCGATGTTCGCGTACCCTCCGCCTCTGGAAGAGAAGAAGAAAGAAGAAAATGAGAAGGTTTTTATTCTGATTACTAGCAAGGATGATGAAAACATGGCAAAAGCAGCTTCTGCTCAGAATAATTTATCTTTTTTCGTTGACGACAACATTATTCTACTTACTTAATTCAGATGTTTATATTCGTTAACTTCTGTGCAAATTACTTATCTCAGATAATCGTATATCTACGTAAAAATTACTAGTTATGACCATGTTCAGTTAATCTCGAGGTAATTCCTAGGGTTCATAGCTTGGTTTTAACCTTTTTGCTGTTTACCCCGCGAGCTTCTCATCATCTTTTCAATGTTTATTCATATTTCATAACTTTGTTTATTTCTATTAGACTGCCAACTTTAATGATGTTTTATAGGTGGAGACAGCTGTGTTATCCATCACGAACAAGAAGAAAACCCTGAAGAAAGGAGAACGCAGGGAGAGAGAGAGAGAACGTGAACGCGAGAGAGAGAGAGAGCGAGAGAGGGAGGAGAGAGCGGCAAGAATGGAGGTTAGCTTTGCGATTTATGTCGAGGGAATAGGAAGAGACACAGATTAAGAAAGAGGGGGAGATGTAGAAAGAAGGAGAAAAGAGCATTACGAAAGAGAGAGAGAGAGAGATTCATATGGCCAACGGGTAATCTACCGTTCGAGCGTAAAGCTGCGCTCTCGGACATTCGTTATTCCGTTTTCAAAAAAAATATACGTGTAACAGTGAAGCGGGAGAGGATTCGTATTCTTAGTTCTCATGAGAGGGCGGGGGAAAGGCCACGAACTTCGCTAGAATCTTACTTTCTAAAAAATTATTTTGAAAAAGGATGTGAGTATTGATACGATTTCAGGTAGATCCGCCCGCGGAGGGCGCTGAGATTGCAGAGAAGAAAGAAGAGAGGTCAGTCAGATGATCTCTCCATTCTATCAATCATTGGTGCACTTTATTATGCTGATCAAGATTTGGTATTGTAGTTTGATGGGAGGTGGTTTGACTTCCTATTTTTAGTCCTTTAGGTGGTTTTTAACGATGCGCGAAGGACGCGTGTGAATGAAACAAGTAAAGTTATGAGGAAGCTGCTAGTTTATAGAGATACTAAGGGCTCACGATGACAATAAACAACACTATACAAGTAGTAAGTAAGTTTATCAAAGAGTCTGAATTTGAGCATAGGTTTAAATCGCGTTGGGAATTAGAGAAACACCTCGTCTCCAGTCGTTAATTCTGTTCTCGCGACAGGCCGGAGCCATTGGCTCATCTACTAGAGAACCCGGCACGAGTCGTGCGCCTTCAGCTGAAGACTCTGTCCATGCCCGAGAATTCGAGGTGAGTTGAGGACTTGCATAAAAGAAGACACTAGAAAGAGTGAGGTTTCGGAAAATTTAAGTGAGAAATGACCGCTCTCTGAGCGTAAGAGTCTCGAATAATGCGAAGCGAGCTAGAGAGAGGTATCGGGCAGACAAATGAGAGCCGATCATCATTATAAACTCACTGCTCGAAGAATCATCGTTTTTCATCCACTTTTTCAACATTGCTTCTGACTTTTTCTTCTTTTTTTTTAGGTACAAGCCGGTAAAAGAATTGAGATTTGGCGGAATCATGATGATGAGTGATCGCAAACCAGACGAGGAAGTAGAACTTGTTGTGCAGGTAGGAAATAAGTTTATCAGCAGTTATTGTGAAGACGAAAATAAACTTTCGATTGAAAGGAGCAGAATTACCGAACAGTCATAAGTAAGCAAGAGATCAGTAATTCATTGTAAAGGGTGGTTTACGATAGAGGCAGTGTATAGAACTTTTTTTCAATCGCTTAGACGACTACTCTGTAAGAA
The DNA here is from genome assembly GCA_964056735.1 of Allodiplogaster pararmata. Classification (NCBI taxonomy): domain Eukaryota; kingdom Metazoa; phylum Nematoda; class Chromadorea; order Rhabditida; family Diplogasteridae; genus Allodiplogaster; species Allodiplogaster pararmata. The sequence continues at coordinate 1,715,631 of OZ057408.1, read as the reverse complement.
AAAAATTTACGCAGAGAATTCGATTACTGATTTTAATGCAAATATGTATGTATATTCTTTAATGATGCAACCGTCGCCAAATTCGAAAAAGTTTTTTCTGAACCGTACTCTCTAACAAGGCCAGTTCTAAAAGGAATAACAGCTAATTAAGTTCAGAAGGAGATCTGATTGAGGGTTAGACTCCTTGAAAAAGTTATTTAAATCTTAGTAGAAGTGTGAGACTTTGTGTGCAGGTGGTTGCCGGAGGTCAACGCGCAAATGAGGCGGTAGTCCAAGAACCGGCCCCACATTCGAATTTCGATATCACCGTGGATGAATATTGAGTAGTCCAACTGGGGAGAGTTTTTTGAGGACTCAAACCAAAAAAAGATCCAAGTGGGTACTCGAAACCAGAGAACCTCATGAGCTAAAAGATCTTCTGCAAAGAACGCAGCACTGACCGAGTCTTCTTTCTCGTAAGTAATCTGCATATAGTAACTTTTATATATAACTCTATTATACTCCCAATTTTTTCCTTTTTTTCAAAGTTATTATCTCCTCGAAGACAGGAGGTTTTTATTTATCAAAAATCTTTTGAATGTGTGTTCTCTCATGTTAATAGCCGTAAAAACCGTCATGAAGCAATGAAAAGTTTAAAATGAAATGAATGTGAGTACATTGTGAATCAAACGTACCAACTTTGATTTGTTCGTGTTGTTTTGAGGAGAATTCATCATTGCGATAAATATGACGACAACGTTTACTACTGTATTACCGAAATTAAAACTAATTGCTTTGTTAGCGAAAGTTCGGTTGAACATGAAGTGGGAATGGGAAATCTTGATCTTTCATTGACTGCTAATGTATAATTTGTTTATAGTAATTGCTGAACAGGAGAAAATACAAAAACATTGGCAAGGGGCCCGAATCAGGTAGAGAACAGGAGAACATAGGCAAGGGGCCCGAATCAGGGAGAGAACAGAAGAACATTGGCAAGGGGCCCGAATCAGGGAGAGAACAGGAGAACATTGGCAAGGGGCCCGAATCAGGGAGAGAACAGGAGAACATTGGCAAGGGGCCCGAATTAGGGAGAGAAAATAAGAGTCGTACAATGTTATATTTTCAGAAACAACTTAGTTCTCTTTTTTAACGGCTTCATGGCGTCAGAGCAGTACATATAATTTGATTCCTTGTAGGTTAACGAAAGCAGTTTTAAAAAAATTTGTGTTTGAATACGCGCCTTAGGGAGTGTAATGTAGGTGCGTTGCGTATGCGTAGCATACGGGAAGACGAGAGAGGGAAGTAACTCAGTCTACGTTTATCGTGCGTTAAAGCAAGATGCTTTAAGTGGTAGTATGAGTGTTGAGTGGTTTTTTTTGTGGATTGATTGTTGTCGCAGATTTGACGTGAATCGTCAAGAAGAGTGTTAGGTTCTGGAACACGTAGGTTGTGTGTTATATGATTGTGAATGAATGTCTATTCGGCTAAGAATTGCCGAATGCTTGGCTTTGATTTACGCTTAAAGTTGCGCAGTGTAAGTTGAAGGCTGAATTACTCATTATTGTTAAAGTTATGGGTGAAATTGTGGTGATCGAGTTTTGCAAGGAGTGAGATTGTGAAGGTCGAGTTTTGCGTCTAGGCACGACGTTTATCCTTCTCATTGTCATTTAAGTGCTCGGATATGTTCGCGTTATTCGCTGATTGCTTTTCTCAGTTCTGTTTATCGGTGTAATCGTACAGAGTAGTGTATGATAGTCACGGATGTGAGTTTCGTTTGTGAGATTACATAATGTGGACCGAGACAACTTGGCTGCGTAGCTAGACTGAGCGCGCGTGCTTGGCAGTCAAAGAACAACGGAGCGAGCCGTGAGCGAAGGGTCATTGAGTAAAAAAGGGGTATTCACGGACTACACATAGTTTTGATATCAAAACTCCATGGTGTTCATAGCCGTATTCCAGTATTAAAATTCAATTTAATTGTGGAGAGAACTTGATTAGAGTTTTTGAGGATATGTATTGCGTAAGGAAATTTGGAAGAATTTTTGACTTGGAAAAGTCTGAACGAGAAAGTTGTTCATATGTAGCGAGTGAGAATTTCTATGATAGTAGAAAGTGGACAGAACTATGTATAAAAAGATGAGAATGAAAAGGTAAGTTACTGAGCACTCCCGAGTAAGTTGTTGGCAGTGTCGCACAAAAATTTTGTGAGTGAAGTTTTTGAACGTGTTCGCGTCATTGGGCCGGAGAGTGTCGCTCAAGTAGGATGCAGGAGGAGGTGCGGGAGCAATTAGTTCGTAATCACGGCATTAGTTGCTAGCTTAACAGGATTTCGGATTGAAGAGTATCAGGAGTTGGGGTATATTTGGATGGTGGTATTGTGTGAGAAAGAAGTGTGATCGAAGGCCTCAGGGCAGACGAGATAAGCCGTGTAACAAGAAGGATCAAGGGTAAGACCGGTAACGTACAGGCACAAGGGTAAGAACTGAAACAAGCAGGCACAAGAGTAAGACCTGGAACAAGCAGGCACAAGAGTAAGACCTGGAACAAGGAGGCACAGGAGTAAGACCTGGAACAAGCAGGCACAAGAGTAAGACCTGGAACAAGCAGGCACAAGAGTAAGACCTGGAACAAGCAGGCACAAGAGTAAGACCTGGAACAAGCAGGCACAAGAGTAAGACCTGGAACAGGCAGGCACAAGAGTAAGACCTGGAACAAGCAGGCACAAGAGTAAGACCTGGAACAAGCAGGCACAAGAGTAAGACCTGGAACAAGCAGGCACAAGAGTAGGACCTGGAACAAGCAGGTACAAGTGTTGCGGAAGAACAAGTCCAAGTGACAGCGGATTCGTAATTAGAGTATCAGATTGATCGGAAAATTGGAAAAGTAATGGATTGAGAGATCAGTAATGGATTGAGAGAAGAATCCGTAATGAATTAGAGGGGCTAAGTAACGTTGCCGGGGAGTCACGGCCGGAATTCAAAATAAATATAAGAAGTACTTGGTGCAATACATGCATGTCATGTAGAGATAAGAGGAAAAGCGAGTTTGATGTCAACACATGACGAATCGGTCAGGGGTGGAGCTAGAACAGGCAGACAGGAGAAAGAAAATATTGAAATTCCGGAACAAGATAGAGGTGAGTTGTGACGCTGTGTTTGTGACGCGATCAGCAGTTTTCGAGAAGTAGAGTTGTTGGCTGACATAACCAACCGATTTGATGCATTGAAAGTAGCGTAAGAGATCGTCTTCTAAAAACGAGTCGACTGCAGAGTAGGGGTGGAATATATCAGAAGAAGAAAGAATTTCCCAGGCAAAACGAGAATTCGAGGCAATTCGGTTTCCAGTGAAAACCACTGGAAGAAGGTCAGAAAGAAAGGTACTATAATGGAGATAACATGAGACAGCCAAGTGATGGTCGTCAGGATTAAGGAAGAAAGTGAAAGGGCAGACTTGCACAAGATTGCCAGTGCGATTGTTGCACAAGCTGAATTCGGTATTGAATTTGGTATTGTATTTATATTAGGGCGGTTGTAAGAGAGTAGAACATAGAAGCAGATTTTTTTTTTTGGTATTGTATTTATATTAGGGCGGTTGTGAGAGAGTAGAACAGATTGCTCTCCCTTACTCATTGCTCTCCCTTACTTGCCAGAGTGCGGTGACTCGGTACTCTGTCTCTCTTGCAATTTACTCATTTCGTGTTTTCTTCTTTGGTTGCTGTCTTAATACTCTTATTTTGGATAAGGGGGATTCTTGCCTCATTTCAGAGGACGATCCTTGTCCAGTGTGAGGCTTCTGTCGTTTACTAAAGGACGGGAGTGACAATAGCAACTATTGAAACGAACGCTTTAAACAACTAAATTTGCAGTAAGGAGAGTATTGTACAATCAAAGCAGAGTCAGTGTTTTATCTTTTCTGTCTCTTTTATCTTTTCTGTCTCTCATTCCGAGACACTCTCTAATTCATACTCTGCGTCTCATTCTAATACATCGAGTTTGATCAGAAACTCAACTCTCGCGCGAGGCCTTTTGCTGCGCTCTACGCAAGCTCTCGCTCGCTTGCTCGATTTACAACATTCTATCAACTACTCTCTCTTCAATACGCACTGTCTATTCTTTGTAGCATGTCTACCTCTGTAGATCTTTCCGGAGAAAGTCTCATCATTATGAATAGACTTACTTCTATGATTGAAAAAATGCAGGAGGCAAATCTCAATGCTATCAGTTCATTAAGAGAAGTTGTCAATCAGCAAGCAACGATCTCGAACAATCTGATAGCTACAGTCTCGAGCCTTGTTTCTTCGGTGAACAAACTGATGTCTGCTCACTCAAACCATCCCATTCCCGTCTCCAGTTCGTCTTTAGGCCCTATGTCATACGCTGCAGTCGCTTCCGCAGTCACTCGTTCTCTTGCGAGTGACAGTGAAGCACAAGAGAAAGCTACTCGAGCAGTTCTCATCAACATCAGCGAAGGTGACTCCGAACAGATAACCGCAGCCGAAGACGACACTCTTCTCGCATCCATAATCAAGTTAGCTACTGATCCTCACCTTCGGCTTCTTGTGAATTCCGATGGGAAACTCAACAAAAATCTAGTCACTATACATAGACATTCGGGTCGTAGCTACGTTGCCGATAGAGTGAACTCTCGACCTAGACCGGCTAAAGTTCAGTTTGTAGACAAAAAGACTCGTGACTCGTTTTTACTTCATACGCGTAGCTCTAGATGCGTTCCTAGGTGTAGCAATAACGTTCACGCATACGCGCGTCCAGATTACATGAAGCATCAGCTTCGGTTCGACGCTGAACTTCGCAGAGAATGCGGACGGAGAAATGAATTAGAAGGTAAGCTATTACACATCGTGAGAGATATCGGAAACGGGCCGGAAGTGTTTCAACTTCGTAACCCTCGTGAGCTGAATAGGAGACTCAGTAACGCGCAAATTACGATTGCTGAGACTGCTCCTACTAGCTCTAATTGTGAATCTCTTCCTGAAACAAATGCTCAGATCCCATTACCCTCTCCTCTTCCCATTCCGAAGCGTGGTCGTGGTCGTGGAAGGAGCGTTGCAGTTGGCAGAGCTCGCGGAGTCGGCAGAGCCTCTACGAGAAAAACTCGCAATCAAACAAGCACTCAGGAATCAATCGTGAGCGTAAGAGACGTAGCACAAGTCGACAGAGGTATTGAAGAATTTCCTCTCTTGACGGGAGGACAGCGAGTTTTATCTCAGACTTCTCCATAGGTAGTTCCCTTTCGTGAAACAAAATATTCTTCTAATTCAATACCTCAACGATCTTTGAAATGCTTCTTAAGTAATATTCGAAGCATTAACAGCTTAGCGAAAATCGCGGAAGTTTTTGATTTGATTGAACTGGAAAATATAGATGTTTGCTTTTTAACAGAAAGCTGGCTAAATGACAACACGCCTGATTCTTTTTTTCAAAACTCCAAGTATTCGATTATTCGTCTCGACAGAAGAAGTAATCAGCGTGTTGGCGGGTTATTAGTCATCTATCGAAACTCATTGAGAATTTCCCGTGTAGAACTCGATATTTCTATAGATGACGGCATAGAACTATTAGCTCTTGATATATGCAATGGGAAGTCTAGAATGGTTAGATGCTTTCTTGTGTATCGGTCTCCTTCTCTATCTCTTTCCACTTTCGAGTCGCTGATCTCAATCATCAGTTGTCATTTAATGCCCAGTCACAATATTGTTCTTGGTGACTTAAATGCGCCCGACATTGACTGGGATCATATTTATTTGTCTAGGGCCCCACTCGGAAAACTACTGTCTAATTTTGTTTCAACGTATCTACTCAACCAGATAGTCTTTTTTCCTACAAGACATGACGGTAATCACGATGCTTCTCTTCTCGATGTAATACTGACTGACAGAACCTCTTCCATCACTGATGTATCAGAGCATCCACCATTGTTGAATTCTGATCACGTTACTATATCATTCAGAATAAACTCATTACTAAGTGTACCTGTTGATAGAGGGTCTTGTGGTAATCGGGATTCAGATGTCTACATAGATTTTCGTAATGGTGACTACGAGTCCATGAACATCTTCCTAGCAAACATTCCCTGGCGGAATTGTTTTGATTCTTTTTCTGATATACAGAACAAGTACAGTTTTCTTCTGTCAACGATTCATGATGCCATATATCTCTTCTGTCCCACCAAACCTTGTCGCTCTAGGACCAATTACCGTCCTTCCAAGGCCATGGCGAAACTTCTAAAACAAAAGAAACTTCTTTGGCGCTCAAGACAATCGAATTTTAATTTTCGTTCAGAGTATAAAGAAGTGAAGAAGTCCATATTGAAGGAGAAATCAGACTATTTGAGAAGCCGAGAACTTGAAGCATTGCAAGTACCTAATGGGATACACCATTGGATTAGGACTATTTTGAAGCCTCATTCCGACATTCCCGTGATCAAAAAAGACTGTCAGTTCATTTTCGATTCTAAAGAGAAAGCTACAGTTTTTGCCGAAGAGTTTGCTATGAATTACTCTAGTAGGGATCCCATTGTATGCTCTATGCCTAGCACTTCGTTAGTCTCTGATGTCGATTTCTCTCCTCATCTTTTGTTCAATGTTCTACAGAAGCTTCCTAATAAATTTTCCGTCTATTCTGAAAATATCAACCATTTCTTAGTCAAAAATTGCGCCTTATCTCTTGCGCTACCTCTTTCTATGCTCTTCTCCTATTCCCTGCTTACTAGCGAAATTCCTATTGAATGGAAACGCGGTGAAGTGGTTCCTGTTTACAAAAGATCGGGTGACAAATCTCGAGCCGCGAATTATCGACCCATAACTATAACCTCTGTGTTCTGCCGCATCTTCGAAGGAATCTTATGTAACCATCTAAAGAATGGTTTTCGCAACATTCTCTGTAAGTCTCAGTATGGATTTATCTCTAGACGTAGCTGCGAGCTCCAACTACTTAAAACCATTTGTGAGTGGGAAGTCGACTTGAGAAACAAAAAGGATGTCGACGTAGTTTACTTCGATTTTTCGCGTGCTTTTGATAAGGTCCCTCATGGTAAACTAATAACCAAACTGGAAAGACTCAATTTTCCGATAGACATTGTGAGATGGATAGCAAACTTCCTGACGAATCGGACCAATAAAGTGCGCGTAGACGGGGAATACTCCGATTCATTCCCTGTGCTAAGCGGCGTTCCGCAAGGTACAGTCATCGGACCTCTTCTATTTCTGTTTTTTATTAATGACATCGAAATTTGCATCCCTCCTGATGTCAAATTCTCTCTTTATGCAGATGACCTCAAAGTATATAGTTCGAACGCTCAATCTCTCCAGCAATGTGTAGTCAATATACATAACTGGTCTATAGAATGGTCTCTTCCACTTGCCAAGCATAAAATTAACGTACTACACCTTGGCCGAAACAATGTGAACTCTCTCTACTTTATCGGTGATGAGGTTCTTAGTTCCAAAAGTGTAATAAGAGATCTTGGTGTGTTAATCGATTCAACCCTGAAATTTGACCGGCATATAGAGATGATAAGAGCTAGAGCTTTGAGCAAGATTTCTCAGATTTTTAAAGTCTTTAGATTCCTCGATTTTGAAGGCTACAAACGCGTCTATCTGTCTTACATCCGACTCCTTTTAGAATACGCCACTGTAGTATTCTCACCTAAATCGTGTAGCGAGCTAGCTAGAAGACTAGAATACCCTCAAAGAATTTTTTCGAAAAAGGTACTGAGGCGATGCTTAATACCTTCTAGCAATTACCCTGACAGATTGAATAAGTTTGCTATCGAGCCTCTAATAACAAGGCGCGCTAAATACGATCTATTCTTTCTGTTCAGGCTACTTTATGGAACTTTAGAGTGCCAGGTCTGCAGATCTCATGTGAAATACAGGGCGAACAGTGATCTGAGAACTTCATCTAGAACAAATCCTCTTCGATTGCTGCAAGAAAGAAATTATCACAACGGCAACTTCTTTTTTACTCGAGCCATTACCCTCTGGAACAAACTCTGCGATCGGTTCCCCGACGTCGTTACGATCGAAGAATTCATTAATATTGTTGAGAATTGTTCTTTAGTCCCGTTCATGACTTTACCTGGATATCTACTCTAGGATACTTTGATTTTCTTTGATACCCACTAGATTGTGTTTTTCTTCTTCTTTCTATTCCTAGTCAGAGCCTGTTGTGTCCCCTTTTTTAAATTTTAATCTTAATTTTTTTCTTCTTGTTTTTTTTTGTTGTTTAATGTCTACCTTATAAGTGTATGCGACAACAAGCATACCTTTGGCGAATAAAGTGAATTGAATTGAATTGATTTGCAGAGTCGAGTGGAACAAAAAAAAGATGACTGGAGCACTAAGAAGCAGATATTCAGAGGATGGGCACCAAAGAGACGGTTGCCGGTGGCAGACATGTTCGCGCATGTGTTAATGGTGAGAAGTGTCGCTCAAGAAGGAGATGGTAGAAATGAGTAGCTTTAACACATTGGTTTCTGAAGGTGTGGGGAAGGCTGGCACGTTTTTGTGGTGGAATCGCCCACTGCTAATAAATAATAAATTAAAAAAATGAAGTTTAATTGCGGAACAAAGTGCAGATCAAATGTGATATTGAAAGTACCTTGTGGCAAATGTATCCCATATTACAGTAGGTTTCGAAAGGGAGAAACAAGTTTCTCTTGAGATGCATTTTGTTACAGGAAAAGGGCGAATAGAATAGTAACAGGCGCTTATATTCTGAAAACGTTCTGTGAAACGAGGGCAGCGTCTGAATTCACATTCATTCATGTACTTTCTAGGACTAAGAGCAGAAAGAAGTACTAGTACACTGTCTCTACCTTGGTCTACGCTCATGGTTTATTCACTGCGGTCAAGTGTTGTACATCCCGAAGGCGGGTGTATTCAAACAAAGGTTATATGAGACGACGGATGGAGTTTACGACAGTAGGAGTCAATATAATTGGTGTTTGAATACGCGCCTTAGGGAGTGTACTGTAGGTGCGTTGCGTATGCGTAGCATACGGGAAGACGAGAGAGGGAAGTAACTCAGTCTACGTTTATCGTGCGTTAAAGCAAGATGCTTTAAGTGGTAGTATGAGTCCCGCCCACCCACCCAAATCAAGATGAAGGAGGAGAACGCTAGAGTATTGAGAGATGGCTGACACTGAGGTTGAATGAAGTACCTTAAGAAGTCGCGCCAGGAGCAATCGCAGAGAGCAGCAGACTCCGATGTCTTGAGTAGTTTATGGCTTACAAAAAATGTACGAAGAAGCGTTGGAATGTGGGATCGGAGTTACAATGGCTGCATGATATGAGTTACAATTATATCCATTCGCGGCTGAAGTTAAGCAAGAATACAAGGCTTATAGTCGTATGTTAGGGACGGTCAAAGCGACTACGGCGCCAATTACAAGAGTGAAAGTATAGTACATCAGAAACAAAAGGAGCGTTACCTTGACTGACCTCAAAGAAATAGGCTGACTGAGACGATTGAAGGACCGAAATGTGGGCTCGTGGCATTTCGAGTAATATGCCGAGGTAGTAGCGTTACTAAGAGGAGGTGTCTCAAAGGGAGGCTCCATTAGAATTAGATTTATGTATAATACATTATCTCAGTTATCGATCACCAGATGTCATAGCGTCTACCAAGTTTCGGTTCCAATGACTGTTTTTCGTGATGAGTTCAACGTTCGGACTGAACTAATCACTGAAATAGAAAGTTGAGATACCAACCGATGTACTAGGACTGTTCGCAACGACGACACAGTTGCACATTCCAGTCCTATATCCAAGTGTTTTCCAATTTAATAATATGTCGGTCAGCCATGGGAGCAATAACTCTGAACCAGGTTTCCTATGGCATACATATGTACATAGAGCTCATCCCAGTTAGAAATACTCGCCCTCGTTTCCATTGTTTAAATATATATAGGCAACCCAATATCGACGGATCATTTACGAAAAGAGTGCTAGCAAGCTTGTGAAGGAGCTGGCCGGAAGAGCTCACCATACTTCAGCTCAGAAGAAGAAGGCGTATAGAGCATTTAAAGGAGCATCATTGGAGTAAGCAAAACGTAGGTAAACGAGGATTCCTCAACAAGAAATCGCGCCGTATGTCAAGAATGTATTAAAGACACCATAAGGTGTGTTGTCAATATGAATAGAGGCAATGTTTCTTTTAACAGCTTTCTTAGATATGTAGCAATAAGACTATATGAACGAAGCAGACTGTTGAACTATCAGATGATAATGCGGGAAAGGGAACAATAAATGTGCCTTGTATGTTATGTGTGTTTCAATTATTAAATGTCACCAAGGAGAGAATGTTATTTTGTTTCAACTGTACAGTACGAGTTGTTTTTAACCTCATGGTTTATTCACTGCGACATATTATGCACGAATAAAACGTTACACACCTCAAGGTTTATTCACTGCGGTCAAGTGTTGTACATCCCGAAGGCGGGTGTATTCAAACAAAGGTTATATGAGACGACGGATGGAGTTTACGACAGTAGGAGTCAATATAAGGATCATTTAGAACACAGCAAAGCAGCCAGTCGCAGAAACGAGATAGAGCAAAAAGAGATCACAAGTTTGAACCGGAATCGAATGTGTTCTGCAAAAAGGAGAATGTGTGCTGCAAAAAAAAGAATATGTTGATTTTGTATGCGAGAATCGAATTATTTCGCAGGGTACACTTCGCTTCCCACGGCTGATTTTACAACTCCTTTTAATAAATAACGAAATGAACAACTGAAAAATAATTTGTTAAATCAACGCCCCGCAGATTCACAGAGACACCGGAACTGCTTCAGAACACAAAATAAATCATAAATTTTTGAAAGTCTTATTTATTGTGCCGTAATAATGACCTGATTTCATGACAAAGGTTGTTGAAACATTTTGAATCATTCTGCGCCTTTCTGAAGTCACTAATACACCGCTTATTACAATTATTAAGTTTCTCAATCACGAATACATATATGAAGTTGACATGAGAAGGCTTTCAGTTTAACATATTAAAATTGTTTTATATATATATTTTTAGATAATCAGATTAGATAATCAGAGGCGAGATATAATATTGTCATCGGATAAGGCGAATGCCTTTTCTGAATACTTCGCTTCCGTGTTTTGCGAACCTATCCATGGTCCATTAAGAAATCCATCCTGCACTAGAGTAATTGAGAGGATGAGTGTTGATTGTATTACTGAGGATATGGTTTTGAAAGCCCTTTCATCTCTTTCAGCCAAATGCAATACCTCTCCCGACGGGATACCAAACATCCTTTGGAAGAAATGTAGATTCGCTCTTGTGAAACCTTTATGCATTTTATTCAATAACAGTCTGCTTTCTGGCTCAGTGCCTTCTATTTGGAAGCGATCAATTGTTAAACCAGAGGCCGTATCCACAATCATGCTTAAGCGTCCAATGAGGTCGTCCAATCGTTGGACGTCCAAAATTATACGTCCAACAACAAATTTCGTATCCACAATGCAATTAGTTGGACGTCTAATGCTTGGACGTTGTCCAATCCGTTGGACAATGTCTACCCTGTCTAACTGAGCGTCCAACTCGTTGGACACTCTCTTTTTAATGATTTTTTTTGTGTTTCGAGTTTTTTTCGATGTGTTTTCGATGTTTTTGTCACTTTTTTCATGAAGGATTACTTTTTTAAAAATTATTTTTTTAAATTTTTTTCTTTTTCTTTTAATTTTTCATTTTATTTTATTTTCTTTATTTTTTTTTCAAACTTCCTTTTTTCTCATTCTCTTTCTTGAAGTCAAAAATAGGCGATACAGCTGGCTGTGTGCAGTCTACCATATCACGAATTTTGCCAAATAATATCAAGATGTGAGTTTATCACGTGTTATTTGTTTAATACTTTTTCATATTTGTTATAAACGATTATTGTATTGATAACTCATAACACAATTTAATCACGTTGGAATTTTTAGAAAAGCAACAAAAATGTATGTATATTAACAAACAACTGAAATATTAACAAAAACCTATTGATGTGCGATTTCCAAGAAAAATAATGGAACATATGATAGATACACCTCCTCGATAAAAGTTCACAGACTTCATGCATTATTCTTGAGACACTGGACTGTGAACAGCCAACCGCATCGCCTATGTTTATTTGAAACCCATTGTTCGCAAGAGTTGAAAGAGCGACAGCCAGTCGTTGAGCTGGTAAAATAGCTTTAGCTCTTCCTGTGTCGCTTTGCAAGTCATCCTTCTTGCCTGTTTGCAAGTCATCATTCTTGCCTGTTTCCTCGCTACTTAGCGGTCACCCCAAGAAAAGTTCTCTATCGACTCCAACTCTGAAAGTGGAACTGAATCAACTTGCGGCGAAAACCTAGTGCCAAGGTTACAATCTCTTCAAATGGCACCAAATTGAGTAAGTCAGATTCGAGAATATTCATTCTAACTCATCGCTTCTTTCCGAAGCAAATCTACGTTCAAGTCTAGAATGTCTTCGCCATCAGAAAATACTCAAATGTCCCCGCTGGCTTCTCTTGTTAACAGGATTCGCCCGTCAAGAAGAAAAGCTGATATCGGTACTGGTTCAATAGAAGATCTTCAGCGAATGGTCCAAACTGTCATCACTCGCAACGAAGAACTGGAGCAGAAATGCATCGGATTCGAAGAGCAGATACATCAGCAAAACGAGGCTATTTCATCTTTGAAAGATCTTGTCGCAACACTTGTTTCTGACATTGGTTCTCAAAATAGAGATATTTTGAATATAATGAAACAACAGAAAGAAATAACGCCATCCCACCCAGCTCCAAAGACCGCACCGACTCCTGTTCCGAAGCCTCCTCCGATCTCGGACCCCTCATTCCGCTACTTTGAGTCTGCGAATGAAATAGCCGATAGAAGAGAAAGATATCGTTCAGTTGTGCTTTTCCGACTCCCTGAATCTACCTCCTCATCTGCTGCCAGCCGAGCCGATGATGACCTTTACAACGTCCGGAAGATCTTGAATGATCTTGACATCCAAGCAATTCCGGAGAAGGTTTATCGTATGCCATCAAATCTCCCTGCTAATCCTCGTCACTCCAATCCTCGCCCAGTCAAAATTGTTTTGCCAACTGTCGACTTCCAACAAGCCGTGCTTTCCAAAGCATTTCTTCTCCAAAAACACAACCTTTACATAAGGCACTCACAGACCAAGTGTGAGCGTGCCTATGATCGCGCTGTCTTTGTCTGGCAAAAAGACCGCTCGAAACCGAAACCATACATACCCCATTTCGCCGCCCCCCTTGTCTCAAAATCTCCGCGACCTCTTCTTGATATACCTCTTTCCCGTCCCCCTATGCGACATTCAAACTTCACTATACATCAGAAGAATATCAATCATCCAAATCACTCACTCCGTATTGAACCTCCTCGAAGATTCATGTCACCTCGTCCTAATCGTTCTTTAAACTAGACCAAAATCGCCGGTCTTCCACAAGTCACGTGAATTGTTATTTCGCAAATGTTAGATCTCTAGTGAATAAGATTAATGATCTACAACTTTTGCTGTCAAAGAGATACTCTATAATTTCTTTTTGTGAGACATGGCTATCGGATAGTTACCCGGACTCTTTTGTTCTCTCCTCCTTCATCTCTCAATATAACATTGTTCGATGTGATAGGAGCGAAATAACTAATGGCGGGGGAGTGCTATTTCTCATACACTCCTTATTATCATTCAAAATTATCTATTCTCAATCAATCAAGAATTCTCATGAAATCCTAGCTGTTGATATTGAAATAGAATCTCACGTGATACGTTTCATTAGTCTATATCGAGTCCCTCATATAAACACACCGAAGAGCGAGAGGTTATTAAACCTCTTGATTGATCTAGTCACCTGCAACCACCCATGTATTATAATGGGAGATTTTAACTTACCCGACATAGACTGGAATAAATCCCCTCTAGCGTCATCGAATCCCGCTTCCAAATCATTTCTTGAATTTTGCTCAGCCACTCAGATGAATCAATATATTAGATGCCCTACGAGAGGATCACACATTCTAGACCTCCTCCTCTCCAATAGCAAAGATTTATTGAAGAACCCATGTGTCACTCCCTCATTCAGTAATTCAGACCACGAATCAATCAGTTTCGAACTTTCCCTATTCCACGAAATTCCTCTTTACTCGTATCGACGCATATACAGTAAAATAAACTATTCCTTATTACTCCCTTCATTATGTAATTTAGATTGGCATTGCTTATTCAACCCCATCAAAGATACAGACTCAATGTACGAATTGTTACTATCCATACTAGAGGACTTTTCCGAGCAATTCGCTCCTATCCAGAAGGTCTCTCTAGCGACCCATGCATCTCTTCCAACGCATATTCAGAGAGCTCAAGAAAAGCGTTTTCTCTTCTGGAACAACTATATTTGTAGTGGACTAAGTGAGGACTATGACATTTATGTTAAAGCCAGTAAGAAATGCAAAAAGTTTGTAGATAAATTCAACCTAAATGTAGAAAAGAACATTGTTAATAGTAAGAACAAAAACTTGTTCTTCAAGTATATAAGGTCTAATACATCCCAGAAACAAAGCGGTGTCGACACTTTGGTGAATGAACTCGGCATCTCAGTATCTAAAGACTTAGAAAAAGCAAATCTTCTTGGAGAATTCTTCCAGAAGTCATACACCATAGACAATGGTAAGCTTCCTCCACTCTCTCATAATTCAGTCTTGAGAGCATCCTCTCTAGAAGAACCCTTGTTTACGCGTCATGATATTTGTAGACTAATAGAGAAATACCCAATGTCTTCTTGTACTACCCCAGATCATCTGAATATGCTTTTTATCAAGAAAATCGCTGTCCCTCTATCTATTCCGCTTGAAATAATTTATAACCAATCTTTCCTTACATCTGAAATCCCGAACAGATGGAAACATTCCATAGTCACACCAGTTAAGAAGAAGCCTCCTTACAGTAGTCCTTCCAATTACCGTCCCATCAGTATAACATCACTATTTTCCCGTATATTCGAAAAAGTGTTGAGTAAAGAAATAGAGAAACATTGTGAGATAAACCAGATTTTGCCAGATGATCAATTCGGGTTTCGCCATAAGAGATCAATAGAACAGTTGATGTTACTGTTCCTTGAAGACTGTTCTGTAGCCGTAGACCAGAAAAAGTTCACAGATATCATTTATTTCGATTTTGAGAAAGCCTTCGATAAAGTTTCTCACTCTAAACTTATTTATAAACTAAAGTCCATTCAACTCCCTCCCAGAATTATTTCGTGGATCGAAGCTTATTTAGGTAATAGAACCTACCAAGTTCGAGTTAATCAATCACTTTCTAATAGTTTCATGGTTACCAGTGGTGTTCCCCAAGGCAGTGTCTTAGGCCCATTATTATTCATCATTTATACATCTGATATAGTGAATGTGATAACTTCTTCTAATTGTAAAATTAAAGTTTTTGCAGACGACATGAAAGTTTATAAGTCTTTTTCTAAAACAGACTCTCATACAACACTGCAACACTCGATTGATACCATAGTGGAGTGGTGCGACGCTTGGCAATTGCCTTTATCTCTACCAAAATGTGCTGTGTTAAGAATTGGTACCCAGAGTTCCCCTCATTTTCCATATTCTATAAATAGTCACTCCCTACCCTACCTCAACGAGATTCGTGATTTAGAATTTATTGTAGACAACAAGTTGACTTTTTCTGCTCATTGCTCAACAATAGCTCAGAAAGCAAAGCGTAAATGTCATCTTATTCTTAAAGTTCTCAAGAGTCGTAAACCGGATGTACTTGTTAACGCTTACAAGATATACATTAAATCTATTGTAGAACACTGTACAACTGTTTACTCCCCACATTTCGCTAAGGACATAGCTGTACTAGAGAAGGTTCAAAATTATTTTACGCGTCGCGTTTTTCGCCGGTGCTTTGGTTGTTCGTTTAATAATATGCCAAGTAGTCAGACGAGAAACAATCAACTAGGCCTAGTATCTCTTCTCTCTGTTAGAGAATCTAACGACCTCAAACTACTCTTGAAACTGATATTTGGGAAAAAAGTACTCTCTGACAGGACGCACCACAACTTTGAAATAAGAGCGTCCAACACTAGAGGCGCATTTTTCAAAATAATCCACCCTGCTCCGAGAACTATTTGCAGAAGAAATGCCTTCTCTATACGATCAGCTCGTATATTCACCGAAATTAATAGTGTTGATGAATGATATATGTTTGCCTGGATGTAATCTGCATTGTTTCACCTATTTATGTAATTCAAACAATTCAATTGTTTAATCTCGTACCACGTGATTAATTTATGCGTTGCTGCATGTAATGTTTTCACGTAATAAAATTGAAATTGAAATCCTCGAACACTGCAAGCAGTTTGAAGAACCCTTGACGCGTGAAGCGGAATCTTTTAGGAAATTCCGTATCTCTGAGTGTGTCGAATGGATTTGCGCGGTCTCGGTACACTCTTGGAACTCGCAGAGCATTCTCTTCTAGCTCGATATCCAAACCGTTCATCGCCAGCACGATCTAAAACATGTGAGAAGAGAATAAGAAACGAAGTAATAAAAATACATTCCTTTGGTTCTTTACGGCCGGGAGTCGTCCATTCTTTGAGAACAAATTTATTCTATAACTTTAGAAACATTATTTAGAGCGAAAAACAACAAGGAAAACCTTTGAAAGTTGAAGAAAACCACAAAAAAGTTGACACGCACCAAAACTGCGTCAGTGTTTTCCATTAGACGTCTAATCATTAGACGTCCAACATTAGACTTTAATAAATCGCATTGTGGATACGAAAAACCAGTTGGACGTCTAACGCATTGGACGCGTCTAATGTTAGACGTGTCCAATGCGTTGGACGTCCAACATTTGACGTTTATTGTGGATACGGCCTCAGTACACAAATCTGGTTCTCGCAATCTGTTAAATAATTACAGACCTATATCGTTATGTTGCTCGTTATCCAAGATTATGGAAAAAATCGTTTTCGCCTTAGTTTATTCGTATTTAGAAGAATCAAAGCTATTGTCTCCATATCAAGCAGGTTTTAGAGCAAGAAAGTCTACCGTAACATCTTTGGTAGAATCTCATTCTTTTGTTGTTGATTCTTTGGCTTTTGTTGATGTTATTTTCCGCGATATTCGTAAAGCGTTCGATACTGTAGATCATAGGCTCCTTTTATATCAGGTTCATTCGTTCGGTATCTCCTCTAATATTGTCAATTGGCTTAGTAGCTATTTAAGTAATCGAACTCAATCAGTCTTAATCGATAATTGTGTGAGGTGGATGCGTCTGTGACCGATTTTTATCGATTGATTTTTAAAGGTCAAATATAAAGGTTATCGTAAAGGTCATCGATTATATGACATCGAAGAAATCATATAATCGATGACCTTTACGATAACCTTTATATTTGACCTTTAAAAATCAATCGATAAAAATCGGTCACAGACGCATCCACCTCACACAGATAATGTGCTATCTCAGCCCATGCCTGTTATTTCAGGTGTGCCTCAAGGCTCTTCCCTTGGTCCTTTACTATTCCTCATGTATATTGATTCAGTGAAGGAAGCGATACCTCCTAACTTTCGATTCGGTTTGTATGCAGACGATATAAAATTATGGGTCGTGTTCCCTCTTCTAGCCATGATATCCAAGTCGCTCTTGATCTTGTTACCGCTTGGTGTTCGGAATGGAACTTGTCTTTGTCGACATCTAAATGCAGTGTTTTGCATTTAGGACCCCGAAATCCTTCTGTTGTATACCGTATAAATGGTCTCCCCTTAACTGTTGACGAGATAGCTAAAGATCTTGGTGTCACTATTTCCGATGAATTCTCGTACAAACACCATATTGTCGATAAGTGTAAGAGAGCTTCCGCTGTTGTCAACATGTTATTTAAAGCTTTTAAATCCCCTTCCATTTCTCTGTTGCCATCTGCTTTTAAAATCTATGTTCGACCTATTATCGAATACGCAAGTGAGTTGTGGAATCCATCTTCCTCGGGCCTTGTTAAGTTGGTTGAGAAAGTCCAACGCTCTTTCACGAGGAGAGTACTAGGAAGAGTCCGTCACCCTAAGCTTCCGTATTCCCAGAAGCTTTCAATGCTAGGCCTTCAGAGCCTCGAGTACCGTCGCGCTATCTCTGATCTACTTTTTATTCATAAATGTTTACATAACAGCTTAGACATAGACACTGATCATTTATACGAAATCTCGGCTGTTCAGCGTTTCACTCGGCATTCGCATCCTCTAAGACTTATTCCTCCTCACCGCATCAATAAGACCTATTTATCGACATGTGTTTCCCGTCAAATGTCTGTTTGGAACTCTCTTCCATTTGATGTCATCAACGAAGCTAGTAGCCTCGAATTTAGAAAGCAACTTCTTTCGTTGCCTGTGAATGTTATTGTGCCAGTTAGTCTTATATATTTTATCTGCATCCGAGAATGCGCATTGGTAATCAAACATCATAGGCAATAAATTTGTTTGAAAAAAAAAGACAATTGAGAGCTATTGCATATGAAGGCTAGATACTTCATTAAATGCGAAACACTATTCTATTTACAGACAATTTTTTACGGAAAGCTTTGAGAGACTTTTCCCGAAGAAGATCAATAGGTAACTTGCTAAATATTCGAGAAACTCGCAAAGAGAAGCTGTAGTACCTAGCAGTGTTACGTGTTTTTTCAACTTGAATACCACTAGGATTAGTTCTTGTACAACGTCCTTCTTTAAATATGCGGTTTCTATCAATTATGGACTGGTTCTGCATAATCTTCCAACCCATGACAACGTCGTTTTGATATCTCCTATCGGCCAAGTTTGTTAGGCCTAGACATCTTAGCCTAGTTTCATAAGACGGAAGAGCCTGAGGGTACATTTTGTTCGGAAAACAACGATAATATACAATGCGTGTAAAAATTCTCTGAACATTTTCTACCGTTGTCGAATCTTTCGAGTAGTGAGGATTCCAAAGCGTCGAAGCAAAGTCTAGGTGAGGCATTACATAAATTTTAAAACATTTGACCAATATAGATGAATCATGGACAGAGATGGCTCTAAGAAATGAGAACATAGCCTTTCGAGCTTTGGCCACCCTATCAAGTACAGTGTCATTACGACGTAGGGATGCGGCCAATTGGATGCCCAAATCACGCACTTGTGGTACTCTGTCGATCGATATCTGATTGATGACATATGTAGTAGACGGATTACTGGAACCAATATGTAAATGGAAGGACTTAGACGGTGAAAGAGTCAACTGATTGGAAAGGCACCAGTTATGAACACAGTCAAGAGCTTCTTGTAGTTCTTCTTTTTTCTCGTTCATATCTCCCTTGTTATAAGAGACATATAATTTAATATCATCGGCATAAGCCTGGTACTTCACATTCGGAAAACAATCGAGAACATCATTAATGTCGGCGATATATAAAGTAAACAGAAAAGGACCTAGTACAGAGCCTTGAGAAACTCCGGAGTTCACTGGCAGTGATTTCGAAAACGATTTACCTATTCGAACCGAAAAACTACGCTCCGTCAGAAATGATTGTAACCAGGAAAGCAATGGATCGTTGATGCCGTAATATTTGCATTTGTGGAGGAGTTTCGGAATACTTATGGAATCGAATGCCCTAGAAAAGTCTAAATAAATAACATCCGTACACTGGCCGATTGATAAAGCATTAGTCCAATCATCGTCACAAACTAAGAGATTAGTGACAACAGATGCACCTACTCTGAATCCATGTTGGTTACTAGGGATTATGTTGTTTTTCGTGCAATGATCAACAAGAATGTCTCGAACTAGGCGTTCCATAGTTTTAGAGGCTGGAGAAAGAATGGAAATGGGACGATAAGATGAAGAAAAACTAGGATCTTTACCAGGTTTCGGAATTGCAGAAATGAAGGAATGCTTCCATATTTTGGGAGTAGATTGGAGCATGATGCACATGTTATAAATGTGCGTCAGGGGGAGACACAGTGATGAGGCACATTTCTTAAACATTATCTGAGGAATATCATCACTACCTGTACTACCAGTAGATTTAAGTTTCATAAGTTGCCTAAGAACAACATGCGGTAAGAAAACTTCTAAATTCGAAAGAGGAGGGGAAGGCCTATCAGGGAAAGAAGGAGTAACTGTGTCAGCCGTTATGAAAGAAGAGGCAAATTCACTTGCAAGCATATCACACTTTTCAATTGTATCCGTTACCATAGTACCAGTAATATCGGTTAAAAATCTCGGTGGTCTTGGCTTCGGTTTAGTGAGAGATGAAATATGTCTATAAAGATCACGAGATCGCTTCAATTTGGTTTTTTCGGAATAATGTTTCCATCTACGCATCTTATGAAGGAGTTTCACACTTGCCTTTTTATAAAGAGCCAGCGATGCTGGTTTATCTATCTTATTGAACAGTCTATTTCTATAAGCAATCAATTTCATGATATGCAGAGGATAAGAACAATGAAAATCTCGTGGGGTGCGTAAAGGAACGAAACGAGATATAGCACTGGTAACAATAGTCGTGAAACGGGAGTATAAATCATCACAAGAGGTAAAACTATCGAACTCGTACTCCCAGTTGATGGTACTGAAAAATCGATTTATGAGGTCGTAGTTTGCTCTTGAATAATCACGAATGGGTGTAGAGATTGGTGACGAAGCGGATGTAGCTATATGGAAAGAAATACCACTATGGTCACAAGAGGGAAATGCAGGAATTATTTTCACATTTGTGAACATTTCTGGTGAAGAACTAAAAATCCAGTCTAAACAGCGACCAGCACGAGTTGGCTCACGACAAAGAAATACTAAATCAAAAGCGGAAATTATTTCATGAGTCTTCTTGTGATTAAATGAGTTGTCAACCACTAAGGCATCGCAGTTCATATCACCTATCACAAGCAGTGGATGATCATTGAAAGAAAATATATCCGAGAGTGAGTCACAGAAAGATTCTGTTTGAGCAGTGCTGTAATCGGGAGGGCGATAGAAAAGAACTAGACGAACTATTGATTTGGTGACTAGGAGATCAATAAATAATATCTCGTTCGGATGAAAGGAGATGCTAGATTCAATGAACGAAAGGTGATCACGTATAATTAAGGCAACACCACCTCCTCTACTATTACGATCACAACGAACTATTACATATGGTAATATGCCTATTATTTCATGATCGGGAATACTTTTCTTCAACCAAGTTTCCGTTAGCAAGACTATATCAGGTTTTTCATTCTCTAAATACATTCGAAAAACAGAAAGTTTATTGCATAGAGAACGAATATTATAATACGATACTTTCAAGAAAATATCAGTGGAGTGAAAATTACGAGTACGGACAGAACTAGGATTCGAATATATAGAACGGTGTGATGAAACATGACCTGGACATTTCGCTAGTTTGACGACAAGGCTGCGTGGACTGTCGGATGAATAGATTGTCGAGGAACGGTGACTTCTGACGAGCGGAGGACTTGGACGTTTCTTGCTGATGACCCAGTCGACTTCGTTGATCTCACAGTGATGTTCTGACTTCCTTGGAACGTTCGTTGATGGGAAGAGGGTCGATTGGTATATGATTGACGAAGAGCGTCGACCTCGCGACGGGGCATAAGTCGGCCATTGTATATAACGACATCTTGACCCGCAGCTACCAGCTTTCTTTTCTCCTGACGAAGTTGATATTCCTGTTCGCGTTGAAACTTCGTTAAGCTCGGGCGGACGAATATATTCCTCAAGAGAGGGTTCTGGCGGAGAGAGCTCGATTTAGCGAGAAACTGTCTCTGATGCGTTTTAGTCGGGAAGGTGAGCTTGAGAACACGTGCATCGTTTGAATCATTCTTCCTAATTCCCATGCGGTAGTGAGCGACTCCTGCGACCGGTAGATCAAAAGCGTCGAGTAGAGTATGAATTATGCCTGAATCGTGGGCTATTTGAGCTGAAGCTGAAGCTTTCTTGTCGGCAATCTCTGGTGCGCGTTCTATTACCACTGAACGTAGCCTTTTTTCTTCCTCCATTTCATTCTTCACAGTTTCAATGACATTGCAGTTGTTTGTAGATTCCGAAATCATCTGCTTCATTACTAAAGAACATGTCTTCAGCAAAAGAAGTATGTGATTCGGAATATTGGGATCCGTCGCCTCCTCTTCTTTGATGATACATTCGTCGAGAGAATTGAGAAGAGCTTCGCTAGCTAGAGACATTGGTCGGTGAGACGGTTGATAAGGTGTACTGATAAATCAATATGGGAGCGATGAGTAAGCGTACCACTCTCTTCAAGAGCAGAGAGAACCAATGTTGAGTCTTGTTTCTGATACTTAATTAAGACTTGTGATTTTTCATCAGTATCACAGCCCCCCTTTTTTTCCCCTTTACACACCGCCACTAAGCTTTATGTGTAATGTAGTCCATGCATACCTTTGTTTATATGTAATTTGCTTTTGTCTTAAATACCTACATGCTTGGAATAAAAAATGAATGAATATACAGTGCGGGGCATAATTTTGAGCTTACCCATAAATTGAACATTATCCGATTTTTCAGAAGGGGCAATTTTTTTTATTATTTTTTTTTTTATTTATTGAGATTTTCTCTAAAAACGAATAATTGTTCCGAAATGTCACGACACAATAAAAAAGATGATGAAGGAAACGAGCACAAATAGATGACTCTCCATTAGTTTGAGGGCAAGAACTATCGGGCGTTGAACTTTAGTCGATTGAAACAGTTGATCGGCTTTTATGATGTCGAGGTCTTAGGTGTTCGTCATTGGTGTCGGCATGACGAAGGTGAGTTTTGAGTGAAACATATAACTAACGAATAATTATAACATATAACTTTTATTCAGTAAACAACAAAATTAGTAAACAACATAATTGTTTACTAATTTAATTGAGCCTTGCTTTTCTGAACCATATCTCCAAGAATCGTAGTCTCATTGTTGAAGAAAAAAATGTTGTGAAGCAACAAATTGGTCACAGAGCTTCCAATCTTTTTCATACAATACAATTTTCCGCGGCCTCAAGAGGTACATGTATCTTTTCGAACTGTATAAAAACACAAAAACCAAAAAATCATTGACTGTTTTTTTCTGCGAATCCACCTTCTCATTTCGAAAAACCTGGTGCACGAAACTGGGACTACCCGGACATGGTCAAAGAAGCCGGACTGGGACTACCCGGACATGGTCAAAGAAGCCGGACTGGGACTACCCGGACATGGTCAAAGAAGCCGGTCAGTTTGGTAAATAGTAAAAAATATGGTCAAAAAGCTCAGCGTAGGAGACTCGGACTCCAGCAAGAGCTTTACTCGACTGAGTCATACATTTTTGTGTATATTCAAGGCTCTTTGAAACTCAAAGACCCTTCCATATTGTATGATTTAACCAACGCAGGTAGAAAAACTAAAGCAAGGTGCGGTTTTGAACACAGTCGCCCCTTTTGACATGGAACTGGAGCAAACACGTTACGAATACATAACTGAGCACATTTCGGCAAAACAAGCTATAGGTTTTATGAAAAGATCAATGACCTTGATTTCTTAGTCAAACTTCCTTATGAAGATAACGCAAATTTTTTCGAAGTTTACGATCCAGAATAAAAAGAGATGGAAGATGAGATTAATAAATCGACTCATATCCATAATAAAAGACACTGAATCCTCCGTTTATTATTTTCTATTTCGACATATAACTTCTTACTGACGTTCTGTCAAATCATGAAAAGTAAAGTGTACAGTTACAATCGCTCTCAACGACTGTGGTTTGAAGTATGAGAACATAGAGCAAGCGACAGTGTCTTACATGTACGGAGGCACTTGTTGTGGGCAGCGTGCACTGTATAAGTGTGGTTTCACCGGCATTCCCATATATAATGTCAGTCCATCATGTCATAAACAATTCTATTCTTTTAAAAACAAAAGTTCACACATTCTTAAATCAATGTATTTTGTGTTTGAACAAGTAATCTTTGTTGAAGGAAGAAATTTTGTTTAGTGGACATGCTCAGTTGATCAAATATTCTAATGCTCAAGCTAAACTGAGAGAGGTTTGTAAAAAAAGGATTGGGACGCGGAAACGTGTTTCCCGACCACTGAGAGTGGTTGAATGGCCTGGCCGTTCCAACGTAATTCAAAACTTGAAATCTTGCTTTTTCAAACCTATGTATGTAAACTAGCCATTAAACAGCTTGATTCGAACTGTTTTGATTTAAACTAGGAGCAAATCCAAGGATTGAGAACGAAGCTTCTGAAAAGTCTAGTTAAACTTTGAAATCTTTCAGATTATTTACTACGAGAAAAAATTCTCATTCGCCGAGTCGACGCTGATTCTGTATTATAAACATCTGAAATGTTTAAAATCAAGGAATTTTTCTTTGAAAAAGTATGAGAAGTTTTTAACTTTTCTCATTGGTTATTCATGAAAAGGACTGTTTCGTTCATAAGGTACATATACCCGACAGGTTTTATTTAGGTGAACAACGCGGGTGCCAGCGGTTCTACTGCAATTTTTTTCATGCAAACAAATACTCGAAAGCGGTACGTTCTTCAAATTGATCAAATGTTTCCTCATTCATGATATGCGTTCCGAGCCCTCGGACCTGAACTATAAAATCAATCTGTTTTCACTCCGTTACACCGTTCATAATTCCAGTTTTGCTACCAAGCTCGGAGTTACCAACTTCGAAGTTTTCTAGCAACAAAAAGTGGTAAAAATATTATGTCTTACTAAGAGTCTTCGGTATGATTAATTTAAAAAATTATGATGATGGTACAAGCCGATTTCAGGAAACGCTGATCTGGTGCTGGCGTGTGGTTTTGAAAAGATGTCTGCGAGCTCTCTTGAAAACATGACTTCTGACTCGGATGGAAGAGCGACTTGTTATTACAAACATAAGCAAGTGAGTTTAAGCTTTCAAATCAATAGAATCATAAATTAGAACATTCAGGGTGAGGAAAGTATATTAACAGAAAATATTCATCACCGTTCTTTATTTGTGAGGGCGGTGAATATGAATTTCCTTGCATAAGGAATTTCGCAATCTTCTAGTGGTTGTCCAAACTTTATGCTATGCTGTGGCGTACATGAAAGCCTGATGTCTCAGTGATGTTCTTTTACTGAAAATTGATCTGCGACAGGATATTTCGAGGACTTTTGGCCTGAGTAATTCACCAATCACTGCTCCGATGTTCGCGAATGCTGGAATTGAACACATGAGAAAATACGGTTAAAGCAATACGTTGTTAGTCACTCTCTCTCTCTCTCTCTCTCTCTCTCTCTCTCTCTCTCTCTCTCTCTCTCTCTCTCTTCCCTACATCTTTTTTATCTATACTAAAACAAATTAAAAGTAAAAGTACAACATTAGAAGGAAAAGTACAATGTGAGAAGAAAAAACATTGACTCCGAGCAAGTTCAATATGATCTTGCATTTTTTGCTTCCAAGTTAGAATTGTTTTTTGTTGTTGCTTCCTATTTAGAATTGTTTATGTATATAATAAGGATCGTTTCTGCTGAGCGAAAGTCGTATGGGTACCGAATTTATGATAATACACCATCTTACTCAAAACTGAATCAAAACATTTCAGGAACAAAGAGAGAACATTTTGCCAAAATCTCTCATAAAAATCACTTGCATTCTGTGCATAATGAGTTAGTTTTTGCTTATTCTTTACAAATTCAACTTCAAAATATGTACAGTTAATTTTTATGCTTCTATCATGACCGTCTTTCTTTCTTTTTTTTATATAGATTGTTATTTTATATGTATTTTTGAATCAAAAAGTGTAAAAAAGAATGTTTAAGGGTATAACTGTATGTTTTAAAAAAAGAAAACAAGTCGAAAGCTGCTATTTCATGATGAGTTGATGAGGTTCTGATATTCATGTTTTGTTGACCAATTATAGACAAAATTTTAAATAATATAGAAACAATTTATAATAAAAAAAAACAACAAAAAAAGTAAGTTGTTTAGCAAAAAGGCATACAAATTTCTAATTGAAGACAATAACCACCTATGATTGTATAACTACAGTCTAGAGTGTATTCCACTTTTCCTACAGGAAGGCTCAATTTCGTAAAGAATACAGTCTAAAAGAAGTGTTGAATGCCCGCAAAATCCATGACTTCATGGGTCTCCTTGAATGCAGGTAGATTCTCCAAAAAAAATGCAAATTAAATGTATTCAATTCCTTACAAATACCGAAAAATTCCCTGAAAGTTTGCTTGTGATTAATGATTCAGCTAAATGTGTCACCTTATTCTGTAATTTTCGAAAAGGGTTATACCTATTTCCGTTGAAAATCTAGCGTTAAATATATTTGCAGAAAAAAAGGTTTCGGTTCCTTCAATTCTTTTGATTTTTAAGTTTTCATGGCGATAGAAAGCATTTTTCTTCAAGAATTTTTGATTTTTTCCTTCAAATCTTGAAATTAGTCTGCATAAAATAATTTGAACGCCTGTGATTCTAAATGATAACAGTTGTGCCTCAGCCCGACTTCGGATGGCGCGGCGGCTGTCATCATCTGCTCGGAAATTTTCATCCAGAGACATCCCCTTCTGCGCAAGCAAGCAGTAGAGATGGTCGGTGAGAAGGGCTGACACATGAAGTGGACTTTGAGTATTTACTAAACACGAAACCTGCGGAATTGTTTTTTCCGACCCAGTTTCTGTTCTCCTCTTTCCGATTTTAGCGTTCATGTACATATGTACATATTATTATTTGGTAATCAGCCTCTGTTCACATATATATTATATATATGTTGAATAGAGTTCCGGAAGCAAACTTTGGTGGAAGGAAAGCGCTCAGATTATAATTTGAAAATTAAATGCGATTACTTCTTATTTCCTCATTTAACGTTTTCTTGTGTGTTTCCATCTCTTTTTATTGCATTGTGTGATTCCGAACATTTCCGATTTTCAAAACGGGAAATTGAATATTCTATATTTTTCAGAATAACTTTGGAAGAAAAATTATCTTATTTCTAGGTTGAAAGTCTAGGGGTGGAAAATAGGGGCTACTAGATTATTGTGAACGAAGTTAAGGCATGAAACTTTGAACCGATCTTCCTTCCGTCTTCGAAGATAATAACATAAAAATGGCCGGATACGATATGATTGAGAAGATTTCCCGTAAACTCTGCAGAGAAACGGGTTATGGACCAAATGATGTTCAGGTTCGATTTTGCCTAAAGTGTAACTCAAGTTAAGTATAATAAATACCTCGCCCCCCCCCCGAGAGGTTTTCAAGATCAAAAAGTTATATCGAATATTTCTATCGTGCCGAGTTTTTTTCTCTTCAAATCTGAGCCATCTACCACAACAGGTTCTGCTTAAGCAGGCGATAATTTAATATAATGCAAATTTTGATTCGAAAACTTTCAAAACAAAATGAAAAGATAATTTTTCTTGTATATATGTATGTACTTTATCATACTCATTGAAAGGGATTGAACAATGAAATCGTACATATATAAATGTTATTGAGAACAAACTGAAACAAAAGTTGCTCATTTCTACAGGGTTTTTCAAAGTCGAAGAACAATTTTTTGCCACGATTCGGTTGGAAGTTATCCATATTTTCAAACGAAGGCTACTTTCTTATAAATCTATTTCATCTCATTTGACGATTTCTAAAGGTTATTACAGTGTTAACCTGAACGATTCCTATGCCTGAAATGCCTTCTGAATATACAATAACTGCATTGTCAACAATGAGGGCTTTAGACTAAACCTTCTTTTTTTAAAGTCAGGAGAAAAAAGTTGCAATCTAAACGGCTGGTTTGTAATGTAGTTCGCGATTAGTTCACGCTGTCACTTGGAATGCCAAACACAAACAGAGTTTTAAGATGCCGATATTTATTGCTCTTCAATATATATCCAGACACAATTCAGATTTTTATCTTTCCATTTAATACCACCAAATCCGCGCCAAACACAACCGAACGATCAAGTCCCCTCGGCTGCCCTTGGTCTTCACTTCACCTTCCAACTCCACGTCAAACACAACCAAAACAAACTTGACGAATATCAAGTCCCCCTTGGCTGCCCTTGATATTCACTTGAATTCCAAACAAAATCTTCACACAACTCACAAACAAATCCAAACAACTTGCTCCCAGAGCATCACAACCTCAACTAACTAAGAACTCAATCACCCTTCCCACAACAAATCCTCTCGCGCGGCCGCAACGCTGCCGCTGTCGTGTCTGGTCGAGAAGTTGCCCCGTTTGAACAACGTGAGCAAAATACAGTACATAAAAAAATATCAGCCCTCACTAAAAAGTATTCTATCATAAAATCTTACTAATTATTTACCAATAATTATTTAAACAATCTGAATGTCTCATGTTTAATATCACAAATATTAACATTGAATACTAACAACCATAATTAACAAATACTTAACGTCCGACCGTGACATCCCCGGCCCCTCAGAATCGACGTCCACGGCGATTGTACGGGCTGAAGAAGTAGCCTGACTGCGCTCCTCGCCCGCGGTAGCCTCCAGTCGCTCTTCGGTCGTCGTTGAAGAAACTATTCCTCGTTGAAGAAATTGTTCTGTTAAACGCCAAAACTTCATAAAACACAAAAATCTCTCAAAAACCTTAAAAGGATTGTGAAGAGTCGTTAAAGATGATGTGTAGAAATAACTGCTGTCTTTTCATGTGATGGAATTGTATGATTGTTTCGCTCCTAATGAACTGATCACGTATGAAGCGATTGGATTGTGCCCTCAAGGTCCGTTTTCTTTGTAGTCTCTCTCTCTATGTCTCTCTCTCTCTTTCTCTCTCTTTCTTCCTCTCTCTCTCTTTATCTCTCTCTTTTTAACTCTCTCTATCTCTATCTCTCTCTTTTTCTCTCTCCTCTTTCTCTCTCTCTTTCTCTCTCTCTTTCACTCTCTCTTTAAATCTCTCTCACTTTCTCTCTCTTTTTCTCTTTGTCTCTCTCCCGCTCCGAACTGTAATTTCTTATATACTTGTGAAGTTAGAGGATTCCTCTTTGAGTTCGAGAAATCTTCAAAGATGGACAACTGAGCAAAAACAACAACATGCTCAGGAAAAGCGGGTGACCTTATTGATCGCAAGGACAACACATACGGCGGTAAATGGGTCATTAATCCTTCCAGAGGGCTCATTTCAAGGGCAGGTCCTCGAAAGTCTTAGCAGGTCCTCGAAAGTCTCAATCGGAGATACATTATCAGGCCCTAAAGTATACAACAGTGGTGTTTCCCAGGGGAGTTGCCTTGGACCCCTCCTCTTTTCAATATTTATAAATGATATCATGGAGCACATAGAGCCAGATGTCCATGGTTTTCTATATGCCGATGACCTCAAAATTTTTTCCAAAAACAGAG
>OZ057408.1:1543265-1686080 GCA_964056735.1 Allodiplogaster pararmata | reverse complement strand
TTGCCTTGGACCCCTCCTCTTTTCAATATTTATAAATGATATCATGGAGCACATAGAGCCAGATGTCCATGGTTTTCTATATGCCGATGACCTCAAAATTTTTTCCAAAAACAGAGACTCTCTTCAGAAAAGTCTGGATTCTATTTCCGATTACTCACTGACCTGGGGACTTGTGATATCAACTCAAAAATGCTTTATCATGCACTGTGGTCCTAGGAATCCAAAAGTAACATATAACCTAGAAGACAATATCATACCAACTACTTCATTAGTGAAAGATCTTGGCATTACATTTCAGGAAGATATCACATTCTCTAAACATATTGAACTAACCTCCCTAAAGTCCCAAAAATGTATAAACATGATCTTTAGAGCCTTTAAAACCAAATCAATTAAAGTTCTGCTCAGAATATACACCACATACATAAGACCCCTTATTGAATATGGGAGTGAGGTATGGTCCCCAGTAACTATCGGTCTCGTTAACTGCATAGAAAAAGTGCAAAGATCATTTACACGAAGGTTACTACAAAGGGCGGTATTACCCAAAATGAGTTATGTGGCTAGACTGAATTTTCTTTCCATCTCCTCGCTTGAATATAAAAGAAATGTGGCCGATCTTGTGTTCATCCATAAATGTCTGCACGGAAATATTCAAGTAGATTACTCAAATATGTTTAAACTTTGCCCATCGCCTTATTCGCTGAGAGAATCGAATAACTACAGAATATGCTTGCCGTGTAAATATCAAAGCAGAACAAGCACTTGTGCCTCAAGAATGATTAATGTCTGGAATAAGTTACCTTGTTCTTTGGTTTCTACAAGCTCTTCTAGCATTTTTAGAAATGAACTTATCAAGCTTGATTGTGAGACCATTGTCACCAACTCTAGAATACATTTTTAATTCAAGTGCTTTGTTTCTTCAAATGTTTTGTTTTTGTTTCTCCTCTTTTTTTCCATTATATTTGTGTTCTCGGTTAGCTCTCGAATGATAAAGAGTGAGTTGAATTTTTGGAATTTCAAGTTATTATTGTGGATGAATAGTTCTTAATTGCTGATGAATAGTTCATAACTGAAAATACAAGCTTTGCTTTCTTTGCTTTTTGTTGTGTGCTTTCCTATTTTCCTAAAATGAAATGTTCCTCATTGTTCTTGTCATATTTAGATCTCACTTTCCATAACCTTCACTGAATTCACTTTTTTGTGACAGTGTCATCTGTTTCGTCACTTAACATTATGTTTTGTTAAGCGGAATAAAGAATTGAAAAATTGAAATTGAATTGACACCCGATTGGAGCAACGGGAGTGGCACAGGTTCAATCGAAATCTCTTGTAACTTGTATCGGTCTTATAAAAAGACCCCTTTTTGAGGTAGTCGAGTTATCAAACCAGTTGAGAGAAATATGTGGAAAGCGTCAAGTTCCGAACGCAAGACTCGCTATGCAGCAAGCATACCATTGGTTCGTATCATTACAGGGTGGCTGTAAAGTACGCAGTCCGAAAGTCAAACGCTTTTGTATCGTAATCAATAACCCAATTCCTCTCAATTCAACAATTTTTTTCTCAACATATATATGTACAACTGGGTGAAGTCAGTTTTCAATGCGGCCGTCCTTGGCGCGGATGACTTGGCGGAGACGCTTGGGGAAAGCATCAGTCGTGGCACGCAGGTAATCAACGTCGAGTTCCTCCCAAGCTTTGAGCAGGGCCTTCTTCAGAGACGGCAAATTGGGGTGGGGACGAGCCGAGGCTTTCGCCTCGAGGACCGACCATACGGAATAGTCGAGCAGATTGAGATCCGGCGAGTAGGCGGGCCACTGCTTACTCGTTATGAAGGCGGGCAAGTTGTTCGCACACCACTCTTGCGTCACAACGGCCTTGTGAGCGGGCGCGGAGTCCTGTTGGAAGCAGAAAAAGCGGCCAGCGAAGTGCGTACGCGTCCAGGGAAGCAAGGCGCCTTCGAGAATGTCTTTGATATAGTTCTGCTTGTTGATCTTCACGCCCTGATCAACGAAGACGAGCGGAGACTTACCCGAAGCGCACACAGCCGCCCAGACCATCAACTGAGCTGGATGAGAGGTGCGGTTGACGACTCTTCCGTTGCGATCGGCTTCCTCAGGATCTCTGGTGATAACCCGCACGTTTTGGGAGTTGAAGGCCTCCTCGATCGTGAACAACTTCTCGTCTGAGAAGACTATCTCGTCAGCACCAGGTGCGGCCGTGTCGCGAAGCAAGGCCCGACTTCTCTTCACGCGCTCTGCCTTGTTCTTGGCAGACAACAAGGCACCCTTGCTAGTACGATAAGGGCGCATGCCGAGGTCATCCCTGACGATGGTCTGAGCCGACCAGCGGGATATTCCGAGCTCCTGGGACATCTTGTTAATGCTCCGCTTGGAGTTTCGGCGTATTCGCTCCCTCACTGCTTTTATCTTCGCCGGCGTCCGAGCAGATCGAGTTCGGCCAGTTTTTGGACGGTCCTCGACATTTCCGAGCTCGCAGTAACGTTTGATGGTATTCCAGACAAGATCTCGACGGACGAAGAGGCGTTTCGCGATGTCGGAGTTGGAGTACCCGCGCTGGTGCAAATCGACGATAGCGGCACCCTGGAGATGGGGACCTGTCATTACCTTCAAATTTAAACAATCGTTGTCAAACTTCAACACGATGTTTGAAACACAATAAACTTCGAAAATCAAAAAAAGGAATCGGTGCGTGCACGAAAAAGTGCGTAGCACACTCCTAAACCACGGACTGCGTACTTTACAGCCACCCTCATTATAAGAAAATCTCAAAAAAGGCTTCAAATTTTCAAGTTTTTTTCACTGTTTAGTAGTCATTTGTAGGAAGTAGTGGCCGAATTAATGATGGGTTCGTGTCATAACTACAGTTTTATAACCTGGAGCCCTCATACCTGGAGACTTCGGGTGTTGTGGATCAGTAAGTTATAAACGAAAGTCAGGCTTAACAATCGACTAGGATGTCCGTGCTACAAGCCGGTCTAAGGAAGAAAAAAACACATTCCTTATTTAATTGACTCACAAGTTATGGCTCGCTATAACAGATAATTCATATAGGCGAGAGTTCACTGAATAATTTATATGTGAACACTTCTATAAAGTGGTCATTTCCGGAAAAAAAACGTTTTGTGAACTGAAACGTTTCTTGTAAAACTCTGAGAGTACTTTTTACAATCAATTGTTGAAGGCTTCATATAGAACTTTCTAGAAGAACTTTTCGAACCGTCCATAAGCAGCTTTGTATTCCAGGTATCGGAGGAGCGGGAGTTGTGGCTTTCTAAAAAATGGCAGAGGACCTCTCCTCACCGCAAATAATGTCTTCCTCTGTTCACGCTCGCTTCGAAAGTGACCGCGTTTTCGACGAAATCCGAGATTCTTTTGCAAAGGTTAAATACATTTTAATTCATGTTGTTTTCGCCTTCTGTAAATTTCCTAAACATTTTCTATTTTTCGCGTTTTTTTTTTCGAGCACGTGTCCCTGAAGCTTATAATAGATTTCAACAACAAAAAAAAACAAATTTTCTTAAATTGAAAAAAATCATCAACATTTTTTGAGTGTATTTCTTCTGCTTAGTGCATGCTTACAGGATAAAAAGCTCGTGGACAAAATGGGTCCACTCAAGGTCCGCAGAACGGTTTTCGGCTGGGGAGGTCAAACCAAGAGCTGGCTGATCGACTTCGGAAGCGAAAATGGCGTTGTACTACAAAATAATTCTGTGTTAGCGGCTTTTCGAACATAGTAAAAACTTCAAGAGCACAGTTATCAAAGGCAGCCGTTTAGTGCTGTGAGACGCGTCGGTTTTTTTAAATAAATAATACATGTTTTCCCTTTTAAAAAAAAGTGAACTTACGCTTATGTTTTTTTTATAGATAGGGATGCCAACTTTGAGCAAGTGGGTTGATATTGTATTAATACTCCTCACTGCTTCTAAAAAATTGCAAAACATGCAGTTCTGACGCACATTGAGACCAAGACTTATGAATACGCAAAAATAACAAATCCGCCTTGCACGACATCACTCTGAAGACGCGAGTTTTTAGGGAGCTTTGAGTAGTGTAGAATACCTCACTCCGATCATACCCGGCGCGACCCAACGGTAGGAAGAAAAATATGGAATCGCTAATTCCATTTGCTCGAATAAAACTGAAAGATTGACCGTGTGTATCATAAGTAAACGATTCATTGAGTGGATTGAGAGATACAGTTACAGTGAGCCCTGAACTCATGAGTTCACAAATAATAAATTTTACTGGGATATAAATATTCCTCTTTTTTCGTTTGATAAAAACACAAGGTTCAAATATAACTTCATAGTGAAAGTTTTAGGGAAGCAAATCTGGAAGCGAAAATTTCAGATGAGATGTTGATGCTTGTCTTCACTGGCAAACTCAGCCCAGATCAGGTCAAAAAGGAGTCTCCGGAGAAAACCATTTATTTTTTTTTTTTTTGTAAAAAAAAAAAAATCATATTTTGTACTCGGGGTATTCGACTCAATTTCTATCTCGCTCCCCTTTCTCTTTCTCTCTATCTTTCTCTTTCTCTCTTTCTTTCTCTCACTCTGTTAGTAACTCTTGAATTTATTTTCCTTTTAATCTTAATTTGGCTAAAATGTAATAAGAATGAACGCAGCGAAACATAATGTGACATTTCACTTTTTTAAAGAAAAAAAAAGCAACTCAGTTTGAGCATGCTTTTTAATTCTAGCAGTCAACTTTTTATGATATGGATGGCATTTTCTACTCTTAAAATTTCCATACCATACAGACATTAACTCCAGCTGCTACGGATGGTCAGACAGCCTTTGAAGAAAAAACTTGGTCACTGGATACAAACAAAATTTATACTCCGCAGAAAAATTTGGAAACAAAAAACTATTCAATTAGTTAGTGTGAAAGATATGACTGATTTTGACGCTTGAAGATGCTCAGTGAGGTACTGCTCTTGCAACGAAATTCCATAAACATTTTACAAATAGAGTAGATTTCGATTTTTTAATGAGTTGAAATATCAGGCAGTCATCGGAGGCCATCTCAACCTGAAAGGGGACATGACAAAGGCCGGGAAACTCAAGACTATTCTTAACCCGTCTCTTCTTAAGGCTAAACTATAAAGAGCTCTTCTCTCCAGTACATCATTCCCTTCATAATTTTCTTCCTAGCATTTTTCGCGCTCAAAAGTGAATTCAGTTCATCACAGAGAGCTCTGTCGAATTCTGAAGCTCATACGATTCCAATATCTCTT
Organism: Allodiplogaster pararmata; assembly: GCA_964056735.1. Classification (NCBI taxonomy): domain Eukaryota; kingdom Metazoa; phylum Nematoda; class Chromadorea; order Rhabditida; family Diplogasteridae; genus Allodiplogaster; species Allodiplogaster pararmata. The sequence goes on along the minus strand of OZ057408.1, from coordinate 1,680,821 downwards.
CAACTTTCTAAATTTCATATTTATTATGTATAAAAAAGTTTAAATAAATTCTAATCAACTTTATGATCAGTTTCCATCGAAACACAGCTCATATTGTAAATAACAGCATGGAATCATGTAAATTTTCGTAAATACGTAGTTCAAAATTTTTTCTTGTATTTTGTAAATTTAGTCGATTCGGGATAAAAAAATTCCCCATTTCGGTTTTTGGCAGGTTGTTTTGCCTGTTATTACCAATAAACATATACTCTAAACTGTTCAAATTTTCATGGCTTTGAAATACTCGGACGGTTCTACAAGGTGACCATAAATTACCTGGACAAATTTTTAACGCGCTCTATTGCGCGACACAGTAGACTGATATTTGTTTTCATTTTTCCGTGATAATGCTATGAGACTGGTTGTTTCTTGTTTCAAGATTCATGACTCTGGCTTTATTTGTACAGTTATGGGTCGACGAAAACCAACGGCTTTTTGCCCGTTGCGCAAACACCTCCCCAAACCATGAGGTATGTGGGGTTCGGGATGTATTTTGCTCGCCTTAAAAGCAGTTTGATAAATGCACCAAACTTGGTGCTTTGTGGTGTTTGCTGCTCGTCTTTGTGTCCCACTCTGACTTGCTTAAGCAACACAGCAAAAGTAGAAGCGACTTTATTCAAGAAGGGTCCAAGGGAAGAACTGATTCAGAAAGCATCTATCCCTTACTAAACGATATACAATAGCACAGACATTGAAGAATTAGTGACGATAAGAAATATATAGAGACAGGCGAGCAAGAAAGTTTAGGCTCCTCCCCTCCAGAGAGAGAGAGAGAGAGAGAGAGAGAGAGAGAGAGAGAGAGAGAGAGAGAGAGAGAGAGAGAGAGAGAGAGAGAGTGAGAGAGCCAGACTCCTCCCACAATGTTGGAAGATCATAGTCTTAGCATGAATATGAAGATACACGAGGGGAGTTGCGAAATGCAACCACGAAACACCCTCGCGTGTGATTATTGATACTCAATGAAATACTAAGTGAAGTGTTGATATTCAACATTCTCCCGCCCGAGAGAAAGGAAAAGGTCTAGTAATGAATTTTAATTAGGCGAAAAGACTAATTAAGTACATCGAATAAAATGTCTAGACCTAAAAAACAAACACAAAAATCAAATACATTCCGAACATAACATGATTTAATGATTTCCTGTCTCTCCCTCTCATCCTCGTCCTCATAGACGTAATGATCCCTCCGCAAGCTGCTCTCCTCGATTCACATATGTTTCTTAGTAGAGTTCCTCTTTGATCTGAGTAGCATCCGGCAGATTGGAGCCACATAAACAACTGCTGCTGTAGTACATACCAAAACGAAGAAAACTGCGACCAGTGACAGTATTGTTCTCCATTTACTTGAGATGACTTCAATGAAGTGATAGAAGTCAGGAACATCAAGTTCGCCAGTTTCTCCGGACATAACTGCTCGGTATATGTCTTCCAATGAAGGTCCGTCATTGTATAACGTTCCTTGTATGAGAACAGATTCACTGCATGACACATTGCAATTCTCTTGAACTCTTTTGGTACTGAAAGCAAGGATTCTTTCCGAGTTTATTCCTTCTGGTCCACATGGAATAGAGAATGCATTTTCTTCGCAGGTCACTACTACTACTTGGCTGCTCTTCACTGTGCATGTGAATTTTGTAACTGCTCCCGTGGCGCAATTATAGCACCCCTCAACAGAGTTCACCTTCACTTGGCACGGACTGTTGACCTCCTGAATATGACTGAATCTCCCTTTATCGAGTTTCAGGGCGATTTGAGCAGTTGTCTCACTTTCCACATTCATGTAAATCCCTCTGTCTCCAAAAACTGAATGCGTTAGAAAGTGAACAGGAAGGGTTGTTTCCGTCTGATAGAGGGCTTCCAACTTGTAATCTTCACAGTCACAATTTGGTCTCTCAATAGCCGCTCTACAATTGCAGACTTCTCTGACTGTACAGTTCAAGTCGCGTGCTGCCTCTACTGATGCACAATTCAGTATTGGAGAGATGGGCTTTTCAGAAGTAGCTGTTCTCTTTCCGTCCGAGATGAAGAAATTGTTTCTCGTGCGAATGTAAGGTTCATTCAGTGAGAGTAGTTCGACTGTGTGTCCTTCTACTGTTTTCTTCCAGCTTTGTCGAAGATGAATCTCCTTCACTGCAGTATGATTGCCTCGAGTCACTTCAATTGATAACAAGAGGTCTGGGGTCCATTCTGAGCATTCAAATGTCTCATATACCTTCTCTGAAACAGGTATTGCATAGGTCTTGTAGAACATGCAACCATTTCTGGATAGGAGACAGAAGCACTGGTATCCTCCACAACTTTCGGAGCAATATGTGTGACCTGGGTAGTGCTTCACATGTGACAGTTCTGGAATTGAATCTGACGGGAGAATACTCGCACACTTATCCGACGTGCAGCTTCCTGCCCAATAACACCTTTTTGAGCTCGCTACATTGACATGTACTTCGCGATGGTAGCCTAAAGCTTTTCGTTGGCACTTCTCTGTGACTGCCATCATTGTTATCTTGATCTGACCAATTATTTTTTCGTCAACGTTCTTGACAGCGATGCATGCTTCTTTGGTGATTGGGTTGATTGTCATTATAACCTGGCTTTCGTTGGAGCATGCCTGGTTTTGACATCTTTCATACTCGCTAGCTATTAGAACAACATCTTGGCAACAGTTTGCATTACCTGTCATGTAGCATAGTAACATGATGACCATTTGTCTGTAAGCTATCTGCTCTCTTTTCCATTTCTTCCTGTTCACTTGCGTTTCTCTGTTCGGGCTGTAGCATTTTTGCCACACAGCCACTGCCACCCACCGAAAAAATCGGAATGGACAGAGTATAATACGCGTGAGAAGTTTCAGACAAATTTTGTTGATTTGACACGCCTTTGTCACGGGGGTGCTCAATCTGAATGGTGTGTTGCAGATCATGTACACCAATATGCACAGAGTCAGGAAGATGGAGTAAGAGATCACTCCAATGAGAGCTGCGGCCGTCACTGGCCAGCATTCTGGGGAGTATAAGTGCTGAAGCGTGAAGTAATCTTTCAATGCTTCACAGTACGGGGTTGCAGGACAAGAGACATTTGTGTAGTGCACTTCGCTCTCGTCAACCACCTTGGCTGAAACCAAGTGAGGGTGGATCACTGCTTCTGGCTCGAAGAAAACTCTCTGTTCTTCGGATGGATTGTTCATGAGGTAGCATTTACCTTTTGTGCACACTTGAACCGGCTGCCATGGCCTAGTCACAACTGATGCTCCTCCCCCGTTCAGGCACTTCAATATGAGTTGCTGCGACGCCTCCGCAGTACTCAGACACATCAGGATTCCAAGCAACAACATGTATATGTAACTGGTGCTCAGCTTGTGTCTCTTTTGTACAGATTTGATCGATTCCGGCGGTTTTGACACAACCGAGTCGATGTAGGCTCTTTTTGCGGATTCTTGCAATTGGTATACACTCTCTGAATCCTCATCGTACTCCGAATGGGCATAATTGACTTTATTTCTAAGTCGTAAATTGTATTTCTTTGCCCTTTCACCCGCTTGTTTTGGTTCATCATGCGTTTTGACATTTGGAATTTCATTTTTCCTTTCAACTTGTGGTTCAAATCTATTCCGTCCTTTTTCTTCTTCAGTCAGCTCCAGAGGAACAATTTTATTGATTGTTCTCGAGGTTTTTGAACCATCTTTCTTTTCAAGCAATACTGATCTGTCTGTGTCGTACCTCAAGACTTTCGCCAAAGGCCAGTATGCCCTGGATTCATTATCATGGACGATAAGCACGATGTCTCCAACATTTGGCTTTGTCCTTTTGTGCAATATAGTCTTGTGAGTTTCTGTGATCCGCTCCGGATTCTGAATGACGGGGTGGAGTTCTCGATCCATTAGAGCTTGTAAATACTCTTGCTTCCACCTTTCCCAGAACCTCTTCAACACTTTCATGACTGTTGACATTCTTCTCCAAGCTTGGTTCTGAGTGTTCAGCTCTTCCCTTTTCTCGGAATAGTCGGGATCTAATTCTTCTTCATTCCCTTTTTGCCAGAAGGGAAGGACTATTACGGATTTGGGCATGAGGAAGTCAATAGGCCTCAATGTTGGAGACTCTAAGAATTCTTCGATCTTTTCTTCCACTCTGGTGAGGGGTCTTGAATTCAGTACTCCTTCAATCTCCGTGATCACAGTCAAGAATTCTTCTTTAGAGAGCTTGTTGGTCCCAACAGTCATGTAGTACGCCTTCTTGACGCTTCCTACAAGTCTTTCATAGAATCCTCCTTGCCATGGAGCTGCTGGGACATTGTATCTCCAGCAAATGCTGTGCATGCTGATGAACCGAATAAGATCATCTTCCTTTCGATGAGAATTCCACAATCTTTTCAGCAGTTTTTCTCCTGCTGTGAATGTGGTGGCATTGTCTGATCGGATGATCTTTGGGATGCCTCTTCTGGCGAAAAACCTCTTCAAAGCATTCATGAATGCTATCAGAGATAGACTATCTACCACTTCAAGATGAACCGCACGTGTACTCATACAGGTTATTAGCAACACGTACATCTTCAGTTCACCATCGTTCTCTCGACAATAGAAAGGCCCAAGGTAATCCAGTCCAATATTTTCGAATGGACAATGCGGAAGCAGCCTTTCTGCGGGCAGTGGCGCGTATCTTGGATACGCTGGAGGGAACCCTTGATGCTTTCTGCAGGGTAAGCATTTCTTAAGGACAGAATTGACGAATCTCCTTCCTTTAACGATCCAGTACTTTTTTTCGTACTTTGGCCAATGTTGCACTTGCACCGAGATGTTTGAGACTCTCGTGAATGTGCATCACGATGAGTTTTGTGAGATGAGAGTCTGGCCATAGTATTACTGGTTTCAGTCTGCTATTGGAGAGTTCCGAGTTGATGAATCTTCTGTAGTAAACACAATGCAGACCTCTCTCGTTTTTACGGAGTAGGAGGTTATTCGTGTTTTGATTCTTGGCTTCATCTTGGAGAAAGTTTTGTGCTTTCTCTTCTCTCTCATTCTGATGTTTTTTGATCAGCACTTCCAGAGCTAAGTTCCAGCTTTTGCTGCTTACTTCGGTTTTTTCTGACAACCGCTCCAATTCATCTGGAATTATTTCTCCTTCCTCGAGGAATCTGTTCTTGAAGTCACCATCACTTTTCACTTGTTGAAGAACTTCCATGGTATCATGTACCAAGTCTTCTAAGTGTTGGTATTCAGTCCACGGTTTTCCTCCGGGCAGTCGCTCTGCATTAGATTCTCTTCCACATTGCAGCGCAGCCAATATTTGTTTCCAGTCCCTCATGGGTTGTCGGCTTTGTTTTGTCATTTCAGAGTTCATATCTTCCTCTTCTGCACTGTTGAGATGAGTTTGGACACATGGCCATTCGTCTGGACTCCTTCTCAACCATTCTGGTCCTTGCCACCACAACTCTGATTTCATCAAGGCCTCAGCAGAAAGACCTCGAGTTGAATGGTCAGCTGGATTGTCCTTTGTGTTCACATATTGGAAGATTATGTTTCTTCTCAGCTTTGCATTTCCTGCGATAGGAATTTCGCGTATTTCTTGCTCGAGTCTTGTAATTTCATCGAGTCTGTTCTGAATGAATACTTTCGCAACTTTGTCTGAGGATCTTGATTCGATCCAACTCAGAGCAATCATGGAGTCAGAAAAGACGTATATGTCTTTCATTTCCTGCTCCTGCACTGCTGTTCTGGCTTCCACGATCTCTTTGATTCTTTGCAAAGCCAGTACTATTGCTTTGAGTTCTAGCCGTGGAATGGTCAGGGGGTTGTTTAAGGGTGCCAACCTTGTTTTGCCCTCGATGAGTGTCACACTGTTTTCTCGTTCTCTTGTCAGAACATCAACACAGTAAATAGCAGTGCCGTAGGCAGTTTTAGATGCGTCACAGAATGCAACAATGTGACCATCTTCACCTGAGAATTCTCCAGTCTGTTCATCTTTGGTCATTTTCCCTGAGTATCTCGGGATTCTCATGGAGTAATTCATCGCTTGTTCTAGTAATGCGCTAAACTCGTCTCTCCTCTCTTGGCTGAGTGGAGTTTTCCATTTCTTAGCTTTCGCTTCTTTGACCTCGTCTTTGAACAGCTTTTGCATGAACAGCCTTAGCTTCACCATGAGAGGTGTGCTCCATCCCAGGAGATCATAGACTGAAGCAATCACAGAAAGGACTTCAGCTTTTGTGATACCGTCACTGCTGGAATGAACTTCTTTGAAAACTCCATCGTAGTTCACAACGAATTCATCGTTAACTGGATCCCATGGGATGCCCAGCAACTTGCAGATTCCTTTTTCTTCAAGACCTTTCTCTTCGTCTTTCAGTTCGCTCATGATCTTATGAGAGTTGGTAACAAACTGTCTCAGATTCATTTGCATTCCTTGGAAAAGCTCTTTCGCTTTTCTCATTTTGATTTTCAGCTCGTTCTCACTTTTTGCGCCAAGGAACACGTTGTCAACGTACAAATTGTCCTTGACATCGTAGCACGTTACAACTTCCGCCTTGTCTTGTGAATTTCTACGTCCTTCTCTCTCCAACTCTTGCACCTTTTCCGATATATGCAGTTGGATTGTAGCGTTGAGAAGATACGGGCTTGCTTTGAAACCGAACGGAACTACTTGGAATCGATAATGCACAAGATTCGTGCTATCCTTTGGATCAGCTAGTGCTTTTTCTCTATCTTTGAAAAACAGGAACCGAGTGAGGTCTCTGTGGTCTCTCTTGAGCTTCACCTGATGGAAGGCCTTTTCTACGTCTCCAGACAATAGCAGAGGTCTTTCTCTGGCCCTCATCAGTATTGTTGGTATAGACTTGAGCAGGTTCGGTCCAGCATACTGAGCATCGTTAGCGCTCAAATGTCCTTTCATTTTGCTGGAAGCATTGTAAACCAGTCTGACTTTGGTTGACTGTGAGTCTTGTTTCATCACTGCTCTGTGTGAACTGTAGTATACAGTGCCATCTGGAGGGTCATCGGGATTGACTTTCTCGATGTAACCTCTTTTCTCCTGTTCTGCGAACATCTTTTCGGCTTCCTCGTACAATGAGGCTTTCTTGAGATATTGACTTCGAGACAGATGTTCCAATGCCAGCCAGAAATTGTTGCCGATCCTTTTCTCGGCATTCGGCTTCATAGGCCATCTTGTTGAATAATGCCCATCATTCTCTCTTTCTGTATTCAATATGAATTGTAGGTCAGCATCGAGATCTGATTCGTCGCTCTCTTGCGAATCAATTTGCTCCACAGCAAGGAACTTTTGCATTGATTCCTGGAACTTCTGATTTTCATTTCTGTCATTGTCTTCCTTGGCATCCTTTTCGGTTGCCATATCGTGTTCCATTTGACTTGCAATGGCAACTGCTACATTGAGTGATTTTTCGGATGTGTGAGCGCCACTGTAAGGAATGTAGCCATTCTTTGTTGGCACTAGCATCAAGCCACTTGGTAGCTTCCTGTGACAGATTTTGAGAAGTTCAATGCTGAGTTGACCACCAACTAGTATCATTGGTCTTTCACCTTCTTTGTAAGGTGCTAACTTGATTTTGTTCCTCTTGATGAACTCTTTGTCAGTCTCATCGATTTCCAAAACTTTTTGTGTGGCAATGATTGGTTCAGGATAGGCGAAAGCGTCTACTTGCATGACCTTTCTGCCAACCTGAACTCCGAATCGAGTCACTCCTCTGGACTCACCCGAGGAGTGCCCTCCCACACCCGCGAAGAAAACAGTTTTTTCTTCGATCAGCGGTAGATCATACTTCTTTAATACCTTTTCACTGATTATGGTTGCACTAGCTCCGTCATCCAGCATAGCTGGTATAGAAATCCAACGTTTCGTTTGGGGATGTTGAATTGAGATGTTCATGAGAAGCATCCTGGGTAGACGTTGACGAGGCTGGAGTTCTGGGTGAACCGCACCCACCACTTCCTCTTTGCGATAACCGTTTACGTCTTGACTTCTGTGCGCATTTATTTCACGCTCAACAGACGCTGGGATCATTTGAGCAGAATGATCTTGGAATCGATTGGAACAGTTTGACTTTCTGAAAGGTTTCCAATTTCCCTGTTTCTGTGGTTCAAATTCTTGCGCATTCAGGTTCCATCTTGTATGTTTGGAATAGTTGAGTTGCGGTGTGAATGGAACCTTGTTGGCTCGAGGAATGGTTTCTCTTTTTCCTTGGTACATCATTTCCTTCTTTCCGGATATCATTTTTCCGCTTGAGTGAAGCTGTTGACATATTGATATATGATGACCGCCTCTACAATTGTTGCAGTAATGCTTACAATTTGCAGCACCATGTCCGAATTTGAGGCAGCGGAAGCATCTGCCTTGATCGCTTATCATGCGTTTTCTTTCCCATATACTTGCCACAGATTTGCATTTGTCTGTTGTTTCGAAGCTGTGTTTGCCGCAGAACACGCATTTTTCAGCATTGGAGTTGTATGGAGTTACTAGATGAACGAATTGTTTATCTTTACTTGGCTCTTTCTCTGAGTTTCTTCCAAGTAATTCTTCCAACTTCTCGCTTCTCAACAGCTTTTGCTCAATCATGTTCAGCATTGCTGACATGGCGAAAGGATAGTTGTCCATCCTCCACTCAGTTGCTTGGATTCTGGTCTTTTCAGGAAATTTTCCCAGAATTGTGTCTGCCAAAAACTCATTTCCTTCTGCATTTAGATCATTTGTCTTGAGAATCTCAAAAAGACATCTCACTTCTCTGATGAGTTTCAATTGAGCCGTAATAGTTCTGCCACACGGCTGCAACTCGACTATTTGCTTCCGAATGCTTCCTTTTTGTATCTCTTCATCACCGTATGCACTGTGCAGTAGCCTTGTGGCTATGGAGTAGTTTTGATTCGTTATCGGTAGATGTTTGATAACATCCAGAGCTCCTTGTTGTAGGTATGATTTCAGATAAATCATTTTACTTGCATCTGGAATTGCTTGACTGTCTACGGTGATCACGAACACTTCCCAGAAGTTGTTGAATTCTTTTCGAATTCCTGTGAACTTTGGGACTGGTAGTGTCGGGAGCTTTGCATAGCCACTTTCTATGTAATGGGACGACGTGTTATTTTCTTTAACACTATCTCTTTGTCGCAATCCACTTCCTCCTGTCTGCCTTTGAGTGGCGGCAAGAATTTTCTCTGTTTCTCTTTCAGAGTGAGCATGTTCTATTCCTCTTAGGTCTCCCTCTGGAGTGATGGTACCATCTCTGGAGTGATGGTACCATCTGGTCTCTCTTTTTACCATCTGGTCTGATGCCTTCATCAGATTCTCTCTTTTTCCCTTCCTGCACTATTTCTTCTCCCATACCACCTTCTTTTGAATGGGAGAGTGCAGACTGCCCTTTGTTTATACTTTCCAAAGTGGCGCAGGGATTACTCATGTTTCTTTCGTCTGAGATTCTTTTGAGTTCCGCTTTGAGAGCATCTTTACGCTCAGATGCTATTTCTTCATCACTGATTTCATTTATGCGATCAGTGATAGTTTCCACGGAATAGTGCCCTTTTTCCATGAATGATGCAATGTATTTGAGAGCTTTCTGATGTTGTTCAGTCTCGGTGTAAGAATGCTTTTCCTTGACTGCATTCTCTAGTTCTTCTTCATCTTCCAAAGAATCAATAGAACTGTTCCATTGCTCTGATGCTTGCATCATCTTGTCCTGAATTGTTTTTGCCTCTAGAATTCTTCTTTTGAGGCTTGTTCGCATCTGTTTGAGAGATTTAACTGAGTATTTGTATACCGCAAGTTCGTTCTCTAACAGTTCGATCAACGCTGGGCTGATCTTTTCGCTTAGAGCGATTGCATTCTCCTGCTGGCAGTCCAGCTTCAGGACAAATTCTCTTGCTACCGCAGATGAACTCTTCAAGAGTTCTTCTTGTCGAAATAATGAGCAACTTACAGCTTTCCTAGCTGTTTTCAGAAGTTTCTTTCGACAAATGAATGGTCTTAAGCCTTTTGGCCGCCTTTCAAGCTCGATCGGTCTTAGGCTTTTTGCTGCCGAACGAAGTAATGTGGTCTTAGGCCGTTTGGCAGCCACTGGATTTGACTTGTCTTAGGACTGAGCCAGCAAGTCAGATTTGACTTGTCTTAGGGCTGAGTCAGCGAGTCTTTGACTTGTCTTAGGACTGAGCCAGCAAGTCAGATTTGACTTGTCTTAGGGCTGAGTCTGCGAGTCAAATTGAAAACAAACACAAAAAACAAACTTACCAACACTGCTTGCCACGCGGACTTCCTCCAATTCGGCCGATGCAAATTGTGGGGTTCGGGGTGTATTTTGCTCGCCTTAAAAGCAGTTTGATAAATGCACCAAACTTGGTGCTTTGTGGTGTTTGCTGCTCGCCTTTGTGTCCCACTCTGACTTGCTTAAGCAACACAGCAAAAGTAGAAGCGACTTTATTCAAGAAGGGTCCAAGGGAAGAACTGATTCAGAAAGCATCTATCCCTTACTAAACGATATACAATAGCACAGACATTGAAGAATTAGTGACGATAAGAAATATATAGAGACAGGCGAGCAAGAAAGTTTAGGCTCCGCCCCTCCAGAGAGAGAGAGAGAGGGAGAGAGCCAGACTCCTCCCACAATGTTGGAAGATCATAGTCTTAGCATGAATATGAAGATACACGAGGGGAGTTGCGAAATGCAACCACGAAACACCCTCGCGTGTGATTATTGATACTCAATGAAATACTAAGTGAAGTGTTGATATTCAACAGGTATGTACTTGGGGTGGCTGCTTCTTCCGACTGTGATTCCATGCTCAGCTGCTCCATTACTATCGTGAGCAAGTACTCTGTCGTTTTGAGACTTCACCGACACCTCAATGGTGAATATTTTTCATCAGTCCATATCGTACGGAAATGCTCGGCCCACGCACATCGTTGCAACAGATCTTTGCACCGTTGATGTCGAAGAAGCGTCTGTCGAGCATCCAATCCATTTCGTTTCTGCATCCTGTAGGGGTACATCCCAAGACGGTGTTTGATTATCAGTCGCGTTGATTCACGGGAGATACCGACCGACGAAGCGAGCTTCCTCATGGATTGCGTGCGATGCGTTTCCGGAGAATGCTCCTAATCTGGGGCGTGTCGGATGTCGGTGGACGACCTCTTCCTGCACGGTCCTTGCCATTGGCTGTCTCCCGAAGACGATCGATGGTGGCGTAAACAGTTGTTCGTGGAGCATTGAGTCGTCGCGCGATGTCCGCTCTCGTGTGACCGGAGTTGTGCAGTGCAATGATCGCAGCACGAAGAGGACTTGATTTCACCATAACTGTACAAATAAAGCTAGAGTCATGAAACTTGAAACAAGAAACAATCAGTCTCAGAGCATTATCATGGAAAATTGAAAACAAAGATCGGTCAACTGTGTCGCGCAATAGAGCGCGTTCAAAAGTTGTCCAGGTAATTTATAGTCACCCTGTATTATATAAACCTGTCTTTTTATTGTCATCAGACCATCATCTTCTTCAGCGTAGCGTTGATTCCTTCTCTCGCTGTCTTAAGAAAAGAAACTGTCTATCTCGGCTAAAATATTTTAATGCGAATAGGGCAAAAAAGGAAGGCTCAATCGGTTGAACACTAGAGAATCAGGTTGAGCGCTTTGAAGGGGTTCGGCTCCCATTCTGACCTGCAAAAAAACGGTTGTTTCTCTACCTAGACTCCTTCCTCAACTCATCAGCATGGTTGGGCTCGGTTTCTAGCAGGATTTGGACCACTCGAGACCGTATCGTCAAACTGTGATCTATATTATCTCATTTCTACGTTTAACGTTTTTGCTCGTACTTTATCAGGAACATAATTGATATTACAACTTTGATGAGTTCTATGAATTATAGCGCTTCATTCTATAACATTGATTAAAAGAGAATCAATAAATAATTGAAATTACACCATCTTCTTTAGCATGGCACTCTCTCGCTGTCTTAGGAATAGAAAATTTTCTATCTCGACCCCTTGAAATATAATTAAGGGGGGGGGGGGCGAGAAGTTGACCCACTGCTGGAGGTTTTTTTTCCTGAACACACTCTTGTCAAAAAGCGTTTTATGAAAAAGGAGATAGTAATCTCTAACATAGCCAAATAAAAAGCGTACGCCGGACCCATCTCCGAGTTCGGCTCCGACATTTTGAGTTCTAGAGACGAGATGAAAAAGTTTAGTTTTCATAAGTGCGCTAACAATAAAAAATCAAATTAGTTTTACTAATTTAGAAGTGATAGAATGTATGCTTGAGAACGTCCTACCAAATAAGAAGGAGGCAATAATAAATGAGCTAGCCAAGTTCTTCTCCGACGGCTCATACACTTCAAACACTTGTTAGAAGCTTGATAAAAAAATTCATTAGCAAGTTGGTTTTGATATACATGTTTTGAATTGAGAGTCGTTTTCTTCATACCTAGGGGTCTGATAGGAGAATAATTGATTCCATCATGGAAAAATAAAAACTGATCAGGAAGCCTGCACCGAAAAATTTTCGGATCCGAACGCCCGATCTTTGGATTGGTGTGTTCAGCTCTTTTCGTTGGCATAATCGTTAAACATACATACATACCACTCTACATGAAGAAAAATCGCTGAGTTTTGAATGATACAGATAGTCGAACGTCAACAATTCGATTAGTTTTGCTCCTCCTTGCTTTACGCTTCTTTGTATTTTTTTCATGCGTTTTCCATTACCCATTCAACTCATGTTGGCTGATGATTTTAGTTGGGTTTTTAATGAAAGAAATACGTTAATTACATTTATTGCGTGGTTTCCTGGTTGTGGCAACATGCCAAACAGACGTGAGTTCATGTTTTAAATAAAAAAATAAACGATTGGACTTTTGTAATGTAGTTCGCGAATTAGTTTCACGCTTTGACTTGGAATGCCGAACACAAACAGAGTTTTTAGATGCCGATATTTATTTCACAAGGAGCACCAATTAACAACTTCAACGCTGAGAAGCACAACAATTCTTAATCGATTACACCAGGCCCGTTAGCGGGCTAAACAGCTCCTTTCAGACACTCGAGTCACCCTACGAGCTCTTAGAACCCGTAGAACAACTGGAGCTGTAACGGACGCAGCCCCTAAAGACTCACGCCGCTACGGTCTTCTCAAAAAAATCACAAAGAAACCAATCCACACGACTTGCTCCCAGAGCAACACAACCTCGACTCACTCAGAACTCAACCGCAAAATTAGTAGAGAAACTGTATATAGGAAAAACGAGCAACCAATATAGACCGGGTTTACACAAACTCTTTTCGCAGCGAGGAAAGAGTAGTTAAGTGAACAAAATCATGTTTTTACACGCTTTCATTCTCCTTAGAATTTTGGTCAATCATTTTAACACTTTTGATAGTTTTCGACATTTTCGAAAGTCTATCATAATAGCTTACTAACTATTTACCAATAATTATTTAACAATCTGAATGTTCTATGTTTAATATCACCAATACTAACATTCAATACTAACAATCATAATTAACAGATAATTAACATCCGACCGTGACACTTTAAGTACTAACATATCATTGTCAGATACTCAAAACTTTCCAAAATTTTCCGGAAATAAGAGCAAACTTTCAAGTATTTCGATCTAACTGAATGAAAGATGGAGAGATTCACGTATAAAATTCAGATTCGCTTCATTTTTATGTCAAAGACATGGAGCGTCGAAAATCGAACCCTTTGAGGTGTTGGGAGTGAGAGAGTGAAAGATGTACGTATGCTTGGACGATACTGCTCCAAGGCCTTCAATTTTCGCTATAAGCCAGGTTCGACAATCTTGCTGATTACACGAAAAGAGGCGAGCAGAGATGAAATATGTAGATAGTCGATCGCTCTAGACATTGTGAACCAGAAAAAATTAGGTATCTAAAAAAAATTTAGGTATAAAGGTGTGTAATTCGAAGTATTTTAGGTTCATGATAAATTTTCAAGGACAAAGTCTACTCCAGTGAGAGGTAATTAACTCAGCCATCTCTCTAACTCCGACTGGGAGGGCGAGCGCGTTACTTAACCTGGCTTCACTGTTTTTTTAAAAATATGTAACTTTGTAACTTTTGCTTAACTTCTAGCATACTTTTTGCGGTTTCCTGAATTGTATTGTACACTTTAAAACCTTTTTGAAAAGGGCTTTTCGTGAATTTGAAGCATAGGACTAAGTACTTGAACGTGTGGCGATGAAGAGGTTTCATCACCGTATATTTCTTTAAGTCTGTTCTCTATTTTGGGAGATTCAAGTCTCTAGAGGAAAGTTTGAAAAAGTGGTAAACTTCTGTATCAATAAATTTTGGTCGTAAGTTTATTATTTTCGAGGTACGTCTTTCTATTGTCAAATACTTAGTAACCTATCTGAACTGGTTCTGACCGGCATGCTCTGAGAAGTATTGCTTTGGCAAAATGACTGTGTTTCGACAATGCTTTTTCAAGCATACCTACATATGCATCGGGATATTCTTCTTCTTCTTAGATTTTGTCCCGTCCGAGAACAGGGTCCGCTGTATAGATGACACCTCTCCATTTGCCCCGACTCGCGGCGTCTTCAGCTCTAAGTCCGACAGCAATCATGACTACTTCAATGCTGTCTCGCCATCTAGTTTTTGGTCTCCCTCTGGGTCTCTTACCCCGAACATTGAGATTCCAGCTTTGTTCTGAGACGGATGCAGGGTCAGCTCTTAGAACGTGACCGTACAATATCAGCCTGCTTTCTCTCAACTTCTCGAAAATGGGAGTGATTCCAACTCGAACACTTACATCTTCATCGCCCACCTTTTCCAAACGGGTGAGTCCAAGGCCCCATCTCAGCATCTTCATTTCCATAACGTGAAGCAATTGCTCGGTTTTAGAAGTTGTTGGAGTACATTCTACGCCACATAGCGCAACGGCTCGAATAAATGATCGGTATATTTTACCTTTCAGTCGTTCAGGCATGTTTTTGTCGCAAAGTGTGCAAGTGACTTTTCTCCACTTTAGCCATGCAGCATTGATCCTTGCATTCACTGTAGCTTTGAGGTCCCTACCTGAGGAGATGAAGGATCCTAAGTACTTGAAGCTATCAACTTTCCGGAGCATAGTGTTCTGTAATCGTATGGATGCAGAGTCGTTGGTGCCGGCTTCCAAGTATTCGGTCTTATCGACATTTAGACGCAGCCCGTATTCGTGGAACATATTGCTCCATTTCTCCAGTTGAGTCTCGAGATCTTCCCGGTTTTCTGAGCACAGAACAACATCCTCTGCACACAGAAGAGTCTTTGGAGGGTTAAGGGTAGGCCGCGGGTAAGCGTGTCCATGATCAAGATGAAAAGAAGCGGAGACAGCGCAGACCCTTGTTGTATTCCAACTGAAATACTGAACAGTTCAGACGTTTCAGCTGGGCACCTGACGATACTTATTTGTGCGTTGTACATCATTTGGATCCACTTGATGTGCGCCTCGGGAAATAAGTGCGAGAGTACTAGATCAGCTCATGTGGAACTCTGTCAAAAGCCTTTTCCAAGTCTAGGAAAGCGCAGTGGACAGCTTTAGCTCTTTCTCTATGCTTCTTCAGGTAAAGGCGGATGGTAAATTTAGCATCAGTAGTTCCACATCCCTTCACGAAACCGCATTGATTCACCGAAGTGCTGAAAATTTTCCGCAGACGAACTTCAATGACTTTTTCGCTGAGCATCCAGGTATGGGATATCAGCCTGATGGGACGGTAGTTGGAACATTCAGTCACATCTCCTTTGCTTTTGAAGATGGGAATTGTAGTCGAAGCATTGGGATATTAGAGAATTGAATATTATAGTAATATTGTGTTTAAAAAAAGATTTCAGATAGTTTTATAGCATGTTTAGCGGTTCCTCTTTTTTATGTTCCATCCGAAAAAAATCGACTCAAAAATACTTGTATCACCAAATAGTTATTTTTTATCTGCCTTGTTGCCGAGATCATAAATTCTAGTCTCATCTTTACATCCACAAATTTTTCTTTAATTAGTTCAAGTCGTTTTATACTATCCATTAAGACTAATCCTCTTCCGATGGTTTTTGGTTTTAACGGTATTCATCGAATTCCTTAATTCTCGTGAGATTAATTTTCTTATCCCACTCTATATAATCCTCATCTTTTAACGGTATTCATCGAATTCCTTAATTCTCGTGAGATTAATTTTCTTATCCCACTCTATATAATCCTCATCTTTTAACGGTATTCATCGAATTCCTCAATTCTCGTGAGATTAATTTTCTTATCCCACTCTATATAATCCTCATCTTTTAACGGTATTCATCGAATTCCTTAATTCTCGTGAGATTAATTTTCTTATCCCACTCTATATAATCCTCATCTTTTAACGGTATTCATCGAATTCCTCAATTCTCGTGAGATTAATTTTCTTATCCCACTCTATATAATCCTCATCTTTTAACGGTATTCATCGAATTCCTTAATTCTCGTGAGATTAATTTTCTTATCCCACTCTATATAATCCTCATCTTTTAACGGTATTCATCGAATTCCTCAATTCTCGTGAGATTAATTTTCTTATCCCACTCTATATAATCCTCATCTTTTAACGGTATTCATCGAATTCCTTAATTCTCGTGAGATTAATTTTCTTATCCCACTCTATATAATCCTCATCTTTTAACGGTATTCATCGAATTCCTTAATTCTCGTGAGATTAATTTTCTTATCCCACTCTATATAATCCTCATCTTTTAACGGTATTCATCGAATTCCTTAATTCTCGTGAGATTAATTTTCTTATCTTACTCTATATAATCCTCATCTTTTAACGGTATTCATCGAATTCCTTAATTCTCGTGAGATTAATTTTCTTATCCCACTCTATATAATCCTCATCTTTTAACGGTATTCATCGAATTCCTTAATTCTCGTGAGATTAATTTTCTTATCCCACTCTATATAATCCTCATCTTTTAACGGTATTCATCGAATTCCTTAATTCTCGTGAGATTAATTTTCTTATCCCACTCTATATAATCCTCATCTTTTTGATATTCCATGCAATTTTCTTGCAGTGCAATAGCTGAGTAATTGCTTTTCAATCCATTCTCCCCGTATGACATATTATGTATCGCCTGTCGCATTAAGAATGTTATGTGACGAGAATTGAACGTCGGAGATACATGACTCTATTATACTCACGACAAATACATTTTTAGATCCTGGTTTCCCACTTTTTCTTTTGACATTTTGGGCATGACAATTGAGTCCTTTTTATCAAATAACATTTTAAGTCCATTATTACAAAAGAGAATTTCGGGTCGGACAAATTTACGTATTTCAAAATTTTTAATTTTGCCTCGGTTTTCATATTAATTCACTTCCCTGAAGCACTTATTAACCGATTTCTAAATATTTAAATTTGGCAATACATTATCATAATTGACTTTTTCCTTTTACGTTTTATCTTCTGTTTACGGAACTTTGAAATTAAGGGACACTCCCCTCCAGAGGTTCAATGGGTCAGATGAGTTCAATGGCTCACTATAGTTTCAATGGGTCAGATGCTGCGCTGTGCCTGCTCCTACTCCCTTGCATATACATATAAGGTGCTATAGAACCACACGATAACACATCAATTCACAAATTTTTAGATGAAAAGAATAAAACACATTCAAGGCTCAACCTTGTGATAAACTAGTTTGAGACCTTGAGTATGAAATATCTATATTATTGGTTGGTCATATTTTTCCACTTAAAGGGGCGGTCACAGTCGGAGCACTCTCCAGAGACTCGTATACAAACTTGGATTAGTACGCAGTAACAGTAAAGTCAGACGTATGACCCATTGAACTTCTGGTAAGGGGTGTCCCTAAAGTGCAAAAGTGACTTGTTTTCCTAATAATATCTTATTTAACCTATTATTAACGAATGTGTGCTCAGCGCAAGCTTTCTGAGAGTTTTGCCAAACGGAATTGAATGAATAACACGTATTTTATGGAACCTAAAAAGAAAGAAGTGTGTGATTTACGCCTTGCTTTTCTATAAAACAATTACTTATAAATTATTCGCTCTTTGTATTCGATTACTGCTCGAGTTTGGAGGAAACCGAGTGAGATACCCCTCACAATATGAGTTGCACTTGCATTCCTACTCTCTTCAATTTCATCATTCTTCTCTTTTCCGTCCTCCTGAGGGGCTGCTACCCCCCATTCTACCTTTCCGCCTTCAAATCCCTTTCAAGTAAATTGCTGTTAACCCCCATTTCCCTTAGCTCTTTCTCTATGCTTCTTCAGGTAAAGGCGGATGGCAAATATAGCATCAGTAGTTCCACATCCCTTCACGAAACCGCATTGATTCACCGAAGTGCTGACAATTTTCCGCGGACGAACTTCAATGACTTTTTCGCTGAGCATCGAGGTATGGGATATCAGCCTGATGGGACGGTCGTTGGAACATTCAGTCACATCTCCTTTGTTTTTGAAGATGGGAATTGTAGTCGAAGCATTGGGATATTAGAGAATTGAATATTATAGTAATATTGTTTTTTTTAAAAAAATTTCAGATAGTTTTATAGCATGTTTAGCGGTTCCTCTTTTTTATGTTCCATCCAAAAAAATCGACTCAAAAATACTTGTATCACCAAATAATTATTTTATATCTGCCTTGTTGCCGAGATCATAAATTCTAGTCTCATCTTTACATCCACAAATTTTTCTTTAATTAGTTCAAGTCGTTTTATACTATCCATTAAGACTAATCCTCTTCCGATGGTTTTTGGTTTTAACGGTATTCATCGAATTCCTTAATTCTCGTGAGATTAATTTTCTTATCCCACTCTATATAATCCTCATCTTTTAACGGTATTCATCGAATTCCTTAATTCTCGTGAGATTAATTTTCTTATCCCACTCTATATAATCCTCATCTTTTAACGGTATTCATCGAATTCCTTAATTCTCGTGAGATTAATTTTCTTATCCCACTCTATATAATCCTCATCTTTTTGATATTCCATGCAATTTTCTTGCAGTGCAATAGCTAAGTAATTGCTTTTCAATCCATTCTCCCCATATGACATATTATGTATCGCCTGTCGCATTAAGAATGTTATGTGACGAGAATTGAACGTCGGAGATACACGACTCTATTATACTCACGACAAATACATTTTTAGATCCTGGTTTCCCACTTTTTCTTTTGACATTTTGGGCATGACAATTGAGTCCTTTTTATCAAATAACATTTTAAGTCCATTATTACAAAAGAGAATTTCGGGTCGGACAAATTTACGTATTTCAAAATTTTTAATTTTGCCTCGGTTTTCATATTAATTCACTTCCCTGAAGCACTTATTAACCGATTTCTAAATATTTAAATTTGGCAATACATTATCATAATTGACTTTTTCCTTTTACGTTTTATCTTCTGTTTACGGAACTTTGAAATTAAGGGACACTCCCCTCCAGAGGTTCAATGGGTCAGATGAGTTCAATGGCTCACTATAGTTTCAATGGGTCAGATGCTGCGCTGTGCCTGCTCCTACTCCCTTGCATATACATATAAGGTGCTATAGAACCACACGATAACACATATATTCACAAAATTTTAGATGAAAAGAATAAAATACATTCAAGGCTCAACCTTGTGATAAACGAGTTTGAGACCTTATTGAGTATGAAATATCTATGTTATTGGTTGGTCATATTTTTCCACTTAAAGGGGCGTTCACAGTCGGAGCACTCTCCAGAGACTCGTATATAAACTTGGATTAGTACGCAGTAACAGTAAAGTCAGACGCATGACCCATTGAACTTCTGGTATGGGGTGTCCCTAAAGTGCAAATGTGACTTGTTTTCCTAAAAATATCTTATTTAACCTATTATTAACGAATGTGTGCTCAGCGCAAGCTTTCTGAGAGTTTTGCCAAACGGAATTGAATAAATAACACGTATTTTATGAAACCTAAAAAGAAAGAAGTGTGTGATTTACGCCTTGCTTTTCTATAAAACAATTACTTATAAATTATTCGCTCTTTGTATTGTATTACTGCTCGAGTTTGGAGGAAACCGAGTGAGATACCCCTCACAATATGAGTTGCACTTGCATTCCTACTCTCTTCAATTTCATCATTCTTCTCTTTTCCGTCCTCCTGAGTGGCTGCTACCCCCCCCCCCTTCTACCTTTCCGCCTTCAAATCCCTTTCAAGTAAATTACTGTTAACCCCTGTATTTCTCATCTCTTTTATCAATGCCACTGTCTCTCTTTCTGACTTGTTTCATTTCCAAGCATTGTTTCGAACGACTCTACGTATTGGAATCTCTAAAAAAAACTTCCTATAGTCCTTAGAAATGAAGTAGTCTTGCAACGGGGAAACTAATCTTTTGTTGATTTAAGTTTGGTCTTACAAAAATGTTCTTGTGGAGAATTGAAAACGAAATTAAAATAAATGTTTTTCTTTGACAAAAATCTCTTATTTCCTGATGGCATACCCCGCCCGCGTCTTGTCTTGCAGACATTCGAATACTACACGAAAAGTTGGCTTTAAACGCTACGTTTCGAAAGTTTTCTTCCTAAGTGAATATTTTGAGCAACATTGACTCCGGTTCTTGAAAAAAAATTTTAAATCAAAAAATTATCTTTACTTTAAAAACGCTTAGGCTTGGTAAAAGTTCACGCTAACGAGGCTAACGAGACCGTATCAAAAAAATTAATGTTTAAAATAGCATCGTGCCAATGTCTGCAAGACAAGACCCATCAGGGAATAAGAGCCAAATGTATGAGTATGATTCAAACAATCGGAATATTACACAAAATCATTCAACTTATGGTGGTTCTTGATAGCTGTCAAAAGTATCTGAATGTCCATATTATTATTTTTTCTAATATTTCATTGCTGTACCAAATGAAATTACATTTGTTTTAATGGAAATAAATGAAATGAAATGAGACTTTTCAAACTTTTGAACGGAAACTGAGTAAATCCTTCAATTCAATTTATGAATTCTCATTAATTTCTCAGTTTCTTGAATATTTATTGTTCGTGTGTATGAAACAACGAAAATAACAGAAGTAAGTCATTTATTATTTTCAGGTTTTTGTGAGAAACATTGAAAGTAGTCATACTTCTAGTTTAAAATTCTTTTTCTTTTCATATATTAAATCAATTTTCTTGTTATCATAGATGCTAAGGAGAATAAATAAACATACTTTCATAAAAATTTACCAGTTTTTAAGATACGACCTGAAAAAGGTTCAAATAATTCTGTTTGCATAAAGATCCAGCGTTTTAACATATAGTTGTATAAGAGATACCAAATAAATTTTCATATTCAAGTTAGAAGCCAAGCCTGCTTTGGGAATTGCATCGGAGTTGGATTAGAGAGAAGAACCAAATTCGAGCAGATTTCAACGCTCCAAACTTCGCAAACATTCAATTTATAAGAGTTGAAAGCAATTTTTTTTTCTCGCACTTAACTCTGTCTGCTTATAACTCTTACTCTTCATCACTCTTCATTCACTCTTAGTCATCCCTTTCATGCTCCGATTTGGCTCTTTTTCGATCTCTCTCTCTATATATATATACATATATATATATATACGTATATATATATATATATCTTTCTCTCTTTCTTTCTCTTCCTCTAACTCTCCCCCAAATTCGGTCCCTCATACTCTTTACTTCTGTCTTTCTCTTTTCCTTTTTTCTTTCCGTAAACGTCCTTTCGTCTCTTTTTTCTGTTATTCGTTCTCTCGTCCTCTCCCTTTCTCTTTCTCTATCTTCTTTCTTCTCTCTCACTTCCTTCTTCCTTTCTCTCCTCTTTATGTTTCGCCCTCCTGCTCTATCTGTCCTTTCCCTGTTAAGCATAGCGACAAGTTAAAACAATACCCTTTCCAGTAGAATGACTTAACATTGCTTCGTCATTCCTCTTTGAATAATATTATAACTTATCTGCTTTTTGAATATTTATTTTCTACCTCTCTCACTTTCTCTTTCTCTGTTTTCCTCTCTCTCTTACTTTCTATTTTTCACTCTTCTCTTTCTTTCTTTCTCTTTCTTTCTTTCTTTTTTATCTCTCAAAAAATTTCTATTTTTCTTCTGAAAATTTCCCTTAAAATTTTCACTCTCTACCTCCTCATATCTATTTTGAATGTCTTTCTCTATTTCTTTCTCTTTTTCCCTCTCTTTTTTCGTTATCTTTTTCTTTCTCTCTCTTACCCGGATTTTTCCTATGTTTCGGTAAAATTTCCTTCTCTGTTTGCCCATCATACCACACTCTTACGTTTATCTCCAAGTCTTTCCGATCGAGAGTTCCTCCTTTTTCTGTGAATTTTTTGTTGTTATTTCTTCAACCGCAAGAATTTGTTTTTTCAGCTGCTTTTCGGCCACGACGCCTGCCTCCCCCGCTCTCTCCCTTCCGTTTCTCCCATCTTTTTTGATTGTTTATTACTAGCATTCAATCCCAAATTTTTGTGGTCTCAGATTTTTCGTTTTTCTTTGATGGTATTTCCTTCTCACATTCTCTAGACTTTTTCCCTGGTATCTATCAGACATCTTGTTTTCCTCATGATTTTACTATGGCTATTTTCACTTTTCTTGTTTTTTATTATTATATTTCTTTCTTTATCTCCTTCTCCATCTCTCTATCTCTCTTTTTCGATCTCCTCTCTCTCTGTCTCTGTTCTTCTCCTTTCGATGACTTCCTCTTAGTTCCTATCTCTGTTCCGTCTTCTTTTCGAAGCATTTCCTCCTTGTTAAAAGACTTGCATAATTACAAAAACGAACAAAGTCACAAACACTTCTCGGAAATAAGAAGCCTTCCTGTTTTCTTCTCTTCTCTGCTTCCAAACCTTCTGCTCTCTTTAGCCAATCCCTCACTTTCCAATCACCTACCCTGTTCCCCCAACTTCAAAGCCCTTCCAACCTTTTCATCCAACAACTACATATTGCATTAAGAATCATATGCGAAGAGTCTCAAACCTCTGTGTATGACCGCCGTGTTTTTTTTGTGTTGATGTCGGAGTAGTCGGTTCTTTCGTCTAATGCGGGGTGTGTTTTGCCTGCACGGCAGCTCCGCCTACTCTTTCTCGGTAGTTCATTTCCAATGTTTTTAACACGGAGTCGGTTTCCCGAGGCTTGAAGCTCCGAATGCAACGAGTTATGATTTGCTGTTCTCATTATTTCCAGATACTCCCGTCTTCCAGTTTTTAAAGTGAGATAGTTTTCTCTGAACTCCTCAAATAGTAAATCTACTGCCGAAACTTAAAAGTAGAATACTCCCAGCAGATTCTGCCAGCAATTGTTTTCCCTGAAGATTCTTCTAGCAGTGACTCTCCCACCAGATACTTCGCGCAGTGATTCATGACGCGGGATATTCAAACAAAGAGAATTTTAAGATATCATTTTATTCAGTCTCGTTCTAACAATAGTAAAATATTTACATGTATATGTAAATATTTACAACCCTTGTGCAAAAAAGGACTGAGCAAAGATGTGCAAGTGCCTTATTCTTAATTAGCAAATGTATTCGAGTGTTCGTAATATTCGATGCAGTGCTTGTGTGGTGAGTTCTTTCTCTTCCTCACTCTTTATTTTTCATTGTCCCTCTCTATATCTCTAATTATCTTTCTCTCTTCTTCTATCTCATTCTCTCTACCTCTCTCTTTTCTTTCGCTTAATTTTCATCTTTAATTTTTTTCTTTTTTTCTCAATGCACTTCTTCCTTGCCGTTCTTCACTCATTTCAGTTCCAAACCGCCACTCTTTCTTTTTTCTGAATTGAATTTCTATTTGGCTTATTTTTATTGTTTCCTTGCTCTTGTTTTATTTTTTCAGTCAATCGCAAATACAGAGAAAAAACTTTAAGCGTCTTTTCTGCCCAGACTTCTAAAAGCGGAGCTGAAAAGTTTAGAGCTTTCTCAAGATTTCTTCTATCCGGAGGTTTTTTCTCCAGCAGTGAATGCGTTAACGAAATTAATTCAATGGGTTTGAAATCGTTGTTAACAAAATTTTTGCAATAGGGTTGTAAACGCATGCCTTTCCACTAATTAAGATTTCCAACAGTTCAGAGTGTTGGGACCAAGTTTGCTAACCGTGGATTGCGGCAAAACTTCCCAAAATATTTTTAGTTTCCAACCCACTAACTAAGGTTTAGCTTCCAACCCAAACCTAAACTACCCACATTAATCGTTTGCGATGTCCCTTTTCTTATTTTTTCGGGACGCGTTTATCTCGCAGCCGCACGTTCAATCTCTTTTTTAACAAGGTGACCGGTTGTCGATCGGTCACCTAGCTCGTTGTTTGCAGTAAACTTTTGCTTTTCTCAGTGTAATAATTAACACAGAAGAATCGAATTTAATTTTTCCTAATATTTTATAATGTTTCCTCTCAAGATTCTTAGACTTTTTTTCTACCAAGTATGTTTGTGTTCAACTGTTTTCCTCGGCTGTTCTTTTCTTGAAAAACCCTTTTGGCTCAGGTTTTAATGAGAAAAATATTATTCGGGTAGTTTTTGAGTAAATTTCCCGAAAAATTTCGTCAAGATCTTGGCAATATCTACTATTCAAAGGGGACACATTTAGTTCAAACTACAAACATTCCAATTCAGGAAATAGCAAAACAGAATTAAAACGCAATGAACGTGCCCAAATTGAACACTACTAAACGTAAACCGAATTTCAAAACTGGAAAATTCTGTTCAGGACTCCATGGTCAATGATTAATATATATATCTATATATATAAAACGCAATGAATATATATATATATATATATATATATATTGATTAGGAGAATGGATATCGGCCTCGAAGGATGGTCATTCTGCACGGAGATGGGTTTTGGCGTACTTCGAGTAATTGGAGTAACTCTTTGTTACTAACATCTATTTTTCAATACTTCTTCTAGCAAGGGTATCAGTATCAATGTTGAATAATTGAGGTCGATGATTTGATTATTACACAGTCTGATAAAAAAGGCTTTCAAAGAAGCCAGTTTCATTGACAGAATACTTTGAGAAGCAGAACTACAGCATCCCTAGTATTATATTATTCGAAGTTTTTGAGAGGCTCCTCCTACAACTTGCATCCGATTTCAGAGAAAGAAAACAATATTCTTCTTCTATTGAGAAAGTCTATTTTAGGAAAAGGTCCCTACGTTTCCCTCGATTTAGGTAGGTCGGAAACTTTTAATGAAAAAAACGTCCTCTTCTGTGACGCTCGCGTGCCCACAATTTAAATACCATGATGAACCGCCGAATTGGATTTGCTGAATCATTCATTTAGCTGAGATTCTCAGAAAGCAGCGGCTCAAAAGCGATTCATTTCCAGTCTTTTAGAAATTTTATATATAGGAAAGAAATTTTTTATCAAAGAAAAATTCTCTAA
This sequence comes from Allodiplogaster pararmata, assembly GCA_964056735.1. Classification (NCBI taxonomy): domain Eukaryota; kingdom Metazoa; phylum Nematoda; class Chromadorea; order Rhabditida; family Diplogasteridae; genus Allodiplogaster; species Allodiplogaster pararmata. The sequence continues at coordinate 1,655,450 of OZ057408.1, read as the reverse complement.
AATTAGCGAATTTTTCTTCGATAAAAAATGTCTTTATGATTTGTTACTTACCACTGAAAAAGAGAAGAATGGCCATTAAAACTCTTGTAAAGTCGAGAAAAAAATCATAAAACTATATTCTGCGATATCCAGAGTTTTCCTAATGCTTCATATTCGTTTGAAAAAAAATTCTTAGCCATTTTCTCAAAGCTAATTTCTTGAAAAAAAGATGATGGGAAAAGGGAGTTTTTGGTCTCTTGCGTCTTCTAATTGAAGCAGCCCTCTGAGTCATTTCTATCCGTTTCCTCAGAGACTTTGGCTCTCACCATTTTCTTAATGATGAGAATTCAACAATGTGCATACATATGCACGCACAGCCATCAACGTTCGTGCCCTTTCTGCTATACTGTCCGTATTTAGGAATCTTCAAACGAGTATGGTCTTGATGTGAAGTTTAATCGGCTCTACCCTTCTACCCTAACCACACAGAAAGTCAATGTCATCTCAACCAGGCGTCACTGCCTTTAAACTGTGTAACTTAGCATTTGAAGATTTATCCATCTTCCATCTCTGTTCTGCCTTAATCGTGAATTCTGGAGTTACGCTCCATTCATGACGCAATCGCTTGATAATCATGCGTGATTAAGAGAACAAGGCATATGAGCCTTTCATAGAAAGGCTTTTTGCGATTCACTAACTTTCTTGCTACCCTGGCAAAAAACCTTCTGCCTAACCAAACTAAAAGTCACTTTCTGCGATTTACTAATTACTTTCCGCGATTTTACTAATTTCCGCAAATTTTGGTGGGGTAGGGGTTGAGGGGTAGATATTTGATTCAAACACATTTGATGAGAACCAAGAAAACATAACTTTCGAAATTATGACAAATAAATGTATACGTATTTGATTGTCTTAACATATGTATATTAGGTATCAAGTAATATGGACATTCAGCACTAACTGTCAAATACTGATGATAGTATTGAGCATACTTTGACATATTTATGAATACACCAGAAATCTGAGCTTGGAAAATTATTTTAAGATTTTGAACTGTAAAATCTCAATTGGAAAAAATACGTGAAGAAAGCATTCGATTCCGAATCTCGAAAGCGTATTTTTATCATTTTAATTGTTTTGTGGAAGCTCTACAAGTTTTGAAGTAACTATTGAAGACTAATTGCAACATAAATTTAAGCGCCATTCAATAAAAAAATTGATGTGCCGGATGTTTCTGCACACATTCTTTCATTTATTCATTCATTTGTTCATACATTCAAACATTAATTCTTTATCCCATGCATTTATTCGTTAGCTTTTTTATTCCTTAGTATAACAGATATTTTAATTACATAAAACTTTAATCTTTTTTGATATTATGATAAGTCTTTGATTTATATGGTAACGTTTCTAGTAATATGATTCCCAATTACATAAGTCATGAGCCATGCCAGTCGTCAAAAGTCATAAACTGAACCAGTCACCAGCATCTGAAAAAGTCATCTTCACAGTCACTGGATCCGAGCCTTTTTTCGGTATCAACCTTCAAAAAGGTTTATTATTCTTCTTACGAAAAACTATGCTTAAGGTATTCAAAATTCATTGCAAAACCAAAATAAGAGAAAGAGCTATTTTCTATTTCTTTTATTTGCAAAGAAACAATCGAGATAACAGCTAAAGGTTTTGTTCATTCAGTCTAGAGCATGTTCTTCCCGAACAAACGACTTTGTTTTATTCAGAACAATGGAGAGGTTTTTATATATTCTTTTTGATCTATTTCCATCAATTGAAGAATTTCGACAGCTTTCAAGGCTTGTTTTTTAGTGAATATCAAGTGCAATGTATGTATACGTCCAATTTTTCACTTTTGTTTGTTTTCCAAACGGCTTTTCGTCGTTTTGGTCCAGGTCCTGAAACGACACAATATTGCTTGCGTTGTTATAAACCCAAAGCGTAAAATCAATAAAGGAAAATTTAAAAGATCAAACTCTATCAACGAAGCAAAGCATGCACAAACAAAAGTTGTCATCAAAAATGAGTCTTCAAAGTTTGATAATAAAACTACATCTAAAAGTTTTCGGGTCTTTGTTGAAATAATATTTATACTTTGAAACAATGACTAAAAAAATTTATCAAAATCACTACTCAATAGTCTAATACTTTTTTGACGTTTTTTAATCATGCTCGACAAGTGCTATTAGTAATTTGAAAAAAAACATAGTTTTCTATAGTAACTATTTTAATTATACTCGTTTCCTTTCTGGGCACTCTCTGATGAGCCGGAAGTCTGTCTGAGTTGAGGCGAAACAGACTTCTGCTACATTACAGTCTTAGAAGTGATATCACAATTGTAAATTATGTTTATCACATTTTTTACCATTTTCCTATAATGATATGTAGTACATACACTCCGAAGAGACACGGCAGAAACATGAAAAGCGAGCCCTAGTTCTACACCAGTTGGCCTTTTTTTAAAAACGCTTTATCAAGATCTGCAAGCCACATCGGTAATATAACATCATCGATTATGGGATCTGAGCGGTTGAGCGGTTAAGCGAGGCAAGCAGTAGCGATCGAAGTGCTACTGCTTGCCTCGCTTAACCGCTCAACCGCTCAGATCCCATAATCGATGATGTTATATTACCGATGTGGCTTGCAGATCTTGATAAAGCGTTTAAATTGAATTACATGTTGTTCATATAATATACAATTATAGTACACAAACATCATGTGGGTTATAGTGATTCCAACAAGTTGGAAGATAATAAGCATTAAAGGAACAAACCAAACATTAGATCATAAACATTACAACTGAACACATTGACACATTGAGCGGAAGAATATTATAAATACTAAACACTTGAATTTAATTCAGTGAACAGACGAGCAGATCTTATTGCGAATGAATTTATACGACAAATCGTTTTCGGGGCACGAAAATGTAATATGAAGTTAGATCCACGTGTCGCGGATTGTATTAAATTATAGAAATGGGGTTTTCTGTCTTAGAAAGTTGTTTTTCCCCCTATTAGTTTTAAAAGTAAACTCAAATCATTTGATTCTCTTATGCTTGCCAATGAAAGAAGGCCTAATTTTTTGTTTCTAATTTGACTGTTTGGCATGTTTATGTAATCAGTACCAAAGCAGCGATAGAAAACTCGGCGAGTGAAAAAGTTTTGGACGTTTTCCAATTTTCTAATATATTTAACGAAATGGGGGGAATAGACAGTGGTACAACGTTTTTATTAATTTATTTATTTTATCGACATTTTGCAATGCAAAGTTATGGTGAGAGACATTGTAAATAATATTCAAGTGTGGCGACAAGTAAGGCAAATATCTAAAGTAAGGCAAATATCTAAAAGTAAGGCAAATATCTAAAGTAAGGCAAATATCTAAAGTAAGGCAAATATCTAAAGTAAGGTAAATATCTAAAGTAAGGCAAATATCTAAAGTAAGGCAAATATCTAAAAGTAAGGCAAGTATCTAAAAGTAAGGCAAATATCTAAATGCTACTAGTTATTCTCCAGGTCACATATCACATTCTCGTTACGGAGACGATTTATAAACTGCTCTACTGTTCTTGAATTCAGTATTTCACTCGGGATTACGTAAAACATTCTTGAAACACGTAAACCGAAACAATTGAATCTAGACGTCGAAGAAGTACATTCAATAGCAATACCATTCATATTAGTGCGGGTAGAGGAGGTGCTCTTGAAAATGCGTGATTTTTCAATAATAGACTTGTCATTGAAGATCTTCCAACCCATTTTAAGGTCGGCAATCACCCTTCTTTCGGCTAAAGTACTTAGGCCGATTAGATTCAGACGATCTCTGTAACATGGAAGGCTGAGAGGATAATCAGGCTGTGGGAAACATCGACAAAAGAGTATTCTAGAGAAAGATCTCAAAACCTTTTCTAGGAGATCAGAATCCTTCCGGTATATTGGATTCCATAGACAAGAGGCAAATTCTAGATGAGGTAGAACATATGTATTGAAACACTTAACAAGTACTTGGGAATCATTGATGCTTATAGAGCGGAGCATAGCATACATCGCTTTAGTAGCCTTCATAGTTCGTTCAAGAATCGCGTCATGTCTGCGAAGAGATGGTACTAGTTGGATTCCAAGGTCTTTCACTTGAGTAGATACTTTTAAAACACAGTTATTTAGGTGATAATTGAAAGGAGGAGAAGTTTTGCCTAAGCGTAGATGATTGGTCTTGTTCGAAGATAAAGAAAGATGGTTGGCTACGCACCAATTATACACATTATCTAGACAATTCTGCATTTCGATAGTTCGTTCAGTTATATTGTGAGCACTGTGAGATACATATAACTTAATGTCATCAGCGTATGCTTGATAGCGTATATTCGGATAAGGGCTAAGCACATAATTCAATTCGCTAATGTATAGAGAAAACAGAAGCGGTCCTAATACGGAACCCTGTGGCACGCCAGATGTCACAGGTTGAGGAGCAGATATTGTCTTGCCCATTCGTACAGAAAAAATTCGACCGTCAAGAAAAGATTCTAGCAAAGACATCAAAGATAGGGACAAACCGAAACGTGCAAGTTTTGTCAATAACTTAGGTATACTTATCGTATCGAAAGCTTTGTTGAAGAATGTTGAAGAATAGATTTAACATGAATGTTATAGGCATCAGTGAGCACTTTCGGGCTCTTACTTTTGAGAACTTTTAGAATGAGATAGCATTTACGTTTGGCTTTCGATGCGATTATAGAGCAATGAGAAGAGAAGGTTAATCTATTATCTACAATGAAACCTAAATCACGGATCTCATGACAATATTCAAGGTTGAAGCCGTTCAATGAGTAAGGATAACGAGGGGGTTGTTGTGGGCCTATTCTTAAAACTTTACATTTGGGAAGAGATAACGGTAATTGCCAAGCTTTTGACCAATCAAGAACAGAATCTATAGCGTTTTGCAAAGGAGTATGAGAGTCATTAGAAGACAAGTGCTTATATACTTTCATATCGTCGGCAAAGACCTTTATTTCACAAGAAGAAGAGGAAATTTTAGAAACAATATCTGAAGTGAAAATGAAGAAAAGTAATGGGCCGAGAACTCTGCCCTGGGGGACTCCACTGCTCACAGTGAAGCTATCGGAAAGTGCGTCTCTAACCCTAACTTGATAGGTTCTTTATTAGTTTATGTTCATAGACTAGAGTCCCCTTTGGGAACGCTTCCCACTTTTTCGTTAGCTCAGTGACTCTCAGAGTCCTCTTCATTCAAACTGGTTCTCTGATACAGTTCATAAGCTTTCGTTTTTCTTTTAGGCTTATTTCAAGTAGAATCTGGTACTCGAATTTCGAAAAAAATTAATGATTTCACCTCTATTTATTCCTCTCTAAAAATTAATGATTTCATCCCGTTTACGAAAAAAAAATTTTTCGAACGGAATACTGGAACCCGAAACCGGTTTTATTAAACTCGTCACATCAAAAAATTCCTTGAGATAAGAAACTAATAAAAATCCCACCATCTAAAAAGCGAAGTCTCCCTACAAAAAGTGCTTTCAAACAGATCAAGCGTTTTTTTTGTTTTTCAAGAAAGTTTTAAGTTAAACAAATGAGTTTTTCGAAGTTCTAATCCTTGAAACTACTATCCCCACGCCCATCCCCCTCCCCGAAAATCGTTCTTTTGATGGAGTCAACTGATTTGTTCACTTCTCAAACTAGCTTTTATCACTCTTTTGCACTGAATTTCTCGCTTTTATAACTGTTTTACACTGAATTTTATGAAAAAGTATACATATCGTTACAACTCTGAAAAGAAACTCTCCAACATGGTTGAAAATGAAAGCGCATACCTAGAACGTAGTGTAAGATTAAAACTTAACAAAAACATGATTTTTGTATTTTTTCCCTTTTTTCAAAAAAGGGGCCGGAAAATATTATGAGCAGTTTACTGAAAGCACTTTTATTTGATCGAGAGTATTCGTCTCAAATGTCTTCCAGTAAAAAAAACTAACTTTGCCCAATTTGAAGATAAAAACATGGAATGGTAAAAATGAACTCATATTGAATCAAGAGCGAAAATCATGTAATAACTTTAAAGAATGGCGCACAGAAAGCTATTTAAAATTGTATGAAAATTCTTCAAAGACTCAGACTAAATTATTAGATACAACTCAGTTCAAAATTGTAATTGACAAACCATTTTAAATTTTTTTAGATCTCTCCAAAATCTCGAAAAAACTTTAAAAACCTAATTCAAAATAATTTAAACTTTTCTCGTACGAGAATTGAGTCACATTGAGAATGCGGTCCGAATTTCCGGGTAAAATCCACGAAACTCGAAACTGAAACTTGAAGCTTTTACCATTAAAAGTTACCTGGAAAAATATCAAAAACCTTTAAGAACAATTGATTAATTTGATTTAAAAAAAACTTCTTCAAAAAACAAAGTATCACTGAAAAAGTGTCGGAAAAATAATTATATCTTGGTTCAAACTAAGAATTACGAAACAAGACCCAGTTTTTCAGATTCAGCTTACCAAGAAGAACCTTACATCACAAAATAATCTCTTATGATTCCCATGTGGCGAATTGCATTGACTAACTTAAGAAACCTTTGGTTTTGGTAAGTTTTTGGCGAGGCATCATAAAAAGCGAGAGAGTGCAGAGAGTCAGAGAAAGAAGTTGCTTGGTCGTTTAAATTGTAGTAGAGGATACACCTCTGACAATGATAAAGTAGTACATTACATCTTGATACAATGTTTTTGTAATTTTTTATTCATATAAATGAGAAGTGAAATTGGAGTTTTGTTTGGCGTGAAAGTGTATTTTTAAAAATTTATTAAGAAAAAAAATATTGTTCTATGCCAACCCGTTCGTTCAAACATTTAGTTTTGAAAATCTGAATTAATGCACTTTAGGGACCAATTTCATACACCTCAAAGTGAAGTTCTACTACATATATTCACATTCTCCCCACCGTTGTTTGCTCAATGATCATGGCCGCGTGTTAGCGTGTTTCTTTTTAGCCTTTTGATTTTATTGCGTAAATTGGTGAGATTATGGAGATAGGGGCAATAAAACATTATGTGCTTTTTCCTTGAATGCTGTGTAGTAAGTATATCACGCTCTCTCCAAACATCTATCCTCTTATTAATCGACGCTATTCCTCATTAAAGTGCATTACATCGTTACCCAGCATATACACTATTTTCGTAACAATTTCGCTCCCCAAACAAAGTACATTGCTTTTTCTCTATTTCTATTTGTTTTGGAAGTCACTTGTGTCTGTTTGAAGTTTCCCAATAAAAGACGGAACAGATTAATATCGTCACTTGCTGAAGAAATTCTTCGGCTCCCAAATAATCGCCCAGAGTTTGAACTTCCAAAAAATGTTCTTCTAATTTTCTCTGGCAAAACTCGTTTTTCTACTGCTTCATAATGCTTGTGCTTCGAACACCTCGAGAATGCACAAAGAATGCCTCGAGAATGCACAAAGAATGCCTCGAGAATATATTTCCTTTTTTAATGCACAAAATGAAACCCCTCATTTTTGTTTTATTTGATACACACATGTAGTAGTCTAAAATTTAGATTTTTCACTCTATTTTATTCTCTCTATCTCTCTCTTACTCTCTTTCACTCTCTCTATCACTGTATCTCTCTCTCTCTCTTACTCTCTTTCAATCTCTCTATCACTGTATCTCTCTCAGTCTCTCTCTTACTCTCTTTCACTCTCTCTATCACTGTATCTCTCTCTCTCTCTTACTCTCTTTCAATCTCTCTATCACTGTATCTCTCTCAGTCTCTCTCTCACTATTTCTCCATATCTACGTAGTATACTTCTGAATCTTTATACTTTTACAACATCGAATTTGATGGGAAGAAAAAGCGTATGTTTATTATCAAATGTTGTTAGTTTTTTTCTTCAAGTTTTTTAAAATACTGTTTTCCTGCGTGAAACGGCGTTATCTTTCGCAAGGGACAAGTTTGGCACTTATCTCAATCACTTTACTGATGAAGACGTCGGAAAATTCGATTTACTCTTTTGCTTTTTAAGCTCAAGTACACGTTCTCATGATAGCATTAATAAACTGCAGAGGAAGCACTCAATATCTTGCGAAATTTAGGATGAGTTGTTCGACAATTTTCGTGAGTTAAGTTTCTTTTGTTGTCATCATTCCGCTTCCATATTATCGGGACTACAAAGTTGTTTACAGATGCTTCATCGGATCGTTTAAACTCCTCAGTTCTTCGCCTAGATATCAACTTTTGTCTGGTTTGAACTTCTCCCGCGTGACAATGGTTAAAACTTTCATTACCTGAAAACTTTTTTCTCCAATATTGGCTCCGTAAAGCAAACGAGCAAAAGGGAAGTTTATCCTGAGAGATGAGCTGTGGAATAGCTAAAGGCTTGGAGCGAGGATATGCAATCATAGCATTTACTGCCATTTTGCTCTCTTTTCATTTTTTTCCTCTTTCGCCGCTTTCTTTCTCGCTTGGTTTGTTTGATGCTATGATGAGAAATAGAGAGGCGCTTAATTATCTGCCGGATTTCTATATGATATACTTTGAATGTGTTTGCTGGTAGTTGGCTAGAGTCTTGGGTTTGGGTAGATACCGAGTAGATCCAGAAGTGGAAATGAGAGGTATTTACAAGAGAGTGAGAAAGTTAGAAAAGAGGGTCGTAAGAGTGCACCTTTAAAGCAGAGGATATCTAAGATGACAAAGGTTGTGCACACCTAGACAAAGATAGGCACAGAGAGAGACATAGAAAAGAGAGAGACACACAAAGAGAGTGAGAGAGACAGACAGATGTATCGAGAGAAAAAGTGAGAGAGAGACAGAGAGAAACAGAGAGAGACAGAGAGAAATAAAGAGAGAGACTCACATTGAGAGCCAGATAGAAAGAGAGAGATAGAGCGAGATGAAAATAGAGAGGGAGAGAGCGAGAGACACGTAGATAGACACAGTAAGAGATAGAGAAATGTGAGAGAGAAAGAGTGAGAGAAGAGAGACATTGGAGGTAAGACAGAGAGAGAGGACACATTGCGGACTTGCATCTCATGCGAAGAAGGCGGGTTGTCGAGGCGTCGCTGAGAGCGCGAGAGGGTCGGACTGGAAAGGTTTGAAGACGTGAGTGGGATTGATGAAAGGTACAGAGAGGGAGAGAGAGAGAGACAGAGAGAAAGGGTGAGAGAGAAAGAGATATAGAGAGAGACAGAGACAAAGAGATAAGAAAATAAAGAGAAAGTAAGACCACATTCATCTCTCTTTTCCTCTTTCAATTAAAAAGGTGTAATGGAAGGAGAAGGGAGGGGACTTCTACTACATCATATTCATGCGGGCCTCTATCTTAATATAAATTGTTTTTAAGAGAATAAAAAAGACAGAGAAGTGGGCGTCGTATTAGGCTATTAGAATTTCATTGACGAGATTTTCCGGGAAGAATAGCACCTTAGGTGTTTTCTTCCAAGGTTTCCATTCTGTCCAGCTTCGAGAACTGTTTCTAAATTGAGTAACAGACGCGTTCCTTTCACTATCAAATTTAAAGTCTTCAAAACTTTATTCACCTACTGAGTTAAACCTAGAGACGTTCATAGCCTTTTCAGCTGAGAATCGTGCTTTTGAAAACTAAAGTCGGTCAGAAATTCTAACGTCCTCTCGGTCTATTAGTCGATCTTTTCACCGTTTTCTCTTTTTTTTTTCTCGTACTCCTTCACTCTGTCACAGTCTTTCTCTTTATCTCTCTCTCTTTTCCATATTCTATCTGTCTCTGTTCCTCACTCTTTCCATATACACATCTCTCTCATTCGGTACATTTATCAATCCGTTCCTCTCATCCTCTGTGATTTCTCGATGCACCTTGTTAAGAAGGGCATAACAAATTGCAGAGTGCCCGAAGACTTCCGTTACTTATCCACTTCCTGTTGTGGAACTCTTTTGGGAATCCTCAATCAATGAGAGAATCTCTAATTATTCTGGAACATCCCCAAATTGAACGCTTCTCGGATAACTATCCTAATACCTCCCGCTCATATTCCTGATGTTCCCTGGCCTTTCTGAGAGGATCAATTGAGATTGGCTGTGACCATTTTTCGCTTTCCTCCCACAAGATTACAAAAAAGCTTAGAAAGAAAAAACTTCACGCAAAGCTTCCTGCACTTAGGGTTTGAAAAGTCGTGAATGCCAGGGTTCAGTTTTTTCACCCTGAGATGATAATGATTTATGCCCTCGTTCCCGAACGGGCAAGTGCTTGAATCGACGATTAATTCATTCGGTCCATCGATTATCCTCGCTTCTTTCTCAAGATTTGAATAATTTTCCGCAGTTTCAATTGTTTTCATATTTTTGAATGTTTCGAAAACTATGAAAACTTTAATGCATGTCTTTGATAATATTTTTGTTGGAGAAGAAAACCCGTAATCTGAATTACTTTCATAATTTTCTTGGTTCTTCAAAGATTTCACAGCAATTAAAAATTCCTCATTAGAAAACAAGTCACTATTTCCAATCTCTCCAATTTCTCTAGAAAAATTTTGCCGAGATTTCTTTGTTTACCGAAAAGCGTTCCTTACATTATTATTATTCATCCTTTCTATTTCTTATTATTCATCCTTTCTATTTCAAAACTTCATGTATTTTTTTTACTTTCTGAGAATTATTTTCCACGAGCCCGTCTACGAGAAAAAAAGCTATTTATTCCTATCTTATTTCTTGACTTCTTCAGAGATTTAGTTTCAGGCGGGAAGGATTCATTGACTGTTTCTAGAAAGTTTTCAAGATTTGGAATTCCCATGGAAAATGCAAGATCAAGCTCAAAGGAAGAACTGGCCAAAAACGTTCTCTCACAGAATATCTTATCCGCGCCTAGTCGATGGTATACATAAGAGTCTGGCCGATCTCGAGTCACGGGTTCACTTCTATTACTAACCAGTAAAAAGACGGTTGTTTTCCCTTTTCCATTTCATCACTTTAGTTATAAGCGTCTTGAAACCCTGTTTAGCCAAATTTGGTAAACCTTGATTCCATAGTTTCTAAACCTTTTTCTACATTACCGCGTTTCCATTTCTGTAGGTTGAGCTACACCAGGTATTCAACTTCTAAAAGATTAGTCTGGGATTCTATTCATTACGGGATTCATTTTTGTATCTATGAGAGATGATTGATTTATCCGTGTAAATAATTGATCATCTAAGTTCTTGATGACCATTTGTCATCCTCTTTTCCATTATTCAACAGTGGTAAGGCACTTGCTTCCGGAAGAAAGACTGTTGAATCCCGCCGATAGGCACTCCTTTTTCGATTTGATTACATAAACTTTGTTCTTTCTTTATCATATCAAGTGTTGGGGAACTTTATTTAATGTACAAATACTTTAAAATAATTAAACAGAAAGAAATTAGTAGTTTTTGGGTATTGAGATACCCAAAAACTTTCCAATAAACGGATGATAAGGTTTTAAGTGATTATAAACTTGAACTTTAGCTTTTTCTCTGTAATGTGGAAAGACTCTACAGTAATTTTATTTTATTTTAGAAAAAAAAGTAATAGAGCTTTGAATTAAAAAAAATTCCATTACTTCTCATTATTTATTTCCAAAAATGTTTTTCTCCAAAAAACAAGGGCAAGTGCTTTGATATAGAGAGATTATATAGACGACAGGGTCTCGAGATCATCAGAAGCTGCTATACCTGTTTCCTAGAAACTAATCCATTTCCTAGCGTTTAATTTGCCCAACAGCGGAGTATTAATTCGTGCATTCATTCAATCATTCATTCATTTTTTTTATTCATGTTATATGTATTTACAGGGTAGCCCATGTAGTCGGCAACTAATCTTCCGGCGTTTATAATTTCGACGTCACAGTTTACGATGAGCTCCATTTTTTTCAAATGGTTTTATCACTTGTGTGGAGAAATTCTACTCAATTTCAATGATTTTCAAAAGAATTGTCTCCGCTTATAGAGAAAGCTCTGTCATTGTGGACTTGCACAAACTTGGTCGACAAAAAATGCGCATCGCTAAGGATCTCAGGGTTTTTGGCAATCTTGCCTGGAAAACAGTTCGTTACACTTGCTGACCGGAGTGTCCGCCACCCGAAACTTGCTGACCGGAGTGTCCGCCACCCGAAACTTGCTGACCGGAGTGTCCGCCACCCGAAACTTGCTGACCGGAGTGTCCGCCACCCGAAACTTGCTGACCGAAGTGTCCGCCACCCGAAACTTGCTGACCGAAGTGTCCGCCACCCGAAACTTGCTGACCGGAGTGTCCGCCACCCGAAACTTGCTGACCGGAGTGTCCGCCACCCGAAACTTGCTGACCGGAGTGTCCGCCACCCGAAACTTGCTGACCGGAGTGTCCGCCACCCGAAACTTGCTGACCGGAGTGTCCGCCACCCGAAACTTGCTGACCGGAGTGTCCGCCACCCGAAACTTGCTGACCGGAGTGTCCGCCACCCGCAAAACTCGCCTGGTTTTCTTCGAACTAAGAGTCAAAATTAACCAGGAATAGAATTTCCAGCATTTTTTTCAAAATTTCTTGCTTTCTCGGTCAGCTTCTGAGTACGGTAAAACCTCTTGGGTCTTCCGGTGATATTCTGTGCCTGTTCACAAGGATATAGGAACACAGGCGCGGTGCAAGACTCATTTCCCCCACTTCATCTTCAGCGAAGAATGGCCCTCTCTATCGCCCGATCTCATCCCGCAAGACTAATTCGTGTGCTAAAAATTCCTGCAGAAGGAGTGGTCGAAGACCGACGACGAGTAATTTCGTCCAGTGATCGAAGCGTTCCCATACCGACTCCGTGCTGTCGTTCGTACTAAAAAAAGACCGATTTGAGGGAACTTTAACATATTTTTTTACGAATTGAGCTAATAAATTTACTAATTTGATTACTTTTGCTCATTTCTCTTGGTGTGCAGAAGCTTCAAATAAGAAGAAGAAACTTAGACCTTGTGATGACCTACAAAATACTCACGGGTAAAACGCTGCTTTCTGCAGACTCCATCTTCTGTTTATCCGCTCATAACTACCTAACTAGATCGAAATATCTGCATCTCAGAGTTCCACGTTTCCGTACAGTTCATCATTCTAATACTATTGCTGCTCGAGTTGTGGAATTATGGAACGCATTACCATTGGAGGCGAAGAAAGCCGCTAGAACTAAAACATTTAGTAATTTTCTCAGTAGCCTAAATTGAAATCTAGGTGATATTTCCGCTTTGTTTCAACGTTTTTAGTTTTAACTTTTTCTGTTCTTACCTTACTTCTGTTTGAGAACAAAATTCTTCTTTTTTGCTTTCTTTTTCTCACTTTCCCCGTAAAAAGTGACATGCTTGTGACTTAGCTACATTGTGCACTGTACTTCATGCTATTTCACAGTGCTATAAAGATTTATTTAGCAATTTAACATTCATTGAATGCTCCACGATCTTATATTTCAATGAATCGTCGAAGTCAAAAATAATAACTTGCTAGTGTAAGATTGATTCATCAAAAGACTTGTTGTTGTTGTTGTCTTGCCCAACGGGTAGATCTTCCTTCGCGAGACACTGGAGGAAGTCGTCGAAGCTCTCGACCCTCCAGCGTTATAAGCCCACACTCTCTTTCCTCTCTCTCTTATTTTTTTTTTACTCTCCTTTATTTTTTATTTTTTATTTTTTTTATTTATTTATTTTTTTTATTTATTTATTTTTTTTTTCTCTTTCACTTTTTTTTTTTTTTTGGAGAGATTTAATTTTTTGGAGAGATCAAAAGAATTCGGCGCTGATTCTTCTCATGAGCTTCAAATGCATATAAAATACATTAAATCGTAATTTTTCCAAAACAACTAACAATTTTTCAAACTTTGCGTTTAGAAATAAAAAAACAGGGTGAAAACCGTATGCCATTTTTGTTCTCACCGCGATTTTTTTATACGAACCAGTGTTTAAGTGTTTTGGTTAAAAATCTTAAACTGGCAAAGTTCTTTCTGAATTCTAACGCTTCAAAATATACAAATTTCTTAGAGATTACGGAGATGGGTTAGATATTAATTTGCTCTTCCAGCGGGTAACGCTCATTTTACCCGCTGGAAGAGCGGGTACTACATAACGCTCATTTTCAGCTGCATTTCTGAGATGAATGTTTCCGAAACTTGAAGAAACTGAGACTACAGTGTTCTCATGCTTAAAAACCTGCTGCGCGCTCGATCTTTTGATTGAATTTTTGCGGACCTCACGTTGCGACATATTCTCGTCTTAGAAATAATAACATCGTATTGATGTTGTGTGTCATAAAGAGATGAGAGCGTCAAACGTTGGTTGAACGCAGGTTCAAAAGAATGATTCATAGAATGCGTAGATGTGGATCGCATGTGTTACAAACCGTGTCAAAGTACATATGTATATCGTTTATGAAACTCAGTAATTGGATTGGGGTTTGAATAACCAAGGTAAATTATCAATGATGTGACCACGAACTGCGTGAATATTCAGAGATGATTCGTAATTGTTGAAAAATGGCTTGTTCAATGCAACGAGTGGTTGAGCGAAATATTCTTTAGTTCCAATGAGTCACTTTCTTGCATTGATTTTTCGCATGAAAGTGGTGAGGAGAAATGACCGAGGTGGGTTTTTTGAGTTTGAAAGCCAGATAATTTTTGGAGCCATGTGAAACTTCATGTTATTCATGCGACATTATTTAATCGATAAAATTTGAATTGAAGTTCACTTTTCGAACTTTTAATTAATTTATCTGAGTTGTTATTGTGTCTTCTTGGCTCGCATTTTCTCATCAACATATGTATATAACATTTTATTTATAGGAAAGAGTTTGGTTATGTGATGCAACCAATCGCGTCTTAAAACTTGCTGCGGAATGTTTCCATGATCTCGAACTTAAGATAGGACAAAACACCTTTTTGTAGGATTGCATGACGACCCAGATGAACATTTCATGAGCACTTCAGCTATGGCGTGGTCTCATGTGACCTCATCAGCGTCTGCTGAATGCGTGGACTTGAGAGATTTCCTGTGGAAAAACCAGTCGGATGTCACTCTTATGCCAGTGACCAACGTCGTCTTTGGTCTGCTCTACTCATTGGTCGTAAGGTGAATATCAATCAAACTGATGGAGAGTGAGAATTTGGAAGATCACACTAACGTGCTATAACAATAATGTAATTTCCATACAAAGTAACATTGTTTAAGTGAAAAACTTGTGCGCTAATATGTCTCACAACGAATTTCCCTGAAAATGCAGATGATTTACGGCACCTTTGAAGGTTTTGTGTTTCAAAGAGATATTGAGGCGAATGTCCACAAAAACTTTAACAAATTTACATTCTCACGCCAATTTGTTGTGCACGAGTTTTCAACTTTGAGATTTTTACTATGATAAAGCGAATAATTAGCATTTAACTTTGATTTTTTGAAATCGACAGCTCCATTAGAATAAACTTTTCAGTTGCTCAAACGATTTCCAGTTCATTGGTTATCAAGTTTTTCAGAAGATTTTGTATGCATCTAATAAATTTGTGTTACCAACGCTTTAAAAAGCTTTTATAGTGTTGGATCAGCTTCAAATGCGTAGAAAAATGATCTCCTCTTTTATAAGCACTAATGCAGAGTTGCAGTCTTCCTTCATTCTAGTGTGCTACTCTTAAACGTCATTTCGCTCCGGATGAAATGTCTTATATGGAGTTGGTAGAAAAATTTCAAGCGAGAATTTGCCTTAGCAGAAAATTATGAAGAGAGAAAAAGGTGGTCTAATGTAGTATTGAGTAGAATACGCGTCGTTCTACCGTAGTTGTATGTGTTTGTCGAGTGTAATTATTATTTAATTACACTTTATCTTCTTTCTCTGTTTAATTATGAGAAGTTTCATCGCATGGGTAATTTACTAAAAACGGCGAAGCTGCTGTTGCAAAGAGAATTGCATAATATAAGGAAAAATCTATGTATCAGGACAAATAAGAATATTAGAAATGCGCGCGAGAGAGAGAGAAAGAGAGAAAGAGAGAGAGAAAGAGAGAGAGAGAGAGAGAAACATGAATAGGGAAAAAAAGACAGTAAGAAAAAACAATAAAAGGGATCTTCGAACAAAAAAAACTCAAAATTTTTTTTAAAAAGTATAAGTAAAAAAGAATGGATTCATATATGTATTATATATATATATATATATATATATATATATATATATATATATATATATATATATATATATGAAACTGAATGTGATCAAATTTTGATATGTTTTTTGGTGTACATTCGGGAAAAATACTGTAAGAATTGCGAACTCTCGTGTTATGGGAAAAGTGGGACTCATTCGCACCGAAGTTCTATTTTTTTCCGTTTTTGCACTTTTTATAGAAAATTTTTTATTGTTTTTTCCTTAAAACTTTTTTTTAAGATGGCACGTCATATAGGCTCTATAAAATTGTCAAGAGCGGACCAACAAGCCATCATTTCTGGTCTTTCTGTGTGCCTGAAGCCATCTCAATTGGCAATGCAGTTCCGAGTAACGATCTGGGCCATAAACAAGATTCTGAAACATGAAGTCCCTACCCAAACTGAACCGCAGAAGCGAGGAAGACCACGTTAGACAACGGCAAGCATCAACCACATTCTTGCAAGAAGCTCACGTGACAATCCGAGGCTGACAGCGGTCGACATCCATTAGGAGATGAAAGAGCATCATCAAGTAGAAATAACTTTTAGCCACAATTCTTGCTATTTACATATTATTTTGGTTGAAGATATCTGTAGATGCTGAGAGAAGACGTCTCCGTGATCTAGGGCTCTTCGGAAGACGCCCCTGTGAAGAAGCCGCTCATCAGTTCGAAAAACCATGAGGCCAGGCTGCAGTGGGCGAAGGAACACGTCAACACGACCACTAAGCAGTGGGGAGACGTACTATTTTCGAAGTTTTTTCTAGAATCGAAGTTTATGCTCTTCGGTACTCATATTCGTTGCCCTGTAGGCAAGAGATTCGACCCTAGATACATGCTTCCCACCGTAAAGCACGGATGCGGAAGTGTTATGGTTCGGGGTGCTTTAGTTCCTGTGGAGTCGGTACCCTTCACTGGGTGGAGGACATAATGACTAAGGAGTCATATTTAGATATTCTTCATAATTTTATGCTACCGTATGCACGTGCCAAGCATGGTAGGGGGTTCATTTATCAGCAAAATAATGATTTTAAACACTCTTCGCATGTGGTCACGGACATGGTTGCACATTTTTCGTTTTTGATTTTTCCAATTTTTTCGAAAATTTTTGAAAAAAAAGTTTTTATCCTACCGTATGCACGTAGTCGAAAAAAACAAAGTCGAAAAACTCGAAAAAGTTTTCTTTTTTTGCTTTTTGCTCAAAAAAAATTTTTCCCGTTTTTTCCGACTTTTTTCCTTATAATTTTTTTTGCTTTTTCGCTCTTTTTTTTCGTTTTTGATTTTTTTTTTGCTCGGAAAAAAGTAGAAAAACTTTTCGACTTTTTTTATTTCGAGCAAGCCTGGTCACGGACTGGTTCGCTCGTCGCATGGTAACCAAAATGGACTGGCCCAGCCAGTCTCCGGACCTAAACCTAATCGAGAACTTATGAGAAGTGTTGGCGAAAGCCGTGAAGGGCAAGACTTCCAAAAATAAATTGCTCAACTGAAGCAGGCCTGGAACGATATGCCTCTAACCATTGCCCGCAAGTACATCGACAATATGCAGCATAGGTGTATTTAGGACAATTATTGCTGCTAGGGATTTTCCAACGAAATATTAGAACTATTAAAACTCCTGTTTGTTATTCGGACCGTTGATTGTTATTTTTAAGGTAGTTTAGATTGAGTATATATATATACATATTTATTTATATATATGTGTGAGAGAAAAATATATGAGTATAGAGAGAGCGGGAAAGTTGTAGAAAGAAAGACTAAACGGTGCCTCCTGTCTTTTTCTGAAGCAAAAACACCAAGTAATGGACCGTTTCGATCCTCGGGTGGAAAATGGTTCATTAAAATAGTAGCAGAAAAACCGAAATAGTCTCGTGGACTTATGTAATTTTCCTATTCGAAAAACCTCGAAAAATCTGAAAACGTTTGCGTGGCCGTGTTGCTTCACTTTAATAAGAAGTTCCTTTTTGATGTCATTTCCCGTATACATCACTTTGATTCTTCAACAGAATAAGACAAGCAACGCTTATCTTATTCGTTATCCTCCAGAGTGTACTCACTCAGCAATCACAGAATTCGGCATTTTATCGAAGTCGAAATCTGATACCTCATCAAGAAACAGAAGACAAGGAAAATTCTGTAAATGGGTTCCTTCCTCGCCTGTAAATAAGCATCAAACCCGAGAATTCAATAACCGAGCTGAGACTAGATTTATGAAAGGAATGTGAAATACGCAGTTGATGCTACTGAGCAAACTTATCAAAACCATTGCGATTTTTTGTGCATTATGTTCAAGAAAAAGTATTTGTTCATTAAGTACATAAACATAGGAACGAAATTTTTAAATTAAGTTCACTCCACATTTTCCCTGTTTTCAATGTATCGCTCTCACTTTTCTCTCTTTTTTTCTTTGAAAGCTCCTTCCTTTTCCTCTCTCCCTACGTCTGACTCTCCATCTATCTTATATTTTTTTCTCTCTTTAACTTTATTCATCTCTCTGTCTTTATCTTCACCTGTTTCTTTTTTTCTCCGACCCTGTATTCCTCTATCTCGAGTCCTCTGATTCAGCCTCGGTGTTATCGGGAACGTTTTCGTGATTCTGGCGATCATATGCGACGAGAACCTGCGCACAGTGCGCAACTTCTTCATCGCCTCCCTCTCCGTTTCTGACATAGTCGTCTCCATCGTATCCGGGACGGTGACGCCTATCACGGCATTCGCCAAGATTTGGCTGTTTGGACCGCAATTGTGCAAGATTGTGCCTATTCTACAGGTATTTAGTTGGGTTTTTAAAGTTTCTTTTGGTCATCTGCGATTTCTCAGCTCTCATTTGTGTAGAAAACTGGCATAAATGCGAACATAGAGAAGGATCTAGAGTCTAACTTCCGGCTCTTCTGAACCTAAGGTTTCAGAGAATCTGTAAGTGATCTTTTCGGAGGATAAAGAGCATTTTGTAAAATATCGCTAAGCCAGCAGTTTTTGCAGGGAACAAGTTTGTGTTTCTCCACCTGGACCCTCGCTTCTATATCTCTCGACCGTGCTTTTCTGATACTTTCTCCGCATAAAAAGTCGGTCATCTATTTTTTTTCTTCGAGTAATTAAAACGTTTCTTTTCTGAAAATATATTTTTTGAATAAATCTTTCGAGCCGCAAGCGAGATTCATCAGATGAGATAAATAAATTTCGAATTCCGACATTACATATCAGTCAGTACAGCGATTCATATTCAACATCATACAAACTTCTACACGGAAACAGATATGTATAACTTTTAAAATGCTTTCACACATACTTAAAGGAATATTGAATCACTCAGGAGATAAGCTAGATGATTTCATAAGAAAACTTTTACCTAAAAAAGAGTAGTAATTATATTTTTTTACATCGTCATTGCATTTCCATTCCGCTTGATCCTAGATTTCACATTATCCTTAATTCAGCCCTTAGTGGTTTTATTTGTAGGCTAATACAGAAACATCACGCCTTGTTGATGATCTTCTCAAACGTCTCACTAGCATTCGCCATCTCACTCCCCATGTTCTTCCGTTATGAGCTACAGTCCTTCAGTCACTACTGTGGACAGATTTGCCAGGAGTTCTGGGATGAAGGCGAAGAGGACGAGTCGCTGATCAACCGGGTCAACTATGGTTAGTTGGGTCGAAAATAGTTCAAGGGGTCGGTTAGGTAAATTAGAGTCAACTTTTGTTGGTTCAGTGAACAATGGCTGGGAAAAAACAATTAAGATTACCGCTGAACTCTAATCTTCAGTCCACCAATGGGTCATATCAACTGTCATCGTGCCATATGGCGCCGATTGTGTGGAGTATATGAATAAGTTTTCCGTACAAAAAGTGACTATAGATTAGTTTTGGACAAAGATAGATTATTTTCAATGTAATTACTGCTTTATACTGAGTTCACCTGAAATTTTTCTTGCTTTCTAGTTTTGTCTTTAAACTCTCTCTTTTCTCTTTTTTTTTTCAAAGAACTTGACACCTTTTCTGATGTTCAACATCTGAATTTTCTTTTCTTTTGTTTTCAATATCTATCATACTTTAACCCCCCCCCCCTCCCCCCTCTCTTTTCAATATCTATCATACTAAGAAAACTTCCCTATACTTTAAATTTTTTCTGCGTTATCTATCTACTGGTAAATCCTTTACACTCTTTGTTTTCTCCATAAACATTAGTTCTTCATAAATATTTAAGTGGTAGAGACCTTGTACTCTCGGCAAAAAAAGGCTAAGTTCGATCCCACCCCGTAGACTTGCTTTTGTCCTTGTGGTAGTTCAATTATATCTACTACGTGTATACATTTTTCTACTACGTGTAGAGTTTTTAGAGTTGAAAAAAAATTGAAAACCCCATTTTGATCTTCTTCAGTTAAATTGAATCGTTTCAATAACGTTTTTTACCCCATAATCGCGTTACCTTTTGTTGAAATATTTAATCTCTTTTTAATTTTCTCTTTTCTCTTTCTATAAATTTGTCTTCTTTATCCCGGTTACTTATAGAGTTCCCACCCACTTTAAGTTAGGGTTGAACAAGTTCGATGTTTCTCCTTCTTAAAAGATTTTAGCTTTCGTCAGAGTGACATACATTCTTCTGAGGTTTCTGATGGGGGTAGTGGTTTCGCTAGAAAGGACCCTCAAATCTGGGCCCAGTTGCCTGGCAACAACAATGCAGTCGTTATAAATAAAGTTTTGAATGGGTTACGCTCGCTGCTCAAGAATACTGAGTGTCAGAAGTGGAAACATTTTCATCTTGATGTCCATTCTCGTCTTCATTCGTCAATCTCCCGAAGAGGCAAAAAGGCTCAATAAAGAAAAACAAAATGACTTCATATTTTTTCCAAATCTCTATAATTTAAAAAAGACACATTAGAGTTGCTGAACTTTTTCCTATGATGTTCAATTAACAAGTAGTATCTGATTGATAACGAATTGTTAAAAAAAACTCATGTAGTATCTAATTTGTGATTATTTATGATATAACTACTAACAGAAAGTAAAGTATCCTCCTACTGCTAGCTATATAAACACTATTCAAACTCGCAACATATATAGTACCTTCTTTTTTCAGTTTATTCTAATACAGATCAGTAAGAAAGGGAAATAGGGAATGCACCGATGCACAAATCGTGACACAGTTTCTTCATGAGCATGCGTGACTTTGGGAAAGGATTCTGTGCACTATAGAGAGAAAAAAGCGTGGTTGATGTGCTTTTTTAATAGTTTAATGCATTTATAAAACGAGCCTTAGCTGACGATGATAAAGTTGAGTTCGATTCCATGAAAGAAGTTCCATTTTCTGATTCAGTGAGAGTCGTCATTATTTGACGACATGTGAGCCGCAGAATCAATGCATTAGTCTCTTATGAGCGAAATCGTAAACTAATTGGTTATTCGGATCAAGAAGTATAATTTTTATTTATTTGAAACAGCTCTCCTGGACTGAAATTGGATTTGAAATGGGTGAAATGAAACATTACTAAGGAAGGTAAGTTATTTAGACTGACAAAGAGAAAACCGATTATGAACATTGCGAAGACTGATGAATAGTAAACTAGTTTTGAGTGCTTATCGGTGGTGTTTTATTTATTGTGTACACGTCACAGAAGTGTCTTCCCGCCAACTCAATACGTAAATATCTCAACCACATCGGCTGCAAAACATGTTTTTTCCTCAGTATGAACAAGAATTGAGCGGGTGATGTTTGGAAAAAACAGCGAATTCTAAATGCGCATCGTTCGGGAGGACGAAAGTTCTGCGGGACCTTAGATTATTATACGATGTTATCGGAAACTCGGCGAGGACGGTTTCTGAGTCTAGCATTAAGAAGTTGCATGGAAAACTCCAGTTAATTTGAGAAGACTGGAACTTTTTGAGTGGAAGCAAGTTCTGTGTTAAGGGAAAGACATTCTAAACATCCTTTTCATACTTTTTTAATAGACTTTTAACTATACATAAACAATCGAATTAAATTTCGGGGTCTAAATTTAAGGTTTAAAATTTAGTTTGTTCACTGATCAGAGAAAGCTGTATTATTATAACACTTTTAAAAGACTAGAAGTTTTTTGTACTAAAAACTTGAATTTCATCTCACTTCGAGAAAAATTAGATAAATAAATTTTCCGTATTATAGCAAAAGATGCATTTTCCGTATCTAATTAAGATTCAAAAAGTTAGATATAGGCAACTGGTCAACCAGTTCGGGTTCTCATCGGTGACATAGTGTTAGATATAGGCAACTGGTCAACCAGTTTGGGTTCTCATCGGTGACATAGTGTTAGATATAGGCAACTGGTCAACCAGTTTGGGTTCTCATCGGTGACATAGTGTTAGATATAGGCAACTGGTCAACCAGTTTGGGTTCTCATCGGTGACATAGTGTTAGATATAGGCAACTGGTCAACCAGTTTGGGTTCTCATCGGTGACATAGTGTTAGATATAGGCAACTGGTCAACCAGTTTGGGTTCTCATCGGTGACATAGTGTTAGATATAGGCAACTGGTCAACCAGTTTGGGTTCTCATCGGTGACATAGTGTTAGATATAGGCAACTGGTCAAACAGTTTGGGTTCTCATCGGTGACATAGTGTCTCTCGAGAACTTCTTCTGTTCAGAGAAACTTTTCTTCATAAATTCAATGAATGAATGAGAGATTGGAGTATTCCTAAAAGAAAGGAAATCAAAAACACAAACTTAAAAAAATATGAGCGTCCTTCCATCAATATTTTTAAAAAAATTAAACATTTAAATGATAATTTTGGTGATGAAGGATGAGTCGGAAAGCATTCGGGCAGAGAGGGATTGAACCGAAAGACATTTGTTGAAGATAAGTTTATTAAATTCGCTTAAAGCGTGGTTCAGCCAGGCAGTATTTTGAATGTCTGACGGTTGCAGGACTGGTGGTTCTTGTTCTGCAGTTTGTGCTTCCTCTAATCGTCATCGCAGCGTGCTACTCTCTAATATATGTCAAACTCTCTCACGTAAGTATACTCTTTCATAGTGATAAGTTGAACATTGAGAGAGCTATTTGCATAACTTATAATAATTATCTGACTGTCTGTGATGTATTCGCACTTGTTTAAGTCAATTTATCTATAAAGATATAACTTTGTTGTAAAGTTGGAACTTTTTTAATGCATTTTATAGAATATGATAAATTTACATATTTATTCACTCAAAATAGACTGGAATGAGAAAGTTCAGAAATCAACAAGAGACTATTGAATTCATTAAAAAAAGCAGGTTATAAGAACAAATCTAAAAATAATAGCCTAGCAGGCAACAATGTATTAGAAAATTTGAAGGGAAAAGCGAGCCGAAAGATGCTTTTTCAGCGTGCTTTCGTGAAAAAGCGACAACGGGAGCAGCTCGGAGGAAAATTGAACGAGGAGAAAGAGCTCAGGGAGAGAAACCGAGGACGGAGAACCACCAACATGCTTTTAGCTATGGTAAGACCACACATGAAACCTATTTTGTCTACTTTCAAAGAAGCTTGTGCAAACATTGTTATTGATTACGCGATATAACTTGTTAAAAACTTTTTATTGGAATTCTCAGTTAACTGAGACAATAGGAAAAGTGATTTGGTGATTGTTTTCCGATATCAATCTGAGAAGAGCGTTCATTCCTAGGTGGTCGTCTTCGTGTGTTGCTGGCTACCGACGGTAATATTCAACTTCTTGCGCGACATCAACTGCCTGCCCATGTTCATCTTGCGGCAGAACTACCTTTGGGGTATCATCACGCACTTCATCTCAATCACGTGCGTCTTTATTCTTTTTTTGAAAGTGTTCGCGGCTGACGATGATATATTTGCTAACAAATATGCAGATAAGCATGTAAGAGTTGAAAGGGTTGAAACGATGCGGTAAAAAACAGACCAGACAGTAAACCCAGCCCGGTGGCAAGATGACTAAACAGTAAACTCAGGCCGGTAGCAAGATGAACGCCCAAAATGAAAGGAAAACATAAAAGTGGCTGAATGTAAAAAAATTAGCATCGGAGCATAGTCAAGGAATATTAGACGATGTTATGGCTCGCGGACCTTGAATGAGATGCGCTATGGAGTTCTGTACAATAGTATTTACAATATCTTGTTATATTCGATGGAGAGTTTTCAGAGTTTTGCCTTACGGAATACATCATCTTTGCTAGCTGCTCTCATATTTTGGAAAAGCAGCACCAAGAACATTGATCGAGAATTCTTTCACGAGTGTTCAAGCAAATTATTGAACTATCGCACAGAAAAAAGCTAGTCCACCGGGCGGGATCGAACCCAGACCATCTCGACTCAAACCGGGAGTGCGTGTTACCATTACACCACGGGGACACATTGCTATTCCGTGTGATAGTGTTATATGAAAGGCTCAAATGCCTTGTTCTCTTAGTCACGCATGCTTATCAAGCGATTGCGTCATGAATGGAGCGTAAATCCAGAATTCACGATTAAGACAGAAGAGAGATGGAAGATGGATGATAAATCTTTTAAAATGTGTAACTGAGCATTTGAAGAGTGTTCAAGCCTTTTAATCAAATTTTCAGAACTTCATCCACCGTGTTGCTTAATAATCAAACTTGCTTAATAATCAATCTTGCATAATAATCAATCTTGCATAATAATCATTCTTGCTTAATAATCAATCTTGCTTAAAAATCAAACTTGCTTAATAATCAAACTTGCTTAATAATCAATCTTGCTTAATAATCAATCTTGCTTAATAATCAATCTTGCTTAATAATCAATCTTGCTTAATAATCAATCTTGCTTAATAATCAATCTTGCATAATAATCAATCTTGCTTAATAATCAATCTTGCTTAATAATCAATCTTGTTTAATAATCAATCTTGCATAATAATCAATCTTGCTTAATGATCAATCTTGCTTAATAATCAGTCTTGCTTAATAATCAATCTTTCATAATAATCAATCTTGCATAATAATCAATCTTGCTTGATAATCAATCTTGCTTAATAATCAATCTTGCTTAATAATCAATCTTGCTTAATAATCAATCTTGCTTAATAATCAATCTTGCTTAATAATCAATCTTGCATAATAATCAATCTTGCATAATAATCAATCTTGCTTAATAATCAATCTTGCTTAATAATCAATCTTGCTTAATAATCAATCTTGCTTAATAATCAATCTTGCTTAATAATCAATCATGCATAATAATCAATCTAGCATAATAATCAATCTTGCTTAATAATCAATCTTGCATAATAATCAATCTTGCTTAATAATCATTCTTGCTTAATAATCAATCTTGCATAATAATCAGTCTTGCTTAATAATCAATCTTG
Source organism: Allodiplogaster pararmata (assembly GCA_964056735.1). Taxonomy (NCBI): domain Eukaryota; kingdom Metazoa; phylum Nematoda; class Chromadorea; order Rhabditida; family Diplogasteridae; genus Allodiplogaster; species Allodiplogaster pararmata. The sequence continues at coordinate 1,630,021 of OZ057408.1, read as the reverse complement.
CTTAATAATCAATCTTGCTTAATAATCAATCTTGCGTAATAAACAATCTTGCTTAATAATCAAACTTGCTTAATAATCAATCTTGCTTAATAATCAATCTTGAATAATAATCAATCTTGCTTATTAATCAATCTTGCTTAATAATCAATCTTGCATAATAATCAATCTTGCTTAATAATCAATCTTGCTTAATAATCAATCTTGTTTAATAATCAATCTTGCATAATAATCAATCTTGCTTAATGATCAATCTTGCTTAATGATCAATCTTGCTTAATAATCAATCTTGCTTAATAATCAATCTTGCATAATAATCAATCTTGCATAATAATCAATCTTGCTTAATAATCAATCTTGCTTAATAATCAATCTTGCTTAATAATCAATCTTGCTTAATAATCAATCTTGCTTAATAATCAATCTTGCTTAATAATCAATCTTGCTTAATAATCAATCTTGCATAATAATCAATCTTGCATAATAATCAATCTTGCTTAATAATCAATCTTGCTTAATAATCAATCTTGCTTAATAATCAATCTTGCTTAATAATCAATCTTGCTTAATAATCAATCTTGCATAATAATCAATCTTGCATAATAATCAATTTTGCCTAATAATCAATCTTGCATAATAATCAATCTTGCTTAATAATCAATCTTGCTTAATAATCAATCTTGCATAATAATCAGTCTTGCTTAATAATCAATCTTGCTTAATAATCAATCTTGCTTAATAATCAATCTTGTCATCAGTATGATTCGCTCGAAATAATGCTATTCCTCATTCACTTCTAGTTTCAAATATTGAATTGAACGAAAATTGAATTAAGCAAAGCGCATTAAGAAGAGCTGGAATAGAAACCAGGGAGTTGTGCAGATTTAGCTGCTTTCTCTCTCAGAGTCTCTCGAGTTCTCTTTATCTCAGTGTTCTTCTCTAAACCTTTACCTCTACGTCTATCCGTGTTCGAATGCACTGATTGCCCATCTGACTATCTTTCCGCCTTCACCTTCATGACTTTCTACTATGTTATCTCTCTCCATCTCTTTTTCTCTTTGTTTCTTTCTCTCTTTCATTCCTTCTCCTTCCTGACTTGCTAGGGTCTCTCTCTCTCTCCATCTCTCTTTTTCTCTCTCTCTTACTCTCTTTGTTTCTTTCTCTCTTTCATTCCTTCTCCTTCATGACTTGCTAGGGTTTCTCTCTCTCCATCTCTCTTTTTCTTTCTCTCTTACTCTCTTTGTTTCTTTCTCTCTTTCCTTTTTCGTTTCTTCTCCTTTATTTCTCCGATTTTTCTCATCATCATCTCTCTATCTATCCTACAATCTAATTGTGTTTTCCTTTTTGCTGTACTGTTTTAAAGAACCCTGAGTATTAGATTCCGTGAAGGACAGAAATGGGCACATGAAACCAAACATTCTAATTTCACAAAAATGAATTTTCTTGGGGTTAGGGATCGTTTCAATTCTCATGAACCAGATGAAAATTTCACTATCAAAAACTCGCCATGCAAGTTCTGAAGAAGACGAAGTAGACTTATTTGTCTAGTCCAACCACTGTTGTCTCAGAAGAAGATGGAGACATTTTGATGTTGAAGTCTCGGAGTTATGTACATGTTTTCAAGTAGTTGTGGTAAACTTGCTCACAGAACTGATGGATCTGAAAATGGAGTGATATTTCGTGACTATAAACATCCTTTAAAAGTTCATGGAGGTTTTCATAGCCTTCAAAATGAATAAATAAATATCACGTCTTATCTCTTCTAAGGAATGGAGTGATTCGTTACAGTTCAACTGTTTGGAATCCTGTTCTGTACGCGTTGATGAATGAGAATTATCGGACAGCTTTCATAAATATTCTCGTCATGATACGCAGGAAAAGGTCCTTCAGAATCAAGGTAAACTTCTTTTTTGATAGATTTTTTCTTCAAAATATATTTTGTGAAACATCAAAAATTTATATTATTCTTCCAACTTTTAGTGTGAAAATCTTTTTTTAAAAAACTTATTTAAAAGCAAATCTGGTCTGGGCGTGGCATAATGGTTAGTGTGTTAGACAATTGTGCGAAGAGTCCCGAGTTCGACTCCCACCCCGGACAGATCCACCCAAACCAAGGGGGTTAAGAAATGTTGGTAGTGCTCATGCACGAATCTGACTCTCCCCACTGCTGCTAATCACACTAGCAGTGATCTAGCAGGCAGCCACTGGTCCTACCAGGATAGGTCTGACCTGCATCTCAGGGGAGCGCGTACCCTGCCGCGAGGCGGGAACAAGCGCGAGGAAGATTTTTATTATTATTTAAAAGCAAATCATTTTCTACTATGTACATAATGGACATAATTCGAAATGACTTCCTGAAAAATAAGATGCAGGGTTTGTACAAGAAAAGACTGGAGTTTTCTGTCCCATAAGTATATTAGTTTAAAAATGGCAAACTTATAAAATTTTAAACCAGTCTTTCCACTCAAACCGTATGATCAGTGTCATGTTTACACTTCGAGAGCTTTTAAACTACAAATTTTATAGATTAATATACACTTTCTGCATTCAAAAGGTGCGTGGACGAAAAAAGCATTGAAGATCACAGAAGCGAGAAGAGCTCGAACAGATTCTATGAAAAACTAAGTCATTCCACTATGAGAGGCGCCGATAAGTAGTCTAGTGAATTCACCAAAACTTTTATTTTTTCTTAAATTTTTTTTATTCTTTTTTTTCTCCATTCTTGTTTTTCGTATTAATTTTCTTAGGTGATCTGCGGATTACTCAAAATGACTCTATTATCCTACCGTTTTTATGGGTTACTGTATCCTACCGCTTTTATGGGTTACTGTTAAACTCTTGGAAATCTAAAATTTCATTCAGAAAAGCGGTTGCGCGTCTCGAGCCGTTTCTTTCCCTCTTGTCGAACCCGACAAGGCATTACTGAAGAACCAGGAGAATACTGTGACTTACTTGTAATACAGAAGTTGACAGCAGGAAACCATTTGTTGGATCATCAAGAGGAAGTTTCTCTAGCTTTTTTAGCGCTCATCACCTATCCATCGACTCGTTTTTTTATAATGTGTTTTTTCCCGCGATTTGAAGCATACGTTCCTTGCTCGTCAGAGAAGTTCACCAGGAAAATCAATTGCCTGAATTCTAAAAACCCTGCAAACTAGCAACAAAAAAAAAACTTCTGCTGTTGTTTAGGCGATAAGAAAAATAATTTGATCAACATAGTCCATTCCGATTTAACATTCGAATTTTTTGTTTGCTAATAACTAGCATCTGAACATCAATTGAGCTATTTTCTGTCTTTCTTCAAATTCATACGAATTTAGAAAAATCGATGTTAATTTCTCGCTTCCTAAAAACATTGTCATGAGGATATTTTTCGTAATTTATAAGACTATAGTACAGTGCTCGTCATAATTATGCGGACACCCATCTTTTTTGAGGTTTTCGAAATATAAGTAAACGAAATCAAGCTGTTAAATTGTCTAGTATTTTCACGTAGTATTTGACAAACTTCCTAACAATTTGAGATTATTTGATTGTAAATTGAGTGCTTTACTAGTTTTCGGGTTTTAAGGCGGATCCGTAACTATGCGGACACTTAAATTTTTGGTCGCAAATGATTCGGCAAACAAGTCGCAAGTTGCTGACAGGAATGGCTGTAATGCCCTGTTTAAATGTGTAGCTTGCAAGTGCGCGAAGATGAAGGAACGGTAACGGAAGAGTTACCAGAAGCTTCTGATAGTTAACAGAGTTCTTGTGGGCGGAAATAAAGTCTAGGGCAGTGGTAACACTGTCACATAATGAGCACCAACCCCCTTGTTCCACCGTGGATATCGCGCTACAAAAAACAGAGCAAATTGTTGCGTAAAACTCACCAGCATAAAGAAAATCCAAAACTATTTTAACAGCAAATGTGTTTTCGAACTAGTTCAGACAACTTTTTGGCCGTTAAGAATATTTCTTAGTTTCGTTGTTTGCCAGATTTTTGAAGTACCTTTACACTTTTTTCTGCTAATTTAAATTTGATGCGGCTGATCTTACGGGAAGCCGTCGGAGTGCAGTGAAGACAAAACTGTTGTTTCAGAGCAAGGGAGCATCTCGGAGCTTGCCATGACAAATACGATTAAAAAAGAATTCGTCTGCGACTAAAAATGTCCGCATAATTATCAATCCGCCTCAAAACACCTAAAAATTAGTAAAGCACTCATTTTACAATAATTTTACCTCAAATTCTCAGAAAGTTTGTAAAATTCTACGTTAAAACAGTATAAAATTTGACAGCTTGATTTTACAAAAAACCCAAGAAGGTGGTTGTCCGCATAATTATGAAGAGAATTGTATATGTATACAGATCTCTCTGTTAATTATGCATGCATATATGTATGTATAACCTGCAGTGCATTCTTTTTTTTGTACAGAATGAAATTTTTCAATGGGCAATTCAATCGCTACTGGAAGCCTTTTAGGCCCTTTTTAAAAACTTTCTAAATGTCCATGTGAACCTTGATTTTCGTTTTGATTTTTGGTTACAAAATCATTCTTGCTGCTATGAAAACGTATTTCCGAAAAAAAGTTGTGACATAAATCACTCATTGTTCTTCAGCTCTTGACCGTTTAGAAAACAAAGTTTAAGTTTAAGTTTTCCCTCCAAAGTTTGATCGACAAAGAAACAGCCGCAAGTTTAATCTATCTATTGTGACCTCACAAGTCACCTGGAGAAAAAGATCATCAACTTTCATCGAAAATCGTCGACTTTGGATTCCTGAACCGAATTCTCCAGTTTTGAAATTCTGTGCAATTAGGGCACTCTCATTGGGTTTTAATTCCGTTTTGCTAACTTCTGAGTCGGAATTTCAGTAGTTTGAACTCAATTTGTCCATCTTCAAATAAGTAGTAAATTTGCCAAGATCTTGATCACATTTTCTGGGAAAAAATCACCCAAAAACGAATTTTTTTTTTGTTGAAAACTAATCAAAATTTTTCTTCCGGGAAAGAAAAGTCGAGTGAAACCTTGCAAAAAAACAACATAATTGGCAGAAGAAGACAAAAATTGATAACTTTGATAGAGAACGCTATAGAACATTAGGAAAAACAATATAATTGAAAAGCATTTGAAGTTTATTTTCTGGTTCCCAAGTTCAATCATGATTAGGCAAGAGTCTTAGATTACCGGACATAAATAAATTGCTTTTTCAAACTTAGAGACAGTATTGTGATAGAAAAGTATAGGAAGTTTTCTTTTTTCAACGGCCCATGTGTCAACAAACAGTAGGAAGACATTTGAAATACAAAAAAAAAACTATTTAAAAAACCTAAAACAATTTTTTGTTCCCAATTCCCGAAGTAGAATTTAACCGCAAGTAACTTTCATGTGTTGTCCAGCTTGATTGACTTCAGAAAGCATATTTTAGCTTTTTTCTGAGCACATATGCCTGTAGCCGATGCATTTTGTTGTTTTTTCAGTTATACGAAATGCTGATTGCGGACTTTCAACATATCGCACTTTATTCGTAACATAAGCAGGCTGGCATATGAAATCTCTACTTCTCCAACTTTGTGTAATAATTTTTCGCTCTCCTGTTTACACCGTAGTTTTAGACTGAGTTCGTCAACGAAACAATGAGCTCACGCTCTCCTGTGTGACCTATTAATTTTTTCTGTGTTATTAACACGGGTTAGAAGTGCCGGTTGAACCCAGACTTGATCATGTTCTAAGGACATGGACAAAAAAACTTAACAATTTTAATACCTCAGTCCGTGACGCATTTTTTGTTTGCGGGTCTCAAGCTTAAGACGACCCCATCTAAACCAAGTATGTTCAGAAATATCGGTATTGCTTACAAGTCTGATACTCTCTTCCCTACTTCACACATTAGCAGTGACTCTTGTGGCAGCCACAGGTTCTACCAGGTGAGGTTTCTATCCCAAATCGCATGAGGCGTCTTTCGCAAGAGAAAATTTAGCATCATGGTTTTTTAATTCACCGGATACAAAACTTTAGTAGTTTTTTTTTGTTATATTACCATCACACCCCCCGTCACCCAATGGAGAAAAGAGGAATTAAGTTTGGACGAAATTTTTATTACTTCAAACGGTCCCGCCTTAAAGTGGCTAAAAAGGCGGCGGATTTGAATATAATTTTAAAAGGCGCGAAATGTTGAATGAAATTCGATAAGGGCCGTTTTTGCACTTTTTTGTTTGGAAAGAGAAAGAGCCATCAGATCTTTTGAAGTTTGTAGTCTGATTCACGCATGCGTTCGTGCGTCGTGCGTGCGTACGTGCGTGCATGCATGCACATCTTATGCAAAATATTGCGGGCCGGCCTTGTCTATCGAAAGTGGTCGTCTGACTGGGGCTGCAATCAATCAGTTTTTCAGTCTGTTAAATCTGGAGCTCCATTTTCCTACCCATCGCTCCGATGGCTTTAATAATAACGATTAGCGTTCTGCCCCTTTCCTTTTTGGCCTACTGGAATCCACGTTCAGATGTGAAAAAATAAACCAACTGGAATGTGTGAGAAATTGACCCGAATAAAAAAAGTTGTTATGTTTACACGAAGAGATGCAAAGAATAGTAAACAAAACACATATCAGAAAAGGAAGTATTACGAAACTACATTATTTATTTTTAATTAAGTAGTGATTGCCTGTAAGAAACTCATTTCGTATTTTCTTCGGAATGACATGTATCATCACCTGAACTATAATATTAAGTGTTCTAACTATAATCCGTTTCCGTTATGTTTACGATTTCTAGCCTCCTTCACAGTATTCTTAAAGTGAACGCAAAAAATCTTCTAAATCTTGTCTGTGTATGCAACATCAGGTTCGTTTAGACTTATCTTAGACATCTTCTGAATTGATAGATTATTAAGGCCTTTAATTATATTATTGAAGGATTATTGAAGGCCTTTAATTTAGAAAAACTAATCTTATTAAATATGTGCTAGAGAAGAATTCACTTTTTTTTATTTACAAGCAAAAGAAGAAGTTAAACCTGGGGCTCTATGCACGGGATTATTTTTCTCAGAAAAGTTTTCTAAGAAAATGCAATTTATCACTAGCTCGAGATAGGTTAACAGTTTACCGAAACAGAACTGTTTTTCTCGAAGACGGAGTGGTACGTGCATACCAATTTCAGCCCAATAAAAAGTGGATAAGGGGTTTTCATCATCCTTGGTACGTGAATACGGACCCAGATGTTAAATGCACACTCTACATAAGGCAAAAAGGAAATAAATCTACGAAAAAAATTAAATTGTATTGAATTGCTCAATCTTCACAGGACCACTGTTTTTAAGTCAGTACTTATATGAAGTTAGAGAGGAGTTACATACAGATATTACTTACTACATACATATGAATGTATATTTAAGTCATTATTGCTAAAATTCGGTTTTTTTTGTTGGTTTGAAAATTGCACGGCTCGATATTAGTTAGGCAAACTTTTATGATGTGTATCACTATCCGTTCTGATTTTTTATACAATTCATAAACTTCAATATGCTGTTAAAGGTGTAAAACTGTGAAGAAAACGTGAGAATTACATCATCTTGTTAGAAAATTTTGTTGTGCAACTGAGAGGCTTAAATTTATTAACTTTATATTATTAGAAAAAACCATGATTTTGGGGTGAAAATGAGGTGAAGCAGCTTCTTGAGTCGCTGCTCATTGTTTTCCGAAAAAAACTCCTTTTTGAGGTCGGACTTGATGGTCTCGTTTTCTGGAATTTCTCGCGAAGAGGAAACTAGAATAAAACTCCATGTTTTTCTTTTTAAAAATTCTATAGCATTTACATACTTGCAGTTGCCTCAAGAGCCTTATCTTTGTTAGATTTCCAATTATTAATAAACTCGATAACTTCCAATAACGTATGTATATGAAATAACATTTAACACAATTAATTTTCTAACAATTGTTCCTTTTGTCTTTTGGAAAACTTCTCCATTGGTATTGTGTACTTTGAACCAGTCTCCATTGGTATTGTGTACTTTGAACCAGTCTCCATTGGTATTGTGTACTTTGAACCAGTCTCCATTGGTATTGTGTACTTTGAACCAGTCTCCATTGGTATTGTGTACTTTGAACCAGTCTCCATTGGTATTGTATACTTTGAACCAGTTTCAATCCTTCAATCACTTCAAAATGGATCGATGTGAGAAATTTGTATCATTTTGTGAGCCAATAAAGATCTGTTCTAAGCTTTTTTTACAATGCGAATGCAAAAAAGGAACATAATCTGATTGATGAAACTGTTAAAACACACATAAACCTTATCGTCCCAAGTTTAAGTACGTAACGGAGAGAAGCTTCTATGGAGCTAGAAGCCCAGCAGTGAACCCTAATTCGACTTCGGCCACTAAGGGAGAAAAATGAGACTGAGAATTTCAAGTGCTTCCACGAACCCTTTGTTATAAAAAACTGAACAAAACTGACCGGGCACGTTCTGTACTCATTGTCATACGTTCCTTTCTTTATTCCCTTTACCTGATCAATCCACCAAACTCTGCCCCATAAGTGAGGAAGAAAAGGGGGAGTGTAAGAGAGAGAAATAAAAGAAGAAAAAAAGGAGAAAGAAAGATAGATAGAGAGAGAAAAAGGCAGAAATGAGAGGAGTTGACACGAAGACAAAGATGACATTAAGATGAGAGGGAGAGTATGGGTCAGAGGGCAAGTCAAGGACATAATTATAGAGCGGGACAGTCTCCCCGAGACTCCCCCCTGCCTCCCTCCGGAAAAGAGAACTTCAGATGAGTGCGAACCACGGACTCAAGAACTCTTTTCGCTCTCTGGAGGCCCCTTCTGATTCCTTCTATTCGGCTGATACTTTCTTATTTTCATCTCAATATCACACACTCTCTCTTTATCTCTATGCCTTTCTTTTCTGTCTATCGCTCTATGTATCCCTTCCCCTTTCTATCTTCATATATCTTAACTTTCTTTGTCACGCTCTATTTTTTCTCTGTACTCCTCTATTTCTCTCGCTATTATGTCTTATTTACTATCCTCAATCGCCCGGAATCATTCTAGAATATTTTTTTCATTGTTCAATTGAAAAAGAAACAAATGATTCAACTATCGCATAGAAAAAAGCTAGCCCACCGGACGGGATCGAACCCAGACCATATCGACTCAAACCGGGAGCGGGTGTTACCATTACAGCACGGGGACACATTTCTATTCCGTGCGATAGTGTTATATAAAAGGCTCATATGCCTTGTTTTTGAAGAAAAAGAAACAGGTATCACAAACCTTCAAAACAAGTCAGCATACTATTCCATTTCCAGATTTGAGAAATAATTCTTTCAAACGAAAATATGCTCATCATGCTCTCTCCTGTTGTGTTGTAACCTGTTGCTGACTTTTTTCCATCAACTTCGGAAAACATTTGAATACGCATTACAAAACGGGAAAATCATGGATCGAATTTTCTCTCGATGAAATTCTTCTCCGATGCTTCGTTGAGCAAGCTGAATCTTTGATTGTTCCACCCTAAGTAAATTCAAGATGAAATATTGTTTTTTTGAAGCAGGCAACATCTTATTCTCACCTGCACTAACATTGTATATGGAAAAGGAAAGTATTAATCGAAAAAAGTTGAGAAGAGCCGTTGATGGAGATTTAATACTTCAATTAACACGTCACGAAATTTCACCCAAGAAACCGAGGAAGATGAAGAAATTTCGTTTTTTGATAAGGTTTCGGAATTATCGGAAAATGAAAGAGCTAAACAAAGTCAAATCGGGCACACAGAGAAGAGAACAATTGAACACAGATGATCGGCAGTCAACTTGAATTGTTGTTGAATTAAATATTTGCCGAGGATGCATGCGAATAGTTTTTTTTTTACTTCAGAACTAAAAAACTCTTCGCTGAATTTCCTTGCCGTATTCAATAGTGTTACCGGAGAAGTGACAGGTTCGATGAGTTATATTCTGATTTTCTATTTATAAAAGCTCAGTAAAACAGTTTTCCTACACAAAAATAATAATAAGGCCTTCCATCAAGCGGCGTATTTTAAAAAAAATTCCCTGTGCACTGATAAGTCTCTCTACAAATTGTCATTCAAATGGGAATGGGCTGCGGTAATTTTGCAGATTCAACTGAAACGAGGCGCATGCCCTATAAAAAAACATTTTGAACTACTGTAAGCTATTTGAATATTCACGAGAAATCGTGGTGAGACGTAGTGCATAATTCTTGCAGTATCGGTGTTACAATATGTGTGTAAAATTTTTGGAATTCTGGAACTCCATTAGTCTTCCAGATAGCAATATTACACGGATCAGTCTCATGTCCTCAATACTGAAACTGTTAACGCGCTCGAACTCTCGGCTTGGAGAGATCCTGCTTCATGGGCTGGCATTTCTACGTGTTGTAGTTTGAGAACATCTCCTCCTTTTAAAGGAAAAACTATCTACAGTTTTTTTCTGTTCTCAGAAAAATTACTGTAAAAAAACTTGAGCCCAATTCGTCGAATTTGAAAAAAATAACGTTTGGAAAACGAAATATGCATTATTTCTGTTTGGTACTGTATTTTTTCACGAGATTTTTTTTTGGAACTTGTGTGACTTATCCATCTTTTTTGGATTTCCGTTTTCTTATCGGTATTTCTGGAAATTTTTTTTGAGAAAGAAGCAATCTGGCCTGAAAAATTTCGGGAAAGAGAGCGATTTCAAGAGAATTTTCACCCAACTTTCCCAAGTTATTCAAAAGCAAGTTTTCGTATTTCAAGTCAAGGAAATTTGAGTATGGTGAAGAATTTGGTTTTTTTGTATTTTTCTATTGTTCAAATAATCTTCTTTATTATTCCGCACCTTTTTGAGAAGATGATGAATGATGGAGCGTCTCTTTTGGAATGATACGAACAAATAACAAAACATGGAGTGAAAAGATACGAGTTGAAGCTTTTTCAATAATTAGCACATATGACTAAGAGGACTCATTGATCATTAAAAGAAGAGTAAAACAGGTGGACCTTCAAAAGCTAGCTGAAAAAAAAACGAAAATTATTTAGCTAATGGCAGAATATACACAAAACTGTGGATTTTTTATGAGAGCATTTTTCTTGTTTTTTTATGAGAGCAAACACATAGCTCATGGTTCGCAGTTTACAGAACGAGCCCAAGTTGGGTAGTGAGGCAGCCTCGGAGTCGAAAGAGAACTTCCGGAATGTTTAATGTATTGTATATGAATGGATCTACATTGAGGAACAGTGAGTGCTGACAACACATAAAGCGATGAGGCAATATTAATACATTTACACAAAAAAATTAGAATTAAAAAAGCAACTTAGAGGGGAAAGAGAAAGTGAGAGTCGAAAGCCGTACTTGATGAAATTCAAAAGATTCACAAGACGAGTGATACGTATGCTTGTTGTTCCAATGAGGTCGAATTATTTCTTAAGACACACTTTTTCACAGTTATACATCGAATGACATAATTACATGTAACCCCTAGTTAAACCAACAAATTCAATCTTCATAGATATACAAACAATGTAAAAAAGAGGAAAAACTCAGTGTCCTGCAACTTTTGTGCAGAAACTGCAGAGAAGTATAAACTTCTATGGACAAACGACCCGGTGTTGTTAGTTAGAGTATTGAGAACAATTTATCTTAGCACACTTTTGATTAAGGATCGATTTAGAGAAACTTTTTACACAAAATGCAACTAAGAAATAAAAAAGGAATATAAATTCTAAAATATGTCATACAAATTTATTACCTATAAAAAATATCGCATTCACATACTCGAAACATTGACATAGATTTAATAAATAAAAACTTATCGGTTGGACGATATCCCGTAGGCTAAGGATACGATTCAGTTCGGTTCGGATTATTCCGTTAGATATAGAGGTTGAAAAGAGTTCCACTGTGAGAAATACAAGGCAATCAACGGTGATGATTTGGTATTTCGGGAGAAATGGTAAATGTGAAAAGGACTTGCCAAATAGTAAAAACAGAGGTACTGTATGTCAGCTCAATAGTTATAGTGAAACAAGACACGCTTAAACAGATCCAGAAGAAAAAATACTTAGTCACATTCAATTTTTCCAAGAGATCTTCGGACTATTCTTCAACAGCAAGGAAATGTTGCATAAATAACTAAATTTCTAGAGAATTCGCTTCATGTAACATCCATCACAAACCACACAACTCACACTGAACAATTCATTATAATTACTATCAAAAACACTCTAATCTCTTCTTGACGAGAATTTTGTGGTTGAGGATGTTAAACCCGCCACAGGATCGACTGATCTTCTTTTGCGGCACTCATGGATGCGAACATCTTCAAGTCGGAACGTCGAAATTATCGTTTGCTCTTGATGTCTCCTCTTCTTCCGACTCCTTGACTTCTGTCTGATGTTTCCAACTTTAAGTCGGTTCTCGTTTTTAAGTTTCAGCTTGCCTTCTATATAGGAATCGAAGCTCTTGGTTGATGACTTAGTAACATCTCTTTCACTAGACCAAAAGCAGGGTAGTCACGCGTTCGGAATTCTTCTCGGAGATTATCGAAAAGACGCGAGCCGATTAGCCTGAATAAGATCGAATGTCGAAGCCATGCAGGTTTTCTTAAATTCTCTCCATTAAAAAAGTTTGAACAAAGATGTTAAAGCTTAAATTTCTGGTTCGGTGTAAAATACGATTAAGTTTCAAAACAAGTTTTCTCTTGTATCTTCTTTCTTATGCTCTGATGTTGCCCCTCCGGTGAACCCGGGGGCAAATTGGTCATTCCTATCTCATTCATCTGTTTATTAATCATTCCATTTAACGTACTTTTCCTGCTTTTATTTTGTTCTTCCACCTGTCGTTGAAACATTTTTGTGCTCTATGACCCTTTTAGCGTCTTCCCTTTCCATTATTGTTTTCTTCCAACATCACCGCTCATCTCTCACACTTTTTCTAATCTTCTCCCTCTTCACTTTCCGCTCTCTTTTTCTATCTCTCTCTCTCCCTCTCTACCCTTACCTCTCTTTTTCACTCTCACCCTTTCTCTGATTATCTCTTTCTTTTTTCCTCTTTTTCTTTTCTTTATCTCTCTCTTTCTCGCTTACCCTTTTCTCTATCTTTTTCTCTTTCTCTCTTTTCTTTTCTCTCTCTCTCTTTCTCAAGCTCATATCTCAGACTGAATCTCTTCTTTTTTCCTTTCTGATTTGCTTTTCTTTCTTTGACAGATAGATTAACTTCTCAAAATTTTCCTTTTATGGTTCTCTGATGAACCGGATGGCGGCTTATCATTTTCTTCATAAGTTTTAGCCATCTCTAGGCTCAATTCAATAGCTTCGCTTAGCTGATTTTTTGATTGAGAGATGGTTTTTTTAACCGCTGACCAGAGTCTTCTTCCCCTCTCATGACCTCCAACGTTTCACCAAACTTGTCCTTTAATGATCTCTTATCACCAACTTGATAACTCATTCAAATTCTTATTTTGTTTTAACGCTCATCCTAGTCCCCCCCAAACAAGGAAAGGAGTAGAGGATCTCAGATCCTCCACTCCTTTTCTCAATTCCCTTATTTAAGTACGAACCACTTCCTTTCCACTTTTTTGCTTGTTTTCCGATGTCTGCTTTCAATTTCTTCCACACGAAGCCAAGGTCAGTCAGCATCAGTTTTTATGCCAAAAAAATACGATCGCCTCCCCACCAAAAGGCTATGATCACTTGGGGAAAAAATAAAAGAAAAAACTCCTTGGTTTTCCTACAATAAAACGGTCTAGAAGAACGTATTCCACCAAATCGCTTTCTTTTCCCTTGCGAATTTCTCTTCTCTTACCGTTATTTAAGGGTTATAAAAGGTAAGGAATAGATCTTGAACAAGGAAAAGAGAGAATTGTAGCTTTGAACGATTGAGAAAAGAAAATGAGAAAGATGAAGAAAATAGAAGAGAAAAGATAGCAAGAGAGAGAGAGAGAGAGAGATTAAGAAAGAGTGAAAGAGAAAGATCAAGAGTCAGAGAAAGTAAATAAAAAAGAATAATAAAGAGAAAGAGAAAGATGTATCTAAAAAAAGCCAGGCAGAGACTATTTGATATCTTTGTCGGTATAGGAAAATTTTAATTAGAGAGATTGGCAAGCATAAAGATGGTATCGACAAGAAATCGACTATGTATGTATTTACTTATGATGTATATGTTTGGCTATTAATATGGTGCATTCCGCTGCAAGATGAGCTAATTCCGATTATTGCAAAAGCTCGATGGTGCCCCCCCCTCTTCCCTTTCAAAAACTACAGTAACACGCTGAACCCTTCAAAGTTGAAACACGGGGGTTGAAACAACCAGTATTACCTAAATATATTACCTAAAAAAATCTAGGTCTTTTAAAATATCCTTACAACATGAAAGTTAGAACAAGTTCGGTTGAGATATATTCAGAAACTGCTAAAGGGAATCTAACACATGGTCATATCCGAACGGATAGATTGTTTCTCGTATCTATAAAAATAGAAAGCGAGCTAGCTTATGAAAATAAGAGTTTCTTTTGCAAAAAGTTCTCCGGATTTTTGTAAGTTTGGCACTGTTTGCGTTATGGACCCCCTACCAGAGGTTCAATGGGTCAGATGAGAGTGGCATTTTTTGATACGGTTTCCTTAGCCTAAGCCTTACGACCTCGTTAGCGTTAAATTTTTCTAAGCCTAAGCGTTTCTAAGCGTTTTTTTAATCTAAAAATATTGTTTAATGTAAAAAAATAATTTTTTTATGTATAAATAATTTTTTAGTAAATGTGATAAAGACGTATGACCCATGGAACTTCTGGTAGGGGGGTCGATAAACGCAAAGAGTATCCATAGTTCATGGAAGTTTTTTCTTTTCAATTTTTCCCCTATTTCTTTTGGGTTAGTATTTCTTTTTGAGCTTCTGATTTTCTTCTTACAACTTCACTTACATCAACAATGTAACCGAAAACTGAGAGAAGTGGAATATTTGGATGAGATGGCAAAGATAGATGACCGCTAAGAAGCATAACAATGGATAGAAGTGAAAAAGTTTTTCCGGACCATAATAGTTAATCACTGAATATGGGAAAGTGTGGGAAAAAGTGACATTGTCTGAATGGCATGGGACGGTTATGCAAATGAGATACTAAAAGTTGACTGTATATTTAGAGGATTAAACTCTCTTGAGAACCCCTCAACCTCTTAGAGGTGGCTTTAAAGATTTTCTGATGTATTTCTATTCATCGCCAACCATGAGTCTTGCCACGGAGAACCGTTTAGGGGTTAGGGGATACTGTGATTCATGAACACTTGACCCGGACAGGACAACAAATGAATCCTGTTAGAGCTCTTCTGCGAGGACAGCCTAAGCTATTCATGGGATTTATTGAGGAGAAAGAATGGCAATGAGAAGAAAGAGAGAGAGAGAGAGAGAGAGAGAGAGAGAGAGAAAGAGAAAATTAAGTAAAAGAAATGAAGACCGAGAGAAAAACAGTCTGAACCCAGGAGCATATTTTATATGGACGCTCGTAGGGAAGATTCACTTGCCATATTAGGAATGGCGCCTATTATTTCTTACCTTGTACATTTCTTACCTTTCTCTTCTCTTTCTATCTCCTCCCATCTTTCTCTCTCTATTCTCTGGTGGTTCCTTTCCTTCCTAATTTTCTCTCAACGGTTCTCCCTTTCTCCAACTTCTTGCTTATATTTTCCAAATATTTTCTCCCTAATATGCAAAGATTGATCACACGCCTCTCCGCCTTTCTTTACAGTGGCGTGAGAAAGAAAATACTAGAGCTAGGACAGATACGAAAGAATTGACAAAAAAAGAAAATTTGAGAACTAGGAGGAATGAGGATAACAGAAAGAGTAAAAAACAGGAAGAAAGTCAGAAGAAAAGAGAGATGCATGGTAATTACAGTGGAGATGTGGACGCATGCAAATTGCGCGCTCTCGCTTGGAAAAGATGCACGGCAAGGTCAATCCGATTCACTGAGTTTGAAGGGGAAAGTTTTGCAGAGAATAAAGAAAGAAGGAAAGAGAGAGTTGGAGAAAGAGAAAAGAGGAAATAAAGATAGGGAGAAAGAAAGAGAATAAACTAAAAATAAGAAAAGGTAGGGAATAAGAGAAAGAAAAAGAACGATATTCCCTCTGTTAAGACTTATGGGAAAACTAAAAAGATAATCCAAAAAGGTATAAAAAATTAGTTTGAGCAAATTTTTTGATAAAATAATTGTTTATGAAGCATTTTCGACATTCTTTCTGCAATCGAGAAAGGAAAGACCCAGAAATGGATTGTAGCAACAGTAAAAACGAAGGTGGGCAGAGTGAGATTAAGCAATATCATGTAACCTTCAGACACAGTAGCTCGGTAAACAAATATATGACGTCACAATCTATCCTTTTTGTAGGCCCGTTTTCTTGCGCCTCGATTCTCTCTCTCTCTCTCTCTCTCTTCATTTTTATCTTTCTCTTTCTCTCTATTTCCTGCCCTCTGCGTTTTTTCTCTTTCTTTATCTTTTTCTTCATCTCGCTCTTCCGCTCTCTTTCTTTTTCTTTTTTATATATTGAACTACAGCAAACGTAATCCGTACAGCCATTGATGAAGTATTAGTATTAGTTAACAACGTGTTAAAACTTAAAGATTCCATATTCATGAGACTAAGAGAATACAGGTCAAAGATATAAATGACCAAATCAGTCAGATGCAAACTTGAGAATATCACGGAATTATTGACAACGCAAGGGGGACCGGAAGGGTTTGCCTCTGAAGGTAAATAAATTATTGAAAGGATTATGGTAAATACATAGCAGGAAGAGAGAAAAAAGATCATTCGCGAGGACCGTTAAAAGACAGTAGTTCAGAAAGAAGATTGAAAGGTTCAGAATTCAGTTTTTTTTTTCTCTCTCTCTTTTTTGTGACCTCGGGTCAACTTGTAATGGGCAGTATGGTGCCCTGTACACTGCAAACTCAGATTTCCCGTCGCAACTGCCCGGTCGTTCGGTTAGTAAAAGCGGTCGTCTGTTCTTCGTTTAGATTCTTGTAATTTCTTCAATAGGTCCTCTAATGTTCTTATAATAACGAAATGCTTTTTGCAGGAGTGTTATTTTTTGTACAAAGTATTTATATTATATTATTCAAATTGAGACAATCTGAAGCGGTATCGAACGAGCCTCAATATTTTTTCCTCCAAAGGTCGATTACTTCTGTGTGATTGGAGAAAGCTTTTATTTAGTGTTTCCCGGATGTCCTTCTCAACCGTTGAGAAGAAAAGAGAATTCTTGGACTTACAAGAGTTCTCTGAGTATTGAATAGGCCGGCAACTCTGTGGGCTCCGTGCAAGCTCGATAGGACGTCCACGACTTGAAGATGGATTTGGGAATCTCGGTGGCAAGCCCTTGGTTAACTATGTTATAGTCTCCTGCAATGATTCGCATGAGTGTTGGGAATAAGGAAAAGAGAAAGATAGAGATAAAGGGAGAAAGAGAGAGAGAGAGAGAGAGAGAGAGAGAGAGAGAGAGAGAGAGAGAAAGAGAGAAAGAAAGAAACTGCATGAGTGATCCTGCATGTTTCCCGCATGTGCAATATCAGAACTTTCGATTGCATCTAAAACTCATGTGACTCTGACCCAATGTCACAATATGTGTAACTGAATTTGAACAGAAACAGAATTGAAGTATATCGCTTTTGTAACAGTCAAATGCTCTGACTTCATCTAATACATATATGAGTTTTACTGACTGTGCTGCTCGAACAAAGCCAGCAACTTCATCGCGGCGTAGTCATTCACATCAAGAATGTATTCAGACGACAGCTGCTGAAGCTGTATCATCAAATTGTGCCACGTTCCCAGTAGATATTCTCGATCTTCGGAGTTGCAACCGCAAAGGACGAGGTAACCAGATGGCTGTCTGTTAGAAAAAGTTTCTCCTGACCTTTTTAAGCTACCAAAGCAACAATTGATTAAACTATCACACGGAAAAAAGTTAGTCCATTGGGCGGAATCGAACCCATCCATCTCTCATACCTCTGCCCGGGAGTGCAAGCGCGTTTCCATAACACCTGAGCAAGAAGTTACTTGAAAGAGTGAATTTTCGGAGATACTACTTTGTGATAAATCTAATTCCAAACGCTAATTCGGTTCTCGACAGTACGCGCTCTCCTGGGATAAGGTATGACCTATTTGAAAGAAACCATTAGCTGCTCTCTGGTCTAAAGCTTGCGTATTAGCAGCATTGGAAAAAAAGATGTGTGTAATCACAACCAACATTTATCAAATTCTTCCGGATTGTTTAGATATAAACGGGATGGGGTTCGAATTCGGAAGCCGTCGCCAACCATTCCCGCACACAGCCATTATGTCACGCTTTGGTCGAATGTAGCGAATGTAGCAATGTTAATAATATTTTTGCTGTAGGTTTTAAGTTAGGAAGATCGTTCGTGATTACTCATATCGTTCCGTACTGAAGACAGGTAAAAGTTTCCCAAGCCAAGATAATAGATGCTTTCTCACCCTCGTTAGTACTATGAGAGGCACGGGAGGCACGAAAATCACACAGTAAAGGTAAAAGAAACTATAAAAGTTATACATGAAAGAGTAGAAAATAAAAACTTGAAGAAGAGAGCAGAATCGAGGAGAATATAGAGAAAAAAGACATGAAAGGGAGAAAAACTGTAAAATTAGGAGAACGCAAGTAAAGCGTCAACGTCAAACAAAGACACAGTGAAAGTGAGAGAGAGATAGAGAGAGGAAAAATGTGGTTGAATCGTTGTAGAAACCAAGGTGGTAAAATCGGGGTAAACCGCTCTTTAGACCCCCATGAGAAAGTGGATCTCGATATACATAATATGTTACGGGGCGGTAAACGCTTTAAAAAAACGTGCATTAAATGAGGTAAGTGAGTGACTGCAATAAGGGTGGGTAAGAGAAAGCGAGAAAAGTCATAGAAAGAGAGAGCAAAAGAGAGACAGAGTGACAGAGAGCGAAAAAGAGAGAGAGGGGAGATAGGTAAAGTAAGGCAGCCCGATAGCAGTTACGCAACACATCCCATATAAGCAGTAGCTTTGAAGATAGTCCTCTTAGTGTTGTTATATATTGCAAAGGCATCCTATCATTTATACCTGCGCATATTGTGAGAAAAGCGGAGATTACTATCGGAAAGAAATCAAAATTCGCCTGAAGAGTCTTGGCTCAAATGATGTCATAAAACCCTGGCTGATTGGCAGAATGTATGTTTAGGGTTGACATAATACGGTTGGCAATTACCTCTCTCAAGGTTTTTCCTATCGCATGGCGTTTTTTTCTTGGCATAAGATTTATGATACGTCGAAACTCACTACCCGCGATTTCAGCCCTATACCCCCTTCGTTTTTTTTCTCGGAAAATCTTTCGAACTTTTGACAGGAAGTTATCAGAACACTTTATCTGAGTATCTTCAGATTTTGAACCAAATTATGCATTGAATCGTTACACGAGTTGCGTTTGGCTTCATGCGAAACTGTTGATATAGCATAATATCTTTCACAGGAAAAAAACTATGTCGTACCCGACCCCAATGACCTGGATCAGTTATCAGTGACTCCATCCTGGCTCTGACTATGATTATACGCAATCCCTTCGACTATTCACTTAGCGCCAGATACGAGGGGTTCAAGTGGCTGACCTAATCTACTATCGACTTAATTGACCCCGAAGGTATTGTCACTAGAGCTTGAACCCCGCTGCCCTTGAACCGTGAACCGTGAATCAGAGTTAGAGGAACTAACAGCACGCCGGAGCTGAGCTTCACGCTGGAGGGGAACTCGTTCCGTGCAATGGCCCATGTAAGGTCGAGGACGTGTAGGGTGACCCAACTGCCCTTGAGGAGGCTCATCTGGTCGAACATCTGCAAAGCTAACTTATCTTTCATCAGCCTCCTTTCATCAGTGATTTCTCCCAAGAAAACACCTTTGACCAAGTAATATCAAACAAATACAGGGCATTTAATCACACAAAAGAGAAGCCAAATAATAAAGACACATCCTAAAATTGATGGTAGGTCAGGGGTTCGAAGGCACAACACTGACTGTTCCGACACACCCCTATTTTAATTGAAAGAGTCACGTTCGAACAAGAAAGTCGGGAGGAATGATTGGTGCAAAATTGAATAGTTTTTTTGTTGATATTTTTTTCACTGTCTCCTCTGAACTTGAATCAATTTGACTCAACGGTTTAAAAAAATTCTTGAAAACAGAGCGTCTACAGAGTTCAATAGGAGTCGTAAGTCTTTCGTTTTCTCTTTATCGAAAAAAATTTCTTATCTTCTGTTAGTCTATGTGCTTCGATTTTTTTCATGCTTGGCTTCATTTCTTTTACTGCATAAAATGACTGATTTTCTCGCGCTCTTTGTGCTTTCTTAGAATCTTCCTTCTCGAAGTGAGTGGGCTCTCCCTGCTCGCCAAATATCTCTGTATTTACGTGGTTTTTTCTTTCTTTCAGTTTCTGTAACCCTATTTTTTCATCACTATGTATGTATGTATCTCTAAATCTACTTGTCTGACTCCTTCTTTTGCACTCTCTCTCTTCCTATCTCTCTCTCACTCTCTCTTTTTCCTATCTCGCTCTCTCACTCACTCTCTCTTTCTATCTTTCTCTCTCTCTCTGTCGCTTGTCATTCTTATGTCCCTCGAACTAAAGACACGCTCTCCATATATGACCGGTCAACTTCCTTTTATCCTCTCTACTCTCATTCGCATATCCGAGAAGAATTGGCAATGAGTCCGAGTGTACAAAAGATGGTTTACTGTCCAATTTCCTGCAGTGTCCAATCTCTAGCCAATGTTGAGTAAGATCCTTTTTGGCGGCTTTCTGATCTCTGATTGGTTCCGATCCTATAGGAAGTTATGCCACTAGTTTTATTTCTCTCCCAAGAACGTTCACGGTTTGCCCAGTAAAACTAGTCACCAGTCTGTAAGAGACAGAGAAAAAGAGAGAAAAGAGAGAGAAAGAGAGAAAAGAAGAGAGAGAGAAAGATAAAGAGATAAAGAGCCGTTTTATTCATAATTATAACAAGAAATATCGTATTTGAAGTTTATACCCAACTAAAATGTTTACTAATACTTATAGTGGTAAAAAACATTTTGGAGCTGAAAAATTCATTGAATTTTTTTCTTATCAGAAGAGGGTAGAAGTTCAAATTTCAATATAATACATTTCATCATACTCGATTATTCCAAACCTAAAAACAATTTCGGCATAATGTATCTGAATCATTCCAGTCTAGTACATACAAACCCTAAACTTTTTTGTGATGGCTATTACCGATAGCGAATGAATACTTAATTACTGAGCAAATATTCATGACTATCTCTTTAATTTTTCAAACAAATTAATCAAGTAATAACTGTTCAACTTGACTGACATCGAACTCATTGAACGAAGGAGCTTCTCTTGCCCATGCGATGTTTCTACTCAACATTTCTTGAGCAAGATGCATCGAGAAGGAGAAAATATCCGGGCGGGCGAAGTCATTCAATCTGTCGAATGTCGGCTGGAAGCTTATCATCGATCCCACCATGGTCCGGAGCACAGGCTGAAATTGAACACTTAACGACAGATAATATGCAATTAGGTATCGGCTCCAGTTAGCAGTTATCAAGTTAGATGATAATGAGCGAACAGATAGCTAAATTGAAACTTTTATAACAACGCTTGTCTTCATTTCACTATTAGAAGCCAAGTTCAGTCGGAAAAAGAGTCCTGATCATCTTTTTCAAGGGTTCCTAACAGTTGAGACGTGTATGTTCCTCTATTAAAACTAAAAGAATTCGCTTCTTTCCCCACATTTCATTTTTATTACCCGAAACAGAATTCATTCTCTCACAGAAATGGGAATGTGAAAAAGGCAGACTCAACTATCTTGTCAAACTTTTGCGCGACAAATCAGTATATTTATGATGAGAATTTTCAATTCGGGTCTTATAACCCCTACATACATATTTAAATGAAGTCATTTCAATTTCGTACAAATGAACAAATTTCAATTAAACCCAACCGAGCCTGTTTTGGTTGTAAAGTACATGGTGTCAATAATGCTTTTATCAGGAATTGCACACTGAGGCATTGCCGAGCACGGCGAGCTTCTACTCGAACCAGAACCATTTCCTGCAATTCAATCCATAATTGATTAGAGACAGCATCCACGTTCTTGCTAGTTTCTTCTCTCTCATTTTCACTTTCAGTCTCGTTTACATCAGTAACGGGACAGGTTCAAACTTCGTTTCCCCAACCAATTTTGCCTGTATTTTTAATTGAATGGACTAGGAGATTTAGAAAAAAATCAAAAATTTTACCGAGAAAAGAACAACAATTTCTACGATTAAAAAAACATAAAAATTCATGTCGATGTTTTTTGGTGGAAATAACCTGAGGAAGGAGCTGAAAGCGGCGCGACCGGCAACATGTGGGCGTAGGATATAGTCGAGGCGGGATGCTGATTTTGCGGCGTAGCTGAGACAATCGTGAACGATCCTTCAATTTCGTTTAATATTCAGACGTTCATTATCACACCTTGGTGACTTTGATTCTTATTTGCGACTATAATGCAGTCGAGTTTCGATGAATATAGTCTCTTAAGAGTTAATGACTCAAGTCATTAGAAGGAACGTGCCTGGATACTCTTGCAGAGGGGTCTGTCCGAAGGAGTCTGCTGAGGAGTACTCGAAAGGGGGTTCGTGCTTCACCGGCTGATACGAGAAGGAGTTTTCAATCGATGAGCCGATTAGGAAGGCGAGCGAATCACAATTCGGCGTGTACGCGCCCCGAGGGATAACGAAACCTGTGATACACTGAAGCTGACGCACTCTTAAAGATAAGCTAGCCAATCCATTTTTTCAATCTAGGCAATCAAAGCTCGCAAAATCAACAAGATGTTAGTAATCTTTACCCAGAGCCAAAAGAAACAGCTTCATGTATTCTATTTGATTGCAATGAAAAATTTATAATAATTAAATCCCGATAATGAACCATCAATCTTCCCTTATCAGGGACGATAAGACATGATTAACTTGATCATGACTGATAATGCAACCGGAACCAGACTCTTATAATTATATACTTTCAAAATCAGATATTCCTGTATATCATGATATCTTGGAATACATATTATTTTTAAAAATTTCCTGTGGATCTTCATGATCAAATACGATTGAACTAATTTATAATGGAATGAATCGCGGAAACTTATATAATTCGATTCAAGTTTAAACTGATTTCATGAGTTATCATCATTCGAGTTATGATAGGAAGACAAATTCTTCAGATACTTGGTCATATAAATATGTCTAAATTTAGCTGAACTCAACTAGTTGACGATCAAACCTGCGGTATTCAATCAAACATCAATCATTTCCGAGCAGTCAGTTTACCTTCTTACCGATACTACGAGGAATTAGGCGCATCTTAACACATTCAAAACCAAAAGAGTCATGATGTATTTGTGAATCAAAAGTCATAGAAAAGTCACGAACTGTTGTTGGGTACATTGGTAGAGGAAGAGAGAGTAGGTGATTGTAGCAGAAGATTCGCATTGTACTCCGACTTGATCTTGTGACTTTGTTGCTCGAGGTAGTGGAGGCCGTGATCACTTGTGCTGCAGTGTGAATTCACATTAGAACAAATTATTGATTTCGTTATTTTTCATTATTGAGAGTAACTTTCAAACAAATACGAACGAGCTAATCAGGAGATGAACAAAATAAAAAAACCGATGTATGTACATATTAAATCCAATTCAGTACATGAGAAATTACTATCAGATAAAACCAGCCTGTTTTTCAATTTTTATAGTCATCACTCTTTTAAACAAAAACTCCTTGTTTATTCGGGAACCCGAAATCTTTTACCACAACTCTACCTGTACATGAGACATTTCTCCTATCTGACCCCTCTTAACATTCGCTATATCTCATCCGATACTATCTGATCACTCAAACTTTTTGGCCAAGTCAAGACTTATGAGCCTCTCTCTCTCTCTCAATGGCGGACGCTCTTTTCCACTGGCATCAAACTTATACTAGCAGTAAACGTCATTTAGCCTGGTAGATGCCGTCTTATTCTCATTAACTCTGCAACAAGTGATGCATGGAGCTGCAAGTTGCGCAATCTGTTAGAGAATGGTCAAGATGGAAAAGTGAGAGGGAGAAAAATTGATAGAGAGAGAGTGAGATCGAGAAAGAGCTCAAAAAAGAGAGAGTGTGAGAGAAGTAGAGCGGCAGATAGAGTGAAGAGAAGAGCAAGCAAGAGAGAAAGAGAACATGAGAGTGCGTAAGAGAGAAAAGAAGCTGATGACTAGGTTGAGGAAGAGAAAGAGGGGATGAAAAGAAATGCTTGACCAGCAGAAAAGAGATAGTTAGTGAGAGAAAATACAGAAGTTGACGCACGGAAGAAGAGGGAGGAAAATGAGATAACATGATCTGATAACAGAAATCTCAGAACTCCTTCGCTACTGGGAGAGAAGAGAGATGAATATGAGTGAGCCATGCAAGACATCATCGAAAAAAAAGGATCCTTTAAACATCCATCATTTGAGAGCTAAACATGGAATGTTCTAAAAGATATAAATACAGCTAGATAAAAAATATGAGAGAGAAAGAGAGAGACAGAGAAAAATTGAGACAAGGAAGTATCAGAGAGGTAGAAAGAAAGGTGAAGAAAATAGAAAGAGAGAAAACATGAATGGAAGTTGAGGAATTTGACTACTGCCAGCAGTACACGAAATTTCTCGGATCGGAGGCTCTTTAAGTTTTACTATAAACATGATCGAAATTTTTCAAACTTCTTCATGAGTGAAGTTTAAAAGACTTCTGTGAGCGCTCTTATTAAATGGTATTTTGAGGTTATATATAATATAGCCTTCCCTGACTATCTTTCAGCGACAGGAAAAATCTTCATCTTGAAGGTATATTATTGAATGGGAAAAGGCAGAGAGAGAAAAAAATATCTTTAAAAAAGAGAAACTGTAAGAGAGACGATAAACAGAGAGAGAACGAGAGAAAGATAAGAAAGATAAGGCTACTTGACTACTCAGTTTCTATCTACATCTGATAACCGCACTAATTATCCCTCGAAGTCTTCCCGCACTGCGGTTTGGTATATCTGATTGTATGAACTCGACTGGCCGGTTTGCGTTATCTCTGACCAACCTGCTGGAGACGTGCTGGTCGTGCAAAAGGCCGTGTTGTTGGAAGAAGTTGGCCTGGTGAAGAGGATGCGGTAGAAGATTCCCTCCATTCATTCCGCCCGGATGCCCTCCGTTGGCTGATATCAACCCAGGAACTGATCGTTTCTGCTGCATCCTGGCCGCTCTGTCTCTCTTGTAGTAGGAGCCGAACTTGTTGCGGCCGCCTCGCATTCGATCTTCCCGCACAGCTGCAATGAGTTGTATAAAGGAACTCCGACGAGATTGACGTAGACATAAAAAAAAGATCGACCTACACAGAGATCGACTCTTAAACGAGATCGACCTATACAGAGATCGACTCTTAAACGAGATCGACCTACACAGAAGCGAACTTAGACGACATGCTAGTTTACTCTTAGCGAGTTTGTTTTTGACTAATCTTGTATCCACTATAAAACTATTTCAAATTTGTTCCGTAAGTTGCGTGATATGTCGTCAGATTCTATTGTCAAAGGTTAGACGATATATGGAGAAGGAGTCCATGGCTTTCACATAGAAGTAACTGCTGTTTGACACAAAAACAATATTGCTCATATCAAAATCTGCCAAAAAAGAACGGCTTGGTTTGTGGTACCCAGATCTTTTTTGTGCTTGCTCAAGTATCCTCCAGAAATTCAAAGAGAGCGCAGGCCGTGTTTTAGTCTTTGTCTGTTACTCTCTCCTCTGCGAGTTCTCTTTTTTCTCACTCGTTGTAAGGTCCTCCCTCTTTTTTGATCTTATTCATCCTTTTCCTTTCTCTACTCTCCCTCTCTCTCTTTCTCTCTCTATCTTTCTTTATCTCTCTATACCATCTCTTCCTCACCCTCGGACGGTGAAGGTAGAGTAAAGAGTGTTTTGTGTAGTGGTTGTCCGAAGGCATGATGAGGGCTCATCCTTCTATTGTCTTCTCTACAGCCCCCCCTTCCTCGCACTCTTTCCCTTTCCAATTTCTGCCAGCCGCCGCACACTCTTCAACCCAGCCCCTTAATTATGCACCGCTCGTCCACTCCCGCACTACGGTATCAAGTGACGCTCTTCTCTGCCCGCGAGATCCGGTGAGAGGGAAAAGGATTCATCCCACTTTTTCCGATGACCATTCACCCCGTCCAACTACTTATACTGCAGCGCTCTCTTCTGCTTTGAATCTCCATTTTTACTATAATTACCTGGGTTCTATGGCGTTCTCTTTTTCATGATGGCATTCAGATCAGTCAGTGAGAGCAAGAAGAAAAGAGTAAGTGAGAGATAAACAGAGAAAGATTCAAAGAGGAAGAGAGAGTTGAGGAGAAAGAGTAAGAGAGGGCGATCTGAGAAACAGGATGGGCTATTAATAACGAAAAAAGAGAGGATAGACATGTACGGCCAAAAGAGCGTGTACACGATTTCTCTCAATGCAATAAAATTCGCTTGCATTTGGAATGGCGTGTGGTTTTTTGCAGGTATTAGTTCTTTGTCTGTTTCTTTCTCATTATATTGCCTGGGAGACAGGGAAAAAGGGATGTAGAATCATGTAGGGAGAAATGAAGCGGAGGAAAACCGTCTTTTGCCAAACACACACACATCCACAAAAAGAAAGACAGAGAGTTAAGGAGAGAGCGAGTGAAGAAAGAGAGATAGCAAGTAGAGATAAGAGAAAGAGAACAAGAAAGTGGGAAAACAATTCTACTTCTACAGTACTCAGATTCCTCCATTTATCCTTCTGGCTAGAAAGCAAACAATCCCCTCCCTGCCCACCCGCTTTTTGTATGTTGCGTTCACAGGCCTCCCTCCCTCTCTTTCATTCCCTGCTCTGTGTTTGTGGAAAAAGAAGAGTGTCAGCAGACTACGGTAGCTTGAGAGGTTGTCTATGAAGGCATGAGGCTGGACAGGACCGAGAAAAAGATGCCAGAAGAAGTGGAAGAAGTGAGGGATGACGGGAGGCCAGAATAACAGAAATGTAGGGAAGAAAGGGAAAGGAAGAAACAAAGAAATAACTGAAGTCATTAAAAAAGAAGGACCAATTCAAGCAGAGACTTATGAAATGATGGGAAAGAGATGAGGATGAAACTGAGGATGAAAAGGAGTCATTGATGAACGTTGATGCTCGCGAACGGCTGGAAACAACAATAATTATATGAAAGAGGGAGAAGAAGAAAGCTCCTGCTGTGCTACATTCCCTTTCATGGCACGGCCGCAATTCAGAGAGGAAAACAACACGAAGAGAGAAAGAGAAAGAGAGAGATAAAAGTTGTAAGAGACAGGCAGAGAAATAAAGAGAGTAAGAAAGATAAGAAGAGAAAGAGCGGGAATTGCAAAGTCGGGTAGTGATGGGTGGCACGGTGCTAAAGAATTTCAAGAAGATACGCAAAATGTAGAAGGAGTTGAACCATGCGCAACACATTGACTGCCTTCATCCATTATCGATTCCGGCGACCGGTTTTTTTTCTGCGAAGGAGATACCGACGAGAGACTGGGCAGATGCAGAGATTCGGTTCAAGCAAAAAGATACAGAGAGAAAAAAGGTGATAGAAAGAGCAGAGAAAGAGTAAGATAGTCAGAGAAGAAGCGAGAGAGAGAAGATGAACAAGAAAGTTAGCAGACAAGGGGTGTTAATTAAAAGTAGTATTAAGTTACTTATAAGAAAATATATTAAAAAACCATTTTGGATGATAACTTTAAAAAAGGTTCTGCGATAGAAATTGAACGAGAACCAGCGATGCAAATTGCGATGTCAGCAGTAAAATTGAAGCCTGTAACTGGGTTTGTTAGCTTGAGACTTTGTT
Organism: Allodiplogaster pararmata; assembly: GCA_964056735.1. Lineage (NCBI taxonomy): Eukaryota > Metazoa > Nematoda > Chromadorea > Rhabditida > Diplogasteridae > Allodiplogaster > Allodiplogaster pararmata. The sequence continues at coordinate 1,602,125 of OZ057408.1, read as the reverse complement.
CTTTGGAATCGAAAAGTCTTCCTTATTTCGAAAAGTCTTCCTTCCTTATTTTGATCATGAAAAAACTCTTGTAGATTTATTTTTCTCTCATTAATGGGGTAACACTACGAATATGCTTCTCAACATCTTGATAGAGATTTGGCACTTTCGGATTTATATCTTCTCTGTTCTCATACGTTTTTCCTCATGGTTCTTTGAGAAGAGCCGGAAATCCTCCCCAGATCTATTCTCTTTGTGGCAATCTGCGATACTAACCGTGCAGGCTTGACTGGTGAAGGTGGGAAACGAAGGAGAGAGAGCTAAGACAATGAGGAAGGATAGGGGAGAAAGGATGACAGGAAGAGAGACACATTTAGGGCGTAGATGCTGAGAACATAGAGAATGTGAAAGAAAACTAGAAAAAGAAAGAATGCGACGGATTGTCAGAAAAAAGAAAGAGCAAAGGGTAAAGGTGATAATTGCAGGATTGGATATTCTTCCTCCAAAGCCTAAGATAGATTTACGCAGCAGATATAAGAGAATGTGGTATGAATAAACAGGTAAGGCACGATACAAGAAGATCTGGGCAAGAAATTATTGTATAACTTTGAATTAAGAACTAGTAGGAGAGCAAGGAAAACCTTTCATCCGACGGAAGCTATTGGGACGAGATCGCAAAAGTGAAAGTTATTGTGAATACATAGCAATTGAGGTTTCCACCTGGACTTTGGCAGTTCTCTCTTCAAAATACATAGATTTAAGACAATGAAGAAAAAATATTTTCCAAATAGAAAACTAGAAAGATCAGGGATTACATAGGAGAACTTTTTTTTCAAATTAATAGAGAAACACGATAGAGATATCTTTGCTCAGATTGAAGTGTAGAGATAATTGAACGAAAGGTATTCAAGAGAACTCAGATAGGAAAATGAGTATTAATTTTTTTCAGAAGAACAACAAGCTTGAAGCAAAAAGGGCGAAAAAACAGAGAAGGGATAATTAAATAAAATATGAATGTTGCGAACGTTATTTACAATTATGAGGTCATTTATAAAGTTTTAAAAGTGTGAGGCTCTCTAGAAAAGCGATTGTTTTCTTGTTTTTTTTTAACGATTAGAGTAATGGAGCGCTAGAATTCAACTTTTCACTTTGCAAAGTAATTTTCTGCAAAGTGATCTTGTTGAACGCTCCAATGTCTCATCACTTATTACCGTGAAAAGAAAAATGGACTTTAGTAAAAAGAAAAAAAAACACATGCATTCTAAGACAAAGCGACGATTTTTCTGTAAAATTTATAAAAAATTACGTCCAACATTAAAAGTTATTATAAAAGTAATAACGTAGTCCATTTTTCTTTTCACGGTAATTCGTGGTAAGAAATTGGAGCGTTCAACGGGATCACTTTGCAGAAAACTACTTGGCAAAGTGAAAAGATGAATTCTAACGCTCCATAAATCAAAGTTTACTCTTTCAAACTTTTCATCGTTTTCTGATTTGAAAAGTGAAACCCTCGGCGAACCTTCAGTTCGCATTCCTTTCTCTAGACATTTCTGATATCGGCAGGCAGGGCATCGCTTTCTGCATGTTCTGTCCACGGGGCACTTTTGGTCACCCGAACATTGGTAAGACTGCAAAGAAGTTCAGAGGTCTGTGATAAGGCTTATCAGGAGATGAGAGTTATGAATATCAGGTAGCATTCACTAACTGAGTTTCTTTCAAAAACTGAACTGCTTGAACCCGATGATGTTAACTTTTGGGAGAGTGGTAAATCGTGTGTGATTTCTAAAATACAACCTGATTAGAATTTTTCCAAAATTGAAGCCATGAAAATTGTTTCGTGAAAGAAGATGTGTAAATGCAAACAGAATTGGGAAGAAATCATTCAAGAAAAAAAGTCGTTATTTAAATAAGTTATGGATTTAGTGCATGCTGGAACAATTAAAGTTTAAAAAGTTTCGTGGCCTGGGGCCGTATTCAGAGACAAAACTTTATACTAAAATTTATGGTAAACTTTATACTAAGTTGTAGTTTCACCAAAATGGAATTCAGAGAGGGTTAGGGTAGACTTTATACTAAAGTTTAGTAGGAAAGCTGAGACGCTCTCACCCGTCTTGTCTCTGAATACATAACTGAATTGAACTTAGGTCTACAATATACTAGGGTAAAATTCACCCATGAGTTCATCTTAGATCTCTGAATACGGCCCCTGGTAAGGTTCGTTATGATAGCACTAAGCTGAAGCTAAGTCACATAATGCTATTTGTTAGCTCTAACGTTAATGCGCACAAAAAATCATTTTTTGTGCACAAATTTAGCTCTTTACCAGAAACCGGTATTTAAGTTGTAACCGTTCTAGGAAGTAACATGCGCACTCTTTACCAGAAACCGGTATTTAAGTTGTAACCGTTCTGGGAATTAACATGCTCACTCTTTACCAGAAGTTGCAAGAAAAGTTAGGAATTAAAAGCAAAAATTCTGAATGACAACAAACTAGAGCTAAACTTCATGACCATTAACATGCGAGACAATACCTGCTTTAACCGAAGTACCATCAGGTGAAATGGGATATAAACTAGCTTCTTCATTTCTCATCAACAACTCTAAAATCGGCGCTGGTAGCTTAAAAGCTAGAACGGGCGTCAGTAGTATTAGTTTATCAATTCGATATCATTCAGAAAAAACGCGTAAAATTTTTTATAACCTTTTTCCTGTTTATCATTTCAGAAAACTAGACTGAAAAATAAAATAAATTACAGTGGCAATCGTAATCGAGTTTTTATGGACTCGTTTCATAATAATATAAGAATTTTGAAGAAGAGAGAATTAATTTTTTTTTTTTTGGTTCTTGACGAACTAACCTTTTTGTTCTGCACTGTTCGCTTGAAAAAGCCCTGCAAAACGTAACGGTTTTATCAAAAAAAGTTATCATTTGAAACAAAACTTAACCGTAAACGGTTTTTCTTATCGAAAAGATTTTGTAATTAGGCCTTCAAGTACAACTGCAAAACTAAATCATAATGTTGAATCAAAAGAAAACCAGAAGAATAATAAGGAACCACCTTGCAACTTTCACACGTTAAAAGACCATAATGGTATCCGGACACTTTGTCTTGGCAGACCGGGCAATTATCGGTCTCCGGGACGACACCTTGCAATTGGGGTGTCGGCCTGGGCATCTGGAGGGCAATGGTGGGCCCGTTAGCCGATCCAGGACCGGTATCCATTTGTGTCGTCGGGAAGAGGCAGAAGAGGAGCGGAGGAGTTGGTGACCACTGCGAGCTGCTACCGTCGTGCTCTCTAGTACTAGTACTTCTCCCTCGTTCCGCACTCTCGATGACTCTCTCACTCTCAGTCACTGCCACTCTCTGTCATGCAGTACACTCTCTTGCCCCTACTCTCTGCCACTCGCTGGTCTCCAGCAAAGGCACGCTCTTGCGATCGGCTGTCCGAGTATTTCCACTTGTGAGGGGCGGTCGCTCACGTGTACGATGTAACGTGCCTCGTGCGATAGGGTGAGCCGAGGGGCGGGGCTTACGGGGCAGAGGAAGAAGAGAGATTGGCACCAGAGCGTAGCTCGGAGAGGAGGCTCAGAAGAAGCAGGAACTTGAAGCCAGCTTCTGGATCCTTCAAAGATACGGTAATTTTGGGGATGCGAACCGTGGGCAACGACGAACTTCACAAAGATCGAGAAGATGATACACCTAATGTTGCGCAAGAGTTAGTACCGGAAAAGTGAATTGCGCTTGGCACAAAACAATTATCAAACAATCAATGGTAAACAGAAATAGTAGAAAGAGAGAGGAATGAAAGGTAAAAGAGGCGTCTAAGTTTTAGGAAGGACAAATAAAAACGAGAGGGAAAGAGAAAATATACAATGAAAGGAAAAGAACCAAAAGCATAGGAGACCGAGTAGAGAAAGGATATAAACAAGTGAAAGGGAGCGAAAGAAATAGAGAAAGTAAGAGACAAGAGGGAGAGACAGGTATTGAACTGCTCGCCCTCTCACAATTGGGATACAGATCTTGGAAACTCTTTCGCAGTCATTCCCTTTCGGAAGGAAGTTGTTATGGAACGAAGGCATAGTAATTTCATGAGGTTTTATGCAATTCTCCTACCAAGTTGAACGTAATTGATCTTAATTGTTAATGGAGGTTGACCGTTAACTAACGCTTTTCGAAAACGAGAGAGTTGAAGTTAAATTTGAAAAGCAATGAATTGTTTATGAAAGTTTAAAGTTTAACCTGAATCATCGATGCCAAAAATATGATAACTTTTGAAGAAATTATTCTCAAGATTGGAAACTTTTTCTTCAAAAAACCTATGAAAACCTTCAATTCTGCCGTTTTCGGGATAACGCGTCTTTAGCCGAGTTTCTATTTCAACAACAGCGTCAGAGAATACGGTCTCTGGCAGGAGTCTAACATCTTGAGACCGTATAATAGAAGACATGACTGGCTTTCACGTTGAAAAAAAAGTGTACACACGGAATTAGAAAATAATTTGAAGTGATCGTACCATGGCAGAAGCCAGAGAAATATGAATAATAAAAAGGTTTTTACATAGCAATTTCGTTTGAACAAGAGGTCGGAATTTGTTTGTAGTACTTTATTACCATAGGATAGCTTGTAAGGCCATCGCTTATATGGAATCATGAAATAGGAAGGGGAATAATGAGGAATAAGACGGTCAATTTTCGTTGGTGTCCACTCTTGCTGTTGACAACAGAAAGTTCGGTAGGGCTATGACATTCGGGAGGTCAATTTCTTCTAGAGCCTTGCCGAATGCCTCGATATCTTGAATCTCTTTGGAATTATCTGTAACTTTATTCCATAAAACAACTGCTCTAGAAAAGAAAGAATGTGGATCATTGTATCGTTTAAAGTTCATTAATTTTAAAGTTTAAATTCATTTCGCATATAACCGGCATGGTGAACAGGCTTATGGTATTGTGAAAAAAACATTCAATATTTGATCGCTTTTTGAACGGACTAATTTTAGGATTCATCAGTACCTCGTCTCAGTGTTCTATTCGTAAACAATAGTAACAGCCGTTAGATTATAAAAACAAGTTTCTACTCCATCTCTTTGCTGTACATAGTTTTTTTTTACTTGTTTTATTTCAAACAATGCATCTGAGTGAAGTGAATCCCAGAATCTTCAAATGCTAAGTTACACAGTTTAAAGGCAGGGACGCCTAGTCAAGACGACGACTGAACTATCGCACAGAAAAAAGCTAGTCCACCGGGCGGGACCGAACTCAAACCGCAGACCACCTCGACTCAAACCGGGAGCGCGTGTTACCATTACACCACGGGGACACATTGCTATTCCATGCGATAGTGTTATATGAAAGGCTCATATGCCTTGTTCTCTTAGTCACGCATGCTTATCAAACGATTGCGTCATGAATGGAGCGTAACTCCAGAATTCACGATTAAGACAAGAGAGATGGAAGATGGATGAAAAATCTTCAAATGCTAAGTTACACAGTTTAAAGGCAGTGACGCCTGATTAAGATGACAAGTGATATAACTATCGCACAGAAAAAAGCTAGTCCACCGGGCGGGATCGAACCCATACCATCTCGACTCAAACCGGGAGCGCGTGTTACCATTACACCACGGGGACACATTGCTATTCCATGCGATAGTGTTATATGAAAGGCTCATATGCCTTGTTCTCTTAGTCACGCATGCTTATCAAACGATTGCGTCATGAATGGAGCGTAACTCCAGAATTCACGATTAAGACAAGAGAGATGGAAGATGGATGAAAAATCTTCAAATGCTAAGTTACACAGTTTAAAGGCAGTGACGCCTGATTAAGATGACAAGTGATATAACTATCGCACAGAAAAAAGCTAGTCCACCGGGCGGGATCGAACCCATACCATCTCGACTCAAACCGGGAGCGCGTGTTACCATTACACCACGGGGACACATTGCTATTCCATGCGATAGTGTTATATGAAAGGCTCAAATGCCTTGTTCTCTTAGTCACGCATGCTTATCAAGCGATTACGTCATGAATGGAGCGTAACTCCAGAGTTAACGATTAAGACAGAAGAGAGATGAAAGATGGATGATAAATCTTCAAATGCTTAGTTACACAGTTTAAATTCAGTGATGCCTATTTAAGACGACAAGTCCCCGAAATCCCCCCTTGAATCCCAGAAGACTCAATTTTAGCTAGCTAGACATGAATGGTTATGGAGATGTGAAATGGCTTTAAGAAAAAAGGTCTTTTAGGAAAATTATTTTTCTAGTGAATTGATCCGATCGATTTACCGGTATCACGCTTTCTTTTTCAAACTAAGAACTCAACTAACGACTTGATTATAAAAAAATTTTGAAACTAAGCAAAGACTGTTTTCAATAAGGAAAAAGAACTTTAGAATAGTTTTGGGCTGAAGTTATTGAAAAACTCGCCTTTGCGTCTAGAATTATTTCGGAGAAAGTTTGTACGTTTCGATAAAAGGATATGTTTTCATTTCATTTGAGTTCTTTTTAATAATAACTTTTGAAAGAAACAAAAATTTCCATGTTTTTATGCATATGAGCACTCGGTTCTTGTAGAAATCTACAAAGCTTCACTAATTGAAAACAATTCTAAAAATAGATTTAAATTAACGCAGGAATTTTTTCTCAATGTTTCGGTTTTCCGATAATTACTCAGTTTTTGATGAGTAAGCGAAAACTATTATAAGGTTAATGAAAGAAGAAATTTAAATTTATGCGAGCATTCCTATCAAAAATATCAAAAAGCTTCATCATCAACTTATCACTTTTGCAGATGTGAAAGGGGCTTTCAGACAAGCTCGATTCCATGTAAGAAGGCCGGCCTAGTTTATGTTGAAAGTGAATGAGACAAGAGAGGGAAAAACTCTTGAAGCATGTTCAAATGTTGGCAGAAAGTGAAATGATGGGACAGGCCTGAAGAAGGATTGGAATAGATAAAGAAACTTGCAAAGATTAGACGGAGAGATGTGAGAGAGAGAGAAAGATAAACAGAAAAGAAAGACATATAGATAGAGAGATAGGGAGAGAAAGAGAGAATGAGAGAGAAGCACTTGAGAAAAGCAAGAGGTTAGAGTTGAAGAAAAAGAAAGAGAAAATACATTTAAAAAGTAGAAGGTATAGAAAGAGAGAAAGATAAAGGGACAAGAAGGAAAAGAAGCTTGATGGGATACAGCCTATCTTACAGACTCATGCTTTTGGAGATTTGAAACAGAGCAAAGATTTAGATGAAGGAAGAATAAGAAAAAGGGAGAGGGAGAGGAGAGGAGAGAGAGAGATAGAGAGAGAGAGTAAGAAAAGGAGATATATATAGATAGATAGATAGGAGTATGAGAGTGAGAGGGCAGGGCCAGGGCATGAGACGTGAAAAACCTGTCCGCTTCCCTTGCCTCACCTTTCCTCCTTCCTTTGCTCCTTGATGCCCTCGAAGAGATGTGAGAGAGAATTGAAACTCTGGAATGGTACATGGGACAGAACCAGAGACAGCTCCACGGAGAGATAGAGAAAGAGGGGAAAAAGAGAGGGAGACAGAAAGAATGAGAGTGTGAGAGATTAATAAAGAACGAGAGAGTGAGACAGGGATTAAGAGAGAAAAAAGAGAAAAGAAGAAAGAGAAAAGTGAGATAAAGTAGATGATTGTTAAAGCAATGAGAAAATACTACAGTATGCTTGGAGAATGGGATGAGAGAGAAGCATAATGACGAAATCTTTCTTCTGTAAGGGGGCCTGAAGGTGCCGAATGAGAAGAGGAAAGGGAAAGTCTAACCCCAAGAAAGGAGCTTTCAGAAAAGAGACTTAGAGATGATTTGGAAAGGTGAGCGATTGTAGCAAAGAGCGTAAGGAAGAGCAAGAGAGAGAGGAAAAGCTTAGGTAGATAGAAGGGGAAGATGAAAGAAGACAAAGAATAGAAAGAGATAGAGAGAGACGCGAAAAATATGAAATACAATGTAAAGTATGAAAAGGATGAACGAAGAGCTTTTCACTCTCCTTTATCTCATGTGCCATTACAAGCTTGTCCAGCTGCCAACAAAAGTCTGAGAGACACTTATTGGGTGTATACATGGAAAAGCTCACAAAGAGAATTAGTTAATTGAGAGAGGTATTTTAAGGAGAATAAGAAACTATTTCAAGCAAATGTGTTTATGAGAAATAAACATCAGAGACTAAGACTTAAAGGATTGGAAATAGAATTGAAAAAATTTAAGAAAAGAGAGAAAAACTCAGGAGAAAGACCGAAAGAGGATGAGTAGTGAAAGACAAAACTAAAACATAATATGGTGAGATAAGTGAAAATAAAAAGAAAAACTAGTTAGAATTTTTCTAAATAAAGTATGGATGAACTTTTCGTGCCATTTTTCGTGAAAAGAGAGAACATTGGAAAACACCATGAAAGAAGTGGTTTAAGAAAATACTCCTGATAGTTGGAATAATAGAAAAACACACATTCAGGTCTAGCCCATGGAAGTTCAAGAGAAATGGATAATGAGTGAACACAAAGAATTTTGGGTGTACAATTGTCTTTCACAATCTCTTTTGTGTTCAAGGTTCTCAGATCAGTTGGACTTTTATCATCTCGCTACTTCTTTTCAGTTATCTTGATGGTGGGTGGGGCGTATACTTTGTTGATAGTTCAAATAAAGCCTTAACGTTAAAAATATGAATTGAAACCATGTTTGAAAACCAAAAAACTCTGATAATTTGTTGAACGAAATAAGTCTTAATATATCTTTTTTTTATAGTTTTGACGAGGCGTTAAGGCTTTTCACCTGTAAAATTAATTTTTTTTGTTTTAAAGGTATGTAGTAAAGTTGTAGAACTTAATTTCAGGTACAACAAAGATTGGAAGAATTTGATATGCACGGAAAGTATTAGAGAACACTAGTTAGGTTAGAAATAGAGGAAGGAACAAGTAAGGTTAGGGGAGTTAGATGGTTGAGAAATGCGCATAAGGTAACAGATGGGAAGTAAGGAGAGGGTTGCGTTGAGAATAAATCAGAATGAGGAGGAAAACGAGAGAAAGTTCGTTCGAATTGGTTTGGGTGAAGAAGAATCAAGGAAAAGGGCAGAATTGGCATGAGAAAGGTGAATTGAGGTAAAAAAAAAAAAAGGAAAAGGAAGAGGAAAAGATAGAGAAAGAGAAAGAGGAGGAGAAATTTATAGATTAAAATAAAAAGGAAGAAAAAAAGAAAGAGAAAGAAAAAATTTAAATGAGAAGTGAGATTTAGAAAAGATTTGACAAATTTTGAAATTTTTATGATTTTTATGATAAAAAAATATGACTTCAGTTTTTGATTTTGTAACTTTATGAATATTTCGAGTTAATGTTGTTACCGAAACAAATATAAAACTTCATCAATTTGCAGATGAGATTTATAACAATCTTCCTCGCTATTGTTTCCGTTTCGTGGCAGAGTTCGCGTTCCTCTTTCGCGGCAGAGGTACAGAGAGACCTATCATGGTAGAACCAGTGGCTGCCGCCGGGTCACTGCTAGGGTATCTAGCTGCAGTGGGGAGATTACGATTCGCGCAAAAGCCATACCAGCGTTTATTGAGCTCTCAGTTCGGGTGGATCCGTCCAGGGCGGGGGGTCGAATCTCGCACGATAGTAGAGTCGAGCACACAACCATTATGCAACGCCCGGACACTACTTGACTACCAAAAAGGGAGTGTAGAACCAGCAAAAGAAAACAACGTGCAGCGAATGTAGAGAAAGTGATAAACAGAAACAAGAAAAATTTAGTGCTCCATGTTTAGTATGAGTTCATAGCAGTTTGAAGTTGACCAGTGCGGGACTCAAGTACTTGCCAGTAAACTGTGTTTACCTTCAGCGTCTGTGAATGCTCAGTCGAGATTTCAATTGTGGGTTTGCGTATATTTGTATTTTACACCTCTACTATATGCGCTTATATAATATCTCCGCTTATATAATATATATCAATATAGCGTGACAAAGTTTCGAGGCAGAGGGAGGGATATGCAATTTCTTTCTTTAATTCAGGCATCATTTTAAGAAGAGTGGGAGGTTAGCTCAGCAGACACTCGGAGAGCTGAAGAAAGATTGTAGCAGGAAAAAGAGAGAGTGAAAAAGGAGAAAGAGTTAGAGAGAGAAAAAGTAAGAGAGAAAAAATAGAGAGAACGAATAAAAGAAAAGCAGACGATTCCGATTGATCCAAAAGTGGTAAAAATCAAAAAAACAAAAGCGAAAGAAACAAAGACGCTGAATTGGAAGGAAATTCCTTTGAAGATCTGAAGAATATAAGTTTAAAATCATATATATAGCTACAAGAAAAAAGAGTGGCAAAGTCATTAGAGAAATACAGATACTAAGTCAGAAATATCTCGATTAGGCAAATCAGCGAAGTATGCTTTACAAAAAAACCTTTATTTCTTAGATGAGACGTAAAGGAAGAGGGTGATGATAAATCATTATGTAATGAAAGTAAGCGCTTACCGCTTACTTTGTAGACATTTTCAAGTAACATAATTCTCGCTTTGAGGTGTTGAAAAAAGGAGTAGAGTAAGAGGTAACTGGAGAAAAGAGAGAAGGAGAAGGATCAAATGGAAGAAAATGGGAGGGGTTGAAAATAGAAGTTACGAAAAGCAAGATTAAGAAGTGGAAATTTAAATAGGAGTGAAAACTATTGTAGAGACAAGCTTGGCGATTGTAGAGACAAGCTAAAGTCTTATATTTATCTCCTTTTTTTCTTCCTCTGACTCTCCCCATCTCTCTCTTTTTCTCTCTCTCGCTTACTCTCTCCATTTCTCTCTATTCCTCTCTCTTACTCTCTCTTACTCTCTTTCGCTCACTCTCTCTATCGCACTCTCTTCCTCTCTCTCTCTTTCTACCCTTTTCATCACCTTACAAAAGAGAGGAAAAAAGTAAGCAGGCAGATATGCATATTCTCGAGAACTAGAAACCGGAATGAAATTAAGAATGGGAAAGAGACTTCTCTAGAAAGAGGCTCTAGTATCTCGGTGCGAAACTCTAAGAATTTGGAAAGGTTCTTGTTTCCAGTTTATAGGGTCTTCATTTGCATATGGGAAATTTTTACTCTTCTAGGTATACTATAGCTAGATTTTAATCTCTTCAACTTGAAAATCGTCATAATGAAATTGAAAGGGTTTACACCGAACTTGTTTCGAACAGTGCGATGAGAAGGAAAAGAAAGCTTCATTTCGTTTGAACCATTATGTTTAGAAATTTCTCTATTTTGGCGTTAGCTTCTGAAGCCTAAACCGATTTTGAGATGGGTGCAAGAAATCCCATTGATGCACAGAAATTTACGACTTTGGCTTGGCCAAGAGTCTCTTCTTTTCTCTTACTTACTTTTATACAACCCAAGAACTGGGAACTCGGTCTTTTAAATAGTCATTAATTTGAATGGATCTCAGGCTAAAAAATAATCTTAAATGTAGAATAAACGATCACGTCTTTCAAGATGCGCAAATACAAAGTTCTATCTTAACTGTAGATTCTGCTGTTCGGCGGGAGATAATCTAAGAAGAAAAAAATTATTAAAATGTTATTAAAGAAAATATCTCGACTTTTTTTGGAATTTCCCAGCATTCCATTAAGGAATGACTTGCGGAATAAATCATCGAATTCCATAATTTTGAATACTTTTTTTCTAACTTTGTAAATGGCTTTGCTTCCTGTCTACTCATCTTTGCTCACTCTCTATCTCTTAATATCATGCTTCTTCCTATCTCTTTACTTCTCTTTTCTAAATTCTTTTCGGCTATGTTTCACGTAAAAACGTTTTTTGTATATTAAGTGAACCTGATGCTTATAGATTGCCAAAGGGTTGTTTTGTTTTAGAATAGACAAAACTGTGAGATATCGCAATTGGGAGAAGCAAGTAATAAGGAAAGGAACAGTGTGAGACTGGAGAAGAATTCTCCGAAAAAGGTGTAAAAATTGAACTACTTACTATAAGATTGTGGAACGGAAAAAAATAAACTGGAGGTGAAGTAGGACAGAAGAAGAGTTTGAAGAAAAAGGAAGAAAACGTGAGATAAGAGATTTAGACGAACCGAGAAATACATATGAACATTCGATGGCGCTTTTTGGTTACCATTTCCAGTTCTCACCCCCAGTTACTTTGTACTTTCTCATTTCTTTTTCTCTCTTTTATTTTTATTGCTTCCTCCTTTTTCAGAGATTCTGTGTATCTCTAACCTCTCTCTGATCACTCTTCCTACTTATTGCTTATCTCTTTTTATTCCTATTCCTAGTTCTCTCTTTCACTTCTCTCTTCTCTATCTCTTCCTCTTGTATCAGAAGATTGCCTACTCTAATCTATCTTCTACATCATAGACTTGAAACAGTCTCCCCTCCCCATCTCTGTTCATCGCGTTCTCCTCTCGTACCGTTTGTCTCTTCCTCTTGTTCTCTATCTCTCTTCCTTTTCCTAATCCATCATCCTTTCATTCCTTTCCATTTTTGTCTGTTTTACTTCAGAGGGTACCACTCTTCTTCCTCCCCTCCCAGCCATTCACATAAGAAAAGTGGTAAAAACCTGAAATGTTATAAAGAAAAAGAGTAAATGAGATATGGAGAAAGAGAGAAACGGAAAATAATATATGTGAGCAGAAAAAGACAGAGAGTCAAATAGAGAGAGAGAGAGAAAAAGAGTCAGAAAAGTTTAGCAATGAAAGAACAGAAAGAAAGGAAGAGAACGACTCAGAGAGAGAAATTCACAGATAAACAGAAAAGTAAGATATGCACATAAAAGGGAAAGTGAAAAATGATGTGAAATGAGAAGGTATATTCTACAGATATAGCTTGGAGATAGGAAGATCATGGAAAGAAGTAATCGGAAATTTTTATGGGAAGAAAAGAAAGTGAGAAAGAGAGAAGAAGAGAGAGACAAACGAGAAAGAGAACGAAAGAGCAATAAGAATAGGAAGAGAAAGAGAAAAGAAAGAGAAGTAGAAAGACCAGGAGAGAAAGAAATGTATGAAAGAGAAAAGAAAGAGGAATAAAGTGATAATACAGAAAGAGAGAGAAAATACTAAGATGGTACGAACAAGTAGCATCTATCCTGTAAGTTTTGTAAGAACAAACATTTACCACACTGTTGGGCTTAGCTGAAATCGCCATGTGAACCATTAGCAAACTAGGAAGGGAAATAGTCAAAAAACGTTTCTGACAAGTCTCGAACACTGAGAGTCAACCTATTAACAGTTATTACCGCTGCTTACACATGAAAAATATTCCGTAGAGACTAAAAAAACGGAAAAAAAAGATATCATAGGCGCATCAGAATTTTTGATAAAATTATTGTCTAGTTATCGAAAGCAGAATGGTAACGTCATTCTCTGGAATCCCGGAGAAACTGCTTTCACGAAAGTTTTTTTTTTAAGACAATGTCCCATTCTGGTGACAGAGCTGGAGGAAGATTAATTGGGAGTTTGTTGTTGGAGAAGGCGAGATTTCACTCATTTGGAGGCTCTCGATTTCTCAATCTCTCTCTTTCTCGCTCTCTCTCTCTCTCTCTCTCTTTATTCCTCTCTCTCTCCATCTCTCTCAATCTCTCTCCTTCTAACATTCTATCTCTCTCTAGTTCTATCTTCTTCCTTTATCTCTCTCTTTCCTTTCTCTCTCACTTTTTTCTCTTCCTCAACCTTTCTCTCCCTTTCTCACCGCCCTTTTGTAAGTTTCCTTTTTTCCTTGTCTTCTCGTATCTCGGAATCGGCGCGGGGGCATCGGAGGTCAAACTCTCCTCTTATGCACCCTTTTTCATCTTATTCTTTTTTTTCAATTTTACTGTGTGTTTCTCTTTTTTCTATACTCTTTCTCTTTTTTGCTCTTCCTAGCGCTCTGAAAGTTCTTCATTTTCTCTCTTATTCTTTCTGTCCCTCTAATTATTTCTTTTCATTTTCTCTCCCATTAATCTCACCTTTCCTTTTCATATACTTTCTCTCTTTCCTTTTTTATTCACTTTTCTGTGGCTGAACTTTGTTGCTTCTGACGTTCTTCCTTTTTCATCACATACTTTTCTCTTCATGCACTCCATTGCTCTTTCCAGCTGAGCATCTCTCTCTCTTTCTCTCTCTCTCTCTCTCTCTCTCTCTCTTTCTCTCACTATCCCTCCTTTTCTCTTATTCGGTTCATGATGATCTCTCTCCTACCTCTCTCGCACTCACTTTCACCATTTTCTCTTCAACTCAATCTCATTTCTATAAGAAAACGTTTACTCACGCAAAAAAACCGAGTTACTTATTTCAGTGAACCTGGTACGGAACTTGAGAGGCACATGTTTACCAGGAGTGTGATGAAATTATCAGCAGGTCTCAACTTTCAAACCAGCTTGGTGATGGCTAATCACGCGATGAGTTGGATTTTTAATGATATCTCAGAAACATTTTTTAAAATTTATCTCCCGAGTTAATTCAACTGCTAAATGAGAAAAAATACTCGCTTAAACACAAAAAGTTGTTTGTTTTTTAGAGGTAAAAAAGTGGCAAAAGAGAATGACATCTTTATCAATATGATTAAAAACAGAGAACTTGACGCAGCAACAAAAATTCACTATTTATGACATGTGGGCAACAAAATGTCGACGTGAAGAATGAATTTGTTTCAGTTGAAATCGTTGTACATCTTCCGGCTCATTCATCATCTAAATACGATTAAAATACTGAATACTTTGTAATATATAATATGAGATATAATTATTTTCCCAATATTCTATTCACTGCCCACTTTCCACTTTTCAGCTTTCATCGAAGCGAATTACTAACTATACTGCTGATGTTGAATGCCAGGCTTTTAAGATAGATGACTACTAAGAAACAATTCGTCTTAATATTATTCGAAGTTTTCCCGCTCTCAACGAACGTTGACGTTTTCTCAACAGTGCGGGATACCTATGATCAAATAAGATAGCCTTCTGCTGTTGTTAGTGACTACAAAGAAAAAGTCGATCGACATAGTAGAAAAATGGTTTCAAACTTCAAGAAACAAAAACTATTAAGAGAAAAGAGCACTAAACGAGTTAAAACAAAGCGAACGCAAAGAATGATCAATCGGAGAGGGTTCATCAACTCATCCTCGAAGCCTCAAACGAAATAGGTATACATGCGTTTCTAAAACTGATTAACCGAATATATGTATGTATATTTTAACCTCCATAAGATGGTATCCATTCTTATCTAATATTCTATCACATACTTATCTCTCTATTACAGTTCTAAGCTATTTCTTACTAATCTCTTTCTTTATTTCTCTCTGTGCTCATGTATGTTTCCAGACGTTCATGAACAGCATTCCGTGTGTCTCCTTATGGCCTACTCAAATCTTTCAATTTTCCGTTTGTCACCTAGAGTTCTAATTTTTCTGTCTAATTCTCTCTGTCGATCTAACGTTTTTGATGTCTCTTTCTTTTTTAAATTTCGTTTTCCGTCTTTCCTACTGTCACCTACTTACTGTCAATATCCGATATCTCTCTATCCAGCCGCCTTTCTCTGAAAGCAAACTCAAATATGCCTGTTCCCCTTTTTCGTATGCCTTTCCTTTTCTAAGTGACATAAAAGGTCACCCGTACCATCTCAGAACGGCGGAAATTTTCGGCTTTCTTGAATAAGCATTGCTTTGTTAGAACTGTCTAAGATTCCGAAAGACCGAGGCTCAATTATAAGTTCAAAAACGGTAATACCACATCTATTACATTTTCAAAAAAATTTGTAGCTGAAGCAAATTTTCAAAATATCTAATTCGTTATCAAACTCATGATTGTAATCGTTCGCTAATAGTTAGTAACAGAAACGACACGACTTTATATTTTCAATCACAGGAAGTTCTATCATAGAGAAAGTTCTACAAAGGTACTTAGTGGTTAACAAGATATATATAAAAGGTGTTTGGGAAGGTAATCCGCTATTTCACTCTTGAACATATGTGATCAGCTGTCGGGCAATCAGTTTCTACCTCGAGATTTTCAGAAACTCTGGTTGCAAGACTTGTGGTTAAACAAAATGATTTATTAATCAATAAAGATTTTTTTAAAAACTCACAATGTTTCATTTTCTAAAATTTTGCAGATGAAGTTTTCGCCGAATTTCGTCTTTTTTTCTTTGTTTCGGTGTTTTTTCCTTACTTTTTTATACATCAAAAGCCTTATTGTTATGAAAAACTGTGAGCGGAAATGGCTGGCTCAAGCAGTAGAAAGCCGTTATTGGCTCAATTCTTTATAGTACTAGAGTTTCAGTTTGGCAGCAACGGCCACGGCAAGTTTGGTTCTCGTTTATCATAATTCGGTCTTTAGTTCCGTTCTCATCCGCTTGATGAAACCCAGTTTCTAGCCTGACACGGAAACCTTGAGCCCTCACGGTCCTTTTTTGTTTTATTGACCAGTTAAACATTCATCTTTCTCGCTCGCATACCATCAAAAACAGTAATTGCAAGGAATTGTCGAGAGATTTTTCGATGACATTATATCATGTCTTTGACACTTGAATATACAAATTTTCGAATGAGCAAGTGTAAAATAACAGAAAGATATAATACAGTAATTCGAAAACAACAACTTCATAGCGTACGTTTCGAGGTTTCCAAAAAAAACTTCTTTTTTTGTTGAAAAATGTGACAATAGTATGCTTGATGTGTTACAACTCTAACGCACAAAATTGAAATGAGAAAGAAACTTTCGAATCGTCACAACAGGGTGGCAAATTTGAAAATTTTATCTGATAAAGAAGCTGAAAATGTGATTAAAGAGGTTAAGAAGAGTACTCAAGAAAAAAGAATTAGACAAATGGAGAAATGCGGAAATAAAGCCACATTAAAATGAACAGAGACAGAATTGCAAAACAAACAGAGATAATATCAAAAAAGAAGGGAAAGAGTGTAAAAGGAAAAAAAAGAAGGAGAGAAAGTGAGAAAAAGAGAAAGTAAGGGTGATAAATATATAGAGAGACGAGTATTGCAGAGATAGGAATTAGATTGCAAGATATGAAGAGAATGGAAAAGTAAGAGAGATTGTAAGAATAGAGAGGAGCGAGACGCTTACAAAATCCGGTAGGATAAAAAGTGATGAAATTTTTAAGGTGAACAGAACCTGGCGAAAATTGGCTTGCACGGATTAGGCAAATCTTACTTTTACCTCTTCCTTTCTCTTTTGCCCTATGGTTCTATATTTCCTCTTTCTATACTTTATCGCTCTCATTCCCCCTCTTTATTTTTTTCCGGAGAACAGTGGCTCAAAAAAGAGTACCGTACCCGAATTAAAACATGATAGAAAGATGGGGAGACTAAAATAATAAAAAAGCGCAAGATACTAAGCAAAAAGATGAGAGCCGGAGAAAATGAAGAGGAAAGCGAAATGGAAGACTACAAAGGGAAGATGGGAACATGAGAGCGAGAGATATTGTAAAATAAGAATGAAAGAGTGAACAAGAAGAAAAAAAAGAAGGTAAGTTGAAGAAAGTGAAAAGAGATGAATTCCATTCTGGCACATGTAATTCCCTCTCACTTTTATGGAAAAGCCTATTTTCATGTTCGATCCCAGCCCCTTCCCGCCCTACTGATCTTCCCTCTCTTTTCTCCCTGTATTTCTGCCTTCTTCTTTGCGAAAAGCCAAAGGTGAACAATGAAAGGGAAATAGAGTTTTAGGAGGGCAAAAACCAGATATGCAACAAGATCAAACCTGATGAAGTGGAATATCTTAAATTCCCTAAAAAGGAAAGTTTCGAAAAGGAATTGTGTTGCTTGCATGTAAACAGGTCGAAGTGAATCGAGTGTTGCAAAACGTTTCTTTTTCTGTAAAAATTGAATATATTTTCATTTGTTTTGAAAAATGAATAAAACGATTCCGTCAAAAATGGATGGTAGTTTTGACATCATAGCGAAAAACCATACTGATACTGCTTCTCACTGTCGAAAAAAGATTGCAGCATCAAAAAAGAAAATTTTCCATTTTTATCCATTTTTTAAACTATAAATTTTTCAACTGTGCAGAAGAGCCATTGCACAGCAAAGTTGACTGAGAAACAAAAAGAGGCTTTATGATGGCAATATGCATTTTTGAGTGTTATTCTTGCCAGCAGCTTCCATTTTTTAACGATTTATACCTTTTCGTCATTATTTTTTCCCCGTAATTTTTTGATATGAAAAAGATGGCCTGAAGGGACGAATAGGTCGCAAGAGGATGGTTGGGCGGGCAGCGCTCGTCGAAAGATGTGGTGCGTAATGAGAATTTTTATGGCAAGCTGAGCAAGTATTTTCGATTGTTTCCTTGATTCAATGCACGCACTTCGGCATTTACTAGGCCGATAAATTAATTTTTTATTCGAACGCTTCACTTTGATTTTAACTTATGAAATAATTATTTTAGTTTTTTTTAAATTCTTAAGTTAAGTCTTCAAAAGTCATAAGTTCAGCCTTCCTTACGTAAGCCAAAAACTATAGTCATTCCTATATGAATGACCAGAGTAGTCAGACCCATATAACTCGCCAGCCAAGTTTTTCCTACATATGTATATGAGTCAGCTCCATCAGTCCTGTCCAAGTGACCGAACATCTGAGAGGGAAATGGCGATTTCCCGACCGATGGAAAAGCTATCCCTGCCTTCGGCAAGCCTCCTCTTCCCGTCAAATGCGAGCCTACGACCGAACGACCAACCCGCATGTCCAAAAGTATTGAAATATTATAGCTTCAAATGCTTATAGCAAATACAAAGCTCAAAGGCAGTGACGCCTGATTAATATGACAATTGATTTAACTATCACACGAAAAGAGCTAGTTCACCGGGCAAGATCGAATAAAGTCCTCTCTCATTTTCTAACCGGTAGTGTGAGTGCTTTACCATTGCAGACGGATAAACATTGCTTTTTTTGCGATAGTTGAATAAGTTGTAGCTTCAGATATAAAATCAGTTTACTAGTCAGAGACTGAATATCGTGCTCAAGTCTTTCTGACATATCGGCTATCTTCCAAATACGGAGGGCACTACGGATTTATAGCAAAATTCGACTACCTTGTCTCATTATGCTTTGTTATTCATAACTAACGAAACTATAAGCTGTACTATAAAAGTTTAATAAATTAAGCGAAAGTGCTATGAGCAGGATGTTTTAATTTCGACCCTCAATTATGAAACGAATGAATCAGTTGACAATATCAATCATCAGGAGTTCAATACGATTCTCGCTTTGAAAGACGCAATGTTTGAAGCAAAACTGATTGCGAGATGCTTCCAACTGCAAGTATATTTTTTGTTTCTTTTTAATGCGGCTTGATAGCGACTTCAAAAGATAATATGCAAGAAAGGAGCTGAATGCAAGTTTTCTTTGCTCTCTCCGTTGAAAAAATGTTCCCTAGAATATAGAAAAGAAGACCGGAAGTAAATCTAGGTTTTTTTTCGAATGAAAAAGCTTTCCAATAGAAAAAACTTCCAACACATTATAAAAAAATAGCGGAACTCAATTTAGGTTTTTTTAATGTGAAAAGTGTCCGCTATTTGGTGAAGAAGTGAAATAGAAGATCACTGAGAAAATATGTTTCTGATTTATACCTACAAAATATGAGCCATACATATGTATGTATATAGAAAAAAGGCGAAAGGAGGAGTTGGTTTGAGATACTCCTGTTCTCGACCGTGTAAAAAAACTTTCGTTGATAAAGAAATGCTTTCACAGAGGAAGATGTTTAATAACCGTCCAGAAATTTGACTATTTTACCTTTCCGCTCAAGAAAACAAAATAGACAAAATACGAATTTGGAAATGAAAAGGTACTTTCTTAAATTAAAAAAATTGTTAATTATTTTTGGGGGAAAAATTATTGGTCCACCATTTAAATAGAAGTGTCACCAAATAAAATAGTAACGTCCACCAAATAAAATAGCAACGTCCACCAAATTAAATAGTAACGTCCACCAAATAAAATAGTAACGTCCACCAAATAAAATAGTAACGTCCACCAAATAAAATAGTAACGTCCACCAAATAAAACACTAACGTCCACCAAATTTTTTTTGTTGTGAAATTCACCACGGCATTTTTTTCTCACCTGACACCAACCTGTATGGTTTTTTCCACCAAATTAAAAGTACACCAATTTTTTTCGTGAAATTCCCCACGGCATTTTTTCTCACCTGACACCAAAGGTTTTTTTCTCACCCTAAACCACACCAAACTTTTTCTGCTCTCTCAGTGAGTTGTTTTTGATGGTTTTTTTTGTAGTGGAGGTAATTTTCGCGGGAGTAAAGTTTTTTATGAGTGTTTTTTCTTGTTGAATGTTTTCTTTAGGTCATTCTGTTGAATGTTTTGTTTCAGATATAATTTTTAAAAAGGCACTTCTGCAGTTTAAGTGGTAGCGCTCGTGGGCTTTAAATGCTTTGGTTTCAATTTTTTTCTTCATAGATGTTCATTTTGAGCATCAAGGACTCTGGTTCTTGCAAAAACTCCGGTTCTTGCAAAATTTTTTTTCATTTTTTCACAAAAAAAATTTTTGGACTCAACTGCAGTTTCAGTCACCCCCAAAGCCCTAAAGGGAAGAAGGGGGCCCTAAGGAGAGAAGGGGAAGGGAGTTTTCATGAATAAAATCTCTTTCTGAGAAAAAATCTTTGGAAGGTTAAAGTAGATTAGAGCCAACTTTTTCCTAAGCCTAAGCGTTTTGGCCCTTTGTTAATTCGTCTGGTAGGTGCGTCGCGGCCCCCTTCGCGTTGCGGCCCGCGTCGTGGCTTTTATTTATTTTTTTCTCAGAAAGAGATTTTATTCATGAAAACTCCCTTCCCCCTTTCTCCTTAGGGCCCCCTTCCCCCCTTTAGGTCTCCCCCCCCTCCTTAGGGCCCTTACCCCCCTTGCTTAGGTAGGGCCCTCTTTCTCCCCCCTTCCCCCTTTAGGGCCCCCCTCCCTTCCCTGCTTAGGTAAACCCCCCTCCCCCTCCCCCTTTCCTTTCCCCAAAATTTATAAAGATTTTTTTTAAAAAAGGAAAAGAAAAGAAGAAAGAAAGAGAAAAAAATAAATAAATTGAGAGGTCGCGACGCGAAGGGGGCCGCGACGCGCCTACCAGACGAAGTAAAAAAGTACCAGCGTTTTAACGTAAAAATAATTTTTTGCAGTTGCAAAATCAGGTTAATTTTTCATTTTTAAAATCTTTTCTAGCTATTATAGATAAATTTATAAATTTTTATACAGATATAAACCACACTAAAGAAAAAAAAAGAAGTTTTTTCTGGAAATTTTGTTGTTTTTTCTGAAAAAAAAAATTTTTTACAAAATTTTTTTCAAGAACCAAAGTCCCTGATGCTCAAAATGATATCCTATGAAGAAATTTTCCGAAACCAAAACGTTTAAAGCCCACGAGCGCTGCCACTTAAACTGCAGAAGTACCTATTTTTAAATTAAATCTGAAACAAAACATTCAACAGAATGACCTAAAGAAAACATTCAACAACAAAAAACACTCATAAAAAACTTTAATCCCGCGAAAATTACCTCCACTACAAAAAAAACCATCAAAAACAACTCACTGAGAGAGCAGAAAAAGTTTGGTGTGGTGTAGGGTGAGAAAAAAACCTTTGGTGTCAGGTGAGAAAAAATGCCGTGGTGAATTTCACGAAAAAAATTGGTGGACTTTTAATTTGGTGGAAAAAACCATACAGGTTGGTGTCAGGTGAGAAAAAAATGCCGTGGTGAATTTCACAACAACAAAAAAATTGGTGGACGTTAGTGTTTTATTTGGTGGACGTTACTATTTTATTTGGTGGACGTTACTATTTTATTTGGTGGACGTTGCTATTTTATTTGGTGGACGTTACTATTTTATTCGGTGACACTTCTATTTAAATGGTGGACCAGTAATTCATGCCCTTATTTTTGTTTAAATTGTTATTTCTTTTGTAACTCTATTTATACTTAAACTTTTTTTTAATTTCATATTCTCTTTATTTAATTTGTTTTGCATCAAGAACATTCTTCCCTTTTCTCATTCTCCTTAGCGGCCGTCAAAAACTCTCCCACTTCTCGTAATTTTCCCTTTTGCATCATTCTGAGCGGCTGGTATGCAATGATTTTATCCATTCTCGACTTCCTAACTCGAATCCATCCGTTGGGACTTCCATCGGAGAACATCTCTGAACCCCTAAATTTCTCTGCTCCTTTAGACAAGTACTGCCTGAAATAGAAGTTTAAACTCCTTAATTGTCTGGTTGTGGTTCAATGGCAAAATATGATGAGGGCTAGCCTCTTTTGCAATACTTGCTAATCACTCAGGAAGTCAAAGAGACTTTATTTAACAAGAAACAAACACCAACAAACAAACACCGAACGAGACTTAAACTCGCATAAAACCAACTCTAAAAACTCCTCTCCAACACACCAACACATTTCATATTCCATAAATTACTAATTACGATTAATGAAATTTCTCCTATTATCCGAGTTAAAAACATTGAGTTTGTTGTCAGCTCCCCTAATCCCCAGAAACCCTATATTTTCCCTCTGACTTATGCTGATGTTTCAAGATACTTTGCGTAACAAAACTTCGAACTTCAACAACAACTGGAAAACACAACTTACATTCTGTGTTTGGTTTTTCTCTAGTTTGACAAGAAAAAAATGTTTGCAGTTCAATTCTCCCAAGAAATTTAAAAGTTCGAAGTGAATCGCTCAAGCGGCTCCACGCGAAATCAATGGTAAAGTATCTGATTCACGCTGAAGGCGCTGAAAATCATCAGAAATCGTATGAACTCGAGTGAAAACCAACGTATGTATGAGCGAACGGTTGCAATGTGTGGAGAATATGTATGTTGAGTGGGAATACCTATCTGAGACGACGCATCTGTGCAATTCAACATTATCTCTTCTTTATTCGGTTGTCTAAGATCTTATAACATAATAGGTTATAAATTCAAGGTTATAAATTCTTTGTTTCAAACTACATAAGAGCAAGGTAACCCAAAATAAACGATTCATCCCTTGATGGAAAATTTCTATCCTAATAAGCGGTTCAGGTAAGCGACTTTTTCATATAACTACATACATTTTCCGGATAGCGCATATATTTCATCCACACTGTGGGTAAAATCTATGCGATATCCCGAAAAGCTAATTATATACATGCTCTGTTCTTCTGCATTCTATCTTTTACACCCCATGCTTTCAGGCTCTCTCAACGGCTTGTCGTTCCTTCCTGATTAGTCACCTCTATATATAAGAAACAGTCCTTCCCTAGCCCCAATACCTCAAAGTCGGTGGGAAGGTGTAAACTCACTCAGCCCTACTACCGTGATTGCCGGAATCACGACGTTCTGAGTGAGGCTAAAATTGGGCCCCTTTTGGACGAGTCCACTTCCGGCAGTGGTTCTATCCCCCAGTTGGCCAGGCGGAGAGGGGTTAGTCCAGGCCACACGAGTCGAGGCGTCTTTTCGATTAATCTTCTGCTTTTCTACGGTCAAGGATTAGCAGGAACTCCCGACAAACACGTTCCGCGATGCCAGGCTGGATTGACCATCCACTCAACAGGCCGATCGCATGAATACCCTTGTTGTAAACCATGGCTTCAAGTTCTTCAAGATATATCACCAAAGCTAGGGCGTCCCCCGGAAGCGACGCGGTCTTACCTTGTCCGCTAGGACCGTCAAATATGCGAGGACAGACAGCTACCCATGGGCGGGGTATGTCTGCGCGGCGTACAGCCCAAATTCGCCTCGTCACATTGAATGTTGGAACACTGACGGGACGCAGTAGAGAGCTGGCCGCAATGCTAGAAGCAAGAAGGGTTGACATTGCTGCTGTACAGGAAACGAAATGGAGAGGAAGCAAGTCGAAGCCGATAGGAGACGGATACAAGCTGATATACCATGGCACGTCATCAACAAGAAATGGTGTTGGCATTATCCTCTCCTCGAAAATTGCTGATGATGTAACCGAAGTCATTCGCTCTACAGATCGAGTCATGGCCGTCCGAATTTCTTCGTCCAACAATCACTTCCTTGTCGTCTCAGCATATGCACCTCAACAAGGATGTAGCGACGCTGATAAGGAGGACTTCTACGACTCTCTAGAGGAAGTTATCAAACTCCGAGAGTCTCATGAAGACATCTTAATCGGCGGAGATTTTAACGCTCACATCGGTTCAGATCGACAAGGTCGTGAGAGAGAACATGAAGGACATGGAATCGGAACGATCAATGCTGAGGGTCAACGGCTACTTGACTTCTGTGCTCGATGCGATCTAGCAGTCGTGAACTCCTTTTTCAAAAAGAGACGATCTCACGGACTCACATACGAGAGCGGAAGAAATCAGAGTCAAATTGACTTTTGGTTAATCCTGAGAGCAAAGCTGCGGAACGCGAAAGATGCAAAGGTCATTCCATCAGACCATGTTGCATCTCAGCACCACCCTCTCTTTATGGACTACAGCGTATTGAAGTCGAAGAAACAGCCTTCTCGTAATCCTGAATGCACACGTGTCAAATTGTGGCGCTCGACTGGGAAAGCAGAACGTCTCTCTCTCATGCACATCATCCATCGCAATCTACTCCCTCCTGCACTCTACAAGCAGTTTCCAGAGGACATGAATGAACATTGGAAGCTTCTTGAAGACAGCATCAGAGCACCCGCCGCAAGCATCCTCGGAAAGACGAAACCCGGAAAGCCAAGAATCGAGAAAGACACCTGGTTTTTCACCTCCGAAGTTCAGGATGCGATCAAGGCGAAAAAGAATGCCTACAAGAGATGGAGGACGTCAAATGAGGCTGACGACCGCGCTGCATACAGCTCAGCCAAGAAAGCCGCCAAAAGAGCTGTCGCAGTTTCAAAAGCCTCCTACTTCCGCGATCTCTATGAGAAGATGAACCAACCAGGAGGCGATAAAGCCATCTATCGGCTTGCCAAGGCTCGACACCGCAACACCTTGGACATCCAGAGAGCAGCCACGATAAGGGACAAACAAGGGAAGCTCGTCACTGACCCTTTAAAAGTCAGAAACAGGTGGCGCGAACATTTCGAAGAAATGAGCGGCCAAGAGTTTGAGCACCCTCCCATCCCTACTTCCCACGCCATACAAGGACCCGTGCCAACCATCACGGCCGAGGAAGTGAAGAAGGCACTCTCTAAGATGAAGACTGGGAAAGCGGCTGGACCGGACGACATAGCCACCGAAGCCTGGAAACTTGCGGGTGATGTTGGACTAGCACATCTCGTGCACCTGTTCAACACCATCGTAAAGCAAGGCCAAATTCCACATATCTGGCGCTACTCCACGACCGTTCCAGTCTTCAAAGGAAAAGGCGATGCCAGAGTGTGCAGCAACTACCGTCCAATACGCCTTCTCAACCACACTATGAAGATATTTGAGAGGATACTGGATTCACGCATACGAGATATCGTCGATATTCCAGCTCAGCAATGCGGGTTTGTGAACGGAAGAGGCACAACAGATGCAATATTTGCACTCCGTTTACTCGTCGAGAAGCACGCAGAGAAAAGATCACCTCTCCATCTGACCTACCTCGATTTGGAAAAGGCGTTCGACAGAGTCCTCCATGATCTTATTTCATATGCATTGCGCGATCATCAGGTTCCTGAAGAGTACATTCGATGGACAATGGCGATGTACGATGATTCAAAGAGTACTGTCAGAACTCCGGTCGGCATCACAGAGCCATTCGCAGTAAACGTTGGAGTGCACCAAGGGAGTGCTTTGTCTCCCCTTCTCTTCATTTTGGTTATGGATACCGTCACGCGTCCTCTACTGACTCCGGCTCCGTCAACCATCGCATACGCCGACGACATTCTCCTTGCTGCTCCTACACGTGCCGAAATCGAGAAACGCACCCAAGAATGGAATGACGCTCTTAGTAGGCATGGCTTACGCCTCAACATCAAGAAGACCGAGTACCAGGAAATCGGAGTGCAAACGACGGGAAGTGTTCACATCAGCGGTGAACCGCTCCCGAAGACCTCCGAATTCAAGTACCTTGGTTCTGTCATCTCCTCAGACACGTCAACAAATGCAGCGGCACGCCAAAGAGTAAATGCAGCTTGGATGAAATGGAGAGAAGCTGCAGGTGTCCTCTGTGATAGGAATATCACAGCTGGCATACGCGGAAAGATGTATAAAACAGCAATCCGTCCCGTGCTTCTCTATTCGACGGAGACCTGGCCTACAACGCGTATAACCGAGAACATTATCCACACGAATGAGATGAAAATGTTACGCTGGACACTAGGACTGACTCGCCTAGATTGTGTGCGTAACACGATTGTGAGAGGGAGACTCGGCGTTGCCCCAATACAAGACAAGATGCGAGAAGGGAGAGTTAGATGGTATGGACACGTGATGCGAAGAGACGCGACCAACATCGCAAGACACGCCCTTGACATGGAAGTACCAGGCAAACGCCCTCGAGGCAAACCGAAGACAAGATATATGGATACGCTCAACCAAGACCTGCGCCTTGCAAGACTCCACTCGGAAGACGCAACGGACAGATGTTTCTGGAGAGCTAGAAGCCGTACAGCGGACCCTACTCCGACCTCGGCCGGCGCGGGACAACGCTAAGAAGAAGAAGATATATAAGAAACAGTCAGGTTGACTTTTATTGGAGTTCCAAGTGTTGATCTTATAATAGCACTGAAACCTTTTAAATGTACTTTTTTATGAACTTTTAGGTTTGAACTAAAATTGCGAGATGGTTCTTAAAATATTTTTTTTTCAAAAAAGGTTTTTTCCATGTTTTTTCGTAATGTTTCCTACTATTTGAGACTTTGAAAGCTAAAGCGTGGTTTGCGTGAAATTTGAGTTCGTTTAGCCTCTTGTTTTAACGTTCTTAGCTGAGTGATGAAACGTCAAAGTCGGTGAAGCGGAAGTATAATAGGGGCCACGCTGTTCGGCAGCAATGGGTCTTCGATGAATACGATCCAGCAACGAAACTGGGTTTCATCGAATAGGTTCCTGACCGTTCCACGGCCACTCTTCTCCCGATCCTGGCACGAAGTGTCCCTACGAACCCAGATTGAAAGTGACGAATGGGCGGCATACAACCATATTCCAGATTATGCCCTTATACCGCCATGGACTCACTCAATAATGAACCACAGTCTGTATTTCGTTAACCGGGTAAATGTAACATGCACAAACCACGTCGAGGCATTTCGGAGTCGGGTTAATGCCTCACTTTTAGCGAATGGTACATGCGCAAGTAACATTTCCGCATACTTGGACGAGGAAATATTCCGTGATCGTCATAGAAAAAAACCACCAGTTTCCCGAGGGCTCATTAAAGCCATCGGAGACTGGTTCAACCCTAACTGAAAGGATCGTACGCGGTATTTTTTGTTACTTGAAATTTGTCGTAGTGTTCGTTTTTGTTCTGTATGTTGTTGTGTTTTTTGTTATTCTATGGACTATCTGCCTATTCTCTCAACTTCATGGCATGCTAAATGAAGGCTTCAGCTTTTCATCAGTCTTAAACAGTTGTAAACAACAAAGAAAACATTAACAATTTTTTTGATACAATTTTTCTCTAAAAACAATCTCGTTTTTTTTTTCAAACCAAAAGCATCAGTAAAAAATGAAGAAAAAAATAAAGTCGGAACAGAATCAGTTGTAGAGGGACTCGACTCATTACCGATATCGGCTTCAGGCTCTTAGAAAAGAGCCTTGAAGCTTTACACCGCAAGGCTAGCTGAAAAAATTATGTAGATTGTGCTTCGAATGTTTGTGTTTGTTTTGAAGAATTTACACTTCCATAAGTGAGATTTGGCCTACTGATAGGAATTGTCAAAATGTGTATGTTCAGAAGTTTTGGACGACGAGTGTTGGATGAAGATGAATTCACTACTGCAACGAGTGAAATCGAGGCTTGACCGTTGACCAGACTTTCTGACGATCCAATGGATCGGTGTAGGGTTCTCCGCCCGGCAGATTTTGTTACCCCAGGAGCCGCCCTCGGTAGTTTATCGCTCATCAATGCCGTCAAGGGCAACTAAGAATCATCCGACAGTACGAAGGAAGAGTTAACGAAGCAACACATAACTGCTCAAGCTCAATTACAAAAGTATTGGAAATTGTTTCTGTCATCGTACATCGGATCGCTCAGTGGTAGGCAGGATGGTGGCGTTAAACAAGGAAAAACCAGTCCACGCTCTCCAGAGACCGAAGACATAGTCCTCATCAAGGAGGAGTGCGCTCCTCGTGGTTCCTGGCAAATCGGTCGCATCCTAGAATTGACGGAGAGACAATCAAGAGTGAAAAGCTCTTCAGATCGCATCATAATCAGGCCGGTCAACCTGCTCATACCACTAGAGCTAAGAAGCAGTGACGAAAGAATGATACAGCAACAGGACTTAACTCCAGACGACGGCTCACTCGTACTAAGAGATCCTCAATCCCAACCTGAAGGTAGGCCGCAGAGAGGATGTAAATCCTTAGGTCAAGACCCAGCCTTCTGGGCAGCGTTGTGCTGAGTTCGCCGGGCGCACAGCCTCGCCTTAAAGCGACTTTTTTACAAGCGACTTTTTTTAACAATATATGTTTAACACATGGTTGTATGTGTATGGGCTGTACATATTTGCGTTGTATATGATGTATCACATCTCTCTCTATCTCCTCATCGCACTCCTTGATGAAATAGGAAAAGAGAAGTCTCTTTCTCCAAATTTATTTTAAATTCTGTCTCACTGCAGATGGCAGACAGCATCGATTCCGAAGGAATCCCGAGAGAAGAGATTATGGAACCAGAAGATAACAACATTTATGCTATCGATTCAAATAGCCAACTTCTCATCGCCAACTTCGAGAAGATGGCCATCAGCAACAAAATTAATATCGAGAAACGAATAGACTCGCTTGTGTAATGTAGTTCGCGATTAGTTTCACGCTGTCACTTGGAATGCCGAACACAAACAGAGTTTTTAGATGCCGATATTTATTTCAGCAAGGAGAACCAAATAACAACTTCAACGCAGAGAAGCACAAAATTCTTCAATCGCTTACACCAGCCCCGCTAGCGGGCTAAACAGCTCCTTTTAGACACTCGAGTCACCCTACGAGCTCGTAGAACCCGTAGAACAACTGGAGCTGTAACGGACGCAGCCCAAGAAGACTCACGCCGCTACTGTCTTCTCACCAAATCACAAAACAAATCCAAACAAACTCGATCTCAAAGCAACACAACACTCCACTAACTAAAAACTCAATCAACCTTCCCCAACGAAATCCTCTCGCGCGGCCGCAACGCTGCCGTGTCTGGTAGGGAAGTTGTCCCGTAGAACAGCGTGAGCCAACATACAGTACATAAAATTATCAGCCTCACCAAAAGTAATCTATCAGAATAGCTTACTAACTATTTACCAATAATAATTTAACAATGTGAATGTTTTATGTTTAATATTATTAATACTAGCATTTAATGATAACAACCATAATTAACAAAATAATTAACGTCCGACCGCGACACTTGCAATTCGTTTCGAGAATCTCAAGCAAACGATGGAGCGGAAGTTTTCTACTCTCGATGAGTTAGTAGCGATATCCGACAAAGTCTCTGCTATTGAAGCCCTCCTGGAGTCTATCGCTAACCGTCTCAAGGTGATGAAGCGTGATACGGGAAGTCAACACCCAGGAAACAAGTGACCACACCGAGAAAGTTCTAGACCATTTGTCGCGAAGAAATGGAAGGGAGTCGAAGAGAGAGATTGGAAAGACAGAAAGTCTGAGAAATTTCCGAGCTTGTTTCAGTCTTCCAGGCAGAAGGAAGGCTGCTTGATCTGTGGAACCTCTTGGCACAAGGCCGTCGCATGTCGGGCAATCACGAATTTGAAAGATCGGAGAAGCATTCTGTTGCGAAAGTATAAAATGCATCAACTGCCTGCAGACATATCAGAGAGGACACCGCTGCCCCCCGATTGCGTGTCCGTTTTGCCCGGCTACTGGAGAGAGAGCGCACCATGGAGCGATGTGCCGAGATAATCCTTTCTTCATTAAGGTCTTTCACGGGGCCCAGTATAATCGAAGCTTGATAACCTATTTTAGTGTTGGCATGAGTGAAGTTTATAATTATTATTATTAAGGCTTTTTTTTTTTGGAATCGTGCTAGCAGTAGTCACCATGTAATCAACTTATTTGA
Source organism: Allodiplogaster pararmata (assembly GCA_964056735.1). Taxonomy (NCBI): domain Eukaryota; kingdom Metazoa; phylum Nematoda; class Chromadorea; order Rhabditida; family Diplogasteridae; genus Allodiplogaster; species Allodiplogaster pararmata. Next base: position 1,572,049 of record OZ057408.1, on the reverse strand, counting down.
TTACCAAATAGTCTTTCTTTGTAGTGTAGGAGTAAGTGCGCTTAGTGAGTCGACGAACATATAATGCCAGTGCACCTATTAATTCCATGTTCATCTGAGTTCTGGAACTTTCCTAGGATTGATTTATTGTTCTTCCTTGCCGACACGTCATTCAACCTTCTCGGCTATCGACATTTTGTTATTTTTTCTTTTTACTAATCATACAATTTTTAGGAGACTCCTAAGAAATTTCATACTTTCTCACCTAGAATTGGCCTATAAATTACTTTTAGATAATTTTAATTATAATGTTGTTTTTATGTATATACATAGTGTATTTCCATCAGTACTTAACTATTCGCATAAGTTAACTTATTGTGTCTAGGAATTCTAAAACCTTATATGTATGATTGAGTGCTCTAGGCTGTGTAATAATAAGCGGTGCGTGGCCTTTCATCGTTGCATATAAGACGGTGCTGGGAATTTAGTTCGGCAATTTTACGAAACAACACATTGAACTTAATAAATACTTCAATTCAGTTAACTGGGAAGCCGAATTTGATAACTTCCTCTCTATTGACGATCTGTATGGCCGTTTCCTCGCCGTTATTGAATACGCTATTTCTGAATTCGTTCCAATTCGTAGACCTCGAACCCTCACTGCCACTTATCCTCGCCATATTCAGAGAATAATTAAATATCGTAACTCTCTGTTTCACAATATTGACGATCCTAATACCCGTTCTCTTTACGAGAAAGCTAGTAAAGATCTACTGAAGCAGATAATGAAATGGACTAGGCATTGTGAGAAGAAGAAATTGTCTCGCTCTCGGGACTTGTTCCGACATATCTCATCCCTCACTCGGCCTAAACCTGTGCCTCCTCGATATCTATTGAATACTACAGGGGATATAGTATTGAAAAATAAACTTAAATGTTCTCTGCTCTCTACCGAATTCGCTTCTCATTATACTAAGGATGATAACCAACGTATCGCATTGCAAACTGAAGCGGCCCCTACTATGAGCCCCTTTCCTATTTTTCTCCCCTCTTCTGTTCTTAAAAGCCTCTCGAAGCTTAAACCAACGGGTAGCAAAGGTTCAGATGGTATCCCTCAGATTGTCCTCAAGAAATGTGCCAAGTCTCTTGCACTTCCTCTTTCCCATATTTTCAACTATTGTATTATCTGCGGTCAAATACCGTCTTACTGGAAACATTCTCTGGTGACCCCTATTCTGAAACCGGGCAAGGAATCTCACTTGGTGTCCTCCTATCGTCCGATTTCCATCCTTTCTCCCTGTTCTAAAACGATGGAGCGACTTGTTAGAGCTTTCATAATCAATCATCTATCCGAGCACTCTATTATACCTATCAATCAACATGGGTTTAGGCGTGGAGCGTCCATAGTAACCAATTTATTAGTATGTGAAGACGATTGGACCTCTTCGTTAGCCAAAGGTCTTTCAACGGATGTCATCTACCTTGACTTCTCTCGTGCATTTGACACCATTAGTATAAGTAAGCTTTTGTCGAAATGCACACATTATGGAATTACTGACCCACTCCTTTCTTGGCTTGAGTCTTTTTTAACTAATAGATCTTTCTCTGTGCGTATGGGTGATGTCACTTCTGATCCAATGAATGCCACATCGGGTGTGCCCCAAGGGTCTGTCCTGGGGCCACTTCTTTTTACTCTGTATATATCCGATATAAATGAGGTACTAGAGAACTTTCCTAATATTCGTTATCAAGCATACGCAGACGATCTCAAGATTTATGTTTCTTATGATAAGAACTCATACGGCGAACGAACTCGAGAGCTGCAATCAGCATTAGATTCCGTATTCGATTGGTGTTTAGTTAACCAACTCTCTCTTTCTCCATCCAAGTCTCTCCATATTCACATTGGAGGTCGATCTTTATATTCCTCATACAGTATAAATAATGTTTCCATTTCATGTGTATCTCAGATACGTGACCTGGGCATACAAATAGTTTCTTCTTTGCGTAGGAAAGAGGCTGTAGCAGACCGAGTTAAAAAGGCATCCAAAGCAATGTATGCTATGCTCCGTGCGGTAACTGTTAATGATCCTGGTATACTGGTCAAGTGCTTTAAAACTTATGTAATGCCGCACTTGGACTATGCTTCGAATATATGGGATCCATACTATGGAAGAGATTGTGATGATATAGAGAAAGTTTTAAGGAAATTCACTCGCATAGTTTATCATCGATGTTTCGCAAATGAAGTTAATACGAGGTCTCTTCCTTCTTACCCCAATCGACTTGCCCGCCTTGGATTCGTTTCTCTCTCCAAGAGGAGGATATTTTCTGACTTAGTTATGGGTTTCAAGATCTTCCATGGACTGTCGATAATAGATAAAAAGCGATTTTTCAAAGAGACTATTCCAACGCGAACTAATATAAATGGCTTATTAGTTCAGGGTAGCAAGAATACAGCTAGAAACAACTCTTATGGAATGCGAATATCCCGACTTTGCAGCAAACTACCTCGAAACTTGATAAATAGTATGAACCTGAAATATTTTAAATCCCAATTAAAAAGTGGTGTTCTATCTACTCTTCTCTCGTCATGAATTCAGAACTAATTTATTTTATTTATTTTTTTGTCGTTCAAATTGTTCTACTTATATAGTTTTGTTTGTTTGTTTGTTTGTTTGTTTTTTCCCGTTTAATTCGCTATATTAAAGTCAAATTGATGTATCGCTTTTGTTTTCGTATTTGACAATTGTTTAGCTGATCTATTCATTACTCATTTTCAATTGTAATTAAATTTGTGCCTTATTGCATCGAAAGATGTAGATAAAATATATAATTCGGGTTGTTTCGGTGTCTGTGGCAAGTTTATCGTAAAAATCATCGGATTTTCTCGCCATTTCTTTGTGAATTCGTGGAATCAAAATTTTATTTCATTTCATCACTTCTGGCACAATAAACAATCAAATATGAAACACAAGAGTAAGCAGATAGCGAATCTTGCCTGACGGAACTCGAACTGTTCGAATTTCGTCATGTATTATTGCTCATCACTTGACGGATTTCGAATGGTTCGGATTTCGTCATGCTACAATACTCATCACATGGCGAAATTCGAATTGTTCGAATTTCGTCACGTTACGATGCTCAGCACTTGACGAATTTCGAACTGTTCGAATTTCGTCATGTTACGATGCTCGCTTTCTAAATCTCACACTCTCCCCGCACTCTCGCAATTTCGGACTCTCCCGGCTATTCAGCAGATTTATATAGTACGTACAAAACGATCAACCTATACAGACCGGGTTTGCACGAATGCTATACTATTCTCTTTTCGCGACACAGAAAAAGAAAATATTATAGCGTTCGTGCGAACCCGATCTGTATAGGTTGCTCGTTTTGTTCATACTATATAAGTCTACTCTTATTTGCTGAATAGCCTTGTACTGATCATCAACCGATGACGAAATTCGAACCGTTCTAAATTTGCCTTGTAATGATCATCAACCGGTGACGATATTCGAACCGTTCTAAATTTGCATTGTAATGATCATCAACCGGTGACGATACTTGAACCTTTCTAAATTTGCCTTGTAATGATCATCAACCGGTGACGATATTCGAACCGTTCTAAATTAGCCTTGTAATGATCATCAACCGGTGACGATATTCGAACAGTTCTAAAATCGCCAACTCTTATGTCTTTGACATTCAATGCTTTTGTTTCTTATTTATCTTGCTAAAGCAAAAATCTGTATATTAAATATGACACGTGTTTCTTTTTCAAATCCTCTGTGCAATTTACGGATAAACAAGTTGTTTTACCGCCATGTTTCAAAACTCGCCACAGACACCGAAACAACACGAATTGCCGAACTAAATTCCCAGCACCGTCTTATATAATGGTTGCTATCCCCACAGAGGGTTTGTTTACCAAAATTTCAGAGGGCGCGTGTTGCGTGCTCCGCCGGTCCAGCTCTCTTCCACCTCACCTCTGCTCAATCTGGTGTATTGTGACGCAGAACCGGGGACGATTGAAAGACCAGCTTGTCGTCTCGTACAGGTTACGCAGGTCAGATTAAAATTGCCTTACTAATTTTGGACAAGTGACCTGCGTCCGGTACTTATTTAAGGGTTGTGTGTAGTGGCAACTTGGTCTTCTCTCTATTTCTCTCCTTTTCTTCTCTCTATTTCTCTCCTTTCCTCATTACTCTGTAGTTGGTTCGTTGTTGTTTTATTCAGTTGCTTTGCTAATTGGTTGATTGAGAATAAATTTCTCAACGAGTCCCGCGTGGCAGCGCAAGCAGTCTCAAGGGAACTTTCCCTCGTAATCATCTGTGACAAAAAGGAAGTATCTCTAAAGGCTAAAGGGAGTATCCTGATAGACCTGGGGCCGTATCTACAATAAACGTAAAAGATTGGACGTCCAACTGCCGCGCCTTTAATCTACTCAATGGTGAGATGAGAGATCGCATGATCCATTTTCTACATCCATCTATCCTTTGATGAATGGGATCATCGTATCAGTGTTATTATAACTGAAAAAATTGAGATGCGATTATCGCTCTCAGACCTCTCGCGCGGCAGAATGGAATGATCCGTGAACTATGCGATGACATGGAGAGAGAAAGTGAAACAGTATGTAAAAGTAGGAGAAGAAAGGATTTCATATCCTGTCTACCTTTCCAAATTAAAATAGTGCTCGAAAGAACCTACCGTATTTAGTGCCTTTTCGTAATCTAATAATGAAAATTTAATATACTAAACAAACAAACGCACAAGTTTGTTTATTATTTTTTTAATTACATTTTTTTCATAAGTTTTTTGAAATATATATTGTTATTGAGTGATATTATTCTGCGCAAAAACATTAGATAAATTGAAACTTGATGACTTTATTAGTTATTTTTGTTGTTTTTTTTTCAATTTTAACGTACAATTTATCATTATTTGATGCCTAAGCAGTAGCAGATTTGCGTGGTTATTTGTTGTTTTCATCTCGAGTTTTGTTGTATAATATATCGGCTTATAACCAATTTCGAATGCTTTCCAGTTTCGAGTCCGTGCGTTTATCTCGAGGTCCCAACACTCCAACAAGTTAGTAAAAAACTTGAATGTTTTAGTCGAAAGTGTTTATGCGTTGCGCAATGTTAATGTTTATGCGCAAAATAACATCACTCAATAATAATATATATTTTAAATAACTTGTAATAAAAAACTGTAATTAAAAATTTAATAAACAAACTCGTGCGTTTGTACACTACAAAAAAATTTCAAGCGCTGGAAATCTTGCGCGTTTTCAGGTTTGAATCAAAGGCACTTCCGTGCAAGACAAATTCTGTTATTGGCAAACAGATGAGCATACCGATATTGTGATCTTTTTTTTTTAAATCAACGAGATCATCTCTGCGATGATTTAATCTTGTATAGATTAAAGGCGCGGCTGATTTTTCGTATCCACAATGCGATTTTTAAAAGTCTAATGTTGGACGTCTAATGATTAGACGTCCAATGGAAAACACTGGCGCAGTTTTGGTGCGTGTCAACATTTTTGTGGTTTTCTTCAACTTTCAAAAGTTTTCCTTGTTGTTTTTCGCTCTAAATAATGTTTCTAAAGTTATAGAATAAATTTGTTCTCACAGAATGGACGACTCCCGGCCGTAAAGAACCAAAGGAATGTATTTTTATTACTTTGTTTCTTATTCTCTTCTCACATGTTTTAGATCGTGCTGGCGATGAACGGTTTGGATATCGAGCTAGAAGAGAATGCTCTGCGAGTTCCAAGAGTGTACCGAGACCGCGCAAATCCATTCGACACACTCAGCGATACGGAATTTCCTAAAAGATTCCGCTTCACGCGTCAAGGGTTCTTCAAACTTCTTGCACTGTTCGAGGATGACTTGCAAACCGACACAGGAAAAGCGAAAGCGCTGTTACCAGCTCAACGACTGGCAGTAGCTCTTTCAACTCTTGCCAACAAGGGGTTTCAATTCCACATAGGCGAAGCGGCTGGCTGTGCACAGTCCAGCGTCTCAAGAATAACGCATGAAGTTCGTCACATGGCCTTCCGATGAAGAACGCCAAGTCATTGGAAAGAGGTTATTACTCTCATTCAGGCTCTCATTATTTTTTTTCGAGGTTGTCACTCTATCATTATTACTCATTTGTCGAGTTAGGGTCAAGATCGAGAAGGCCATTGGTGCACTCAAACGCCAATGGCATGCTCTGCATGGAGATTAGGTCGAGCTTTTTAATGTTAAATATGTATGTCAAAAAGCGATTTTATTTCTGGTGATTCCTTTTTCTCGAAAAGTGATTGTATTTCTTCACAGAAAGTGCCCCACAATAACCGCTGCTTTGATCACAGCAGCTATTTGTCTGCGAAATGCTGTGAGTGATCTGAAAGAACCCGCGTTATTGGATGATGACAGTGATGACAGTGATTTGAGTGAGATCTCATTGAGAAGCAATGCATCTGGAGCAGCTTTTCAGACAAACATCACCCGAAAATTTTTCTAGTTTTATCATATGATCCATTAATTTTTTTGGAAATCGCACATCAATAGGTTTTCGTTAATATTTCAGTTGTTTGTTAATATACATGCACACATATTTGTTGCTTTTCTAAAAATTCCAACGTGAATAGATTGTGTTATGAGTTATCAATACAATAATCGTTTATAACAAATATGAAAAAGTATTAAACAAATAACACGTGATAAACTCGCTACATCTTGATATTATTTGGCAAACATTTTAAGGCACATTTTAAGGTATTTGGCAAACATTTTAAGGCACAATTTTACTTAGAGAGCCGCACTTTACTTGAGTTGGGGGGGGGTGATTTTTTGACAAATTTAGGCATTGAATTGACAAATAATAAATAATATGAGAAATTTTCTCATGCTTTCTCGTTAGCCTAAGCCGTACGGCCTCGTTAGCGTAACCGGCACTTTGTTACTTCGGGGGCCGCACTTTACTTGGCGGGCCAGGTCACTTTTCAATGATTTTTTCGCTTATGCTTAGTTGCACAATGTATGCTAACGAGACCATTTTAAAATGGGCTCCTATTTCCTCATGGGCTCACCCTGCGTCTTGTCTTGCAGACATTGGAATACTAGACGAAAAATTGGCTTTAAACGCTACGGTTTCGAAAATTTTCTTCATTGGTGATCAGCATCAGAGACTGGTTCGTAAAAAAAGTTTACAAAAAAAAATTTTACATAAAAAACGCTTAGGCTCAGTAAAACTTTACGCTAACGAGGCCTTACGGCTTAGGCTAACGAGATATGAAAGCCTCAAGGCTCTAATAAACTGATGGGCATACTGTAACTATGTCACTTTTTTTTACCCACTACTCTTCTTGAAGTGAACATGTTCCCTTTCTGTTTTTTTTTTGAATTCCCTTTCTTAAAGTTTAAAACTTGGTGATTGATTGTATTACCTAAACTGACATCACTCATGTGACAGTGATCCACTTTGTATACCTATCCTTGTACCATACTGGTATGCAATACTTGTGAAATTTTGCAGTACGCGTGCCGTGACTGCCTCCGTGTCCGCGCTGGCTCTACTGGCCTAAAACACGGCCTCAACTTAAAAAACGGCCTGGCTCAATTACGTTCAACACTACTACTTCGTCTATCTGTAACATGAGGCAGTTTAGTGTTGGGTGAGAGTGCTATACTGTGAGTATCTAGGTGAGATTTCGGATTCGCTCTAATGAGTAATTTTTGCAAAATTTTGTTTTTAAATCAGAAAATTATTTTTACATTAAAAAACGCTTAGGCTTCGGAAAAAGTTGGCTCTGATCTACTTTAGCCGTCCAAAGATTTTTTTCTCAGAAAGAGATTTTATTCATGAAAACTCCCTTCCCCCCTTTCTCCTTAGGGTCTGCGTGATTGATGATTGATTTTGTCTGTCTCTCATTTTCTCTGCGAGGCACACTGCACAATAAGACTCTTATTTCTATGTACATTGAAAAACGCTAACGCTTAGGAAAAAGTTTACGCTAACGAGGCCGTACGGCTTGGGCGAACGAGGCCGTACGGCTTGGGCGAACGAGACCGCATAAGAAAATTTCTCATATTATTAATTTTCGTCTATTCAATTCAATTTCAATTTTATTACGTGAAAACATTACATGCAGCAACGCATAAATTAATCACGTGGTACGAGATTAAACAATTGAATTGTTTGAATTACATAAATAGGTGAAACAATGCAGATTACAACCAGGCAAACATATATCATTCATCAACACTATTAATTTCGGTGAATATACGAGCTGATCGTATAGAGAAGGCATTTCTTCTGCAAATAGTTCTCGGAGCAGGGTGGATTATTTTGAAAAATGCGCCTCTAGTGTTGGAAGCTCTCTTTCAAAGTTGTGGTGCGTCCTGTTAGAGAGTACTTTTTTCCCAAATATCAGTTTCAAGAGTAGTTTGAGGTCGTTAGATTCTCTAACAGACAGAAGAGATACTAGGCCTAGTTGATTGTTTCTCGTCTGACTACTTGGCATATTATTAAACGAACAACCAAAGCACCGGCGAAAAACTCGACGCGTAAAATAATTTTGAACCTTCTCTAGTACAGCTATGTCCTTAGCGAAATGTGGGGAGTAAACAGTTGTACAGTGTTCTACAATAGATTTAATGTATATCTTGTAAGCGTTAACAAGTACATCCGGTTAACGACTCTTGAGAACTTTAAGAATAAGATGACATTTACGCTTTGCTTTCTGAGCTATTGTTGAGCAATGAGCAGAAAAAGTCAACTTGTTGTCTACAATAAATCCTAAATCACGAATCTCGTTGAGGTAGGGTAGGGAGTGACTATTTATAGAATATGGAAAATGAGGGGAACTCTGGGTACCAATTCTTAACACAGCACATTTTGGTAGAGATAAAGGTAATTGCCAAGCGTCGCACCACTCCACTATGGTATCAATCGAGTGTTGCAGTGTTGTATGAGAGTCTGTTTTAGAAAAAGACTTATAAACTTTCATGTCGTCTGCAAAAACTTTAATTTTACAATTAGAAGAAGTTATCATATTCACTATCTCAGATGTATAAATGATGAATAATAATGGGCCTAAGACACTGCCTTGGGGAACACCACTGGTAACCATGAAACTATTAGAAAGTGATTGATTAACTCGAACTTGGTAGGTTCTATTACCTAAATAAGCTTCGATCCACGAAATAATTCTGGGAGGGAGTTGAATGGACTTTAGTTTATAAATAAGTTTAGAGTGAGAAACTTTATCGAAGGCTTTCTCAAAATCGAAATAAATGATATCTGTGAACTTTTTCTGGTCTACGGCTACAGAACAGTCTTCAAGGAACAGTAACATCAACTGTTCTATTGATCTCTTATGGCGAAACCCGAATTGATCATCTGGCAAAATCTGGTTTATCTCACAATGTTTCTCTATTTCTTTACTCAACACTTTCTCGAATATACGGGAAAATAGTGATGTTATACTGATGGGACGGTAATTGGAAGGACTATTGTAAGGAGGCTTCTTCTTAACTGGTGTGACTATGGAATGTTTCCATCTGTTCGGGATTTCAGATGAAAGGAAAGATTGGTTATAAATTATTTCAAGCGGAATAGACAGAGGGACAGCGATTTTCTTGATAAAAAGCATATTCAGATGATCTGGGGTAGTACAAGAAGACATTGGGTATTTCTCTATTAGTCTACAAATATCATGAAGCGTAAACAAGGGTTCTTCTAGAGAGGATGCTCTCAAGACTGAATTATGAGAGAGTGGAGGAAGCTTACCATTGTCTATGGTGTATGACTTCTGGAAGAATTCTCCAAGAAGATTTGCTTTTTCTAAGTCTTTAGATACTGAGATGCCGAGTTCATTCACCAAAGTGTCGACACCGCTTTGTTTCTGGGATGTATTAGACCTTATATACTTGAAGAACAAGTTTTTGTTCTTACTATTAACAATGTTCTTTTCTACATTTAGGTTGAATTTATCTACAAACTTTTTGCATTTCTTACTGGCTTTAACATAAATGTCATAGTCCTCACTTAGTCCACTAGAAACATAGTTGTTCCAGAAGAGAAAACGCTTTTCTTGAGCTCTCTGTATATGCGTTGGAAGAGATGCATGGGTCGCTAGAGAGACCTTCTGGATAGGAGCGAATTGCTCGGAAAAGTCCTCTAGTATGGATAGTAACAATTCGTACATTGAATCTGTATCTTTGATGGGGTTGAATAAGCAATGCCAATCTAAATTACATAATGAAGGGAGTAATAAGGAATAGTTTATTTTACTGTATATGCGTCGATACGAGTAAAGAGGAATTTCGTGGAATAGGGAAAGTTCGAAACTGATTGATTCGTGGTCTGAATTACTGAATGAGGGAGTGACACATGGGTTCTTCAATAAATCTTTGCTATTGGAGAGGAGGAGGTCTAGAATGTGTGATCCTCTCGTAGGGCATCTAATATATTGATTCATCTGAGTGGCTGAGCAAAATTCAAGAAATGATTTGGAAGCGGGATTCGATGAGGCTAGAGGGGATTTATTCCAGTCTATGTCGGGTAAGTTAAAATCTCCCATTATAATACATGGGTGGTTGCAGGTGACTAGATCAATCAAGAGGTTTAATAACCTCTCGCTCTTCGGTGTGTTTATATGAGGGACTCGATATAGACTAATGAAACGTATCACGTGAGATTCTATTTCAATATCAATAGCTAGGATTTCATGAGAATTCTTGATTGATTGAGAATAGATAATTTTGAATGATAATAAAGAGTGTATGAGAAATAGCACTCCCCCGCCATTAGTTATTTCGCTCCTATCACATCGAACAATGTTATATTGAGAGATGAAGGAGGAGAGAACAAAAGAGTCCGGGTATCTATCCGATAGCCATGTCTCACAAAAAGAAATTATAGAGTATCTCTTTGACAGCAAAAGTTGTAGATCATTAATCTTATTCACTAGAGATCTAACATTTGCGAAATAACAATTCACGTGACTTGTGGAAGACCGGCGATTTTGGTCTAGTTTAAAGAACGATTAGGACGAGGTGACATGAATCTTCGAGGAGGTTCAATACGCTCGGCCATCAGTGGGCGAGGTTTGCTATAACTCAGAGGGGGACCGAAAAGAGGAATATGAGGTTTTGGCTTACTCCTATCAGCCAGCCAAGCACGGACTGCCCGGTCATAAGTTCTCTCAGCTCTAGTCTGTGAATGTCTCAAATACAAATCGGAGGAAAAACGGGAAAGTACATCGCGACATAAAAGAGTTTCTTGTTGATGTCCTATTGTTGGGAGTACTATTTTGAGTGGGCGGGGAGGAGCATTTGGTGATTTCGGACGATGATAAGGCATGCGATAGACTTTAACAGGACACGCTTCAATTTGCATCGCGTCTAGAATGCAACGAACTCTTTCCCAGTCGTCATCGACAAGTTGCGAAGCGTTGGGGGAACGGGACTCAGGAAGGCGGAAAAGTACTACACTGCGATGTCTCTCCATCCGATCAGCTATTTCGGATGGAGACTCGTAATACTTGAATGATGGAGAAGTAAGCGGTGGTGGCTGCGGCGTAGGGGTAAAATTGATGATCGGGGGAGGTACAGAAGTAGATGAGAGAGGCTTAGTAGAAGTGGTAATAATCGAAGAGGGAGAAGTATTGCCATGAACACACTGGGGGCTAGCATTCACTTTCAACAATTGTTCGGCGAGTTCCTCTACTTTCATAGTAAGATTCTTAATGAGTTGACCTTGGGCGTCAACAAGGGAGGCCAACTTGGTGTTCTTCTGCTCCAGTAGAAGGTTCTTCTCATCACTTTTCTTCAAATAGTTATAGAGCTCAGTTAGAGGGTCCGCTTCCTCGGTCACTCGTCTTCCTCTCGTTGTTGTGATGTTTCTCATCCTGTTAAAAAGAGAAACGAGCGGGGAGGAAATTTGAGGAGAAATTGAAGACTCCATTTATACGATGATGGATAAGAAGTGATAAAGCGAACTCACTCACCGATTATGGTGCCATATAATTGAAAGCGAGCCTTGGCACCAGGCTTTGAGCGTGGCAGGGTAATCGATATTAGTCCAATAGGAAGAGCAATTTGACAGAGCGATATGAAGAGTCACCGCTCGTTAAGAACACTCAAACTTGGGTAATTAAACCGTCAAAAAAATGACTAAATTCGTCAAAAAAATGAGAGAAAAAACGCCGCAGAGGAAGAGAGAAAAAGCTCTTTGTTTATGTGATTGCTTATCTAGGTCAAATCTCTCTTTTTCTCTGCGACGTGAAAGAGGACGCAGGCCCGCGCGCCCCCACGGGGCGCGCGTGCCTGCGTTTTTTTCTCCAGACCAGAGAAGTGAAAAAAACGATAAGAAGAAATACAAATGATATAAGAAAGACAAATATATGATGCACTTTGAAAAAAAGTATCGTAACCACTCGAGCCCAGCAAATGTCGGACTGCAAATTTCCACAAGTAAGTCTGTAGACTTTTTTTTAAAAACTTTGCGTGGCAAAGAAATCAATCAGAAGGCTTTTTGAAGCCCAGTTATTCCTTCTATGATTGTGGTGTCATCGAGAGAGTATTCCGTGGCACTCTCATTTCACATAGAACCACAAAAAAGACATTATACTTCACTGCTCATATTCATCAAGATAGCTATGCACCCTGTGCGCACTAGCATGTTCTACACTTTTTTATCGAAGTAGATCACGTCTGGAAGGAGGACAAAATGTGTAGAGTTTTTTGTCCACATGATTTTCTATTCGATGAAAGATCAGGTCTCGGCAAGAATCTTTCTCTTTCTCGAGACGAAAGAGTATTATCTCATCTTTTCAAATTACGCGAGATGTCACTCGTCCAGGGGTATATAAGGGGGCTCAGACCCTTTGATATCAGTTGCAATCCTGTAGACGCTCGTGGCAAATGGTGAGGTTTCTCGGAAGAGAAATCTCGGTACCTTCTCCCCCAACTTTTCCCTGACACTTGCCTGGTGCTCCGACTTGCTCGGAGGGACCGGCGGTAGTAGTCAGGTTGAAGAGTTGAGGGGAAAGAACAAAGTTGACTCCCCGAAGTCAGCACTTTGTGTCAAGACTTTAACTATTGTTGAAGCCAGGGATGATTCAATTGAATCAATACCATTTCTCTAACATTTCACTGTTACTTGCTGAGTCTTCCGACTTGTTCCTCCGAACACTTGTTCCGGCCGGCGGTAGTAATCAGGTCGAAATGTTTGAGGGAAAAATAAAACAAAGTCGACTCCTTGAAGTCGGTGCTTTGTTTTATGGCTTAAACTAAGCCAGGTTTGATTGATTTGGATCAGTACCCTATATCATTTTGAAAAGTAAATGGTATAAAAAATTACGGTTTTTGTTATAGAAAACTGTTGACTCGTGCTGAACTTTATTGTGAAAAAAAAGTTGAAAGTTCCAGAAGTCATTGCTTTTCTTTCAGCGTAATGGAAGAAGAGCCTATTAGCGAGTCACCGTCTTCCCCACGAAGTCCCCCTCAGAGAGGTGGACAGGCTCTGAAGAGAAAGAGAAGACGGCAGAGACAGCGCGAAAATAAGAGGAGAAGGACTACGACATCATCTTCTTCAAGCGCTTCCTCTCTTTCGGAGGAAGATTCTACAGATCATCGGGAGATCGATGATCTGGACGAGGACCTGCGCAGACGGACTCGAGAAGACTCTCCCATTTCCAGGCAGTCACAGCTATCTGTGAAGAAGCGCTCACAATTTGCGAATGCCAGCGAAGAAGTTCCTCCTCCCCCGAAGCCAGTCATCTGAGCCGCTCGTAAGAGGACACGGCTGAGGGACGATATACTGGCACTATTGGAAAACAGTGCACGAGGAGTGTTCTGGACCACTGCTGAGAGAGAGGCCTTCTTAGAAGCAATGCCTCTCCCTGCGTCAGTCTACGCCTTATCGCCGAATGTGGACAAAGAAATTTCTCAAGAAAGAACTTTTAACTTTTTTTACGCGAAAAGAATCACGTGGTGGATACATATATTATACAAAAACAAATGAAAAAGAAAATGAAACTGAAACAAAAACACAAATGAAACTGAAAAATGAATCCGAGCGTCTATAAATACAATCGAGCGGATCTTATAGCGAAACTAAACTTCCTACAATTAGTGCGAGGAGTTTTATATTGAATTTTTAATTTTGAGCCTCGAGTCGTGGAAACATTTAATTTATAAAAATTTCGTCTTTTTTGAGAAAGAATCGCTCTACCAGATATAAGCTTGTTTAAAAGATGAAAATCATTCGTTTCCCTCCTACTACTCAAGGTCTGAAGTCTAAGCTTAGAGTTTCTTATTTTATTAGAAGGCATGTGACTGTAGGGGGTATTGAAGCAACGATTCTATACTCGGCGAGTATAATAGTTCTGTACCTTTTCTAATGCCTTAATATCTTTCTTGAGATATGGGGTAACCGTAGGCCGAATAGATGACACGCAGGTAAAGATACATAAAGAGGAACCGTAGGCCGAATAGATGGCACGCAGGTAAAGATACTGCCATTAGGAACATACTAGAAAAAAACTCAAAACATACTAGAAATAAAACTCTAGTTATTTGCAGTTGTTCTCGATCGACTCCGGTATCATGGCAGGCATGTCAGCTCTCGCAATGGCTCTACAAAGCCACACCGAAGAAAGCGGGGATGGCAAGCTGAAAATGATGAACTACATCAAAACAGGGATTAACGTCATGGGACACCTTCATCAAGATATCAATGCGATCCGACGAGAAATCATTATGAGGTCCCATTCATGACTAATGTATAGAAGGAACTAATTAGCTCGTTTCTGGCTCGTTGAATAACTAAGATGTTAAGGTCCATGAATATCGACCCTCGGCGAGCCATGCCCTCCTACAAAACGGCGCCCCTTTCAGAAGAACTCCTCATTCGAGGGGGCGAAGTCTTGCCAAAACTCTTTGGTAAGAGTCTACTCGAGGAAGCGCAGAAACGAGCCGGCTCCAAAGACATCACCAAGTCCTTGAAGAAGCTGAAGAACACGCCAAGAGTTCACGCGAAACGGGCAGAACGACAGAAGTCAGACGATTCTCCTTGCGAAAAGAACTGCAAAACAAAACCATTGCGACAGCCTTAGTTCCCCAGTACGAAATACAAGCTGGTAAGATTCAAGAATTTTTTTACCATATCGAAGCGAAACAATGTGGAATGAGCTACCCGAGTCATTTTTTAATTGCTCATATAATAAGTTTAAGTATTTACTAGAAACCTCGATAATCAATTGACTCAGATTATTTAGCCACCTTCCATCAGATTATTGGGCCACCTTCGGAGGGGCCACCTTTCTCCCTACCTCCGACATTGGCGGTCCATGTGACCGCCTCTCAATCCGTGTGCAATGGACAATACAACGCCAAAGAAGCAGTCCAATACCTCCCTTTGCCCTCACCTCACCCCTGCCACGATAAAGAAATTTTTTAAAAAAAAGATTAGATATCATGCCACAGAGTGGTTGAAACTATCAAGGGACCCATGGGTTAAACAATGCGTTTATGGGTATTGCCTAGACTTCCATACTCTCCCTCCACTTTCAAGAGGTAAAATTAGAAAAAGTAGACCGACAATGAACGAACCGATCATTGCGATGGAGGTCAGTAATCTAAGCTATTCAAGCTTAGTAACGCACAAAAGTGCAATTTTAACACTAGCGCAAATTGTGCAAAAGAGCAAGAAAGAAGCTATTGACGAAGACCTCATAAACAAAGCTCTAAAAGGGTTCTTCAGAAAGAGACCATCGGTTCCCAAATATGCGCAAATTTGGAATGTTAGACAGGTATAAGATTACCTGAAGTCAATGGGAGATAACAAAAAACTATCGCTAAAACAACTTACTCAAAAAATGGTTATGCTTTTAGCCCTTTGCTCCCCCAACCGAGTCTCCGAAATAGCAAAGTTTTCTCTAGATTCAGTTCGAAAGAATAATGATAAATGGTCATTTACCATAGATCACATGAACAAAAATTGAAAAGTTGGGTCAAAACCATACATAGCCTTATTTGAGTGCTTCAAAACAGATCCCAACATTTGTCCTATCAGAAACCTTAAGGACTACATAGAGAGAACGAAAACCTACCGAAAACATGAGGGTACTCTAGTAAGAGCTACAATAGAGCCACATGGAAAAGTAAGTAGCTCAACCATAACAAGGTGGTTGAGAACAGTTCTATCCGCTGCGGGTATAGATAGTGAATATGGTGCCCACTCCACCAGAGCGGCCTCTACTTCGGCGGGCAGCCGAGGAGGCCTTACTAGCAAAGCCATCATGGCTGCGGCGAACTGGGCACCTGGTGGTTCTACATTTGAGAGGTTTTACCACAAAGAATTCCGCGATTCTTATCAGGAAGTCATACTGAATGAGAGGTGTGTTGAATTAGCTATCTTGATGAATATGAGCAGTGAAGTATAATGTTATGTTTTGCAAGACAAACACAGTTTGTTGAAGTAAATGTGTCCCCGTGGTGTAATGGTAACACGCGCTCCCGGTTTGAGTCGAGATGGTCTGGGTTCGATCCCGCCCGGCGGACTAGCTTTTTTCTGTGCGATAGTTCAATCATTTGTAGTCTTAACCAGGCGTCACTGCCTTCAAACTGTGTAACTTAGAATTTGAAGACTCCAACAATGCAATCGATACACCCCTTGTTCGAATATGGTTCCGATTGACCCTCCTCTTGGATGATTTTTACATGAGTGATAAATCCTTACTTCATCCCACAACTCCTCCCTTCTCTCATCTTCGCTGCAGCTTTCTTCAATGTCACGCAAAATAGACAACACTTGGATTACGTTTTTCATCAAAAATTTTTTCGTTTTATCTAGCCCCTTTTTGTTGTTTACAACACCTTGTGAGACTCTAAGTAGATGGCACCTTTGTTATAATGTGGAAGTCAAAACAAGACTTGTTAAAAAAAAACTTTATTTTCAATCAAGCGCGTATTGAAGAACTTTGAAAGTGTTCCCTTAATTTAATCATTCTCTTGTTTTCAACCCTTGATAGACTAATTCAAAAAAGGGGAACTCACAACAAAACTTGATCTGATTATCGAATAAAGCTAGGTGAAACCGTCAGACATGAGATTAAGGCTTTTTGTGCGAGTATTAGCAAGAAGCCTAAATGAGGCATACGGTCTTCAACTCGCTTTTAGAAACAAATCTGACGGAATAAATTGCTGGAAATGAAAGAAAATAACACGTCATGGCAAAATTATCAAGTTTGGAAAAAAAATTAACCAGAAGTGAGTCGCCGCCCAAACAAAAATAAGTTTTGAAGTCTGAATTAAATCCTGGAATGAAGGTGAAATGTTCGGAGAGCATAAGTAATCAGAATGCCATCATGATCAGCAAAACAATCATTTACAGACAGACACATCGAAAAGGTATTCCTAATATGTGTATTTCAGGCCGTCTATTCAACGATTCTTCATAGAGTAACTTACTTGTTTTCACGGCCCTTTTTTTAGCAGAACATGATGCAATAGCATGTGCGAATGAATGCTTTGGAAAAAAAACAGCCAAAATTCCGTTCGCGTAGTCATTTAATTCTTTGAAAACACTTTTTTGTTTCTAGATTCAACAAATTCGAAAATACAATCATTACAGGCTCCAGACTACAAAAAAAAATTACTTCAGAGTACAGTGCGTGGCATAACTTTGAGCTCACCACCAAATTGAACATTTTCCGATGTTTTAGAAGGCGCAACAAAAGAAAACAAACAGCCATGGAGTTGACCACGCAAATAAATAATATGACCCACTTGACAACCGTAATATAGTTTGAATGGAGCATTTCCCGCCAAAAACCGTAAAATCGACTGGGGCATAACTATGAGCTCACTTTTTAAAAAGCTCATTTCATATGTTTTTTTTAAAATTTTTTTATATTTTCAAAAAAAGTTTTGTTTTTGCAGATAAATGCCGAGTGCAACGCAACTTTCTCAAGTCGAAAAGGGGAAAATAGACGTGTTATTGGCGAATAAGAAGAGCAATCGTGAGATTGCACGCCAGTTGGGTCGGAGCACTAATTGTGTGAATAATTACGTCTCTGGTCGACTGAAGACGACTGCACAGAAGAAGGGTGGGCGACCACGAAAGTTTTCGACTCGGGATCGACGCGCAATCGCGAAGAAAGCGTCAAATGCTGCCAAGTCCTTGAAGCAGATCGCAGCCGAAGCAGGTGCTCCAGCTTCTAAGAGGACGGTTCGTCGCATTCTTTCGGAAACTGGACACTTTTTCAACTCTAAAATGAAGCCGGCACCTCGATTGACAGAGAATCATAAAACTCGACGCCTGGAATTCGCAACCAGAGAGCACAAACGTGACTGGAGTAAGGTGAGAATCATGATATTATTTGGCTATTGATAAAAAACATTCATCGGTGCAGGTGGTCTGGTCCGACGAAAAGAAGTGGAATCTGGACGGATGTGACGGCCAACACTCGTATTGGCATGATATTCGCAAGGACCCGCTGCTCTTCAGTCGCCGTGGACATGGAGGCGGTAGTCTCATGTCTTGGGGTGCGTTTCACGCCGGCGGAACCCTCCCTCTGCAGTTTCCTTCCATGCGAATGAACTCGGATGAGTATCAGGAAGTACTCGCACACGATTTGGTACCGTTTTTCCGTAGCCCAGTTAACAATTCCATGATTTTAATGCATGATAATGCATCCATACACACAAGCACCTCTACAAAATCGTTCCTTTTGTCGAAAAAATATACCCGTTTTAGAATGGCCAGCTGTTTCCCCTGATTGTAACCCAATAGAAAATATCTGGAAGTTGTTAGCTAGACGTGTATATGATGGAGGAAAGCAGTACTCCACAATCGCTGAGCTTAAAAGTTCCATTGAGCAAGAATGGTCTTCTTTGCCTGTTTCTTACCTTCAAAAGTTGTCAGATTCTATGGATAACAGAATTGTCCAGCTTATGATCAGAAAGGGTGCAGCTATCGAATACTAATTAGTTTTATTTTGTTTGTTTCTTAGGAGTTTTTCAAATGAGCTCAAAGTTATGCCACACCACATTTTCCGTTATTTTGAATAAATAAGGTTTTTTTGAGCGGAGTACGGCACTTTTGTGGTGAATATTATTCACTTGAGTGGTCGATTCTATGGCATTTTGTATTTTTTGTTGCGCCTTATAAAACATCGGAAAACTTGCAATTTGGTGGTGAGCTCAAAGTTATGCCACGCACTGTACATCACATGTCAAAAATACGGTTGAATGACGGAAAAGCACGTTTGAAGAGAACTTGCACCATGGAACGATCTTCATGCGCATTGAACGGCCTGAAAAAAACGAATCCTTTTTTCTTAGTTTTGCATGCAGTTGCCAGCCTCGATTCTATCAAATAACCGAGCAAATTGTTTGAACTCTCAAGAGTGTTGTAGAATCACAAAGGTCATCAGCACTAATAAGAATTCTGAAAGACAACCGCCCTCTTGGCGAGAAAGACTAAAATAATAAGATCCAACTTCATCGCGCTTAACCCACGGGTTTTTAGTGTGCAAGAAAAAGGTACAGACACCCGCTAAGAACGGAAAAAAATTTTCCCATAAGGGTCCCCCTTATGATTTGGAAAAACAGAGGCCCGCCAACAGAAGGTCTGAAATGACTATTTAACTTCTGCCTTAACTTCGTTTCTCATTGTTCTAAAATTTTCCTGCTCTTAGAGCGGCTTTTTATAACTTCTGAACATTTGCCAGTCAGCTTGGTTGAGCAATGTTAAATGAAGAAAACATTGAAGGCTCGAATACAAACTTTTTAATTTTTCGTAATAGGTTATTTCAGTGTAAAGTTCTTCTGGATTCCATCTGTTTTTTAACAAGATTCCTAGCTCAGATGAACTTTTTGAGAAATTTAGAAGCGACCGCTAATTTAAGCGGGAAATCTAGAAAAATGGAGAGCAAGCGATGAAAGGCAGATAAAGTAGATATGAATCATTTCAGACCCCGCGCTCGAATGTACAGCTGTTTAAAAAAAATTGAAACTGCAGTATTGACCTGAATCTACAAACCCTTTTGATCAGTGAAACACACTTACCGTAATTTCTCACATCTCGCTCCGCTGGGTATTGTAAACCATAACAGTCTGAGGCTTGTAGTAGAAGCAGACATATATCGCGTGGAAGATACCTTCAACGAATTTGAGTGAATTGTTACTGTATTCCGCATTGTTGGTTAAATCTATGCGCTATTTAAGAAAGCTAGTGATACAAATGCTGTGTTCGTTTACATCCTCTCTTTCACATCAAACGCTTTCGAGCTCTCTTGTTGTTGTTGTTGCCGGCAAGCAGCCCGCATCGAAGACTTTTTGTTATGAACACTCTCTTTAATGAGAGAGGTTCTTGTGTTCTTCGGACGAGAAGCGTCCGGAGAAGGGTTTTGATGTCCTTTGCAGTCCTGAGACTGTCATGCTGCACCTTGTGAAGGCGGACATCGTTGTAGCAACCTGTTCATGCTATAGGCCTTGTGAGTGGGTAGTATAGCTCTTTAAAGGAGGGCGATGCCGGACCGGCCTGGGCAAGCCACCGGACAAAACATCAGCCGATACTCCGCTATACTTATCAATGGCGAGTCGAGGTGCCAGTCAAATAGCCTATCTCCGGTCAACGACAGGCGAGACGTCTCTACTCCCACCCAAAACGATGCTAGGCCGGGTTGACCACCCACTCACAAGGCCTATAGCATCTCACTCTCTTAAAGCTCTCTTAAAGGCCTGCAGTTTCCTCATAAATAATCATCTTGGTATACACATTCTTTTTGCGGGTGTGAAGAAACAGCATGGTCAATTCTTTCAAATAAAGAATCAAATAATGTTGAAAAAGAAATGTTTATCATCCAACTCTGATTATTCACTGGCTCGTATCCTGATAATCTTCAAAACAAGTCAAGCCACCAAAACTCTTAATCAAGATTGAAAACTAGCCAAATTCGTCAAAGGAAGACGATTCAGATTGTATTTCACAAATTCGGAGCACCGTCACTAATTCAATTTTTCAATGAGTATAATTAGTGCGTATTTTAGAAATTTTCAACATTAAAAGCATTCGAACAGGGCCTGCAGTTCGTATAGTTCGTCAAAGGATAGTTTCGTGCCGGACTGGCCTGGGCACGCCATTGGATAAAACATCAGCCGATACTCCCCTATACTTTGTAATCAAGAGTCGAGGCGCTAGTAAAATAACCTCTTGCCCTTCTCCGGTTAACGAATGGGTCTCGCGAAGAGAATCGCCGACTGCGGTGCAAGTGTAGACGGAAAAAAATTTCTCCGGACTCAAAAGGATCCTCACCAACCTATCCCAAAGGACTCCCCTCGACAGGACCTTTGGGCAAAAAAAAACAACAACAACAACAGGGCCTGCACGTTGAAAATATGCCTTGAGGATCTCTTGACTCACTTACCGGGTATGACGGATCTCTTGACTCACTTACCGGGTATGACGGATCTCTTGACTCACTTACCGGGTATGACGCCCAGAATCGTCAAGAAGATATTTATGCAGAAGTTTATGTCACATCCCGAGTGGATTAGAACAGCCAATGGCTTTAAAAAAAGATTTTTAGTTTTATCACTTTTCTGAACTCTGTTTTTGAAGTCTGAAAAATGGTCGACTTTAGTTTCTCTCCTGTTGATTCGGTTGAACCCAGAAGCTAGCAGATTCTACACTTGAAATATTTAAAGAAATAATACTCTCAAAAACAAATTAAAATGGGTTCTTCATCGTATTACCCGTGTGGCCAAAACACGGTGCTTATACATGGTAAGTGAATTAGCAGTTGGTGAGTCAAGAGATATTGATGTTGTGAATAACTGATTTTACCATTCGGTCTTGTTTCTAAGCCATACAAATACAGGGTGATCAACATACTTGGTGACACGGATTTTACCACACATTTTCCTTTCATGTGAGCAAAATTCCACTTTCTCTTCAACAAATTTTATTCTCTGTCATATGATAATAATCTAGAACTTTCACTCGAAATCATCTCCTCTTTGCCTCCAGAAGAAGTGTTATATAAAGTCATATGCCTTGTTCTCTTTTTTTCTTTAAGCGATAGTTCAATGAAAGAAATTCATCGCACGGGTTTTTTTCAAATTTTACAATAATTTGGATTTTCCCTACGAAAAATCCGAGAAAAAATTTTCGTGCATAGATTTCAATGTTTTTGGCGTTTAACAAATCGCACTCAGTGGCGCAGAGGCTCAGAGGCTCACTAAAACACGGCCTCAACTTAAAAACGGCCTAGCTCAATTAATTAGTATTCTTTTTTCTTTCTCTTTTTTACTTTTTCTCTTTTTTCACTTTTCTCTTTCTTTTTTCTTACTCATTAAAACTCCCTTCCCCCCTTTCTCCTTAGGGCCCCCCTTCCCCCCTTTAGGGCCCCCCTTCCCCCCCTTTGCTTAGGTAGGGCCCTCTTCCTCCCCCCCTTCCCCCTTTAGTGCCCTTCTCCCTTCCCTGCTTAGGTAAACCCCCCTCCCCCTTTCCTTTCCCCAAAATTTCCAGAGTTGAGGCCGTGTTTTAGTGAGCCTCTGAGCCCCTGCGCCACTGAGTGCGATTTGCTAAAGGCCAATGTTTTTGAAGAGCGCATAGATTTTTTTACCCGCAGTGCGGGTCAGAAAAACACCCTGGTTAAAAAAAACCAAATTATTTTGCCAGTTGTCTGTTTTTGGCATCTTGACCGATGTTAGAGACGCAGACAACATCTAGGTTACCAGCAGAGCCACCAAATGTATAAGTGATAAGAGAACCCGAACACGGGAAGCTCAAACATTACTGAAATGTGTTCGAAGAATTCACTAACGAATAGATTGTTCTGCGAATCATGATAAATCGTTCAGAAGCTCACCGGGAATAAAAATGCAGAGAATCAGCAGGAGACACTTGCACATTTTCCAACAAGACGTTCGCTATAGCCTGTAATCAAATTTTTCTTGTGCAATAACTCCAAACAAAGCTATAGTGCAGCGGAATCAGAAGCATCGGAACGCTTTAATCTTCTCAGGACGAAAGCCGCGAAATAACGTGTTTTCGTTCAAAAATTGGTTACACGTCACTTTGCAGAGCGTCAACTTGCACCGGTAACTTTGCCGAGCGTCACCTTGCACCGGTCACTTTGCAGAGCGTTATTTTGTATAGTGTCACTAGTGCACTTTCCGTTTAGTAGTTTGAGTTCGCAGGTTATTTCGGCACTTTTTTACTTGGCCCTTTGTTACTTCGTCTGGTAGGCGCGTCGCGGCCCCCTTCGCGTCGTCGCTTTTATTTATTTTTTCTCAGAAAGATATTTTTTCATGAAAACTCCCTTCCCCCCTTCCCCCTAGGGCCCCGTTTCCCCCTTCGCTTAGGTAGGGACCTCTTCCTCCCCCCTTCAGGGCCCCCCTCCCTTCCCTGCTTAGGTAAACCCCCCTCCCTTCCCTGCTTAGGTAAACCCCCCCTTTCCTTTCCCCAATCATCGAGAGAGAAAACCCCTGAAAGAAAAAAAGCCAAGAGAAAAACCAATTCAATGCATACTTAATTCAAATAACCTGCGAATTCAAACTACTAAACGGAAAGTGCACTAGTGACACTATGCAAAATAACGCTCTGCAAAGTGACCGGTGCAAGGTGACGCTCTGCAAAGTTACCGGTGCAAGATGACATGGAACCTCAAAAATTACATTAAGCACGATATTAAGTCACCAAAAAAAAAGATTCGCATGATTTCGTGCTAATAACATTTCCATTTAGATTTCTTCAAGTGATGCTCGTTTCCCGAACAAGGTCTCGCTTATTTGAGAGACTCAACCATTGTGAACGCTAGAAAGCTCCGTATAAAATCATAGAATCTTTTTTCTCTCAAGCCCTTTCACGAAAAAGTATTCAACGTCATAAAATTCATCATAAAGACGAAAATCTCAAGAATCTCACTTGAATCATGCGCTTTCCCCTCACCGACCGATCAAATCTTATTCTCAAATTTTTCTTCGACTGTCAAACATTATTCTGTTGTTAAAGATCAAATACAACAAAAAAATATGAGTCATATTCGAATTTGTAAATTGAGGACAAAAAGGCATCTGAAACGAGTGGATTGCTCGATTGATAAAAACGCAGTTAGAAATGAGACGGGCAGCAAGAGTAGAGATGCAGAGGAAAGTTGTGAGCAAAACAAACAGCTACCAAGAAGAAAACAGTAATATGAGAGAAAACGAGGTATCAAGAGAGAGAGAGAATGTGAGTTATAAGGGACGAGGAAAGGCAGAGATTCGATGACTCATGCTATGGTTCATTGTTGCACAGCATGGAACATGACTTCGAACAGATAAGAATTATCATTGTAGAACAGTTGCCACGGAGACAAATCGCAGATAAAAAAAAAGTGAAATTTTTTATATTGATAGGGCAACCCTTGATTTTTGTGAATATGGAAAAAAAGAAAATCAAAAAAAAGAAAATAAAAGGTTTTCATAAAATCAAAAACTGGGAAAACTCTAGCTTGGAAAAATTGCATTGCTTGGTCGTCGAGAAAAGAACCATTACAGGTAAATCGACTGTTTTATAATGATAAAACATGTAACAGTTTTGATAATTAACAGTTAATTTACAACATCTCCGTAACCAAAATATCTCGGCACTTTTTCACTTTAGTGGCCCCCCTCCCTCCCAGAGGTTCAATTGGCTCAAACTTCTGACTTAATTAAATTTACAAAAAAAATTTTTACATTAAAAAATTTTTTTACATTAAAGAAATTATTTTTATGATTAAAATGGGCCTTTAACAAATCGCACTCAGAGACTCACTAAAACACGGCCTCAACTCTGGAAATTTTGGGGAAAGGAAAGGCGGGAGGGGAAGGGGGGTTTACCTAAGCAGGGAAGGGAGGGGGGGCCCTAAGGGGGGAAGGGGGGAGGAAGAAGGCCCTACCTAAGCAAAGGGGGGGTTGGGCCCTAAGGGGGAGGGGGTGGGGGAAGGGGGGGCCCTAAAGGGGGGAAGGGGGGCCCTAAGGAGAAAGGGGTGAAGGGAGTTTTAATGAGTAAGAAAAAAGAAAGAGAAAAAAGAAAAAAAGAGAAAGAAAAAAGAATACTAATTAATTGAGCTAGGCCGTTTTTAAGTTGAGGCCGTGTTGTAGTGAGTCTCTAAGTGCGATTTGTAAAAGGCCAGAGTTGAAACCGTGTTTTAGTGAGTCTCTGAGTGCGATTTGTTAAAGGCCTTAAAATGCTTAGGCTTAGGAGAAAGTTTAAGCTAACGAGGCCGTATCAAGAAAATGACCCAATTGAACCTCTGGTACGGGGGGGCACTAAAGTGAAAAAGTGCCCATATCTCAGTCATAAAATCGATTTTTTTGAGAGATCGAAAGTTTACGTTGTATGCTTTCATAGAAGGCACTAATTACGTCTTGCTTGATTTTCTCCCACTGCTTGGCCAGAGCATCCTAGAACTTACGGTTGCGTATTGCTCGTGAATTTTTTTAGGTTTGGAAAACCTAGAATCCCCAAATTTTTGTACGGGAGAACGTAAAGGCCGACAAAAAAACAAGACATTTTTCGGCTGCGAGTCATTCCTGGGCGGAGGTGCTGGCATGGATTAAGGCGTTGTCATGTAGATAACTGAGGTGGCGGGCACGTTATCTTGTCATGAATAGAAATAGAATAGTCGTGGCATCTTCTATGGAGGCCATTTTGTTTATGCTGATGTAGAGCTGTCCCATAACTTCGATCTGAGCTCTTAAAGTTCACGTCCCATGTTTTATTATACATATTCAATAAGTTCATCGAATGTTTTAATACGAAAGCGGCGAATCACAAGAGTTTCTAGTCATAATACTAAGACTTGTCTTACAATTATCAAAAGGTTGATTTCCATGTGATGGCTCTTTTCTCGACGACCACGCAATAAGAGTTTCGAAAACTGAAGATGTACTAAATTTCAAGAGGGGAAATAAGTGATCAAAACCTTTTCCTTCGACCATTCGACCGCTTTCACGAAAACAAGGTTTGCACTATCAATATGAAACTTACTTTACTTTGATCAAGCAAACAATCGAAAAACATGAAATTAACTTTATCAATATGCTTCTACCGAATCCAACAGAAAAACTATAAACACGGTGAAAATCTGGTAACGAAACACACGCTCTAGTTACAAATCAATTAATAACTTTCATCAAAACATTCATCGTTGAAAAATCTGATGTTACTATAATAAATAACTAATAAAAGACGAAATCCTATTCAAAAAGTGTCTTTTAACATACGAAAAGAACTAACAAGAGAAATGACTATTTAAGAGAGAAATTCTCTTAAAAATGGCTAGATTTTTTGCCCAAAAAAATTAACAATGACGTTGCCTCATTAAAGTATGATTCGTTCATTTAGGTATCACGACATTTCGCACCATGACAACTTACACCCTAAATTAAAAAATTGACACATTTACATGTATTTTTTCATTCGAATTTGTTATAAGGTTCAGTTTATTCAACGCTAACGAGGCCGTACGGCTTAGTACGAGACCGTAAACAACCACTAGCCACATAATTAGAGCTTTGGAGAAAACAATATTGCGAAATATGGGTACGAGTTGGCGCGGTGCGAAATGTCGTGATTCGAAAACCCATGGAACGGTTCATTCAACACTTAATCAAAGATAACGAAAGAACAGTCTCAAAAAAATCCAACTGACTTGTTTAATTCGAATTCTCCTGCAAATATACAACTAAATGCTACATCTTTGTACACGGGTTTTACATACGTTTCTACCCTGCTAACTATTGAACATTTCACTCAATTTACAAAAAAATATTGTCTCGTAAGATTGTTTTGATTATTTAAAAACAACGATCACTAAACATGTCACATAACCTAGTTAGCGGGTGAACGTTGTCTATATTATCAGAAATGCCCGCTTGTCAATCAGTTTAAATACTTTGCTTTAGTTGCGGCGTAGTTCAGAAATAAAATGTATATATAAAAGTGATTCCGCTGGTCCAAAACCAAAGAAATTCGTCTAAACCAAGTATTTCCGGCCATACGTTGTAGCTTTTTGATCGAACGAGAGTGATTTGATAGGAGCGTTGATAGCATAGAAAGGATTCATGGAATGCTTGATGTATGTTTCATACATTTCCTGAAATTTATATATTTCAATTTTTCGTAATTTCTTTCGTCTTACCAAATCGCTGTTTAAAAAAACCTAATTCTGAACCTGTTTTTTAGTGTTAATATTTTTCAATGAAGATTTACAAATTTTATAAACAAATCGATTTGCGAACTCCCGGGGAGCATTTCGTTGACACACAGAAATGTAAAAGAAGTCTATTTAGGGTGAGAACATTTATTGAGCTATATTTAATCTTTATGGAGCATTTTTTTGTAGGTTTTCATGTAATTAGATACCTTTCATGATTCAATCGATAAATTTATTATCACCCTCTCTTTTTCAGCTTTGCCTGCGAGGAAATGAAAGTAAGCAACAAGGGGAGAACCTGAAAAAAGAGCCGGATACCGTCATCATTCTTGTGATTGTGCAGCATGACGAATCTTATGCGGCTGGCAATTACGAAGGCCGACACCCACCACTCGTTGAATTTGTCTACGCACTGCAAGCAAGGATTCTATGATGCATCCGTAAGGGACACAATCATAGGTCACCAGAACTGTGGAAAATTTTAATGAACAACCGTTTTTTGAGTGGTGAAGTCTATAATAATGACCTACACTCCCTTTTCCGCTCTACTCCTGGCTGCTTCTCAGATATATCAACAAAGGTCACGTTCAATCTTTGAAAAAGTTCTTTAAATCGATTGCTCTCAAAGCAGGATACTCTGGAATACTGAGAAGAGAGCCAGAGGTAAGAGCAGATGAGGAAGAGCTCATCTTTTTCCTAGCGTTTATCCCGCTGCCGGGCAGAGTCCGCTTTATAGACTAGACTACGCCATTTCACCCGATCAGCTGCGTCTTCAGTCTTCATCCCGGTCGTCTTCATACCTACTTCGATGCAGTATCGCCACCTAGTTTTGGGTCTGCCGGGTCTTTTGCCCTCTACTTTGAGATTCCAAGGCGATTGAGAAATATTATGGGGATCTGATCTGATCACGTGCCCTTACCACATCAGCTCTTGACTAACGGAGCTTGTCAGATACACATTGGGGTGATGCCTAGACGTTCTCGGATGGTTTCATTTCGCACAGGGTAGAGCTTATCTTTATTCTCAATTTAACGCTTAAATTTTCTGAATTTTTAATAAGGCTTATGGCCAATGTTTCAAAAGAGAACGAAAAAAAAAACGTTTCCACGCACATTTAACCCCTGTGCTTACCCTAAAATGGAATACAGACCTACTCTCGTGGCTTGTGTATAGCAGCAGCGAAAATGTTCCGATTCATGCAAGCACTAACAATATTTCTCAAACCACTTGGTTTGGTATTAACAGCCGATTTAGGAATCTTACTTGAGACACGCACGTAATAGCCGTGTACACCATCATTTTGCTACACTCGGACGGTGGGCTTCAATATTGTTCTAAAACAA
This sequence comes from Allodiplogaster pararmata, assembly GCA_964056735.1. NCBI lineage: Eukaryota > Metazoa > Nematoda > Chromadorea > Rhabditida > Diplogasteridae > Allodiplogaster > Allodiplogaster pararmata. The sequence continues at coordinate 1,543,528 of OZ057408.1, read as the reverse complement.
GTTTTTCTAAATCTCATATAAACTTCGATTCGTTTTTTTTTCGAGGTGGGTGACTAGGATGTTCCTCCCATCTAATATATTTAGTGAATGAATCAACGTTCTTCGCCTTTTTCATCCAAGAACATGAAATGTCACTATTTTTCTTTGATGGACGGATTTCTGAAGTTGTGTGACTATAATTTTCGAATATGTAGATCTTCTCAATATTGAACTCATCTAAGCTTGTGGTCAGAAAACTAAAAAGAAGAAAAAGACGAAAGACT